>CM057450.1:246832500-248032500 GCA_016271365.2 Neoceratodus forsteri | reverse complement strand
GAGTTACTTCTGCTTGCCCTTGCATCCCTCAATATTGCACCCGATACTAACTCATGGTTTAAAACTATCTGTCTGACAGATCGCAACAGGTAAAATTAGAGAAACAGTCTCCCCCAAAAAGCGGTCCTTGCTGGTGTCCCTCATGGGTCGATACTTGGCCCCTATTGTTCACTCTCTTTCTAAACTCACTCCCTCAAGCCTGTAGTGGAAAGCTACTGCTTTATGCCGATGTTGTGGTGCTTTACTGGAAACATACCAATCTCACCCACCTCCAAAATACGCTTCAAGGCTGCTTTAGGGAGCTGGAGGGCTGGTTCACTGAACACCGGCTCATATTTAACTATGATAAAACAAAATCCATGATGTTTGCTCATCGACAAAACCCCCTCAATACCGCACAGCTCTCTCTGACAAACATACTGGGCACCCACATTGAACAGGTCTCCTGCTTTAAATATCTTGGCATCACACTTGACACATCCCTTACATACCATCAACATATTAAGACTTCTCACCTCTGTCAATACCTGCCTTGGCATCCTCTACAGACATAGACATTGCCTCCCCACAGGCCCTAAGGCTTGTGCTGTTACTAGCTCTGTCCTTTCATTAATTGACTATGATATAGCTATTTATGGCGCTGCTGACCAATCGACACTTAACAGCATCAGAACAGCACTCAATAAAGCCTGCCGCTTGGTCACAAGCAGCCCTAGACAGACACATACCTGCTTACTCTACTCTCAAGTGGGCTGGCTTACCTTTGAAGGGAGGCTTAAATATCACACCTGTCTCCAAGCCAAAAGATCCTTATGAAACTCACACCAACTGAATTACACTGGCTCATCCAACTGGCCCCCAATAGGAGCACCCCAAGACGGCTGGCCGGGACCACCTTCAAAGTCCCCATCTGTAGGACCTCGCTAGGACAAAGATCCTTCCAGTATCGTGCCCCCCTCTGGCTTAACAACATACCGTCTGCCGTCCTACTCACCCCCACCCTAAGTCAATTCAAATCAGGGACCAAGTTTTTTCTCCTCAACTCGGTGACCTGCAAATGTTCCCCTTCTTTCCCCTGAACTGGCTGACCACAGGGACCACCTCACCGACTCGACCTTCTCAACTGCCAGATTTCCTTTAACCGTGCCCTAGCACTAACCATATCCAGTATTGTTGAATCATGGTAATTGTCCTGTTGGAAACCTCTAACCAAACAGCTGCTACTGTGTAACCCTACGATTTCCTTCTGATGAATAGCTTTAACATATGCTATGATGTTAATATCTGTCGTATTGTAATGACACTGGTTTTGTGGAATTTTGAACACTCTGTTGTTGTTATGTCCTGTCCTGAATGACTGGAGCCTTTGCAAAGGAGTCCTGGACTCAAAGGTTGTAATTCTGAAATGTTCAATAAATAAATAAAATAAAAAGGCTATACATCAACATTTCTGATTCAGATGATGTGTCACTGTAACCATACCCTTCTGAGAAGCTACTCTATAATACAGTGCATTTTAAATGTATGCTTTAACTGCCTCATACAACATGTTTTGTTTTTCTTTTTATCATATAAGGAAGCATGGACCTTCTGTAAAACTTGATACAGCGTAGTGCTTAAGAGCACTGCAGATACAAACCTAAAGACTTGGGTTTGAATCCCTCCAACCACTTGCATACTGTGTGACCTTTGGCAAGTCACTAGACCTTCTTGTGCTCCCAAGTCACATTTAAACACAAGCTCTGGCTTGGTGTGCCTTTCCTAATGAAACAATTCTTTTTCCCTTTTATGCAAATTTTTCAGAACACATCAACTGGTGATTCCTGAAATTTTTCTTTTTTTTAACAAAAAGCATACGCTTGGTAATTGTCCTCTATTAGGGAGGGGGAACCTTCTCCCATATGACTTCCTGACAGTAACCTTCTGACTTATCTTTTATCAATGTCCAGCCCTCCAAACTAAAAATTTACTTTCCTACTCCTTCACAAACATACATATTTAACTATGGCTTCCTTTGCCCGGTAATGCCACATTGATCAGCTTTGCCAAATGAAATGACTGACTGAAGGGTGCTCAGATCTTCCACTAACCCCAGTATGTGTGACAAAATAGTCACGGAAAATAAAGGCTGTTTCTTTGGCAGCTTACAAATGCAAGACAAAGGCAACCCATCTGCTAAAAACAGTTTTACTGCTGGAAAGAAAGTATTTTTTGTTTTCAAGAAATTACTTAATGTGCACATGAAACACCGCCAAGGGACAGATGAAACAATTTGGGGGAGATTGCTCCCATGCAATATTAAAGTACACAAATTATTTCATTTTTAAGTTGCTCTAAAAATAACATTCTAGGAATAATAGTAAATGCCTACTACTTCCACAAATACAAACTCTGGGAGAAGGCTTTTCTACAGTTTACCAGAGAAGTGCAAGTGTGGGTGCTCATGTTAAATTTTCTTTGTTACTAACCAGGTGGAACTCAACATGGAAAATAAAATAGTCATAGAAAAAACATGCCATGGAATATAACCATAGGGCATTGGTCAGGATCTCATTGAGAGGGGATACCTTTCCTCTCGGTTTTTATTTTCTTGTTTTTATTAATTTTATTTGGTTTTCAGGAATCAAGTAATGTGTGGCTGGCAGCAACTGGACTATCTACAACAGATGTTAAACAATGCTTCACAAGGCATACATCTGTATAAAAATAACGCAGTAGCATTTTTAAGATCAACACTAATCTGTCACAATGAGATACAGTCTGAAAAGGCCCTCCTTTGTGTTGTGTTGTGTTTTGTTTTCTTTTTCTCTCTTTCAGGAAAAAGATGGTCCCTCTGGCCAGGGACTGAATCACTGGAAGTAATAAGATCTACCTATCCAGAAAGAAGGGAGGCAGCAGCCATAAATGGACTACTTACCAGCCTCCATCTTCTGGTAATATATGAAACAAAAATCAGTAGGCCAGTTTCAATGTACTGTTGTTAAAGTCTAACAAACATTGGGATACTTTGTTGGCCTTACTCCTAATGGCAATTAGGGTCACCCCATCAGTATCTAGTCAGCATACACCTTTTAAGGTGATGACTGGTAGGCAAATGCAATTTCCAGAACACTTGTGGTTAAATGACCACACCCCTACTATCAATAGATTGTCATGTGACATCTGTGCAAAACTGTTACAGGTAGATTTGTTGAAAAGTTACTAATTTGTTGCTTACAACTTGGACTAGGCCCAACAGAAGTCCAAAATGTACTTTAACATTCTAAGCCAGCTCAGCTCCTCTGCTTGTCAAGTACCAGTGCCAGACTGCATAAAACCTTTTAGCAGGTAGCTTCATGCCAGCTAGCACTAGCCTGGTGCAAGGGCCCTGGGCCTTCAATAAGTAATCAGCTAAGCTGGGGGCAGTGTACCTTCACCTATTATCTTTCTTTGGTGTGCCTTTTCAGATCTGTTATCTTGTCCGGGACAATGCAAAATATTTTGTTTTTCCATTGGCCACAAGGGCAATGGAAGTCAAATCAAGTTAAAGTTTATTTATTTCAATGTATACAATTCTTAAGAATTATGACATTGCACATTTTTGAATACATAAAAAGGCATTAGTTTACAATTCAAAATTTATACACTATAAAAAAAACACTGCAACCATGGGACACATACTATTACTATCCCATGTCTTAACTTAATGTATCTTTATATATACAATACAAAGCAATGCTAAATAACTTTACCATCCCATAAATCATTTGTTTATCTGACAAATTGATCAAATATGCAAACATTTCTTTATCATCTTTAAACTTCATTCCAAAGTGCAGAGGTTCAAACCATATGTCTTTCATTTTGTAAGGCTTCACAGTCCAAATTAGATGCTGAATTGTTATTAATGGTTCATATTAAACAGACAGTCGTTGTTAACCTTTCTAAGTAGGCCTTATTTTACAATGAATGGGAAATATCCCCCTAAGGTACCCAAGCTTGCTATACTAAGGACAATCCTCTGGGTAGTGTTCTCACACAATAATAAATATTGTTTAATGGCACCTGAGCTCTTCAATTTGCTATAAATCCCATTAAAATTAATGGATTGTGTTTTTTCCCCATCGATACAGTTATGTATTAAATGCCGTAATACACGTATGTGTATTATGTCATTTTTTTAATACACAGCTCTTTCTGTCTGACTGATCTCGATACCTCAGAAGAGTGAGTGGTCCAGATCCTGGCTGTGTACCAACATTGCCATTTTTTATTTTAATTTTAAACAGAGCTTCAGTCCTTCATCAGCGGCACCAACAATGGAAGCCACATACTGAATCACATACTCTCTGCCGTGCCACATGAGACAGGAGCATTGAAAGCAGCAAGGCCCTTAGTCATCCCTCAAACTGCCTGTCTCCAGCACCTCTCATGAGCCAGCATCTCTTGCCTTCTCCTCCTCTAACTTCATCCTGTGCTGGGGCGGTGAGTACGCGGTAGTACCACTGACCAGGTAGTGACCACCTGAATTAAAATAAATAAATAAAAAGATTTTATTTCCTCATGGCAGATGGAACTCAGCGACAAAACACAACCCCTTGAATTATATAAAACAAAACATAGGGTGCTGTGCATTTAACTCAAATTTAATATACTCTCATTGTTGGATGGCTACCATAAACCCCTCAGGCTTTGCCCTTGGGGTTTATGTGCCATCCAACAATGTGGGTGTGTATTAAATTCTTGTAACTCACTGCACCCCATACTTTATCCTATATGTTATCACTGTAATGGATTTTATCAATATCTTTCTGTAAAAACATATCTGAGATCCTCTGTGACCCTTCAGCCACAAATATATTAGGATTAGCATTTATCATCTCCAATCTCATATTGTACATTCCAACTGTCTCATTTTTTAATTTAGAGTTTCAGACCAATTTAATCTGCAGTCATTGTTTCCAGCAGGATCCACGACAGGAGTCCGACAGAAATTCTGTCTAATGCCCTGTCAGTGACACCAGCAGTTTGACTGCATTCTGCAGTTGGCTGCCAGTTCACTATTGATTTCTTTGTTTTCTTTGGGGGGGGCTTCGCCCCCAGATCCCCCACGCAGGGGGCTGTGCCCCCGCACCCCACCCACCTAAAGATTCTCAACTCCAGTCATAGCTGATTGGGGTGCAGGACTGACAGGCAGCGCCGGTTCCAGAGGATCTCCCACCATGGCTAGGCACTGAAAGTTACTGTGGGGAACCTCACTGGCAAAATGTCGCTGGGAGGGGTAAACGTTTCCAGCATACCTTAGTATCATATCATTCTAGCATACCTATGGTAACCTATTATTATCCATCATTATTATGCTCTTCTATAAGCACAAGCTCCTCTCAGGACTCTTGCTTCCAATGCTAGAATATTTTTTCAATCATAAAGAAAACTGTAGGTGTATCTCTTGGTATGCCTAGTATCGATCTTAAGAAATAATTTTTTATTGGTTCCAGCCAAGTTGGGTTAATACTAATCCCCAGATTTCACTACCGTACAGTAACTGGCTAATTACTTTAGAATTAAAGGCAGTGAACATTGCTGTGTATGAATCTTTATAGCAAATTTATTCCCAAATCTGAATATTGTTGATTTTACTTGCTGAGCTAAAGACCGAGCATTATTTATTTGCTGCTTCCAATTTAGTTTAACATCAAAATAAATGTGTACATTTTTGTATTTGTCCATCATATCTATTTCTAGGCCCTCCACATGCCGCGTATGTTTCTTAATATTTTTTCTGCTGAATACTATTATCTTTGATTTACTTATGTTTAGTTCCAATTCTAATTGGTTAAATTGCTGAATTACAGTGCTAATCCCTCATTTGAGACCCAGAGGGGTCTGAGACAGCATAATTGCATCATCTGCATACAGAAAAATTTATATTTTAATACCATTTATTGATGGTGGGAACGTATTGGTGTTTGATATTTTATCAATTAAAGTTTATATATATATAAGTTTAATAATATGGGAGCTAATACACATCCCTGCTTTACTCCATGAAAAACAGGTATTCGGTCTGCTAAAGAACCATCCTTGGTTAACTTAATTCTGGATTCAGTATTAGTATCCAACATATGTAAAATAGCCAATAATCGAGGATCAATGCCGTTACTGTCTAATATTTCCACCAGTATATTTCTGTCAATACAGTCAAAGGCGGCTTTGATATCAATGAAGCACACAAACATATTTCTCCTCCTTGTATTAACATATATATCCAGAATATAGTTTAGAGCAAACACTAAGTCTAAAATGCTGTATGATCTCCTAAATCCACACTGAAAGCAGGAGATTAAATTGTTATCAACAACCCATTTTTTTAATATAGATAAAATTATTCTAGAGTAAAATTTTTGAACAATATGGAGAAGAATGATTGGTCTATAACACTGCATTTTTTGTCCTTTTTAAATAAAGGAAGGGTTATTCCACTGTTCCAACTGCTTGGTACTTTAAGATGGAGATTAATCACTGTAAAATATTTGCCAAAAGGCTGGTCCAGAACTCAATATTACCTTGATATAGTTCACCAGGCAGGGCATCAATGCTGGCAGCTTTGTTATGTTTTTGCGTTAATTGCTGAAATAACTTCTCTCTGGGAGAGTCTATCCCACTGGCTACTAGATCCATATTCATTTTGTCCAGCATCAAACAACTGTCTCTACCTTCACATGTGACATTATATATTTTAATAAAGTGTGATATCCATTTATTAGCAGGGATAACAGCAATTATGTTATATTGCCTGCTATTTTATGTAGTTTCAAAAGCCACTAATGACCAAAATGTATGTGTCTCTTTAGCTTGAATTCTTTTTGCATTGATTTTTTTAAAACCAATAATTTTATGTACTCTTTTTTAATGACCCTGGTGCACTTAGTAAAGTTGCATCACTAAATTTAGTTAAACAGTGTCCTACCTTGTTTATGACACTTTAAGTCCTGTGCAATCTTTATCAAATCAAAGATTACTTTTCCCAACATTACACATGCTTTTCTTTCTATTACTCCCTCAGTCTATGAGTAATGTGCTCTATAAGGTTAACATACTTTTTAATCTTAAATCTGCTAGAGAGTCATTTAATTCCTCACAAGGGTCTAGGAGCAACTCCAACTGAGCAGTATATCACTTCAGCAGTATACTCATTCCATTTGATTTTATTTGCATATACAATACACATATTATTATCAGCCTCATATACATTTAGGTTCTCTATAGGAGCAACTTGGATATCAATATCTGGAATGCACTCAAAATGAAAGTGGCCACTGCCCCATAATTTAAACTTGAACACATCTCACTTTATTGTATGTATAAATATCTATCATACAGAGATCTGGAGTGTTTCCTCCTGCTTTAGTCAGGAATGTAAATTCACTACTTCTTTCTCCTTTATATCTTCCATTTAATAGTCTAAAATCAAGTTTAGAAGCCAATTGTAAAATAATTTTTCCTTTAATATTCAGGACTTTGTCTTTAGAGCATCTGATATTGATATCCATTACATCATCTATGCTAATGTCCTGTATTTTAATTCAATTTCCCTCCAACTCTGGCATTAAAGTCTTCACTCATAACAACTATTAACCCACAGAATCTGGATTTCAAAAGTTCAATTTCAACAATTAGCCCATTTAAAATATCAGAAAAATATTTTTTTGTACTTGAGGTGGAATATATGCATTAAATAAAACAAGTAATTAATGTTCTATTTTAAAACAATGCTGATGTAATATATATTGAGATTACAAACCCATAGACAAGTTGCATTTAGTCTTGAGTGGATGGATATGCTCAAACCCCTTTGGTCTACCATAACCTTTTTCCTTGATAGCTGGAACACTTCAGGTTTCAAAGCATGCATATAGCTGAGTATTTCTTTCCATATCCCACATTTTTAAAAGTTATTATGTCATAAAACTGAATTATATTTATCCAATTTTGTCTGCCTGTTTCAGTTTAACTCCTGCAGTGTTCCAGTTCAATATCGTAATGATAAAAATGTACATGAAGTTCCTTCCACTGTCACTGTTCTGACAGTAAGCTATAGTCTGTTTCAATATTTCTATGTATTCCTATGTTGAGTTATTTGTACTGTTGCTATCTGAGATATAACTATCCTCAAGAATGTTTGTGTAATTTATTCTCTGACCTTTTCTTTTTATCCCTCTTATTACCACTGTTACTTCCTCATCTCCTCCAGCTTGTGAGTTTGCTCTATAGGTTTTAGAAATTCAGTAATCCTATGCTGTTTCCAATTCACATGTTTCTCCATTTTACCTTTTGATTTTTCTTCCCTTACAGGCTCTTTGCCAATTTCTATGTGTCTAATTGTACTATCCAAAAAACTCCCATACAGAGGAGATTAGATTTATTAGTTAATACTTCACTTCTTTTTTTACAGTTATTCAAAACTACACAGATCCGACCTTTGTTAGAGGTTGCCCTGTATCTATATGCTGACATTATATCTGACCATGCAAACTTATTCCCCATGACTGCTTTCTTTACATTATAAACTGCCAAACTGACTGTGAAACTATTCTTTTTCCTGATTTTTGGGATCCCCTTTAAATAAACTGTTGGTGAAGTTCTTCCACTTTTTATATTTATTTATTTCAGCTCATCATAACATAAATCCATAAGATGTTTTGAGGTGTCACATGTATTCTGCAATTGTTTAATGTTCTTGTGTTTAATCCCCTTTATAACTTTCTGTGTATTGTTACTTTTTCTAATACACTGATTACTTATCTCAGTTTCTTTGTTAATATTACAATTTGGCTTGTTTGATTTTTACCTGTTAATAGGTCCTGTTTCCTTTTATTTAGGTCCTTAACCAGTTCTTCAATCTTGCATATTTTTTCCACTGTCTTCTTTGTTGTTTCTTCTATCATTAGTAAGTTTTGTGATATTTCTTCATTTCCTTTTTTCCTTTACTTCTTGAGATAATTCAGTATCTGGAATAGGGGCCTGTGATTTAATTAATTCTGTTACATTTTGTCTTCCTTCAGCCACAACAGCTTGTTGGATTTCCTATTAGATGGGCTATTTTCAACAAATTTAATTAATAGGAACAACATTTATCTCATCTACTGATTTCCTTTTGCACTTCTGTTTTAATATCTTTTAGATTGTTATTAATTTCACTTAATTTTTGGATATTTAAGGAGTTCTCAATCTTCAATCTGTAGGTCATCATAGAACAGAACATGTGACAAATTGGGTGGGTAATTAGATGGGGCTCCAGTTAAACTTCTTTTCATAAGGAGTGATAAAAACATCAAAATCCCTCTAATAGGAGTCATTCTGTGTTCTATCTTTCTGTAACGCTATTTGTTCCAGATCAAGGTTACAATTTCTTTCTCAAATATCATTATCAGGTAAATCTATCATTTTTTTAGCAGCCTTTGGTATATACACTGGAGCTTCTAAATCTAACTTTGTCTGAGACATTTTCATAATTTTTTTTTAATCATTCTTTGGGCTTGTTTATCCTGAAAGCCACTGTCACTAATTTAATCCTGCTTCTTAAACTGCTGGTCATTAAAGTTCTCAGGTGGTTCTTCTAAATCTCTGATTTCCAATAATAATGGATTAATTGTATCAGTAACTTTACCCAGAGGTGATGAAGTTATATTAGGATTAAAATCAGTTTCTTGTGATTTTCTCCCAAAGTTTTTTACCTTTCTCAGATTCCAATGACCAACAGGTGGCAATAAATAAGAGTTATTGCCTTTATTCACCCTTTGTACAGAGTTTGACTATTTTTTCTCTTATTTTTACTGAGCTTCTTTAATGCAACCCATTTTACAACTAATAAAAAAACACACCAATATAATTTTTACAAATGGGTTATGCATTATTAAATATACATATGAGAAAAGCTTTATTGCACTCTTACACTTTATGATACTTGCAAAATTCACCAAATGCCATACTTCAAGGTGAGATAAGTAACAATCATAATATAAAATAAGAGGCAAGCCTATCAGTAAGTATAGCCAGGCTTCTAGTGACTAGTTAATTTATCCTAATAAAACTTATTAGAAGTCCCAATGGATGCAGCTGAAGCTTCTCTTATTTCTTCCTCCCTCTTTCTTAGACTCTTAATTCTTCCCACTAGACCTAGGGAATTGCTGGCCAGTCAAGTTTACCACTGTTCTTACTTTGTAGATCAGAGAAAGTGAAAAAGTAGCTTTTGTATGAGCCAGACAATATCCCTGATAAAACAGATGGTGAACAGTTTTCAAAATATCAATACCTCCGGGATACAATAAATGCTTCTTGTTGTGCCATTACATTTTTCCTTAAGTACCATAAAGATTTCCTGCACTCAGTCAAGTAAAGTGCTTTCTCCTTCCTGGCCTCTCTTATATAGAAAAATGCTTCATGTAAGTCATGCTGAGTAGCTGTTACAATAATAAAAGAAGAAACAATAGAAACATAGAAACATAGATGTTGATGGCAGATAAGGACCACAAGGCCCATCCAGTCTGACCATTTTTCTACCTTATGAATTTGCATATGCCTTTACTCTATCAATGGCCTATCTATTCATATGCATCTGTATTACTCCCTTATGCCTATCCCATGCCTGTTTGAAGCCCTGCACTGTCTTATTCACCCACTTCCTAAGGTAGGCCATTCCATGCATCCACCACCCTTTCTGTGAAAAAGAACTTCTTAACATTACACTTAATTGGCCTCCCTCTGACCTCATGCTGTGTCCTTCTTGTCCTGCCATTTTCTTATATTGAAAATGTTAAACTCTTTCACCTTGTTAATGCCTTAAGATGTTCGAATATTTCAATCATATCACCTCTCTCCCTCCTTTGCTCTAGGGTATACATATTGAGTTCCTTTAATCTGTCCTCAAATATTTTCTGATGCAGTCCCTGCACTATTTTAGTTGCCCTTCTCTGAACTGCCTCCATTTTGTTAATGTCCTTGTGCAGATGTGGCCTCCAGTACTGCACACAGTACTCCAGATGGGGCATAACCAGTGTCTTTCAAAGAGGGATTATTACCTCCCTCTTATGACTTGTGATATTCCTAATAATACATCCCAACATCCCTCTAGCCTTACCTACTGCTTTAGTGTTCTGCTTGGATGATTTCAGGTCATCTGTGATGATGATGCCCAAGTGTCTTTCTTCCCTTGTGATTGCCAGCAACTTCCCTCCCAACCTATAGGTAGCTTCAGGGTTTCTCTCACCTATGTGCATGATCTAACACTTCTTTGCATTAAACCCCAGTTGCCACTTTTCCAACCATTTTGCCACTTTTTCCAGATCTCTTCTCATTCTGCCCAACCTATCTGGATCATCTACTCTGTTGCAGATCTTGGTGTCATCTGCAAACAGGCAACCCTTACCCTCCAGTCCATCTGCAATGTCACTGATGAAGATATTGAAGAGAATTGGCTGCAGGGCTGATCTCTGAGGTACCACACTTGTGACTTGCCTCTCTTCTGACTGTGTATCATTTACCACCACTCTCTGTTTTCTGCCCACTAACCAGTTTTCCACCCAGCTGACCAACCTCTGACCCACCCAGAGCCTACCCATCTTGTTAATCAATCTTTTATGTGGAAGAGTATTGAAAGCTTTGCTGAAGTCCAGGTAAGTGACATCAAATACACCCCCTTGGTCCAGCACTCTGGTTACCCAGTCAAAGGAATCTATGAGATTAGTTTGACAGGATCTTCCTGTTGTAAACCCATGCTGTCTTGTAGTCTGTGCTCCTATGGATTCCAGGTGTTGTACTATCCTTTCCTTAAAAAGCACCTCCATATTCTTGCTCACTACTGAGGTAAGACTGACTGGTCTGTAGTTCCTGCCTCATCCCTGCTGCCACTCTTGTGGAGCTGCATCACATGAGCCTTCTCAGTATTCTAGAATGTCTCCTGTGCTCAGAGACTCATAAACAGTTCTGCTAATGGTTCTGCTAGTTCCACCGTTAGCTCCTTTAGTACCATGGGATGTATGCCATCAGGTCCTAGTGCCTTGTCCACCCTAAGCTTAGCAAGCTCTTGTAAAACCCTTTGTTTTGGGAAGGGACTTATGCACACCTTCCTCCCCCCTGTGGCCATGGTACTGAGCTGTGGGCCCTGCCCTACCTTCTCCTAAGTAAATAGTGAGCAGAAGTATCTATTTAGGATAGATGCTTTTTCTTTGTCCTCCTCCACACACTCCCTCTTATCCCCTTTGATCTTAGCAATATCACCTCTGGATTTTCTCCTTTCTCTAATGTATCTGGAGCAAGTCCTGCCCCTTTCTTTAACTGTTCATGCTAGTGTTTCCTCAGTATGGGCCTTTGCCTGCCTTACTGCCTTCCCTGCTTCCCTTAGGGAAGTTTGGTATGCTTACCTATCTTCGTCCCACTGCGTTCCCTTATATTTCCTGAAGACCAACCTTTTGAGAATTTAAAAAGCATTTTTATGCTAAAAAACAAAGCTCATTAATTTAAACCTGCCAAATAAGCAACCCATGCCACCTGTTTCCACCTTAAAAGCTTAAATATATTAACTTTAACCTGTAACAGCATACAATAAATCTGTTTAGAGTATATTGCCAAACTCTACAGATTTAATTTAATTTTAATTACATATTACCAACTGCGCTTGAAATATACACTCAAAGTTTTCAAAGCAGTTGCAGAAAAGCGTACTCCACACCCGTGGCAGCCAAAAAATGTGTGGAAATAATGAGCTTAGTGACAATATGACCGCAACTAACTTATCTACACAGAATACTCTGAGGTAGCTAGCCAATTGTGATCATACACCAGTATTTTAGATGTAGGCACAGTTTTTTTCTGTCAAAAAAGAGCACAAAAAAATGAGATATAGCTGGAGTGGTAGTTGCTGCTCCCACTAACCACCTCCTTTCAGTGAATGAGCTATCTAGGTGCTGTGGCATGTGTCTTTTGTATCACTCAAGTATAACACGTGACCTAATAACGAGGACCAATACAAGTCCCTAAAAAATGTTTAAATCTTAATTGAACTACTGATTCAACCAATTCATATTAAATGGGTGAATAACTCAATCAAGATACACAGTTAAGGTTCAAATTGGTGGTTATATGGATTGGGTGATTTTATATTAAAGCACTGTTCCTATGCTGAGTTATACTAAACTGGGCAGTTACACAGCTCTATAACTGATCCCCAGCAATGCTCAAACCATTGTACACCATTGTGTATTGAAATATGAAAATAAATTCGAAAAGCAGTATCACATGCTAACTGAAGTACGCTAAATTAACAGGTGCAAATAAAAAATAAAATACACACAGCACATCGAACACATGGAGCAAACATTAAGCTGAGAACCAGCTTCCTTGTCTGCCCAGCAAGAAAAAAGGTTGACACTGCATAAAATAAACACTACATAAAATGTGCAAACATATCAGTCTTTATCAGTACAGACTATCAAGCACTATTTAATGTATTTAGTAAATTTAGTATAGCAAAATGAATTTTAGTCCACCTTTCACCTTCAAATTTGCTTCAGTTTTCAGTTTTCTTCTGCTGTGACTGCAGACTTTGCACCAAATCCACTCTGCTTTACTACTGCTTCGAGATTCACTTCGAATTACTTAAAGTTTCACTTCAGGGATTTTCAGATAGACACTTTAATTCCCAAACACTCAAAGTCACTCTCCAGCATCTCGTCAGGCATCACGGAAGTTGCTCTCCACGGCACCACCACAGTCAATCCTCTGGTTATCACCCCCACGGGCTCTCTGCCTCCTACCCTGGGTCTTTCGCTGTTCCACCACTCACACTCCTTAGGACCCATAAAGAGGGCAGAAGCACAGAAGATACTCTGTAGTATCCAAATGGCCACACAAAAAATTCTGGAAAGAGTTGTTAAATGATCGCAAAGGTAAAGGTAGTATACCTGTAGTAAGATCAAAAATCAACTTTAACAACTCCTGCTACTGCTGCTACACATAAGCAAGCAAAACAATGGGTGAAAATATCTGCTTTTTCCAAGTACAAATGACTTCCCTATAATTTCTCAGTTTCGAAGTATGGCATATCCTGGAAAGGCCCTGCACAAGTCACAGTGCTACTTTTGTGTGCAGGAGTACAGGCCCCTACAGACATGGATAAAAAGCTGCAATACTCAAATCACAACAGTTCTTCTATCTGTAGTGGCTAAGGCTACATGGGCAATGCTTCTGTAGCCAAAGGTACTTATGCACACTGTAAGACATACTCATGCTTCTGGCTGTAGACATCCAGGTTCCTGAGCAGCCTGCACTTCTGGAGCCAGAGGTGTAAAACACACTTTGACTTCTGCAGTCACAGACAGAAAATCCATGATATCCAAATTACAACATTAGTTCTGTCTGCAAAATCACAGGACCCCATGGGTCCACCACTTCTGTAGGTACTCATGCATACTATTACACATACACAAGCTGCTGGCCGCAGGTGTATGACATAGACACCAACTTCTGGCTGTAGAAGTGCAGGCCTCTGTGGGCCAGTAGTTCTGCAGCCACAAATTAAAATTCGTGATAGCCAATTTGCAACACTACTTCTGCAGGAGTACAGGTTCCTGTGGGACCAATATTTTATTTACTTGTTTAACCAGAAGCAGCACACTAAGATGAAAGCTTTTTTGCAGGTGTGACCTGGGGACACAGGGAAGTTAAGTGACTTGCTCCGGGTCACATAGTATGCAAGTGGAAGCTGTGGGATTCAAACCCAGGTCTGGTCAGCTGGATGTCACAAGATTTGCAGCTCAGAGCCTTAAACCACTATGTTATACTGCTTCCCCAAATATTTTTGCAGCCACAGGTACACATGCACACTATATGAAATACACACACTTCTGCAGACACAACTCAACAAAGATAGCACATCAGTGCTACTGTATTTGTGTCATCTGGAAACAGTTATATGTTGTTTGTCTTACCTGATGATGGCTGTCTGGGGTTGCTTGTGTGGTCTTGTCTCTTTGCCTTTTGGGGTGGTGTGTTAGGGTTAGGAACCCTAACACCACATTGCCTACATCGGTGGGGTTAAGTTGAACTCTAACTGGTGCATTAGCACAGTGTTTTTGCAATGAATTTCCTTTCTTTTCGAGATGGTGTAATCATATCCTTATTCAGGCAGGTCCCATTGGGACCTGCATGAGCAGGTGCATATGTGCAGGTCTCTCCAGGTCCTGTGCCAGGGAAGATTGTGTCTGGGTTCAGCAGGCAGGTTCTCAGTATGTGTAAACTTTTGTTATGGTAGTTTATGCAGTTTCTGAGATTCAGATGTGTAATTTTACATTGATATTTATATTTTTTCCTATATTTCATAGATGTTTCTTTGCTCTCACCTACAGCCTAGACAGAAGGGATTTTTTTCAGAAACTTACATGCTACAGCAGTTCATTACCAAGATAGTGCTTTTCAAATGTTTGTGAAAAAATATTAAAAGGTCCCAGTTTTATAAGAGTTTAAAGTTTTTTTCTAAGCATGCACAGTAGGGTTTTTGGATAACCCTCTGTTATGACCTGAAAAATTTGTGGTCAGGATTTTGCTTTTGTACCACTTAGTTCTCACAACTTGAAAATGTTTCTTGAGTCATGATGGCCATAACCTTGCTTTTTTTTTCCTGAACTAAAAAGCATGGAAAGTACCAACAATGATGTATTTAAAAAAAATAAAATAAAAACTTCCAAAATAGGGCCTGTTTAGCTAGATTCTGGTGTTTGTTTTTTAAAATCCAGGGTTCCCAGCCTAGCAACAGAAGCTGTTCAACTACCTTTTCCGTATGAGAACAGTGAGACTTTACAGACTGCTGCAGATGGAGATATGCTGTTGGCTTGCATGTCACCTGTGGGCTGACAGTCTGTGGGCTTGAACTTGAAATGTAATCTCAGGTGGGCACATAAAAATTCCAGTAGAACACCACTTTTCATAAGAAACTCATTCAGCCACGTTAATGTCTGCATCATTGTCCAAGTGGCATTCCAGATTACAAAGTTTTTCTTTGTTTCTTCACCACTACCAGTTCTTTTGGCATCCACCCACCTCCATCACAGACCCATTTTCAAGATATACAGGTTATCCACCACTTACACAAGCCATATTGGTGAGTGACCAGCCACATAGGGCCTTGTAATGCCCAAGGGAGATGTTGAACAAACCTCAGCATTCTTTCCATTTTCTACCCCAGTCATATGAAAGTGTGTATTGATGCACATGCATGCTATGTCAGTGTGTGCCCTCTATATCTGCTAGTTTTGTCAGTACTGCCACCCAGCTCCACTAGGTGGCAGGAAATTGGTGAGTTCAGAATCCCCTCTGAGGGAGGAGAGCTATCTTAGGATGCCTCAATCCTCTCACCCAGCCAGCCACTGAGTGACCATGGTTCATTCCCAAATCTGGGTCACCAGCTTGGCTGGAGGTAAGGCATCAGTGCCTCAGCCCTCCACACCACTGGGTCAGCAAGCAGACTACTAATTTTTAATAATTAAATATAAACTTCATACAGTACATAACCAACATATGGTACCCCACTAAAATGTAGAACTACAGTTCATCTACTTTCTTGTTATTCCAGAAGGGGGTACTTTTTCATCACTCAGTTGGTGCACCTCAGGTGTCACATGCAAAGCTGTCAAATTGACTATATGGCTGCTACCTGCTGAAAGCAAGAATTCATTTTTTGTAAAGCCCCTCCTGGACTCACACCTGCACCATAGAGGTTTTAACAAAACCACCTTTCATAAGAAAAACACTCGCTATATTAATGTCTTCATCATTGTCCCAGTGCTGCACCAGATTATTAACTTCAAATTAAATCAATTAATGTATACTGTACTGTGCAGTATGTGTTCATGGATAGCTCAATCAGTGGCCAGCAATGGAAGTGTAAGGAGGGCTGTACTGGTCACCAGCTCAGGGATGGGGAGCAGGGTGGTGGGGCATTGCCAACTAGACCACTAGACTACCTGGGAATTTTTGGCATATTTTTCAGGGGGATCAGGGCTCAGGGCTGGGGAGACCACTAGACTACCAAGGCAATTTAATTATATTTGACATGGGGATCTGGGCTGTTGGGGGGGTGCCCTAGACCTACAGGGTGACATATTAATTTTATGTACATGGGGGTTAGGGATCGAGGCTGTTGGGGTGAGGGGCAATTTATGCATTTTATTTACATGGGGATCAGAGATCAGGGCTGGTGGGGACATTTACTTCACTGGAATTGGAACCCTGGCACAATGGCACAACCCTCAGAGGACAACTAATTTACTTAGACCAACAGCTGACTGGTCAAAATGGTACTAGACAGTTGTCCTCATGGGGAGTTTTTGAATATTGATTTAAGGGATGTGGCAGCCTGCATCTGCCACAAGCCCCTAGCACCATGCCACAGTGCATTTTGTGGTGCAAGGCACCCTTTTAGCACAAGGCAGCCTATATTTGATGCAGGCTGCTTCTGAGAATAGCTCTGTCATATTTTTTGGATGCAAGTTGCCACTTGCATGTTTATCTTTGATGCATGCACCTTGCATCATTCTAAGGGCTTTGAGAATTGGGTCCCTGAAAGTTGGTATGTATATTGTATGGAAGATGTTCTAAAAGAATGCCAAGTTTCATGAGGGGAGGGGAAGTCATAGGGGTTCAACGTCTGGCAACTGTTTATTCATGTGGAGTTTTTGGAAAATATGTCTATGCTTACAACTTAGCCACCTTAGAAGCTAGAGAAGAGGCATATAAACTGCTAAATAGAGATGCAATTGTTTATGTAAATGGTAAGTTATGGGAATTCAAAATGTCACAATTTATTTGCTAAATTGTGTGAACACCGTCGAAATATTTGGATGTTTGTAGACCCACTGTTATTGCAGGTATACACTCAATATTTATTTCACATGCATACCAAATATATGTCATTGAATCTAATTAAGCTGGATAAATGTGGATTAGTAGGTTAACATTTACTTCTTTACAAATTACCAATTGGAAAAATGTGCTCAAAAATTAATGGATGCATAATATGTAATGCCACTAGAATTCCACTTGTGGAATTTAACTTTCACAAAGCACTTACCCCCACTGAATCATGTTACCTGCACTAGCATTATGGCTCTGTAATACCCATGCAGTACTCCTGCAACAGTGATGCCCACCCTCGTGCTCCACAATGACTAAAGATGTCAGATGCATGTGTCACAATGACCTAAATCACAACTAGTTGTAAGGCTTGGCATCATTTGGTGCTACTGTTTTTGAACAGTGAAACTATACATTGTTATCTAGAGGGTTGTTAAAGCTCAGCAGGTGGTACTGTACAAAAACAATGCTGCATATGCATGTGCTTCCACAAGTCATTAAGTCAGTGAGTTCTAGTGGTTATCTGGCAAATATTGCAAGAATTCAGGATAGTGCATAGTTAGATTCATGACTATTCTCCATAGTTTGTCACTCAAGATAGTGACTTGACATGTGGCACCACTATATTTTTACCATGAAGCCTCCTACGAATGCTGCCAAACTGCCACTTTACCCACCTTTTACTTTCCTCTAAAAAGGCAACTCAAGTGTATGACTGGCAAAAATGTATGGACATTGCTTCAACACAGGTATCACAACATTCTACACTTTTACAAAACTCATGAAATTCAACTTTAATTATTTATGTTATTTTGGAATATTTGGCTACTTACAACTTGGCCAGCCTTTGAGCAAGACATTTGAGAGTTGAGACATGGACTCTGTTTATTTTCATATTGTTTTTCTCCCAGTCAGCAGCTCATCTCTCAGAGATATATCCTGTTTGCAGGTGTATACCCTGATCAGACTGAACCAATCAATCATTCAGTTGTCTACCAGGCTTTTCTCCAACATTTTTTCTCCCATCTCCCCGGTTGGGATGGTGCCTCTGTCAGTCTTGCACAGTCACAGCTTTCTCTGTGGCAGGATAAAGCTCCTTGGTCCAACAAGGGGTCGTTGTGTTAGTGTAACATGCTGTCAACCCTCCCCAACTGAGATACACTGCCAAGCGACAACTGTTTCAACCGTGGCCTGTGTTCTGATGTGACTTCCTGGGTTTGCTTCTGAACCAGGATTGTCAGCATGGCAGTGTGACACACTGCTGCTGGGCCATGGAAATGGCCTGAAAGCCTAATATTTAGGTTCAATGAACCTAAGAAAACTGGTGACATTCTGTTCTCTAGTTTTTAAGTTATGGGACTTAAAATTCTGCAGTTTATGTAGTTGTGAAATGTAATTGTAAAACTTACAGAAGTTTGAAGGCTTATATCTCAGTAACCTTTAAAGATAGAGATCTGAAGTTTGGTACACGTCTGTATGGGAATTGGTAGTGAGAGCATGAAAAATTGATGCAATTTAGACTAATGCTTTTGAAATTTTATAGTTTACATAGTTGCAAAATGTGGTAGCATGTCAATTGAGCAATTCAATTTGAGCGAAGGCATTTGAGCAAAGGAATATGGGTGAAAGCAAAATGAGCAACAGTCACTTTACAGCAACTGGCACATTACAGCAACTCCACAAATATAGTGAACCTAAGGGTCAATGTGCATCATGGAGTTAGAATCCTAGAGATGGGGGGTCCAGATGGCACAGTCCCCCCTGCAAAACATGGAGAAGTGTGCATAAAATATTTAGCTGAAATGTGCTTTGCCAACTGTAGCACCACCCAAATTGCAGTCACTATAAAATATTTGCTCAAACTGTAATCTTTCAAATATATTCGCTCAAATGGCTTGGAACCCAAAAGGCAATTTTAAAATTTCTTAATGATTGGAGGCTTATAAGTCAGTCACCTTTAACAACAGAGATCTCAAACTTGATATATGTCTGTATGGGCTCTGTTAATTCAGTATACCACATTTGGTTCAGTTTGGACCATCACTTTTGAAATTATATGGAAATAGCTGAAATCAAAATTGTGGCAAAGTTTTGCATAATTTTCATGGAAATTTCACAAAATTTCATGAAACTGAAATCAGTATTTCACCAAAATTCTGCTGACAGAAGATACATTTTGCCTATCTCTATACCCTGTTGAGATACAAGACTATAATGCACGTGCTTTCTTGCTATTCCAGAAGTGGATACTCTTTCATAACTCAGTTGGCACATATGTGATTAGCTTAATAAACAACTTTAAAAAAAGTGATTCCTGTCTACTTTCCAGCTGCAATGTACAATTTCATGACATCCTCTCTGTGAGTTGATATTCAGAGCTATCCAATATATATACAAATAAGCAATGTGGTGCGTACAATAAGTGCCACACATGTTAATATGCAATTGAAGCCCGTTGTATTGTTGTAGTTTTAAGGCATATCTTTGAGGCCTTAATCATTTGTATTCTGCCATGGCAATACATGAAATCATACTCATTTTATTTTAATGTCAAGTCATGTAGAAAGTCAAATGTTCATTAGGCACCACTTGCAAAGCTGTTAAATGTCTTCAGGGCTGCTACCTGTTCAGAGCAAGCATACTTTTTATAAAGCCCCTCCTTGGTTCACACCAGAGCCACAGATGCTTTAATAAGTTAAATTTCCCCACTCCCTAAATTGAGACCTGCTCTAAGTGGGTAATTTACAAAAAATACAAGTTCCTGGGGCCATGGCAAGCTGCTGTTAAGATGGCTGCTTAATTTTTCAGCTGCAATCTGACCCAGGAAAGTTACTGACCATCTAAGTGCCCAAAATTAATTTAGATGACTGTGCAGTACAGGGATAGGATAGCCTTGCTTGGCTGTGTCAGTAATAGTTTTCAGTTCATTTCAATTGGGCAGCATTCTGAGAACAATCCACATTTAAAGTCTTTGCTCTCTCCCAAGTCTGGGAAAGTGAAAGTGTGTCAGCTGTGAGACTGTGACTGTATTTCTAGGTTGGCCCAATTTGCAGCATGGCATCAATAGCAGCAGTAAATCCACTCGCCCTCATGCCCATCAAAAATCTATTGGAAAAATTCAACTGGACACTGCTGACCTTAAGCAAGTTGTTCCTCAAACAAGTTGTCATTTTATTAATCTTGAAGACAGGGCCAAAGGGACAGAACAGCATCCGGGCCAACTGGAGGGATGAAAGGAAGAAGTTACTGCTTGCCTGTATGATCTGGATAGGTTGATTCGGTATCTCCTCACTAAGGAAGATGATTTAGAGAATCAAGCTAGAAGAAATAATCTGAAGCTGGTGGGTTTATCTGTAGGCAGAGGGCTGGACATCATCAGCTTCCTTCAAGCAATGATCGCAGCTATACTGAATGCCCCCGACTGCCATCCAATAAAAATTGAAAGGACACACAGAACACTTGCCGCTCTCTTAAACCTGGTGACAGACCCAGGCCGACCCTAATAAAATTCTTGAGATACCCAGTCAAAGAAAATCCACTGCAACTTGCAAGGGAGAGAGGGCTGCTCAAACAGGAGTTGCACCAGGTCTCATTCTTTCAAGATTTTTCCAACAAGCTCTCATGTGCACCAAAGTGGAAGCTATCCCACCTGGGGGTGAAAAGAGCATGGCAATATCCTGCTCAGCTCACAGGGACTCAGTATCAATTTGAAACCCCAGAAGTGGTGGAGGACTTTATACTGCAACAATGAACAGTCTGAAAATGTTATGCCTCTCCATTTGACCATATTTCTCACAAAGCCTCTCAAAATGTTAATAGATATTATTGAAACACCAGGGCCTGGGCAGCCAGCAGTGTGACTGCCCCCGAGGAGAGTGAAGGACAGTGGGTCCAACAGAAAAGTGGACAGAGTAGGAAATGGCAGAAAGCAAAAATCAGGCTGATGAAAAGCAGAGATCTGAACTGCTCAGGGAGCCCCCCTCCCACAGCTCCCTGCCCTATGTCTCACCTAGCAGTCAACCCTCTACACTTTCTATCTTCTCGTTAGAAACCCTAAGCCATGTTCCTGGATTCATTTTTGCTTTCTACTTGCTGCTGAGCCTCAAGCTTGCACTGTCACTTGCATTAACTCTGCTCTACTAGAGCTATCAGTGTCTAAAATCACTGGTTCGGCATATTGGTGCTGACTTGCATCCACCTCCCTGTTGTACTGTTTACTGGTATGAGGCTTCACCTTACCACCGGGCCTCACTGATTATTCTTGTACCTTGTTTTTCTTGCTATGTATTGTATTACTATGCTCATTTGTGCTATATGTTCTATAGTGCTATTGTATTATTTATTCTGTACCTACCAGACCCTCCTTGAAAATGAGCTTGCTCAATGGAGTTTCTCCTGATTAAATAAAGATTGATTGACTGATTGATTGATTGAGCTTTCTATGGGAAGGGAAAAAGCCTAGGTATGGCAGGAATAAGCTGCGTGCTCACTAGTCCAAAGGAGACTGGTGCATGCCATAGTTTGAAGGGTACAACTGGCCCTTCCAAGCCACACAAACACCTAAATGGTTCACAAGCCCTACTTCTGAAGCCCCACAATGGGTAGGCATGGAGCGGGCACACAATAAAGTGGCTCACCTATCTCTCTTGATCTACAACACTCCCTCGGGGGATATGTTCCTAGCCTATGATTGGTCTCTCAATAGAGTACTGGGAGAAATGACACAAAAGCTGAACACCAACCCTCCCCCAGCTTAACCCTTCTATGGGGAAACACGAACATTATAATAGCACATAAACCCATTGAGTGGCCCAAGTGGGCCGAGGCAGGGCTGCTGTTTCTTCAGGATACTTATGTACCAGGCACAAACATAGTAGATGCATATAAGGAATTAAGTGGCTGCTACAATATCCCACTCACCGAATTTTGGGGATACCTATAACTTAGAAGTGCAATTAATGAATACATCTACAAGAACTCCAAAGACAACCCTATGTCTCCAGTCACGCACTGGCTTTCCCTCAAGAGGGGCCAGACCAGTGTGATTTATGTAGCAGTCCGAGCCCAAATCCCCTCTCAATCCCTGGAAGCCAAGGCTAAATGGGAAACCTCTCTGAATACCCAAATTCCTGACCAAGACAGTAGAGCTTGTTGGAGGCTTGCCCATAGGGCCTATCCTGAGCCCTGTATTGCACTAATCCAGAACAAGATCCTTTAGTCCTGGTACAGAACCCCTACAGTGGTCTACAAGGCCAAGCTAACCCAGGACAACCTCTGTTGGAGGTACAAATCTCATAAGGGGGATATGCTTCACATATTATGGGACTGCCCTGCAATTAAGCCCCTCTGGCAGTATGTTTGCTGCTTAGGCTGCAAGATATTTCAGAAGCCAATCCCCTCCTCCTTGAAGGTGCTGATTCTTGGCCTCCACTCTACCACCTCCCTACTTTACACCTCAGGAACAGAAATGGACAGCTATCTTGAACATGCTGGCCAAGAGGCCTTTCCTCTGCAGGTGGAGAACACAGGAGCTCCCTTCAGCCAATGAAGTGCTGAATACCCTGACACAGATTGTCAACTTGGCACATAAGTCCCATGTAGTGGCAAACACGCTACTGAACTACAACACTTTTTGGTCCTCTTTCATCTCTTTCCTGAAACCCAGAGAGGGATTGGTTGAGCAGCTACTGGTAATCCTATCAGCCCCCAGCCCTCCCAACACTTTGTAATGGCAGAGATAATTAGCACCCATGACCAAATGGTCAGGGCTTATACTGTACACCATATGCTTCCATGTACTAGCACTTTCCACATTCCTAAGACCTTCCAGATGCTTTGTGTGTGTGTTATATTCTGTCTGTTTCGATGCAGGTATGCTCCTAAGGAGAATGCACTCCCGCTGACACTCTATGCAGCACCTTGAGGATCACCTCTTAGAGATGATACTCCAGACCATATCAGGTAGCCTTATTTTAAAATGCTCTGTGATAAGTTGCTTCGAAGGCCTTTGATGCCTACAGTCCCTTTATATGTAACAAGGCATATGTTTGGAAGCCTGAGGCAGTAGGAGTAGTCCAATGTGCTTTTCTATCCCTGCATTGTATGTATTGTTATGCTGTGTGCTTGCACACAGGTTGTAGGGATGTTAATTTTAGAAAACAATAAAATCTTTAACAACAATAAATAATTTGTGCACCAGAGTGAAATGAGAGACCTTGTGTCAATTCAAACCTTGGTGTCTGGAAACTCAGAAGCTGACACAGCTATAGTGGTCTTAGAAGTCACTATCACCAGCCACCATAGCCAGGTAACTGGCCTGCAGCAATGCTGCCAGATTCACTTGGCATTTCCCTGTAACTCCAGGACCATTTTCCTGTAGATTACATTATTTCCCCATAGAAGCCAAAATTGCTCTGTTTTCCCGTATAACCAGTGCAAATCTATGAAAATGATTTCCTTGTAGATGGCTCAATTTTTCTGTAAAATACAGGAATCCCTGAAGATCTGGGAGCCCTGTAGTGTAGTATTAGGAGTTGCCATGTGGTATACTGGCCAGGGGACGGGCACTCTTTCACAACTGCACATCCAGACTGACTGATCAACAGAGAAAGTCAAAGTTATTACATAGCTAAACTGAAAATGCAGAGTTACTTCATAACTGAATGGGACATCCTGCTTAGTGAGCGGAGCAAGAGAATACACCCAAGATTAATAACATCCAGAGAAGCCTGCCTTTCCTGGGAACCATGAGTAACTGAACAGGGCCCTTGTCTTGCAACTGCAGTTTAGTTTTAGATAGTTTTCATACCAGACTTTATTTGGAACTGGACTGTTTGCCAAAGCACCCAGATGGGCGATTTAGGATTACAAGTAGGCCATCTGGCCTTGGGATACTTACAGTGCACTTCCATTTGTTATTAATTTGTTGAATGGGACATCTTGCTCAGTAAGCTGAGCCAGAGACTATAGCTGAGATCAACCTCATTAGTATTCACCTCTGTGCTGATACTTAAGTTTTACATTTCCTTTTTTTTCACAATTTATCTAGGATGACCAACAGAGATGTAATATTTAATTTTTGGTGGGTCTTACTTTACCCATTTTTAAAACTGGGTGGACCTAGGAACTGAGAAGTTATGTGAACTTGCTCAGGCACTAAGTGGCTCTAGTGGAATTTGTATCTGGTTCTCCTGCCACCAAAGTCTGTGCCCTTGACACTGTACCACACTATATCCTTTGACTCTTGAAAATCCTTCCTGTTCCACTATTTCAGTCCGCCTTGATCTCAGTTATTGAATTCAGTTTAATGTTCTTCAGCTTCATGTCTTAAAAGCTAAAGTCCTCTTTGGTAAAGCTAATGTTCCCCAGTATATCACTTCAACCTCTCTACTCTTACAGTGCTCTTTCAGATGCAGGGCTCTGCATCCTTGATACTGCTGTAATCCTTCTAGACACTCATCCATCAGAGACCCTGGGACACACTAATATCCTCTCAGGATGAACAATCTGTTGCCTTTTGCCCTACATCATGGTAGGAGAACAAAACAGCTCTGGAGAAACACTGTTTGGCTTCCAGAATTTGGTCCAGGCCCCCCAATATATTTTTTTTTGTGTGGAGAACTAGACCCCAGAAGCCAAAAAACTACAGAGTTCCCTGTCATACTTAATTTTACTCTCATTTTCTTCTACTCTATCACCAACTTACAGCAAATATTGTTGGCCTGCCCTAACCTTCAGTGATACCATCTTTATGCTTTGTAAATCTGCCTATCTTTACCTCAGGAACATTACACATGCATTTGTCAATGTCATGATCTTATTGCAGTTAAAACTCATTCAAATTTAGTTTCCTACCACACTAATTATTGTAATTCTCATCTATTCTGTCTTCCCCAGTTCCTCCTCCAAAACATCAATGGGACCTATGCACAATGCCAGCGCGTCATGTGTAGGGCATGGAAGGACATCTTGTAGGTGCCTACTCATGGGAGGTATGCACAAAGTATGCATAAGCCACTACGTAGGCTGGCTGCACACAGCTATATGGATCCACCATGCCACATGTACATGGGGGTGTGGCTGCATAACACCTCATGCAGGAAACCACTGCATGCATGCACAACACCACATATGACACCCAGGCATGCGGTGCAGGGTGTGTACACATACGTGACTGGGCGGGCTGCCGGTAGGCCTGACATAACATGCCACAGCACAGGGCATGGCAGAGGGGTCCAATGGCCACCAATCAATGCTTCCTCCCATGAAACAGCATGCCCCATTATTCAAGTACACTGAAGTCATGTCAGGCTGTAATCATGTAAAACACATCACATGGGGGCAGGGCAATTACTGTGTGTCATCGCTGGTGCTGCTGGGTCCAGGTCCACCCTCATTTGTGGTGTGGTGTCTGGCCTGTGGCGGACCCAATGGCCACTCCTCCTCACTGCTGTTGCTCACCTCTGACACTTCAACAGGCACCCTCCCAAAGTGGGTCAGCATCATCTGATGGATGGCCCTCTGTAGGCTCTAGGAGAGAAATGACACAGTAATGTCATACTGCATGGCCCGTGCAAGGCAACTACACCACCACCAATCGTGCATGGCAGAGGCCACACAGGCATCCCCCCCAGCAGTAGGGCAGCCACCACTGGGCTCATGTCTGCGGATGGCCCAGGCCATGGGGACACAGCTGTCACCATGGCCATGTGACCCCAGTGGGCCATTCTGTGAGTGTGGATGACCTGTGGGGGCATGGAAAGCCACTGCATCAGGTGGTGCTGTGCACTGTTGTAAGGAGACCATGTGGCAAGGCCACACAGGGAGGGCAGACATAGAAACATAGAAACATAGAAGTTGACGGCAGATAAGGACCGCAAGGCCCATCCAGTCTGCCCATTTCTTTTTCTACCTTATAAATGTGCCATCGGCCTTTGCTCTGTCAGTGAACCTATCTATTCATAGTCATTTGTATTGCTCCCTTATGCCTATCCCATGCCTGTTTGAAGCCCTGCACTGTATTCATAGCCACCACTTCTTGTGGTAAGCTATTCCATGCATCTACCACCCTTTCTGTGAAAAGAATTTCCTCACATTCCCCTTAAACGGCCTCCTCTAATCTCATGCTGTGTCCTCTTGTCCTGCAATTTTCTTATATTTAAACATGTTAGACTCTTTCACCTTGTTTATGCCCTTAAGGTGTTTAAATGTCTCGATCATATCACCTCTCTCCTCCTTTGCTCAGGGTATACATATTGAGCTCCGTTAATCTGTCCTCATATGTCTTCTGATGCAGTCCCTGCACCATTTTGGTTGCCCTTCTCTGGACTGCCTCAATTTGGTTAATGTCCTTGTGAAGGTGTGGCCTCCCATACTGCACGCAGTACTCCAGATGGGGCCTAACCAATGTCTTGTACAGAGGGATTATTACCTCCCTCTTACGACTTGTGATACCCCTACTAATACACCCTAACACCCCCCTAGCCTTACCTACTGCTTTAGAGGTCTGTTTTGATGATTTTAGGTCAGTGATGATGATGCCCAAGTCTCTTTCTTCCTTTGTGACTGCTAGCAACTCCTCCCAGCCTATAAGTGGCTTCAGGGTTTCTCTTCCCTATGTGCATGATTTTGCACTCTTTGCATTAAATCCAGTTGCCACTCTTCTGACCATTTTGCTAGTTTATCCAGATCTCTTCTCATTCTGCCCACCCCATCTGGATCATCTACTCTGTTGCAGATCTTGGTGTCATCTGCAAACAGACAAGCCTTACCCTCTAGTCCATCTGCTGAGGTCACTAATGAAGATGTTGAATAGGACTGGCCCCAGGACTGATCCCTGAGGTACCCACTTGTGACTTGCATCTCTTCTGACTGTATACCATTTACCACCACTCTCTGTTTTCTGCCAGTCAACCAGTTTGCCACCCAGTTGACCAACTTCTGACCCACCCCGAGACAAGACCAACACTGTCACACAGGCCCAGCCAGGAAGCCTACAGTGGAACAGGCATGATCTGGGAGCACACCAGCAACAGGACATGCCCAACGGCATGCACATCCAGTCCTGGTCCACGGCAGCACCTGCAGACAGTTACACAGATCCTCGCCTGACATTTACATGTCGAACTGTGACGTGTGGACATAGCTAGACTGCACATTGGGCCATTAACACACAGTTCACTGACCACAGTATGTCCCAGCACATGGCATGCACTCACCAATAATGGGACAGTGACTCTCTACATGTCCGTGTAGTCACCCTGGTACTGGACGAACCTGTCCACCACCTCCCTGGACATGTAATGGGGGAACGGCAGCCACCATCTCCTCCTCCTACATGTCAGCATCAGTACCATGATGGGGGCACCATCTGGCTGCTCCACCAGGGTGAGTTCCATGTGTTGTGGCCTGCCTTGCTGGTCCTGTGAGGGAACAGAGAGAACCCATATGGGTTAGGAAACTGCACAGCATACACACCTCACACATCCCTCAGACACAGACAGATGGCATGGTACTCACTCAGTCATGACCCTGCACCAACCAGAGGGTGCTGTAGCCACCAATGTTGCAGATGTTCCCCTGTAACACATCCATAGGCACTGTAGATAAGGCTCCTCATAGTACACCTCAGCTGTCACCATACTTGCGGTGGTGGTGTATGGCAATGCATGACACAGGGCAGCACAGGCATTTGTGTCTGCATGTATACACCGCCATGCTAGGCACTACATGCAGTACACTCATGCCCCCTACACTCAGGTGTGCACGGCAGGATAAAGTGGCTAACCAGGTGACCGTACTGTGTACTGGAAATGGCATGGCATAGCAGGATGTGTCCCGGAATGCTGTTGAACATGCACCTGCTCCACAAGGAGATGTTGCTGTGGGGGGCCATAACCACTGCCCAGGGTATTCTGTCCATGGCTGGATGCTGCTATGCTGCAGGAGATCCACTGCATTGAGTGGTTCCATCTGCCTTGGCCCATGATTGTCACACTCTGTGACATGGTCCATGATGAAACTGCCCCCTGAACATGCCGGTCGAGGGCAATGACAGTTGAGATGAAGATGCTGTGTGCACTGGCATACTGTGCCACAGGCTAATTCCATAGGGTGACCGGTGATACAGTGGGCGTATGCCAGTCCTCCATGTCACGGGCCATGATGGAGGTCACGAATGCCCTACTGGACCATATGCACACACATGTCACCTTCCTGACAGTGGAGGCTGATGTAAGGCAGATGAAGCAGGAATTCTATGACATGCATGGCATGTTCAATGTGTGCAGTGAAATCGACTGCACCCATATCACCATACTGGCACCGCCAATGCAGGAGGAGGCATACAGGAACAGGAAGGTGTTCCACAGCATAAACTGCCAGGTAGTGTGTGACGTGCATGGTATATTCACCAACATCTGCCCAAAGTATCCTAGTCCATGTCATGACTTGCTTGTGCTGGATGCCTCACACCTTGGTGGCATGCTCCGTGCAAGGCACATCGATGGCTGGCTGTTGGGTGAGTATGGATGCTGTGCCCTGTGTGTTCCCTGTCATGCAGCATTGTGACACATGTGTGACACTGCCCTTCTTCTCACCTGCACAGATGACAGTGGATACCCTCTGCAGCCATACCTGATGACTCCCATCCTGGCACTCACCACTGCTGCTGAGGAGGCCTACAACCGTGTGCATCAGAAGACCAGGAACATCATGGAGAGGACTATCAGCCTCCTGAAGATGTGGTTCCACTGCCTGGACCATACCAGGGGTATAATAATGCTGACCCAGGGAAAGACATGCAATTTGTTCACAGTCTGTGTCATGCTGAATAATATGGCCCTGTGACATAATGTGCCCATACCTGGGGCACCAGAACTGGACGTACCACCTGGTGATGGGGATGTGGGAGCATGCCATGGTCTGGAGATGGCTGGCAGACATGAGGCAGAGGTAGCATTCATAAGTAGCATGTCCACCAGTGGAAGCACAGGTATTGCTAGTTGTGTGGTGGTGTGGTGGGATTTGGCATAGCTGCCATTCGTGTGCATACATGTAAGGTCCCTCTGTTGGTGCCATGGCACCATGTGTGTGCAGCATATGTGTAGGGGTGGATGTGTGATGATGAGCCTCATGCTGAGTGCACCCATGGGGGGACACATCGGTCACTGTGGGCATGGCTCATGGCCAGCCATGCTGTTCGGGGTCGGGCATGTCAGTGGGTGTGGAATGCATTGCTGGACGGTGCCTGCAAGCACCTCTGTGTGTTCCCATACCCATCTGCATGGCCGCCTGCCCATGTGCCACCATTCAGCTGTGCATGGTACAGTGTGTGCAGCACAGGCCTGCTGGGCTTGCATATGGTGTGGGTGTGCCCTGTGCACTGGGAGGGACAGTGTGCATGGTGGTGGTGCAGTCCATCCGTGTCAGTGGGGATGGCCTTTGTTGGGGCCAGGCACCATTGTGCTTGTTGGGGTGGAGTGCACTGTTCTGTTGCCTTGCAACACTGTCATGGGATGGGGCTTGATTCGGTGCTGTACATTAGTGTATGTTGAGGGGGCAGTGCTTCACTGTGGGGGTCTGGCACAGTACATCAGTGGAGGTGTGTGAGTTGCGTACATCAGTTGGGGGGCCTGTGGTGGTGCTGTGTACATCAGTGGGGGGCATGTTGATGCTGTACATCAGTGGGGGGCATGCAGTGGTGCTGTCCATCTGCATTTTGGGGTGTGGTGTCTGAGGGCTGTGAAACTGAACAGCTGGTTGCTGGGCTTAGCCAGCAGCCAGGCAGAGGTCCGTGTTTCCATCCTCCGGGTGGGTGTTTGTTGTCTGCTGTTGCCATGGTGATGCCTGCTTCTGGGTGTCCACCTCATCCTAGGATCATCCATGTCCACCCAGTCAGCAGTGTCATGTTCCCCCACATGTCCTACTATGTTGCTCTTGGTGCCCTGTGTGCTCTGGTCCTCTGACCCTAAACGGTGTGTGGCTGCGGCATGTTTGAGTGACAGTGCTGCATCTTGTGAGTCACCCACCTCAGTGCTGTCCATGTCATCTGGGTATGTCCCTGGGGGCTGTGGCCTGTCCATGCCGGTGGCCACCTGTGTGTGCCACTGACCATCATGGGTCATGTGGCGCATTGCGTCCCTGCAGTGTTGTCAAACAGCCACTCAAGGACTTCTGTGATGAGTTCCATACTTCAGCACATGCAACACACCTCTGTGAGCAGGGCTATCAGTGCAGTGGTACTGAGTCACTGTTCCATCAGCTGGTCCACCTTGACCTGTTGCAGCTCTGGGTATCTGTCCACCATAGTGGCCTGCATACACTCCGTGCGTCTACGTCCCAGTGCATGCCACAATGGCCCTTCATCAAGACTGTCCTCATTAGCTGGCAGTTCATGGCTGGCAGGGGCACTGCCATAGAAACATAGAAACATAGAATCTGATGGCAGATAAGGACCGCTTGGACCACCTAGTCTGCCCATTTCTCTACCTAACAGATAAGCTGCAGATCCTAGTTAACCAACAGCCAACTTCCTCCTACCCCCAACTAGAATTGCCTTATGTCTGTATGCATTCTTGAATTACCCCACTGTTTTTGACTCCACGACCTCCTCAGAAAGGCTGTTCAATGCATCTATAACCCTCTCCATGAAGAAATACTTCCTCACATTACCTCTGAGCCATCTCTCTTCTATCTTCAAATGGTGCCCCCTTGTTCATACACATCTCTTTTTCTGAAAGATGCTATCCCCTTGGACTTTATTGATTCCCTTAAGGTACTTGAAAGTTTCTATCATGTTACCCTCTCCCTCCTTTCTTTGAGGCTATACATATTAAGCTACTTTAGTCTTTCTCCATATGTCTTCTGGTACAGACCCTGCAACATTTTGGTTGCCCTCCTCTGGACAGCCTCCACCCTGTCTATGTCTTTGGGGAGATGGGGTCTCCAGAATTGTACACAGTACTCCAGATGTGGTCTTACCAACTGCCTATACAGAGGGATAGCAACTTCCTGTTTTCTACTGGTGATGCCTCTCCCTATGCATCCCAATATCCCCCAGCCCTCCTTACTGCCTTCTCACATTGCTTTCCCACCTTTAGGTCATCTGATATAACTACCACCAGGTCCCTTTCCATTTTTGTTGTTATCAGTATCTCCCCCATTGTGCACTCTTCCCTTGGTTTTGCTTCCCAGGTGCATTACTTTGCACTTCTTTGTGTTGAATCCAAGCTGCCATGCATTTGACCATTCCTCCAACCTTGCCAAGTCCTTCTCATCCTTTCCACCCCACCTTGTGTATCAACACTTTTGCAGATCTTTGTGTCATCTGCAAAGATACATACTTTTCCTTCCAAAACTTTGCAATGTCACTTATAAAGACATTAAAAGGACTGCCCCAGTACTGAACCCTGCAGTACCCCAATATTAACCCCCTTTCTTCACTGTGGACTCTGTTTACTATTACCCTCTGTGTCCTGTTGTCCAGCCAATGTTTTATCCAGGCTACCACCGTGGGACCCACTCTGAGCCTGACTAATTTGTTTATTAATCTTTTGTGTGGGACTTTGTCAAATGCCTTGGTAGAGTTTAGGTAGGCCATGTCCACAGCCCTTCCCTGGTCTACTACTTTGGTCATCCAGTCAAAGAAACTGATTAGATTAATCTGACATGACCTTCCTGCTCTGAATCAATGCTGCCTTGGGTCCTGTGCTCCACTGGCCTCTAGGTACTCAACAATTCTTTCCTTCAGAAGTGATTCCATCATTTTCCCTACCACTGACGTCAAACTGACAGGTCTGTAGTTTCCTGCCTCTGTCTTGCTCCCACTTTTGTGAAGGGGAATCACATCTGCCCTCCTCCAGTCTTCATGTACCACACCATCCTCCCATGATTTGTTAAAAAGGGTAGTCAGTGGTGTTACTAGTTCTCCCCTTAGTTCTTTTAGAGTTCTGGGGTGAATCCCATCAGGCCACATTGCTTTATCCACCCTCAGTTTTAGGAGTTCTTTTAGAACCCTTTCTTCTGTTAAAGGATTGATATCGACTCCCATATCCAGAGTGCTTCTATTGACTGGATTAGGTACCCCCTCCTCCTCTTCCTTTGTGAATATTGAGCAGAAGTATTTGTTCAATATCCCATCCTTCTTTCACTGTCCTCTCTGCCCACCACCCTCCTCTTTATTCAGCCTCAGTATCCCTGCCTTAGTCTTTCTTTGCTCCCTAATATACCTATGCAAGGTTTTATCCCCCTTTTTAACTGAGTTGGCTATCTTTTTCCTAGGTTTGGTCCTTTGCTATTCTGATTGCCTTCCCTGCTTCCTTCTGCTTAAACTGGTACAGTTCTCTGTCCTGCTCCTTCTGTTTCCTTGTACTTCCTGAATACTATATGTTTCTCCCTAACCTTCCCTGCCACTTCTTTTGAGAACCATATTGTTTTTTCTTTCATTTTGATTTGTTTATTTGCTTCACACAAAGGCTTGTTACATTTGTGATGGCAGTTTTGATGTTTCCACATTGTTACTCCACCCCACCTTCTTGCCTGTTTGCTAGTGCATTTCTGAGGCACTCTCCAATTTTGACAAAATCAGCCCTCCTCAAGTCCAATACCTTCACTTTTGTATGACTTGACTCTACAGCTAATTTTATCATGAACCACACTGGTGGTCACTTGTTTCCAGATGGCTACCCACTTCTAGATCTGAGATCCTCTCTCCATCTTCATTTGAGAGTACCAGTTCTAAGATTGATAACTCCTGAGTGGGTTCCAAAACTAGCTGTCTGAGGCATGCCTCCTGCAGGGCATTGAGAATGGCCCTGCTCTTGGATGTGGCTGCAGTAAAGGTGCTCCAGCTAACATCTGGCATATTCAGGTCCCCCATCAGCAATATCTCCCCTTCCTCTGCCATCCTAAGGAAGCCTTCTATCATTTTCTTGTCCATTTCCTCCCCCTGAGATGGGGGTCTGTATACAACCACTGTGCCGATTGTGGTGCCATTTCTAGTCTCCAGGGTGACCCACAGTGCCTCCTCTCCTTCCTGTTTACCCTTTAGTTCTGTTGCTTTGATCCCTTCCCTTATATAGAAAGTTACCTCCTCCTCCTCCTCTTCTACCCTCCCTGTCCCTCCTGTAGATTGTGGTACCCTGGTATATTGACATCCCAGTCATGGTTATCTGTGTACCATGTTTCTGTGGCTGCCATGGAATCCAGGCATCCCTCTTCCATCAAGGCTGCCAGTTCAGGGAGATTGTTATCTAGACTATAGGCATTGGTACTCATTGCCCTCCATTTTTTGATGGCTTTATTCCTTTTGCCCCATCCTGTCCTTACTGCCTTTGTCATTTTCTCCATTTATCCCTGCCCTTCTCTCTAGCAACTGCTTTATCTTGGTGTTTACCACACTAACTACCCTGATTTTTTTGGGGGGCTAGGATTTCCCTTCTTCTTTTCAGTACCTCCCCCTTTGGCTAGTTTAAATACTTGCCAATGAAGCATTTAAACATATCATCTAGCATCCTGGTTCCCATCTTGGACAGATGCAGACCATTGCACCAGTATAAGCCTGTATCCCTCCAGGTGGAGCCCCAGTCCCCAATGAAGCCGAAACCCTGAGCTCTGCACCAATTTTTCAACCACTGATTGAATCCCATGGTGTGGAGTACCCTAGCCTCACCCATACAATAGACAGGCAGCACCTCTGAGAAGCATACCATGCATGCTACTTGTCTAAGGCCCCTCTCCAACTCAACAAAATCCTCCTGCACTGCTCTGATCCCTTTTCCAGCCAAGTCATTTGTCCCTAGGTGGACAATGATATCCAGCTCCCTCCCCCATGCAGCTGCTCCTGTGATCCTGAGGATTCGCTCCCTGTCCCTCCAAGCCATGGTGCCAGGCAGGCACCTTACCTCCCTCTCCCCTCCCTCTCTCCCCCCCAGTTCTACCCTCCTAATAATGGAGTCCTCCACCAGGAGTTGTTTCCTTTCCTGTGGGTCCCAATCCACCCTCCTGTGGGTCTCCTTTGTGGTGGTTCCCTGCAACCTCCTTGGTCTCCACTGCAGGTGCCTCCATAGACGAACCACACTCTGCCAGAATGGCATATGAATTGTGGAAAGGTACAACTGGAGGGATACTCCTCTGTTCCACCACCCTCACCCTCCCTGAGCCCACTGTGGTCTAACCGCTCCTCTTTCTTGGCAACCTCTGAGGCAGCAGCGGTGGCCCTGGTGGTCCCTGGGTGGGAAAGGAGGTCCCCCAAATTCTGACCAACTCAGCCTAGAGATGAGCAACCTCCTCCCTCAGCCCAGAGAGGTGCCTGCAGATGAGACACCACCACATCCTTCAGAATGTCTCCCGGAAGACTGCTGCTCCACAACCACTGCACTGCACCACTCCCATCATGTTTATATTTGAGGTCCCTTAACTGTTGTTTTGTATACTTACTCTTTCCTCTCTCACTGTTTATTTAATTTATTTATTTTTTATATATATTTTTTTCCTACTTTACTACCGCCTTCGTTCCTTAAAGCTCCTGATTAACAGTTTGTTCCTTCACCTAGCTAATTGCACAGAAAATTCCTTCACCCTAATTCACATTTTATTTTCTTCATTTAGCTAACTGTGCACAGATAACAATTCCTTCACCCAACTTAGACAAGCAGACTCCTTTTTTGTTTGTTTTTACCTTAAATTGAAGTTCCTAGTAATAGAGTTCTAGTTCTTTGGTCCAGTAGAGTAGTATAGTTGTAGCAGCACTTCCCTCCTCTTGTGAACACTGTACATGCACTGGTTGCTGCAGTTTGCAGCCAGCCATGGTGTTCTCTTGCCATGCCTGCACCCAGTCACCTGCTGCTGTCTACCACTGGTGCTCCCTTTGCAGCAGTCAGTGGCAGTCTCTGTGACCCCCTCTTCATCCACATCGAGGATGCTGTCCTCCTCCATTTCAGTCTCCATGTGGGCCTCAGTGTAGTGCTCTGTACCTGTGGGGGAGAGGAACATGTTATTCCAGCTGGGCATTGCCCATGTTGTGGAGCTCACAGGGGTGCATGTGGCACCATTACATGCCAGTTCCATGTCCAGTCTGCCTAACATCCTCTTCTGCTGGCAACATTGCTGCAGTGTCCCATCTGTGCAGCTCAGGCAGCACTGTACCTCATGGCTGACTGGATGGCACTGTTTGGGAAACAGATTGCTGTTAGTACATGCCTATGGGTGCAACACATGGGTTCACATGCCCGTCATCCACCTACATACCCTCCATGGTGCCCACACCATGCACCTCACCGTGGACACTGACATCCATTAGTATGTCAGCCACCATCCACTCCACTCCACCAGTGTGATCTGGCATTCTCACTGAGGGAGCTGCCACTGGTGCCCTGGCATGCCCATGCTGCTGACATGATCTTCCTCTTGATGGCTTCATACAGGTCACACCATTTGTGTTTGATGGCCTCGAGGGTGCATGCCTTCGGTCTGGTGGCATTGACATCTCTTTGCATGTCTAGTTACAGCCTTGCCTTCATCTCAGCTGCTGATGTGGCTGGTAACTATGCCCCATACAGCTGTTGGTAGTGCATCCTGATGTCTACTACCATGGATGCCTATTGTCCCCCAGAGAAGTTTGTGGCACTGGGATAGGCACCAACACATGCCCTCACACAGCCATGGCACTGGCTGGTCTCACAGTTCTCCTTTTCTGGCTGTTCCATGGCCTGCATTTGCCCATTCATGCTACTGTCATTCTCCGCAATTGCCTCCGCGGTCATCACTTGAACCTTATTCACTTCTGTACCACTGTGCAGGGCATGGAGCACATCCATATATGGTGGGGTCAAGGGGAAGTACTTCCTATCTGTGGCACTCCTCCATGCACTGCGCACACCACTATGCGGCCTCCACCTGCATGCCCCCTGTGTCCATGTGATGCTTGAATGTTTGTGAATGCAACGTTGTGGGTATGCCTTGCGTGCTGCATAGCTGTGTGCTGCAGTTATGTCAATTTCACATGTATTTCCCATCCCTTCTTGCATAGGCCCCAGTATGTTTAAATGGTGGTGCTTTTCTTTGATCGGTACCAGAAAGTGAAGTCACTTACTAGTCTCAAAAATCTAAACAGGCTCTTTCTGTATCCAGTAAAAATTCCTCTCCTTCCCTGTTTTCAAAATCCTTCATTGACAGGTTCCTTGATTTACTTATTTATTTTTTCAAGATTTGTTGACCAGTAAGGGCACATTAAAGTACAACTCATTTTTGAGTGGAATCCAAGGGAAGAGGCAACAAGGGTGCAGTATTAACAAACAGAGTGTTCAACATGCAAAGAACATCAAGAATTTTGAAAGTGACACCAGCCTACTAGACAAATTCTGGTAGATTTTATATCTGGCACCTAAAATTGTCTTTTATTTAGCCCTGCTAGCTTATTCTGGAGAAGGTAACAGTTCAACAAGTGCATAAGTTGGGCCAGTGGAAAAGTCGGTCAAATTTACTAGATTTTCTCAGTCATTAGTCTTGCTAACTAGTGTCTGCAGATTTTTGACCCCTGAAGTTATACAAAGTAGCAATTATGTACATGAAATGGCAAAAGTGGGATACAAGCAATCTCTCTCTCTCTCTCTCTCTCTATCTCTATATATATATATATCCCCATCTCTCTTCCTCTCTCTCTCCTCCCCATCTCTCTTTCTTAGTATAGCTTGGTCTTTTGTTTTTAGGCTAGCAGTTTGAACAGTATGTTCCAAGAAATAGTTCAAGCAATTGTTGTGTGAAAGTTACCATAGGCAGGCAGTTGGTATGGGTCATCCTTCCCTGCTAACTTGAACAGATTGAAACATTTTGAAGAAGACTTGGAGACACCCTTTCCTATACTTCTTCAAGCTTTTTGGTCTGTCAAAACAGGTAGACCAGTCACTTCTCAGTTTGGAGATTTTTCCTTTAGAAATTGAGTCTTTATTTTGGTGTAGATATTTTGTTGGTACATTGTTTACTGTGCATATTGCCATGAACTGTAATCATTGCTTATCACTTATCTTAATTTCACTGTACTATAGTCCATATCCTTCTTCTTATTTTGCATTGGTAGCTCAAATTTCCCTCTACAGTGCACTGTTTTGTTTACATTGGCTCCGCTTTACTGTACCAACAAAATTATTTATCTTCCTCTACAACTACCCCAGGTCACACCTGGAAACAAGCTTGACTCAGTGTTCCTTTCTTGGCTACCAGTTTTCAATAAATAAATAAATAATTTCACTTGTAAGATCATATGTAACATGGCAGTCAGCTGGTCCACCTTGAGTCAAAGGCTGGGTGCCCAGTAACTTTATGGTAAGCTCTGTAACAGACAATGGATTCACACTTGAACCAGGGATGGATTGTAGAGTGGGGCCTGAAGGTTTATACACTGTAGGAAAGCATGATGTCATAAAGGGGGCAGTTGGCTTTTATAAAACCTACTGCCACAGCTAAAATTATTTTTCCATTTCACTGACCCTTTTATTTCACAAGATCATTTGTCCCACTACCTCTATAATTGAACTTTACTACTTTATTCATTATATTACACAGGATTAAGTAAATTGGATTTGAGTTTGAACTGCTACTCACTCTGTGGGAAGTATTGAGTTAAACCTGTGGGGCCACAGTGTTTCATGGGGTGCAGTACTAGCTTGTCATCTTGCCAACTTGTGCTAATTTTCCTTGGGTGGAGGCATCATCCACTTATATTTTCAACTGTGAATCTCAACATGAATTCATCAACAAGGCCCTTTATCAGAGCTGTGTGGAATGCAGAATTCTGCTGGCAGAATTAGAGCAGAACAACAATCCTGCTTCTGAAATCCTTTTCAGAATTTCATTTTAAATTTCGTAATATTCCAAAAAGCATTTCTGTGTAAACCATGGAATAATATTCTGAATATTAAGTACAATGCAGAATATATTCTGCTGTCTGCAGAAAATGAATTTACTGTTTAGAAAAACTGTGGAATACAATTCCACAGATAACATTCTGCTTTAAAATTTTTGAATTTCCCATCTGGCAGAATTACATGTGCTATAGTTAGGTGAGATTTCCAAAATTCAACAGAATTTCAGTTAAAGCAGAATTTAAACAGTCTGCACAGATCTTCCCCTTACCTACAGTGAGCCCATAAGGCAAGGGTAATAAAATAATGGCCAGGTACAAATAAATTGCTATTAGGGCTGGATTTCAGAAAGCAAGATGCAGGCACAATCTCCAGTTTCTGACATAGCCTGCATCATGCCAAATGTGTCCACACCTGTGTATGCTATTTTCAAAGGTTCAGTTGGAATGTTAGCTAGGGGGTTGCAAAAGTTGTAAATTCCACTTTCGTGGAACTTCCGTGAAATTTTAGAAATTTCGCAGAAATTTCAGAACTTTCGCATTGGTGAATCTGGGATTTTCTGTGGATTTTCACCAAGTTCTGCGGACTTTTCTTGTGAACTGGGAAAAATGCATATAAACTACAGAATTTATTCTATCAACAGTGTAATGAACTGTCAGGGACTTGAGTGAGCAGCTTGTACAACCATGTGGTTATTCATTGACAATTCAGTGGGCCACTGGTAGTGGAAGAGAAAGGAGGGCTGTGCTGGTGGCCCACTCTGGGGTGGCGTTGGGGGGGTGGGGAGGTGGCAGATGAACTTTCGGGGGTGGAGAGTTCACTAGACACCAGGGATTTGGGATCTTTTTTATAAGGGATATAGGATGGGGAAGTCCACTAGACACCAGGGAATAATGGGAATAGAGGGGGATGAGTTGGTGGACTGATGGCTATTTTTTTTGTAGATTAAGGAATCCAGTATAGGAAGGGGTCCACCAGACATCAGGGAAATAAAATCTTTGGGGCCATGATCGGTGGGTGGGGAGCCACTAGAAACCAGGAGGGTCCAAGGAAGGGATTGGAGGTATTTATTTATTTACTGGGACCCTGATCAGTGGGGGTGGATTAATTAATTAAACTGTGGTTAAAAAGCATCAGAACTGACCACTGGCAGTGATTCTTTTGGTGGATCTTTTTCCTGCAGTTTAAAAAAGTAACCCACAGTTTGTATATCTATTCCACAGTTTTAAGGCAGAATTTCCATGAAAGTTCCAAAAATGATTTCCAAACTTTCGTGGAAGTGAAATTCGCACTTTCGCCGAAATTCTGCCGACGGAATTCTTTTTTCACACATTGTTAATGTTGGCATTTTCCTCACTTTACTTCAAAAAATGATGCATGCATAAGGATTTTTTTTATGTACGACCCATTTCTGAGGTGCAGTTTGCATCAATTTCTGATGTAGGATAGATTACTTTTGAGGTGATCTAACTTTCAAGTGCAAAGAATGCTACTGCATCAGAATCATGACTCAAGGATTCTGAAGGCATTTAAAAATTCTGCCCCTTTTCTGGTAATAAGTTTCCTTTTTTTCAATATTTTCATATTATGAAAACTAGCTATAATCTCATTAGCATAATTTCCATTTATTAATATGTATATACTTTTCCTTGAGTGTTTGATACTGAACATTTATAGAAACACAGAAAGTAACAGCAGAAGAAAACTTTAAGTCCACAAGGACTCTTCATACTATGAAAGCAGCCAAACTCTCCAAAACATATTTCCCATTCTACAATGTGGGTGAGACGAAATGTACAGATAAATTAAATATTTACATGTCAGTAGGGCCTGGAGTGATGAGAAATCATGTATCATCACTAGTTCAAGTTCAGGTTTATTCACAGGAAAGCTCCACTGAGCATGCTCCTTTACAAGGAGATACTGTCAAGGATGTTATGAAAGCAAATATAATACAATAATATATAGCAAAAACAATATTCATATGAGTTATGGACAATGAAATGATTACACATATTTACAATTGGTTCAAAGGTAAGTTACAATACATATAGAGCATTTTAATAATCAGTCATGTTATAGCAGTTCACGGTAATTAGTTAAAACATAATTAGGGAGCAAAAGTGCAAGTCGATAATAGAATACCATATCTAGAGGTATGCTAACCAGAATGTCAATTACATGTTTCCTTAAGGGTCTTATTTGACAAGGATTTGAAAATGTTGGTGGTGACTATTTTTGTGAGCATAAGGGTGGATTGCAACTTGTTCCAGGAAGCTGGAATGGCATATCTAATTGCTGCTATACCATACTGGCTGTGCGATTTAGGTACATCTAGTAGGATTTAAGTATTCTTCCTGAGGGAATAGTGGCAATGTGAGCAATGGTATAGGGACATAATGTAGGAGGGGAGGTCATTCAACAGTTCATTGGATGACCATTTACAACTATGAGACAACCTTCTAGTGGTGACATAGAAACATAGAAACATAGATTTTGACGGCAGATAAGGACCGCTTGGCCCACCCAGTCTGCCCATTTCCCTACCTAATGGATAAGCTGCAGATCCTAGTTAACCAGCAGCCTACTTCTTCCTACCCCCCACCCACTAGAATTGCCTTATGACTGTCCCATGCATGCTTGAATTCCACCACTGTTTTTGACTCACAACCTCTCCTCCGGAGGCTATTCCATGCATCCACAACCCTCTCTGTGAAAAATACTTCAAATTACCTCTGAGCCGCCTCTTCTATCTTCAAATTGTGCCCCTTGTTCTTGCACACCTCTTTTTGAAAGATGCTACCTCATGGACTTTGTTGATTCCCTTGAGGTACTTGAAAGTTTCTATCATGTCCCCCCTCTCCCTCCTTTCCTCGAGGCTATACATATTCAGCTCCTTTAATCTTTCTTCATATGTCTTCTGGTGCAGACCCTGCACCATTTTAGTTGCCCTCCTCTGGACAGCCTCCATCCTGTCTATGTCTTTGCAGAGATTGGGTCTCCAGAACTGCACGCAGTACTCCAGATGGGGTCTCACCAACTGTCTGTACAGAGGGATAATAACTTCCTGTTTTCTACTGGTGATGCCTCTCCCTATGCATCCCAGCATCCCCCCAGCCCTCCTTGCTGCCCTCTTACATTGCTTGCCCACCTTTAGGTCATCTGATATGACTACCCCAGGTCCCTTTCCATTTTTGTTGTTGTTAGTATCTCACCCCCCATTGTGTACTCTTCCCTTGGGTTTTTGTTTCCCAGGTGCATTACCTTGCACTTCTTAGCATTGAATCTAAGCTGCCATACATTTGACCATTCCTCTAACCTTGCCAAGTCCCTTCTCATCCTTTCCACCCCACCTTGTGCATCAACTCTGTTGCAGATCTTTGTGTCATCTGCAAAGAGACATATTTTTCCTTCCAGTCCCTCTGCAATGTCACTTATAAAGACATTGAAGAGGACCGGTCCTAATACTGAACCCTGTGGTACCCCACTAGTAACCCCCTTTCTTCAGAGTGGACTCCATTTACTATTACTCTCTGTGTCCTATTCTCCAGCCAATTCTTTACCCAGGCTGACATCTTGGGACCCACTCCCAGGCTGGCTAACTTGTATATTAATCTTTTGTGTGGGACTGTGTCAAATGCCTTGCTAAAGTCTAGGTAGGCCATGTCCACAGCCCCTCCCTGATCTACTACTTTGGTCACCCAGTCAAAGAAATCTATCAGATTTGTCTGGCATGACCTTCCTGCTGTGAATACATGCTGCCTTGGGTCCTAAGCCCCTCTGGCCTCTAGATACTCAACAATTCTTTCCTTCAGAAGTGATTCCATCATTTTCCCTACCACTGAGGTTAAACTAACAGGTCTGTAGTTTCCTGCTTCTGCCTTGCTCCCACTTTTGTGAAGGGGAATCACATCTGCCCTTCTCCAGTCCTTGGGTACCACCCCATCCTCCCATGATTTGTTAAAGAGGGTAGTCAGTGGTGTCACTAGTTCTACCCTTAGTTCTTTTAGAATTCTGGGATGAATCCCATCAGGCCCCATTGCTTTGTCCACCTTCAGTTTTAAGAGTTCTTTCAGAACCCTTTCTTCTGTAAATGGGCTGGTATCAACTTCTGTATCCAGAGTGTTTCTACTGTTTGTTTTAGGTACCCCCCACTTCCTTTGTAAATACTGAGCAAAAATATTTGTTTAGTATCTCTGCCTTTTCACAGTCACCCTCTGCCCACCCTCCCTCCTCTTTATTATGCCTCACTAACCCTCCCTTAGTCTTCCTTTGCTCCCACTTCAACATCCAACCTACTGCTGTATAAAGGGCATAGTGGTGTGTTCTGTAGGAGGCATTTGTTATGAAGTGGATAGCACGGTGACACAGCATGTCTGAGTTGTACAGAATACCAGTTGCACTACTGCTGTAAATTATATCTGCATAATCTAGGATGGGTAAGAAGGTTGCTTGCACTAGCCTTTTCTGATTCCACTGGAGAATAAGGATTTATTACTAAAGAAAAAGCCAATCTTGCTTTTAGTTTGTTCCTGAGGGTTTCCATATGTACCATGAATGATAGTCTGCTATCTAGCCAAATTCCTAGATATCTAAATTTATCGATGCTCTCCAATGAGTCCCCTAAGAGAGTTAAGATAAGTGGAGGGGTAAATTGTTTAGATGGTAAGGTTGACAGGTGTGGGGGTAGAAAGAACAACCTTGTTTTTTTAGCATTTAGGAGCAGTTTAGAACTTATTAGGTTATGCTGTAACTGATCAAAGTCAGTCTGCAATTCAGTGCCAACATCTTGCAATGACAGTTTTGATGTGTACAGGATAGTATCATCTGCAAAGAAATGCAGTTTGGAGTTGAGTATATTATTGCTGAGGGAGTTAATATAGATTGTGAATAATACAGGTCCTAAAGGAATCCTTGAGAACACCTCTTGGTAGTGGTAAGGGAGGATAGATGCCCATCTGTTTTGATGCACTGGAGTCTTCCTGTCAGGTAGCTGGTGAACCAATTTACTGAATGGGTATTTATGCCATGTTGTGTTAGTTTAGCTAGAAGGAGCTCATGGTCAACCGTATTGAATGCTTTACTTAGGTCAAGGAAGATAAGTCCTGTGGATCATTTAATATCTAGCATGGTGAACCAGTCATTCGTGACATTGCCTAGAGCTGAAACTGTGCTGTGTTTATGCCTAAAGCCTGACTGCAGTGGCCTGAACAGGGTTGTGCTTTCTAAATAATCCTTTAGCTGGGTGTTAATAATCTTCTCCAAAAGTTTGGATGGGACTGGCAGTATGGAGATGGGCCTATAGTTATTTAGGTCACATGGATCTCCCAATTTATACTGGGGTATTATATAGGCACTTTTCCAAATAGTGGGAACTATTCTGGTAGCAATTGACAAATTAAACAAATATGTTACAGGGGCTGTGAGGAAAAAATAATCTAATTTTAAGAACACAGTATCTAAGCCATCAGCTCTGGCACTTTTTATCATGTCCAGGTTCAATAGTAGGTCTTCCGCTTCTTTATAAGGAACAGGAGAGAGGCTAAAGGAACTGTGGGTTTGGGAGTCAATGGGGTTACTCACTAGAGTAGAATCTAAAAGCTTAGCTGCAGGGAAGGAATCAAAAGTCAGGCCCGCTGTTGCAAAATGTGAGTTTAGTTGTTGAAGGATGGAAACGTGATCTGAAATTGTGGAACCATAGATGGCAATATTTGTTGGGATAGAAGGGGGTATTCTGTGTCCTTCAACAGTTTTTATCGTCCGACAAATTTTTGCAGAATTGTCTTTGGCGCTTTCCGGGGCGTTAACATAGTAATTTGCTTTGGTGGTTCTGATGAGCTTTGTACATGGATTTCTAGATGTTTTAAATGCCATTCAATCAATTGGAGATTTGGTCCATCTGGCCATGGCCCGGAGGTTATCCCTTTGAGTTGAGCCTTTTTTCAGATCCACAATGAACCAGGGGTAGGTGACTTTTTTTAGTCTGCATTTTATTAGTGGTTCGTGTTTGTCTATAAGGGTTGTAAGAGTAGAATTGAAGATGTCGACCACCTTGTTCACTGTGGGGGCTAGATAGAAACTTTGCCAATTTGTATTTCTTATATCTGATGGGTAGTTTTCAGGTTTAAATTGTGCAAATTTAAATTGTGCAAATGACTATGTTGTGATCACTTAGGTTATTGTGAAACATGGCTGTGTGTGAAATTTTATGAGGCATGTTGGTAAGAATCAAGTCTAATATGAAGCTTTTGGTAGGGTTTTTTACATTTGCCCTAGTCAGCTAGGAGATTAACTGGGAGATACCCAAATCATCACAAAGATCTTTTAAGGCATTTGCTTTTGGGCTTAGCTAATCCAAATTAAGATCAGCAGTTACAATGGATTTGTTGGGATTTGGTTCGATAAGGTTTTGGAGAGTTGAAAGTAACTCCACACCCCAAGATGGTGGTCTATAGCAGCTTGCGATGCTGATGCTTCTGATGATGGCAAGGAGATTCTTATGGCCAGGCATTCGAATTCCTCAGGTCTGGAAACCATAAGGAATTCAGTGGCTGTGAATGTAATATTAATGTATATGGCCACTCCTCCTCCACTTGTAGGCCTGTCCAGTTGAGAAATACTAAAGGATGGCAGCACTACGAGTTGGTCTAGGGTGGAACCTTTTAGCCATGTTTCAGTACATACCAGAACATCAGGGTTTTGTGTGATACCTATGTTCTAACAATAACAATTTTTTCTGTAGACTACAAACATTAATTTGCATCCTTTTTAAGCCAGGAACAGTTGCGAATTCAGTTGGAGAAGTCAAGTGGGTGATAGGGCCTGGGTTTGCTATGACATTCCTTGAGCATAAGAGTAAAATTATAATATTTTTTTAAATATCTGCCTCAGTATCACAAGTTCTTTCTTATAGAACTGAGTCTGACAAGTCGGCAATTGGGTGCAGTGGTTCAGATTAGGGTAAAGGCGGAAAGGATAACATGTATGTAAGTGTAATGGCTTAAATGGTTAGAGATTCAGGTAGGGTGAGAGTCAAAGCAAGAGATATAGAAGATTCATCCCACTGGGGATGCAGATAGGATATTTGGAAGGGACTTGGTAGTGTATGAGTAGTAGGTGTGGGCTCTGAGGCTCATTGTGTAGAGCCAAATGAGGGCATAATGCAAACAAGGTTACTAGTGTTGTCAGCATGATATAAAATATGATTGAGGTAGCTGTAGTGAATTGAGGGAACTGCACCTTTAGGAGACTTGGCAAGGTGTTCTTGTGGTAGTTACAGTGAATTGAGTGAGCTGTGCCTTTAAGAGACTCAGCAAGGTGTGCTTGTGGTAGTTGCAGTGACTTGAGTGAAATGTGTCTTTAAGAGACTTGGTAGAGTGTATTGGAAGTTTGATAGCCAGGCCAGATGGACTGTACCAAGTGTAGGGAGGTGGGTAAGGTACAAGCAGCTCCCATGGGTAGATCTACTAACATGCTAGATAGCCTAGTGGATAGAGATATAGGCTTCAATGATGGGCTATTCACCTACAGCATGGGTTCGAATCCCATGGAGAGGAATAGAAGAGAATGAGGGAGGAGACTTTACAAAGGGCTGAATGTTTAGGGGTAGGGGAGAGGCAGGTTAAGCTGAGGGACAGGGTATCCCTATTTCTGTTTAAACTTGAGAGGAAGTTATACTGAGCACACAGAACTCCCCTAGTGGCTAGTTGGTATAGGCTGCAAAGGGAGATTCGCAGAGACAGGAATCATCTGACCAAAGCTTCCTATGTCGGAAATACCTGCCCAGGGTGGGGCAGCCACCGCACTAGCAGTGGTAGGTACTGCAGTCCCTCCAACAGAGCATGAGGCTCAAGATAGGAATCACCTGATGCAGTCATCTGATAAAAGCTTCCTATGTAGGAAATACCTGCCAAGGGCGGGAGAGTGAAAAGGTGGTGGGGCAGCTGCCACACTAGTTGTGGTGGGTACTGCAGTCCTGAAAGAGCCTGATGCTCTAAATCTTGAGAATCCTCATACTCTGCCAATGTAATTAGCTCAGTGCCCCTGAAGCTGAGGTCGAGGGTGGGGTGGAGCCATCGAGTATGGGTCCATTACTCAGACTGCTTGGCAACAGAAGGAGTACAGAGTTAGAATGTACAGTTATGGGGAATTAAGAGGGCAAGGTAAGAACAACAGATTCAGCAGGGGTCAAGGCAGGAAAACAGGGGAGAAGGACAAAGGAAGAGGAAGAACAGAGGAAGAAATTGGGTAATACAGCAAACAAGAACTCCTAGAAAATCAACCCAGCAAAGCCACAGTACAGCACTAAATGAGCTGCTCCACAGTACAAATGCTTCTTAAGGTACATCTAAAAATCAACACTAAATCCCTTGCCAGAGTTAAACACCTTAAGGCGTTAGTACAAACGACACAAATTAGAGGCAAACTTACTTACTAAGAGCCAACATGAAAATAAAACTATCACTGCAGTCCCTCCGACAAAGCCTGAGGCTCTAAATCTTGAGAATCCTTGTACCTGCCACAATGTAATTAGGCAGGATCCAGTGATCCTGAAGCCAAGGTCAGATGGTGGGGTGGGTGGAGCGGATGAGTATGGCTCCATTGCCTGGACTGTCTGCCACAATGTAATTAAGCAGGCTCCAGTGCTCCCAAAGTGGAGGTTGAGGTGGGGGTTGGTGAACTACAGAATATGACTCTGTTGCCAGGACACTACAGGTGGGTTATCTCCATTTATCACCACTTGAGATTGGTCACAAAGAAGCTCTTAACCAATGGGAGAGCAGCTTGAACAATGTCTAATGACATAACAATGACTTCTGATGCACTCAAAATAGAGCAGTGAAATCAAACAGAAACTTTTTGTTTGTCATTAAAAGAACTAATCTGAAAGCTCTACAATTTAAAATACATTTTATAAGTTGGCCACACAAGTCTTCACCAGAATATGCTATTTTATCTTCTTGTGAGGGGCAGGACTTTTGTAACCTCACTCGTGGCTCTTCCACTCATGGGTGTTGCTATGGTCCTGCCCTTACCTCCCACACTCATAATGATAAATGGCATATTCTGAGTCTGGCCATTGTATAGCCTATATTTATGGTGATGCAGTAGTGCCTGTGTATAAGTGGTTAAGTAGGTGTTAAATGTTAAACCCTAACTCTGCACCTTAATAGCATTGCCCCTGTGCAACAGAACTGCATAAAATTTGGAATGCACAGTCTGGTGAGAAAGGTTCTTGGTTTGGTAAGTTTGTGATCATCGGATATCCAGATTTCAAGACCTGGCTACTGCAAAAAGTGGAAAATTTAGGGGTTTGGCTCTTTTTTTCATTTGCTCTCACCTACAGCCCATATGGTATGGAATGTTATTTTAAAATGTTCAGGGTACAATAGACTTGCCCTAGAAAGAGGCCTTTTTTATGGTTTGTATGGAAAAATACTGATCAGCTCCTGAGTTATAAGGGTTAGAAATGTTGGTCCTGAGCATGCTCAGTAGAATGTTTCATTTATATGTCCGATGCAAAATAAAAATGTCCAGCTCACAAAAGAAGAATCTTCTTATATGAGCCTAGATTCTATTTCGTTAGCCAAAATAGTTATTTAGTATGGCACAATCTTGTTTTAATTAAGAGAAAAAAACACTGAAAAGGCATACAAATGATGACCTAGAAAAAAATAAACACCAGAATCAAACTAAATGGGACATATTTAGCTAGAGTCTGAAGTATTTTTTTTTTGGGGGGGGGAAATAAACCAGAAATATGTTTTTGGGACTTTCTAAAAATCCCAAGTGGAAGACTTAGCAAGGATTCATATGAAAGAACAGTTGTTCTTTTATGAGATCATTCAAAATAACCACAGATCTTTCATGTAGTCATACAAAAGAACAATTCTTCTTTCATGAGATCTCATGAAATAACATCAGTGCAGTGGAATACAGACAACTTTGATGTATGAACTTTAATTGTACATATTATTACTGTTGTGAACTAACTTAACATAATCTGTATTGTTGTACATAGAACCTCAACTGAGTATCTTTGTGGCAAAAACTCCTTTGGGCTGTATCAGCTTGTATGGAGTTTTGCCTGATTCACTTTTCTTGCTGCCAACACCTAGTTAAACCAAGAAAATACCTCTGTCCTGCTTAAGGACTTGAAAGGTCAAACACAGTAATATTTGATAGAGTGCACTTTGGATGGCAGACTTTAAACAGAGAATGTTCACTTTGCCAGGAGAAATATTAAATTTACCATTGTTTATTTATTTATTTGAATTTTGGTAACTGAGTGAGCCCGCTGAGACATGTGATCGCAAATTCTCTCACTGTAATTATTACCTGAGCAACCACTCCCATCGTCACGGGCCAAAAACCACACCACTGGGTTTTGTCTTAACGTCGCCTTATTTGATCAAATCTTACATTGCATGTGGGACTTCTACAAAGGAGACCGTCCCTGATTAAAGTTTACAGCAGCTTTTATAAGCTAGATTTTGCACTTCTTATCTTGAAAAATACCAACATTTCAGTATGAGCCAATCATAAAACAGCATAACAAGTTTTCAGCAATGTAAAAAGAAAAACATGTTGATATGTATGAGGTACTTTTCCACTGCAATTCATTTCTTTCCCATTACTGCTTGATACATATGCCTGGGTCAAGCTGACCTGAGAGAGACAATGAGTTTTCACTCACACCATAGCAACGTACAGCTTGCCTTCAATGCCACTACTTGCTGTTATCTTTATATTTTGCCCAGGCATGCTCTTATCTTTATATTTTGTCCAAGCCTGTTATTCAGACTGGTACAACCAGTTCTGCTCAGTTTTATCTAGCTTTCTGTTTTCACAAATGTACCTCAAGTAAACTCAGTACAAATTCTATAACCCTTAAAAAGAAAACATGAACTCAGAAATTTCTACTACATTCATTATTACTTTGTTACAGCATGGCTTTCAAAGCAAGCATAACTTTAAGGCATATAATAGCAAATATAGCTTTAGGATATATAAAGAAGCATATATAAAATTCCTCACACTCTCCCCTTTTGATACTTTGTATCAACTTGTTAACTATTATACTTTAGTCACATCTGGTATATCACAGAATGGGAACACCCTAGCTAATTCGCTAGGGTCTTGGTCCTCGGGGTGTAGTAAGGGTGCAGCTGGGTGATTGCATGTGGCTACGTACAATTGTCGCAAGAGAAATTTGAGCAACACAATTAGGAGTCATAATGCCAGTATCACCACCACGATTACTGCCACCCAGTGGAGGAGGGTAGTGCCCCAGTCACCAAATATGCTTGAGAACCATGACCAGGGGTCCCAGCCCTGCGATACAGGTGCATGCTCACTTAGAACACGTTGCTGTAGCATTCGTATTCCCTCAATTACTTGCTCAAGTTCTTGGGAATTATCTGGTATATAGGTGCAGTATTCTTCCCCTACAATGGCGCACACCCCCCCTTGCGAAGCTAATACATAATCAAGTGCGGCTCTATTCTGCAAAGCTACGATTCTAAGTGCTTTAATTTCAGCTGTCAGCAAGTCAGTTGATTTCAAGGTATCATTAATTAACGCTTCTAACTCATAGCTTAACTGGTCAATGTAATGCATGTTTTGAGCAACACCCACCATAGGAAGATTTCTGCCCTAATTTTTCCCCCACTGGGACACGTTATTCGCGCTGGCACCTCTCCTTTTTGAATTTTATTTATATAGCTTACACGCTGTTGTATAGCAGATGCATTGTACTTATATACATGGGCACGTGAGGTGGAGTGTGGCTAGATAGCAGCATCCGTCCCACCCCATAGATAGGAAAAATAAGCCCTATCCCCACATATCCAGTATAGACCTGACAGACTGCCCAAGCAGTGAAATCAGGATGTACTGTGTGGGCATCTGCTTGAGAGCAGTTGGTTATGGTGGACTCAGACTTGGTGGTGCTGTTGTAGTGCCTACAATATTGGCACGTGGACCATCCCAGTGGCACTAAACTCACGGTTAATTGTTTATTACACAGGCAAAGCCTGGCTGATATTTTCTGTTGTCTAACATCTAGATACAACGGGGTTGACACATTTGTATCATTCGGTGGGCTGTACCATGCAGTAAAATCATGCCCCCGAAACACAGTTGGGTTCTTTATTTTGTTTGTAGCATAATCTGGGGCATTAGTGATGTTTCTTCCCGATGGCACCGAGAATCTTGCTGGCCTCAGTGCTATTTACAGGCTTGGGTTTTAGGTGGAGCCCTACGGCTGCAGAGAAAGGAGAGCTAGTGCATACATAGCAATCAGAGACATTAGCATTATTAGCATGTAAGTTCATTAAAGTCCACCAAGTGTTCATAATGTGCAATGGCTCTGTGCTGCGGCGGGAGCAGTTGCCTCCCTCGTATCCAGAGCCCCATAGCAAAAATAGCAGCGATAGTCCGAACGAAAACAGAACAATAACAATTTTCATGGTTGCTCAGTTCACTGTGCAATGGTATCGACTGTAGAGGCTGTCACCAAACGACAATGAGATGCGTGAATCCACGTTTCTCTCTCCGCGATCTTTATGGCAGTGGCGGTAGTCAGGAGTACTTGAAACAGTCCTCGCCACCTCGGGGCGCACCACTTATTTCTTCGGAAGTCCTTGATAACCACGAAGTCTCCTGGCTGTATCCTATGCACGGGTCCCTCCAAGGAACTGGAAGTACAGCTTTACCCTAGGATGGAGAGATCTTAAAACAGCATTAAGAAATAAACAATAGGCAATCATTTCATTATCTAAACCATGCAATGTTATTCGGTTTTGTGGGAAGGGACATTTGTCATTCTGAGAGGCCTTCCCATCAAAAATTTCATGAGGTGATAAACCCACGGGCCAGCTCTCCCTCATACTCATTAGGGCTATTGGTAGTGCTTTTACCCAACTAAGGCCAGTATCTGCCATAATTTTGGTCAATTTTAGCTTTAATGTCTGATTTGCCCTTTCTACTGCCCTCCCGATTGTGGGTGGTAGGCACAGTGCGTTAAGTAATCCACTTGCAGTGCCTCCTCACAAGGTTCTGATGACTTAATTTGCAAAATGCGAGCCATTATCACTGGAGAGCCGGGTGGGAATCCCCCACCTTGGTATGATTTCTCTAATCAGGGCCTTTGCTACTGTACAGGCCGTGGTTTTCCGTACTGGGAATGCTTCTACCCACTTTGAAAACATGTCTATAATCACTAAGCAATATTTATACCCTTTACACGGGTTTAGCTCAATAAAATCCATCATTAAATGTTCAAAAGGTCCTGTAGGAAAAGGATGGGCAGAGGGGATTACTTGGAGTCCTCTGCCAACATTATTTTGCATACATATTACACACTTTTTACAAAAATCTTCAGCATATCACGTAAAGCCAACAACATACCAATGTTTATTTACAAGGTTCGACCACTTCACTTTTTGAAATATGATCGCCCCATGGGCCAATTCTGCCAAAGGGAAATTTGCTTGAGGGCAGGCAGCATTTGCCATCGGGTTTGTCCATACCTTAGTGCTAGCATCAAATTTACAGTTTGTTTGCCAGTTACGTTTCTCTTTTACACTGGCCGACTGTTGTAAAGTTGCAACATCCTTTATTGAGAATAAACAAGTTGGGTAGTTATAGTTAAAGACATTTGAAATTTCGAACACTCCCAGAAAGAGCTGCTTCCTTTGCAGCTGCATCAGCCCTCGCATTTCCTGCAGAGACAAAATCTTGGTTAGAAGTATGGGCTTGACATTTTACAATTGCTAACTTTTCTGGCTTCTGGATTGCTAACAAAGATTTTTACCAAATTCGCATGTGTAATAGGTTTTCCAGCTGCTGTTGAAAACCCTCTGTGTTTCCATAAGATTGCCAAAATCATGAGCTACCCCAAATGCATATCGACTATCTGTGTATATATTAACTGTTTTACCCTCAGCTATTATACAAGCTCTCGTCAGAACTATGAGTTCAGCAGCTTGGGCTGGCGTGGGGTAACTTTGCTCCTTCCATGACATAGTTTGGAGTACACACTGCATAACCTACCAAGGGATCCTTTTCGTCTCTTTGTGCTGAGCCGTCAACAACAATTCTAAGTCTGCTTTTGTATGGGTACGCCAGTGATATTCGGTCGAGGCTTACAGTCTAAGTCAATTACTTGCCCACAGTCATGCTCCTCCCCCTCCTCCGGGGTGGGGAGCAACGTCGCTGGGTTTAAAATGGTGCACCTTTTCAAAGTTATGTTAGACATGGTTAGTAACACATTTTGATACTGAAGCAATCGTGCAGGCGTTAAATGAGCTGTGCAAGCTTGTAGCAGAATAGAATGTACAGAATGAGGCACATGCACTGTCAAAGCACAGAATCCTACCAAATCCATGCATGCCAACACCGCTTCAGTAGCCGCTGCCACTGACTGCAAGCAAGACACCATACCACATACCACTGAGTCCAAACGCTTCGAGTAATATGCTATGGGCCTCTGCCCCCCTCCATGCTCCTGTGTCAATACAGCTGACATGTAACCTCCCTTACCATTTACGAACAAATTGAAACCCTTCTCATAATTTGGTAGTCCCAAACAGGGACTTGTGATCAATACATTTTGATTAAGTTTGTTAACTCCTTGATATATTCTTCTATGTTATTCTGAGGCTTTGGTATATCTTTCAGCGCCTCTCTCAACTCCTCAGGGTTCCATGGGCGGTCCACTTCAATGTATTTAGGGACTGCAGGCTGGTGCATGGAGCCAGTCTCCTGCCTGGGGTGTGGGTTGGGATAACGATCAAAGGCAACTGCTGTTTTAGTTTCTTTCTTCCCTACCTGTTTTGGGCCCTTAGCCCTTGCATTAGTTGCTTAAACACCCAAGCCTTTCCATCTCCCTGGCCTGTACCTTTCCCACCAGTGACATAGATTCCACTGCTTCAACCAGGTCCTCTTCCGTCTCTATTTCTATCTCCTCATCCGAGTGTCAGTGTCCAACTGAACAGGGGTGGGGGACCATTGGGGGTTCTGACCGCAACCCTCAAGACAGGAGTCACAGGAGGTTGAACAGGCTGTTGTTGAATTGGTGGGACCTGGGTTGGTAGGGCAGCCTGTTGTATGACCTGCGCTGGTTGTACTGCTTGGGCTGGTTGGGCCCACCTGTACTTGCTGAGCAGGAAGGGCAGCCTGCACAGCTGGGGCAGCTTGTTGTTCAGCTGCACTACTCCCTGTATGGTGGCCCTTCTGGCACCATCCCTGCCTGTGGTTCCGCTGAACAGTTGGTGGAATGGGCCGATATGGTGGGGGTATCGTGATGGCGAAACACCCTCCTACAGCGTTCAGTTTCTTCCTCCTCTTGCTTTACCATTAATCCCTTCACTTGATTTTCTAGTCGCTTTTCTGCCTCTCTTTCCCATATTCTAAACCTTGACCAGTCTACCTTGCGCCTTTTGTTTGCTCTTTTCTTTTCTTCCAATGCTATTCTTGCTTCCTTTAGTACATCTATACTAAAAGTACCTATAAGGGAAATATTCCCTGGTCAACTTATGCCATTGTCCTATCTCAGAGACCGAATCCTGGCCAAACTTATCAACCATACATTTTGCTGGTCCAGATAATACTAACTCTGGACCTAGGTTATTTTTTGTTCCCTTGTTTCCCATTTTATCTAGGCCTGTTCTTTATAGTGCACACTCGCCCAAGGTATACTATGTACTTACAGTGATGATGAGTGTCGCCAGCCCTAGGCGTCACGTCCTGATGGGGTTCCACAAAAATATCCTTCTTTTTGTCCAAGGAAACAACCCAATCACAGGAGTGACATGGACCAAGAACTCATCCTGCCGATTATCGCCAAAACTGTGATCGCAAATTCTCTCACTGTAAGTATTACCTGAGCAACCACTCCCGTCATCACGGGGCAAAACCACACCACTGGGTTTTGTCTTAACGCGCTTATTTGATCAAATCTACATGCATGTGGGACTTCTACAAAGGAGACCGTCCCTGATTAAAGTTTACAGCAGCTTTTATAAGCTAGATTTTGCACTTTTATCTTGAAAAATACCAACATTTCAGTATGAGCCAATCATAAAACAGCATAACAAGTTTTCAGCAATGTAAAAGAAAAAACATGTTGATATGTATGAGGTACTTTTCACTGCAATTCATTTCTTTCCCATTACTGCTTGATAATATGCCTGGGTCAAGCTGACCTGAGAGAGACAATGAGTTTCACTCACACCATAGCAATGTACAGCTTGCCTTCAATGCCACTACTTGCTGTTATCTTTATATTTTGCCCAGGCATGCTCTTATCTTTATATTTTGTCCAAGCCTGTTATTCAGGCTGGTACAACCAGTTCTGCTCAGTTTTATCTAGCTTTCTTTTCACAAATGTACCTCAAGTAACCTCAGTACAAATTCTATAACCCTTAAAAAGAAAACATGAACTCAGAAATTTCTACTACATTCATTATTACTTTGTTACAGCATGGCTTTCAAAGCAAGCATAACTTCAAGGCATATAATAGCAAATATAGCTTTAGGATATATAAAAGAAGCATATATAAAAATTCCCTCACAGACATTATAGTCCCTTTTTCAGGGACATCCCTGGAAGGGAAAAAGCATACACAATGACATGGCAGCAGCAGTGGATGTACTTACATCATTCATTGATTTACAAAATCTTGTCATTTACAGAAACATTCAAAGATAAAACATTAACAGATTACAAAGACATGGCAGTTACAGTGGTTATATATACATCATTTGTAGATTTACAAAATTCACAATTTACAGATACACTTACATCAAATAGTTGCATAAACAGAAGGGGGTTGCAATAAGGATGCTCAGTCAACAGTTCTATAAAAAGAAGATCTGTACTATTATAATGCTATAAACTATTACAAAAAGGATATGTACAGCAAACAAAAAGATATACATATTTACAGGAAAGGAATATAAAACAGTTTGAAGAGATAGGTTACTTATAGAATAAACTCATAATCTAGTCTCACATTATGATCTATTTTTGCCTACCAGCTAATTTTAAAGAAGCATTCACTAAGACTGTTCTTTCCTCACCCAGATAGTCTAGCTATAGGAGCAAGGCAGGAGAAAGGCACTCCTTCCATTTGAGGCAAAACTCCCCAAGAGACAGACCCCAGGTCCTCTTCAAAGGTTGGAAGAAGTCAAAGAGAGAGAGAGAGACTTGTGGTTAGTGTATTCAATTTATGTACTCAAGGCAATAGGATGGGACGTCTGTTTGGAGTGACAGCCCTCTTCAGTATTCCCACCCACATGAGTGCATGGCGTGCACGTGTGCGTGTGTATGTGTGTGTGTGTGTGATTACATCTGCCAGGCTTAATTGCTCTTTCCCACCTAGCAACATCCTCACTGTATGACTGTACCTCTGAAAACTATCCCATAAGTTTTATGACATGCACTTGTCTTACTGTCTGTGTGTGGGATCCCTGTCTTTGCAAACTCCCTCACATTCTGTTATTACTTAGTTTACTTCCCAGCTGCTCAGATGCCACTGTGGGAAAAGTATCACCATCACATTTGGCACCTGTTTTCACAGATTTCCTAGGATAGCTGCTGGGACATGTGACCTGAATTCCGTTATGTCCACCCCATGCTATTCTAATCATTGAAATAAATTTTATGAGAATGAGCAGAAAAGAAAATAACTACAATGAGAAAAAGAGATTACATTAACATGGTCACATTCATGTGACATACCACTTCCACAGAAAATTAAGGTGTGTCTTTTTGGAGTGATCCCCAAGAGACACTGCTGTTCTTGTAGGGAATGGTAAGTGCCTCAGTTATTATGTCATGCACGTATCCCTGCCTAGACAACACATTCACATTGGAATTATGTGAACTACTGTGGTGCTGGATGGTCAAGTTATACAGCAGCAAAACTCAACTCCAGTGCAGTAATTTTGTATTTTGCCAAAAAGCCCTATGGAGCTGGACTAGGGGCTGCTTAATCCCCTTAGGTACCCTACAGGGGAACTGCTTCAGTGGCACTTGGGTCCTAGAGTCCATGTGTTGCTCAGCCATCATGGTGCACTCCAGTTCCCCTGTGAACCTTTCCCCAAATATTCACAGCACTCTCTCATCTCCTCTGCCCGGGCTGGTGTCAGCTGCTGTGAGAGGGTGAGGTTATTTATTAATGATTCTTTCCGCACCTCACTGAGGAGACCCACCCATAGATCAGCCTTATTTTTCTCTTCTGGGTCATAGCACACAGCAAGGATAATTTCCTCCCTATCATAGTAGGGCTTCATCATGTCAGCATGATGCACTCTCTGCCTGCACCTCCTGTCAGGTAGTTCTACCACATAATTGACCTCAGTTAATGTCCTGACTATGGAGAATGAGCTCTCCATGCTGCCTGCAGTTTATTTTGTCAGACTGAGATGAGTACCATCACTGCTGTCCAACTTTGTACTCCCAGGCTCTGACCCCACACTGCTGTCCAACTTTGTACTCTTGGGCTCTGGCCCCATGGTTATACCAAGCTTTCTGTTGCTGTTTTGCAGTGGCTAAGTGCTCCTCAGTGAGCCCCATGAGCTCCTTAAGCCTGGTCCTGAAGTTCAGGATGTACCCCACAATAGATTCCCTTGGAGGTAAGACCACTCTCCCATTTATCTCTAACTAAATCAAGGGGCCCCCTCACTGTTAGATGAAACATGAGCTCAAAGGGTGAGAACCATATGGATTCCTGTGAGACTTCCCTGTAAACAAACAAGAGATAGGGCAAATACTTGTCCCACTTCCTCTTATGCTGGTCAGCAAACATACTGAGCATAGTTTTCAGGGACCAACTGAAGCGCTTGACCAGGCCATTAGTTTCAGGGTGATAAGGTGAGGCATGGAGCTGCTTTTCCAACAGACTTGTCATGAGTGATGACTTGAAGTTTGTCCCCAGGCTGTCAAAATCTCCTGGGGAAACCCCACTTGACTATAGATTCTCAGGAGTTTGGCAGCCACATTCTCCACCTCAGTGGAGGACACAGCCACTTCCTCCAAGTACCTGGTTGCATAATCCATGACAATCAGTATACACTTTTTCCCCATGTGACTTGGGGTGCTCAAGGGCCCCACTGTGTCCACAGCTACTCTCTTAATAGGTTCATTATTAATAGGCTGGAGGGTCAAAGTTGTCTTAGCCTTGTTCCCACTTTTCCCACCCTCTGGCACCGAGGACAAGTCCAACAGTAATTTGTCACATCTGTGTACATACTAGGCCAAAAGAAATTGTTGGCAAGCCATGTTTTTATGTGACTAATACTCAGGTGACCTAAAAAGGATGTCATGGGCCAAGGCCAAAAGCTGATTGCAGTAAGCTCAATGGACTACCAGCTGCTGCAGTATCTCCTCTCCAGCTCCTCTGTGTTATACACTTCCTGTACAACAGTCCATTCTCCTAATAAACTCACTTTTTACTCCCCTGAGAGTCATCAGCACTATTGGCTATCTCTCTCAGTTTTGATAGGGAAGTATAAGCTAGCTGAGCTCTGCCCAGCTGCTTCTGTCTGACTTTCATGTCTGGAGACCACATCTGGAGTACTGTGTGCAGTTCTATAGACCCCATCTCCACAAGGGCATAGATAGAATGGAGGCAGTCCACAGGAGGGCAACTAAAATGGTGCAGGTTCGGCAACAGAAGCCATATGAAGGGAGGCTAAAGGAGCGTACTATGTATACCCTTGAGGAAAGGAGGGAGAGGGGGGCATGATAGAAACTTTCAAGTACCTCAAGGGAATCAACAAAGTCCAAGAGGGTAGCATCTTTCAGAAAATTATATTTGCAAGAACAAGGGGACACAATTTGAAGATGGGGAGACAGCTCAGGGGCAATGTGAGGAAGTATTTTTTCACAGAGAGGGTGGTGGATGCATGGAATGGCCTTCTAAGGAGGTCTTTGGGTCAAAAACAGTGGGAGAATTCAAGAATGCATGGGACAGATATAAGGCAATTCTGATTGGGGGTAGGAAGAAGTAAGCTGTTGGTTAACTAGGATCTGCAGCTTATCCAATAGGTAGGGAAATGGGCAGACTAGGTTGGCCAAGCGGTCCTTATCTGCCATCAAAGACTATGTTTCTATGTTTCCTCAAGTCCCCTTCTAAAGAAAATCTGACTACAGCAGAGATCTCCTTGGTATGCAGTTGCGGCTCAAGGCTGCTATTGCTTGCTAGCAACTCTACCACACTAGCTGCTCCCTCAGCTGCTGAGGAAAGAGTTAGCACAGCCTTCATTGCCCCCCCTCACCTTCAGGAGTTTTCTCCCTTGCATAACTGTAGGTAGTAACACACATCAAGGTTTTCCTGTGGTCAGAATCATTCCACATTACCACATCCACAGGAAGATCAGGGACAACTCCCATCTCTCGTACCCCATGGCCACCTTCCCTGCTAAGGAAGAACCACGTCACTGGTAGTTGGACCACTGGATCCATGACTCCTCGAATCATGGAAAGATGGCCAGACAGAATCTGCTCTGCCTGGATTAGATGCTGCCTCACCATGGAGATGAAAACATCAGTACCCCTCAATCCCTGAGTTACGGTTCCATTAACTAGGACAGGGTACATATGTATTGTGGAGTTAGGTGGTACTGCAGTCTGTGAGCAAGCTAATAGCTGCTAGTCACTGGCTCAGTCAACCCTCTTCCCAGGCCTTTGCCCTTTGTTCATGTTTTTAGGGCACTTTCTGGCAAATATAGCCTGTCTTTACTCCAGGCTTCCTGTTATCCTTAGAGCCAGTGAGTTGTGTCTTGGGCACAGGTGCAGGCTGGTTCACTTTATGTTGCCCTTCCTGAGTCACCTTGAAACCACGTACTGTCCCCTATCATTATTCCTATGCAGTGTGTGTGCTCTGCTGACCAAGGAGAAATCAGCACTTTCTACTGCCTCTTTCAAAGAGCTGCATGCCCAATCCAGAAACCACATGTGCAGATCTTCAGGTACAACATTATAAAATTGTTCACTTATAAATAAGTATTTTATTTGCTCCACAGTTCTAGCTTTAGCTCCATCCATCCAGTGTTCTTCTATAATAGACACACATTTGAACATGGAATTCTATATATCTGTCTCCTGGACCCTTTCTTAGCTCCCTGAAGTTTTGCCTATGAGCCTCAGGAGTTAGCTTGAAACATTCAATTACACCCTTTTGACCTCATCATAGTCCATGCAGTCCTTATCATCCATTCTAGCAAATGCCTGAAAAGCATGACCAACAAGCAGTGGTGTAAGGTAGGTCATGCATGAAACCCTGCCCAATTTAAACTGCACACATATCCTCTCAAATGTTTTTAAAACAAATCAAGAGCATCCCCCCTCCCAGTACTGAGAAAACATTTTAGAATGAATTGTGGCTTTGGGTTTTGCAGTGCTTTCTGGCACAGTTTCACAATCTGATTCTCATGCTGGCATTCCTTCACTCTTTCCACTTTTCCCCTTTCTCTTTCCTTCTCTCTTGCTTCTCATATGAGAACCTCATCCTAATGCTGCTGCTTTTCTCTCTCTCTCTCTCTCTCTCTTTCCTGTTGCATCAGGATCTCATGCTGGCATGCTTCTCCTTTTCCTCAGACTCCAGCCTCTCTGTCTCCCTCCCAGCCTCCAGCCTTCCTTCTGTAGTTTTGCCTCTTTCAGCACAAGCTCCAATTTTATGAGCTCAAGCTGATTTTGGGAGTCAGCTACATCAGTTCTTAGCTCAGGCATAGCCTGCATTGATTCGCCAGTTCATGGCTTGCAGTCCAAACCTGGCTAAGCCTCTGTGACCTCAGTCTCACTACTTTGGTTATCTTTCTCAGTGACTGCCTGCTCTGCCTACATTTGGTCATACTCCTAAGTGACCACCTGCTTCCAATGCATTTGATCGTGCTCTTACAGGGCTTCTATGAGTCCATCTATTGTAAGACCCTCCTAGATAATCCTTCTCTCTTTGCAAAGCTCATGGAGCTGAGGCACATGAAATTTGGTATATGTTGAGGAAATCATATTTGCTAACTACACTGCACTAATCTGTGTTTCTAGACATAAAAAGAATAGTAGCAAAAGATGTAATCTTTTTGTATATCTTGTTTTGTGACTGTTAAGTTAACTTTTCTACTGGAAATCTCTGTTTCTCTGTGTGCTAGGCAAGATTTGTACCTCTCTCTCACAGACTTCCCACATCCACTGGGAAAACACACTGCCTACACATTCCGGCTTTAAATGTGTGCACTAATCCCACTACCCTGCCACTTATTTCTGATAAAAATTCCTTTGGGCTATATCAGATTCTAGGGAGTTTTGTCTGATTCACTTTTCCTGTTGCCACAACCTGGTTATACTAGGAAAATACTTCTGTCTTGCTCAGGGACTTGGAAGGTCAAACATAACAATATTTGGTAGAATGCACTTTGGACAGCAGACTTTAAACAGAGAATGTTCACTTTGCCAGCAGAAATTTTTAATTTACCTTTGCAATAAGGATGCTCAGCCACTGGTTCTATAAAAAATAGATCTTTACTATTATAATGGTACAAGATATTACAAATAGGATATTACAGTAAACAAATATACACACATATTTAGAAGAAAGAAAAATGAAACAGTTTGAACAGTTAAATTAAACATAGAATAAACTCACAGTCTTGTCATAAACTCAGATGTATATTTTCCTGCCAGCTAACATGAAAGAAATGTTCACCAAGACTGTTCTTTCCTCACCCAGGTGAGCTAGCTATGGTAGCAGGGCTTTTCTTCCTATTGGGAAACACTCACCAAGAAACAAACCCTAGGTCCTCTTCAAAGGTTGCAAGAGGTCAGAGAGAGAGAGACGAGTTGTGGTTAGGCTCTTCTATTTATGTACTCAAGACAATCGGATGAGACCTCTTTCTGAAGTGACAGTCTCTTCAGTATTCTGCAACCACGTGAGCATGTACTGCATGTGTCCATGCATTTGTGTGTGTGTGTGTGTGTGTGTGTGTGTGATTACATCTGCCAGGGTGAATTGCTCTTTCCCACCTAACAACATCCTCACTGCATGATCACACCTCTGAAAACTGTCTCTAAAGTTTTATGACATCCTCGTGTCTTATTGTCTACATGTGGGAACCCCACCTTGCAAGCTCCCTCACTTTTTTTTATTACTTTGTTTATTTCCTAGCTTCTCAGATGCCAGTGTGCAAAAGTAACACAATCACACCTGATATGCTGTTTTCGTTGAAGGTTTACCAGCATAGCTGTTAGGACATGACCTGAATTCCATTTTATCTGTCCCATGCCATTCCAATCATAGAAAGAACTTATATGAGAATAAGAAAAAAATAATTACAATAACCGTACTAAATTACATTAACATGGTCACAGTCTTGTCACAACCTCTATATGAAATACCAGTGGGTATGCCACAGTTTTAGAATATAAATCATACAATTTAACAAATGTAACCTTGAATGAATATATGCTTTACGTTGTTTAACTCCAGCCAGTATGCAGCAACCAGCAGGTTGATCTGTTGAAGGAGAAAATTTCTAAAAGGTATAGATTAGAGCCATGATTTCAAAAGTGTATGGTGACTTGTTTTAATGTACTGTATAACATACATTTTTTAATAAACAATATGATATTTATAACTAACAAATCATACATGAATTTTCAAAAATGAACTTATGTTAATAAAACATTATATTTTTTAAATCCAACTAAATTATCTATGCAAGTTATTTTAGCATTTCATTTACATAAAATAAATCAACCTGGCCAGCCTGCTGGGAAAATATGTATATGAAGCATCAACGTTAACTACACTTGGACCCTGACTTTGCACTATGCAAGCATCTGTTGTTGAAGGTCACTGAAGCTAACTCTGAGAGAGGCTTATGCATAGTGCGGTATAATCAGGAGCAAGGTAACACAATGTATTATCATAATAGATTTCTTTCAAATTTGGCACATGAAAAAGTTTGAAAGTTATGCAGTAACTATTGCTGCACTTAAGTTCATGTGCATGACCAGAACCTCTAGCTGCAGGGCTTAATGTATCAGATGTACCAGGCTGAGGCTAATCCTCATTTTGATGGGGCTCAGATGAGCCACTGCCATCCAGTGGTGCACTACCTTGACCACAGGAGGGAGTAGAACTTGTAGCAGTAGCTTCTGCCATGACACGCTTTGTTGCACCACTGTTACCTTCAGTGTCTGTGCAATCATTTGCAATACTGAAGAGATAAAGATAGATTTTAGTTATACAGTGTGTAAGATTCTGTTATAATACTATTGATAGTTCACTTGTTTTTCAGCTTTGTTGCACACTGTACCACTCATACAGTACTAGTACCATAAGTAAGCTGACATTGCTATATCTTCATTCCAATGAATACTTAGTAAACAACTTATACAACAGTAGTAATTACAATAGTGTGCCAAAATATAAATACTATGCTATTATCAGATCTTGTTGTGATGTTTTTAAAGAGAATGATTGTTGAAGTAACGTGATATTCTGCTGTAATATTATTGACAGATCACTTGTTTTTCAAGGATGCTGCATATTATTCTTTCTCTATCTTCAGAACTCTGCTCCCATAAATAAGTCTAACATGTCTGTGCCTTCATCTTTATTAATCAATGATTAGTAAACAATTTATGTAAAAGTAGGAATTATATATTGTGGCAACATAATAATACTATGCTATAATCAGATCATGCTGTGACATTTTTTAAAGTAAATGATTGAAGACAGTTCATAAACTTGGTGAAGTGGTACCAGTACTGTGTTGCTGATGGTAATATGGGTTCTGTGTTGACCCTGTGTTCTTCAGGGCGGTTTTGTGTGTATGTGTGTGTGCCTGGTGGTGATGGGGGCAGGTGGGGAAATTAGTTTTTATCTGTCTGAGGATGGGTGTCAGGGGAACACTTGCCACACAAGCACCGCCTGGGGTTAGAGGACAGATAAAAAGGAAAACATTTGTATAAATGTTACTATATGGACTGTATACTGTAAAGCATAATATGTAACAATCAGAATTAATTTAATAGACTGTGATTGTGTAATTGTACTGTACCTTGATCTTCAATAATTTGGATGTCATCCTCCACAAGGACCAAGTTCCTCTGAGACTGGTTCCAAGCATGCCCTCTGTGCTGGGGTGGCAGGGAAACCAGGATGAACTGAAGTGAGAAAGACTAAAGAAAGAAAATAAAAGGGCATGTGTTACATTATGGCACATATTCATTTTTTTGCAAAGAAGCATTGTGACTATCATAGTTTGATTCTATTAATGATTAATATTTAACAACTTTGATGATTTACTAGCTAATGTAATATAAAGAATAATGCATATGTAGGTGTGTGATATCCAGTTTTTTTATACACTCAAGGTGTGGTGATAATATATAACCTCGAGAGTATATATATTATCACACACTGATGGTGTGTAAAAAACTGCATGTTACACACCTTCATATGTTTTATTTTTTTATAATAACTGATGCAAAGTGAACAAGCCTGTAACATTTTGGTCGGAACTGTGAACTGTTTTGAATGTTGAAGCTTTTCTGTATGAGAACCATCTTGTGGAGCCTCGGAGTGAAGGGCTAGCCTGCTAGAGGCAACCCATCGTGAGACAGTAAAAGCCGTATCAACTCATGGGTTGATATGACTTTGTCATATCAACTCACTTGTTGATACAACTTTTTATAGGTCTGAAAAAGGGGTTTGTATTGGGGGTCACCAGTTATTATATTATGATATTCTATGCAGTATGATATGCTGTTATAGTATCCATCATAATATTTGCTACAGTCAAGGTGTTTTCAACCAGTATGAAACATAAGTTTCAAATAATACCATATTCAGTGTAAGTTTTATGTCTAATTAATCTAGCATTATAACAGTTTACTATAGGAATAGTCATATATATTACTATAGCGTCACAGATGCAACACAGGTGCTTTTCTCCAGCTAATCTAACTTGAGATGTTTTTATTTTAAAAGCAGAACTCCTGGCCCGGTGGTGCTGAGGGTTGAGGCACTGGTCGCTACACCTCGTGCCACACCGGCTACCCGTGTTCGGGAACGAGCACAGGTTGTCGAGTCGGCGAGGGAGGGAGAGAGGGATCCAGCGTCCGGTGGACTGCTCTCCATCTCTGGGGTGGAGTTCGGGCAGCGTGCTTGCCTGACCCTAAGCGGAGGCTGAGGATCGGCAACACGCAGCCGCGGGACAGGGAGGTGGGACATGGGCAGATGCCTGACTAGTGCGCCGCATCGGGAGCCGCACGAGCCAGTCGCTGGCGTCATTGCACGCCATGCCCGCCAGGAGAAAATTCAGGGAAAAATGGAGCCGTAGCACGACGTCATTCCCCATCGCCATTCCCGGAGGACGCCTCCCTGGCATGGACCCGTTCTGGTGGGTTGAGTCACTCCCCACCACCCTGCCATGAAGGGTAAGTCGCGGGGTGCTGAAGGGAGGGGGTCTCAGGTCCGGGGATGGCGCCGGAGGAACGGCGGAGTGCGGGGGGGAGGCTCCTGAGAAATAACATCAGTAAAAAAAAAAAAAAAGCAGAACTCACAGAAACAATTCTACCACACATTAAATAAGTACCTTGAGACCTCCACCAACTCTTAAGTGTGTACCCCAACCCCCAGTTCACTTGAAATTAAACACACCATCTGAAGGACCATAGATATCCATTCACTGTAAAAGATAATACGTTATTCATGGAATTTCATGCCTGGGAAATGTTTGCTGTACTGCTGTACTGACAGCACTATGATGTGCTGCAGTAGTGACATGACTACTGCAGCACAACTTACAATGCTTCCACAAAAAGTATTTTCCTCTATCCAGTTAAGATGGAAGACTTTTTTTTTTATTTGAGTGTACATACAAAAAGCTGTAAGTCAGTACTTTGGACCACCACCAACTCTCAAGGATCTACTCCCCCATAACCCCAAGTTCTCTGAATCGAAACACTGTCTGAAATTGCAATGGATGCCCATTCCCTGTAGAAGATAATGTACTGTGGATGGAATTCCTTGCCTTGAATATTCTTGTTGTACTACAGTACTGTCAGCATTATGTTGTTGTTCTGTAATACTGTTGTGACTGCTGCAGCACAACTTAAAATACTTCCATACAGCTACTTTCCTCTATCAAAATCAAGCTAGAACCTTTTTTTAAGCTGAACTTACAGAAAACATTGCAACAGACTGATTCATTACTTTCCCACTACCAACCCTCAAGTGTTCTTCCGCCACTCCCAGTTTCCTGAAATGAATACTCATTCAGTAGAAAACATAATATACGGGCATCCATACACAAACAGGCTTTTGTGTTCATCTTGAGTTTTCTATGGCAACTGGTGCAACTCTAAAGATTTGTTGTCAAGATTCCAGTTGCCACAGATACCTCTTGATACAGACACAGGGTTGTTGTATATGGCTGCCCATACATTACCCACTATATTATACACACAACTTCATTTACATTAATATTAATGCAATGTTTAAAAATGGCACAGTTATGTATGAAAGAGCCTTTCTTAACTGCATTTTCTTATGTAACTTACTTCAATGGTGCTGATCTCCAAGTTCTGGATTCCCTATGTATTCCTACATTTTTAAGGTACCTAAACCAGTCTTTGTCATTATCCCAGACATCACCAATTTTGTGTACAAGTTTCCACATTTCAAAAGCAACTGTCTGGTTCCTTGTTGAACTAATTTTTCTGAAATAAACTGCTCACCTCCTGCCATGTTTTATATAATGGCAGGTTTGTTCCTCTCATTACAATTTCTACCTTCCCATATTTGTGAAGGCCACGTACCAGGGCAAGTAATCCCTCATCAGTCCAGATCTTCAGCATATTTTCTGAAAACGAAAATAAAAAAGGACTTCTGGTGATGTCAACAGGGGGAATACAAGCCTAGTCCAGCAGCTCTGACTCCCGGTCAAACTAAACTCCCCAAATAGCATTTTCTAATAAAATAACCTACCATCTTGAGCCATGGGAGTTCTCTTCCTCAAATGGGCAGATGGAAAAAAGTGCAGACAACAGTCACAGTGGCAGATTCAAGCAGATCTGCCTCTTGCAGCATGGATCCTACTGAGCACTCTTCAGAGGCCACACTGCAGCCTGCCTCTCAGGTGCCACCACCACCACCACCACCCACCAATGTGGGTCTCCTCACTGAACTCCACAAGCTTGCTCAGAAATGTGGACTGTTTACACTGAACTCTGAGATAACCTTTCTAGTGAAGAAACTAGGGTTACCAGCCTCGAAGCATAGGTAACAGACACATATACTCACACAGACCTCCTGGAATGCCTTATCCTCCATATCCTGGAATAAAAAAACACCACCTCAAAGTGCGATGACCTGGAGAATCACTCTAGAAGACACAATCTGCAAATCAGTGGGGTCCCTGAGGATGAAGAATGCTGAGACCTGCTAGCATTTATGGACTCCTTCCTCAGGAAAACCTTGCAACTAGAGCCAACCCTCCTGTTCAACATAGAGAGAGCCCATAGGGCACTAACAGCCAAACTTAATGTCAGATGACTGCTCAAGACCAACTGTCATCCATTTCCTCAACTACACCACCAAATAAGATCTGTTACGCTGTGCCTGGAGGATGAAGCAAGGTACCTACAAAGGAAGATGAATATTCATCATAATGATTACTCTCCTTCATTGTCAGCCAAAAGACAGGCTTATGCACCAATCTACAGAATACTTCAGTCACAACAACTGAAATTCCAAACCCCTTACCTGACTAAATTAGTGATGATGATTTCAGATTGTCCACGCACATTCACATCCCCAGAAGAAGCTATCCAGGAGTTGAAAACCCACAATATATATGTTCCACTTCCACAAAAATCCACATCACAGACCAACACAGACTCTGCCCAAGGCATATGGCAGACAGTCCAACAGTAGCCAAGAAGCAGTCTCACACCCAAGAAGCACTTAGAGATATTAAGCAATTGCTCCACACATTTCAGTGAACCCCAACTCCCTGAGTCTCCTACAAACTGATTAATTTGATTTTATATCTTTGACATAGGTGGGTGCAGAGGGCGGTGTGATACCTGACTATTTTGAGACTGCTGCTTACTAAATCCTGCAACATCTTTGATAAATTGATGGACTTTTCTGTTTGACCATTAATAACAAGTAAATCTCCTCTCTGTACATTAAAGTGTGCCAATGCATTTCCACCTAGGAAGGTGTTGGCCCCTGTGGCCTCAGAGCTGATGCTTCCTCTTCCCATACCAGTTAGCTTGTACCTGTCCCCAGCCCAGCTGCCTATTCACCAGCTCTGGGGTAGATTGTGCACATTTGCTGTCATCTAGCAACCTTCCTTGCACAGGGAAATGAATCAGGAAACCCAGTCCACCTTTTACCTCACCCGCTACCTTAGGCCTGAGCAGCTCAAGAGTGGAGGGGAGACTGAGCTTATGGCCACTCCCTGCCTCTTCCTGTGGTGGTGGAATTATCTTGGTGAGAGGTTTCTGGCTAACCATACACATTAAGGTATCCTTAAGTTATATAGGATACTTACTGCCCTGATGCTTGGCTGGGCTTTTCTGGTTCCCTCCTGCCTCAGCCCAGCTTCATGACCACTCTCAACAACATTCATGCAACCTACCACACTCCTAAGCATGTGACGAGACTTCAGGAGGATTTTGTGCTCCCCACCATGGTGGCCTCCTTAGGACTTAGAAGGACCTTTTGCAATATCACGGCACTTGTGGAGGCCCTATCATTTACTTACAGCATTACCCTGTTATAAAAATAGCTCAAACAATGTGGTACAATATTATTACAAAAGAGGGAAAACAAACAACTAATTAAAAGAAAAGAGGGCTTTTCTCTCCTACTAACATTTACTTCACATGCTGAAAAACCTCTGGTATCTCAGTAACAAGTAAGCCCTCCAATAAGATGTAGTCAGTCTGGTTCCACCCATTCAGGGTACTGGCAGCAGTGTGCCTGGTCATTAGGGTCCCATGTTTGCAAGTCACCATCCCCTCTTTTTTCAGGGGGATGTACCCACTGGACCCCCACACCCCTCCTTTCTAAATATTCTAACTCTGGGGGGAGTGGACCATTGGGACCGGGTGGCGAATTCCATTATTTGGTGCCCTAATGATGGGCATACTGCCGTCGGCATCCTAATGAACAGAACTGAGTTAGTCCACCTCATGGCCCACCTGTCTGGTGTGACAACCTACATTTGAATGGCTCTGCAAATCCTTCAAGGCGCTTCTGTATCATTTTTGATGCTGGAACATGTGAGCCCACTCAACTGAAATCTGGGAGGGTCCCAAGGACCCATGCTTGTAGCTTTACTGGGTATAGGCAGACACCATGGAGAATTACTGTTTTAGGCTTAGGTACCCAAAAATGCCAGCTCTGCCTTTCCATGGGGCTGTGAACATAGAGAGAAACTGAAGACTCCTACAAAGTATATCTTTTTGCAATGTTACAAGCAGCCTCTCAAGAGCCAGCTTCATAGGACTGGTCCCCCTAGTCTGTGATTGGGTCTTCTTCAGTGCCACAAACTACTTCCATTGTTTCCGCCCTGAAGGGTCCCTGATCTGGGCCAGTGAAGGAGTTGGACTGTGGAGCCTGGCCTGGCTGCAGATTTGTGGTATGGACTTGTCACACACCACAAATTAATAGAGCCTAACAGAGCATATCAATTGCAAACTCCTTGATATTGCTGGGCCCTCGCTACTTTGTTTTTTTACACCACAACTGTGTCCTGGGATGTGGGGCCTTGTGGGCAGGCATGGGCTGCAGAGGGCTGCTGGATGCTATATGGAGACATTGACCTTCCCTTGGCACTAGCCTATCTGACTTTCATCCCTTTTTGATCAACCTAGACCAGAAGAATTGCATTTGGTAAGCTTTGTGTGCTACAAGGATGAGCCCTGGCTCACCTAGGGTGGCAATTCCTACTCCCTGGAAAATCTCACCCCTCCTGGATATACTATATGTATATATGTGTGTATATATGTGTGTGTGTGTGTGTGTGTATATATATATATATATATATATATATATATATATATATATATGTGTGTGTGTATATGTATATGTATATATAACTGTTCTGTCTTTTCTGCCCTACTCCCTGGGACCCTCAGTTCAGGGTCCTCTGGGTGGTCTCCACCCAACAATATGGGGGAGGGGGATGCCTTTTCCTGAGCCAGGCCACTTGAGGGTAGTAGATGGATGACTCTTCCAGGTAGGGTTGAGTGCCTAAATAAGGTCAAACCCCTTGCATTGCAACCCAGCCACCAGGCAATAGCAGGATGTCAACATTTATATTATCTACATATAGTTCTGCCAACAATTATATGTAGCCCTAACTTCTATCCTGGGGGTGTCCTTGTCTCAAAGGAACTCTGTACATTAAAACCCAGGTTCCTCATTACATTGGTTACTGTCACTAAAAGGTGATGCTACATCACCCTGAACCCTACACCTTACACTCTTAGTGACAGTACCCCATGTCACTAGGGCTAATTTCATTTTTGTATGTGACTTTCCTTCAAGGATTGGATTTTCCATCATCTCCAACAGGAGAGATATTTGATTCTCTCTCCTTGGAAGAACTTTCACCTTTGTTGAATTTCAATATTATAAACTGAGTGGTTGCCCAGTTGGCACCTCAGTAGGTTACTGTTATAATTACAGTTTTGTTCTTTGTTGTGATTCATAATGCCCAATGTAATGTACACAAATGTTGCTCTCACCCCAGTTAACTCTACTATCCATAACTTCTCCTTTCTCTTAACTTTTCCTTTTATATACCCTCTTATCTCATATACTTCTACTACCTTCATGATTTCTCGCTCAGAGGGTGGGAGAGGATACCTTCCTCTACAGAAGATTTTTTTTCACTATTAGAAAATGGCTAATATGACAAAAATTATTACTTTCAATGTGTACAGTATAAATAGTCCTATAAAATGATCTGGGATACTCCAATATCTCAAAGGAGAATACCCTGAAATAATTATGTGACCAAAAGGCAGAGCATGATAAATTTCAGAGCATGGGCTTGTCTATTGCCATAACTTCCTCTCATAAATTGGGTTGAACACAGGGTGTGATCACCCTGATCCCTCAGAGGGGTTCCTTTTCGACTCTGAGACCACATAATAGACCCAGAAGCCCACTACATTATCATTACAGGTACCCTCTAGGATCCCCCAACTATAGCAAATGTCTATTTCCCTCCAGGATCCCAGAAACCAGTATTATAAACCTTCCTTAACAAATTACTGCCACTACTCCAGGGACAACTCATCCTTGGTGGGGACCTTAATGTCACCCTAAATCAAACTCTGGACTCTACAAGTTCTCTGACATCCCACTCTACTCCAATATAAAAATACATTTGAAGCATCCTTCCACATTTAGGTTTAATTGATATCTAGAGACACACATATCCCTTGATCTGTCAATATACACACTATACCCATCAAACCCACACTTCAGCTAGACTTGATAACCTAATCACCACCACCAAACACCTAGATTGTGTCCACAACATATACAATGGGACTACATTATTCTCAGATCACGCCCCAGTATTTGGTAAATTATCCCTAGGAAATCCCCACCACTCCACCCTGTGGAGATTAAATGTAGCTTTATTAAAATACCCAGAGGGTAGTGCATAAAATAATAGATTACATACCTCAAATAACTGCCCAAAACACTAATCCAAAAATGTTAGTCCCTATTTCATGGGACACACTAAAAATAGTGATATGTGGGGAATTTGTAGCCTACTTATTCAATCAAGCCAAACAACTCAATGCCTGCTATATATAACTGCAACAGACCTTACAGACTTTCCAGACCTTCATTCACCAGGGTGACCTATCAGTCAAACATCAGTTGTCTAAAGTTAAGCAAGAGCTTCATAAATGTATTGACACCCACATACAGCAAGCCCTATGCTATCTATAACAAAATTGCTATGAAGGGGGGTTCCTGAGGAGCTAAACCTTAGTCCACTGCCTGCACAATAGGTGAGCACAGACTTGCATCCTACAACTATACAACCTCCCAAGATGGACATATACAGGACACCCCAGTGACATACGGAATTTCATGGCTTCCTATTATCACTCCCTCTATACCTCTGATGAGACACCTTCTCCTGACACATCTTGCAGCTTTTAAACTGCCTTCTCCCCAAAATTAACCATAGTGGAGGCTGAGAAGCTGGTCCTTCCCATCTCTCACTCTCAGAGGTTGAAGCAGTCCTTAAAGACATGAAACCTCAAAAAGGTCCATTCCCCCAATGGGTACCCAGCAGAATTCTATAAAACAAATTCCAAGATGTATTGTTACCCCCACTATTAAAGCTCTTCAAGAAGTACTGACCAAAGGAGTCCCTCCGCCCATGAAACTACGCAGTAATTTCAGCCATTTTGAAACCTGACAAAGACTCCTATCTCCTGTCCTCTTATTGCCCAATTTACATCCTAAATCACATATAAATTGTTCATGGCAATTGGGGCACCATTTCTGGAGTACCTAATGCCTAGGCTTATCGAAAAAGATCAAGTGGGTTTCATCAGAAATTGCCAGGCACATGATAATGTTTGCCATATGTTACTGCTCATAAAATAAGCCACAGCCAGATGCATCCCAATGGTGCTCCTTAGTTAAGATGTGGGGAAAGCATTTGACAGGGTAGACCGGACCTTTCTCTGGGCCACACAGTCAAAATATGGCATCCCAGGACAAATGCTTTCTATGCTTCAAGGTCTTTACACTCTCCCCACAAGCCTACCTCAAAGTTAATGACTCTATAATGGCCCTTTTGTGTTGGGCAGAGGCACCCATCAGGGCAGCCCATTTTTACCTCTCTCTTGCTTTGTACCTGAAACTCTGGCAGCTGCTATTCTCTCCAACCAAGTGATAACAGGAATCTCACTAGGAGGCAAAGACTACAGACTTGATCTCTTTCCAGATGACTTCGATTGACATTAACTTCCCGAGAAAACTCAGTTCCAGAACTATGGAACCTCCTCCAACACTTTGGAATGTTAGCAGGTTATAAATTAAATCACAACAAACAGAAGTATTGCTTTACAACTATATAACAACCCTGGCCCAAAAAGAATAATTCTGCTTTAAATGGAATAAGAGGGCTATTTTATATCTAGGGATAAAATTAATAAAAAATCTCAACCATTTAGAACTTCTTAACTATGATCCCATAATCCAAGAAATCACTGCTGACTTTCCCAAATGGTCACAAATACAATTGGACTTCTTCTCCTGAACAGAGACAATTAGGCAAAATATACTTTCCCTGAATATTTAATTTACAAGCCCTCCCCATTATTGCCAGCTCAATACTACTTCCAATCATGGAATAGATTTATCTCCAACTTTATGTGGAATGGAACACAGCCCCTCATTCATTTCTTAGCTTTACACCTTCCTCGAGACAAGAGAGGAGTAAATCTTCCAAATTTAGCATGGTTCCCACAAGCGGTACACCTCCAAATCCTTTGTCTTTGGTTGTCTGAACCTCAACAGCTTTTTTTGGAAACAAATAGAATTTCCTGTAAATGACTTATTCCAAACTGATTGTTTTTTCAGCCATGAATCACAAAGTAAACCCTTACTGAAATTTACTCCCTTTACTGCTATAGCAATTAAACAATGGATAGCAATAGTCACCCACCACCTCAACCTGCACCACACCTCTTTCAACTAAGAGCAAAAGCATATGATCAGGCTTTTCATTCTAATTTAATTGACACAGCTACAAAGTGCTAGGACAGACAGGGCTTATGCTTTTTATCCAGCTGATGGACTTGAGGGGAGTACTGCCATTTGTGGTGCTTTATTCTGCATATCATATATCGCCAACTGATCATCATCGATACATGCAAATCTGGTTCTCATTCAACACCATGAGAAATCACACTCAGCTCTCCTGAACATTTACCTCTACTGATGTAATTAGTAATCTTCCATCTACAAGGCAATACCATACTGCACCTAATTAGCCAACCTGTAAAACCCCTTCAAGAAGTCCGCCCAGTAACAACAGAACACTTTCTTCAAACATGGAATACCTAACTTAATGAATACTTCCCATTGCAAACCTGGTACTAATACACCCTGTCATCTCATCATCTGACAGCAGCATCAGCATAGCATGAATTCTCCTGGAAATGCAGATACAGACTTTTCAGAACACCAGATGTGGTGGCAAATATACTAGCCCATGCCATGTCTCATTTTTATTTTGTCTTTGGTAACTGGTAGGCCCACTCGGCACAAGTGCCTGTTTTCAGGGGTGACCTTGAGCACTGGGAGGTTAAGTGACTTGTTCAGAGTCACACAGTATGCAAGTGGAGTTTGTGGGAATCAAACCTAGTATGCTGGATGTACCAAGCTCAGTCACAGCTTGTTACGCTAACCTCTAGGTTATACTGCCAGCCCATGTTGAGGAAGTGTGGGAACATCACAGTAAATCACACTCACATTTTTGGATGTGCCCCCTGCTTCAGCCATCTTGGTCAGCTGTGATTCATGACTTAAAAGAAATCTTTAACAGCCCAGGAACTAGCACTCCCTCTCTGATTCTTCTAGCTATTTCACATCAAAGAGTCCTCTTCCAAGGTCAGACCTTAAAACAACTCCTAACCCTTATATTAGCTTATATTAGCTGAAAAGAAGGAGATAATCTGCTTGAGGCTGACCCTCAAAACCCCCATGGTGGTCACTTGGTGGAAAATAGTTACATACATATTTGCTTTGGACAGATTAACATACTGCATTCATAACCAACTCCCCAACTTTGATCTATAATGGAGAAGGTTGATCATACTTCGAATTCTAACTGACCCAACTTTGTGCTGTAGGATGTCCCCTGCACCCCCTGCACCCCCTCCCATTTCTCCTTTTTCCCTTCACCTTACTTCTTTTGCTCTGCTGCTAAGTCTGAGACAAGACAAAACCTACCCTACCAACTGTAGTTTTTGCTAACTTAATCCAGTTACAGAGAAACATTGCTGGTAATTATCAAACTAATAGATAAGGTACGAAGATTCAAATACTCTCAGGTTTTGATATATAGCTACTTAATAACAATATCTAAGCATAATAAGCATAATCACTGTAATGAATTAATGAGGTAGAATCTCCAGACTACAAAAAATTTACTGGATTTCTAAGCATTGTGCTGTATAACCTATACCTTTGTCTGTATCCACTACTTCTTCTGCACTGTATCTCCATACATGTTATTTTAAAAAAATTAGTAAAAATTCTAAATATAAAAAAGAAAAGTAAACTAAAAAATGTGTAATAAAAACCTAGTTTCATAAACTGTCTGTATACAGCAGTATGAAGTAATTAAGTTTACTTCACTGAGTTTATGTGTTGCTCATTTATCTGTGTTAATTACATTTATTGTATCTATTTTTGAACAAGGTAGGCATGGCTCTGAAAAAAGCCATTTTGGGAAGTATCAGAGTACTGCAAATGTGTACTGATTGTTAACACACATCACAACACACTTTGGATCCCATGTTGGAGGCCACCCAAGAAGATAACATTTTGAATGTCTGAGAAATGCACACCATGTTTTAGAAACTGTGAACCTTTATAACATTTAATTTGTGGGTGACTAATGTTGTGAATATCCAGATCACTCAAAACGCCAACTATTTGAATATTCACTTTGCTGGCCTTTCCAGCTCATGTGTTCTACAATATCTGAATACAGAGTCTTAGAGTTAGGCACATGTCATGTAATTCACCCAAATGTGATTTAGCTGATTCTGTTACATCTGTACCACCTTCTGTAACCTAAATTGTTACCTCCAACATGGATAAGCAGTATTTCTGGTTCATAGTGACTGTTCAACAGTCTATGTTAAGTTTGCATGGGTTGCTCCTATCTCATGCCAGCCTTACAAAACCAATGATCATCACAGTTTTCCAGTTGCAAATCATTCTCAAAATGACTTTGTGGCAAACTGTGCACCTTTTTGAACAAGTGAACTGCCTACAATCCAAACTATAGAAGTGACATTTTCTTTCATGCTGAACCTGTTTAGAGACACTGCAAATAACAGAAATTGCAAATGTGTGTGTCCTTCTCACAGCAGTCTTTGCCAAGTAACAGATTACTTTCAGATTAGCAGTTCTGGGCTGCCAAGCAGATAAAAGAACAACACAAATAAATTGTACCCTTTTCTTGGCATTTCACTAAAAAGCATTGTTAGACCATTTACCAATCACCTTACAACTTTAAGAGGTAGGCTTAAATAATACTTTAATTTGCCTATCATGTCTACAGATTTGCCTGTAGTGAGATGTTGTTGTCTAAATTACAGAAAATTGTGACATGTTTTGTAGGGAAAATATTTATAAATGATTGGGCATTATTTACTTTTAAAGTATGTTGTGGTGTCTGATTGGCCACTGCAAGCTCTATATATTCTCCCACTCACATTTCCCCTCTCCTTTGTCTGGTATCCTAGCTGGTAAGACTGTTACCTTAGTTTTTAAAATCCTTATAACTGAATATTTTATTCCTGAGCAGTAAAATTAAATATAGGTGGCAGAATGCCTTTATTGTATATTATATAAGTATAGTTGTTACTGTGTCAAAAATAAACAGCTATATGAAGAAAACTGAAGTTCTATTTCTTTGTACTTATTGTGTGGTTATTTCTATAGTTTGATTGCTTTCCCACCATTTTGTCATGTCTACAATTAGATATATGTAATCTCTGAACTCTGATTAGCATTTTGCAACATTTGACACATTTAAAAAAATATTTTGTAACTCCAACATCTTCTTCTTACATGAGCTGATTCTTGTTTTGTGAGTTGCTCGCAAAATATATGATGGAGTCAAGAAAGAAGATTGAAAATACATGTTTTATTGCCTTGGCTGTTTTGCTATATTGAATTGCAAGCCACAAATAGTAAAGACAATGATAAAATGTACACATTTCAAAGCTCTATGGCATGCTATATTAGGATATGGCTTGACTGCATAACAATTAAACCTCTAAACAGTTTAAAATGCATAAAATGTGAGAGCTGTACTTACTAGGCTGTAGTGCTCCATTTTCTGTTTTCTGGCAAGATGGATAACTTTAAGTTTCATGATGATGTCATTAATACATTCTGATTGGTCTAGGGATTCCATCTCATATTTAAAAATGATCTTCTTTCATGAGCAGAACATTCTTCTTTTATGAGTGGATCAATGAAAATTATGGTAAATGCTCTAAAACACAATGGAAAGCTTTTCTCATAAGGATTTTAGAAATAACACTGATTGATAATGTTTGATTGTGAGTATTTATTTCACATAGTTAAATGTTTCCAAAGAATGTTGCTTATGTTGTTAATGCTTCTGTGTTACCTTTTTCAAAGAAACAGTGATTTTTTTTCTTTCTTTTTTACAGGTACTCCATTCTAATTGTGACTGAAAACTACTAATTTGAAAATGCTTACGAGAAAAAAAATAGAATGTCATTAAAGGCATAAAAGGTACTTTGATACACGTGGTACATGTGAGTTTGAAACTTGATAAACAAAGACCATGGTGGGACACATCTCAAAAACTGTAGTTATAGGTGGGAACTGTAGTCCTTTCTGATAGATAAGCAGGGGTCTGTACTATATGGTGTACTGCTCACTAAATGAAACTTCACTGTGATTGGATGTCTCTTTCCTAGAATGGAATCTGTACCATATATGATTTCATTTAAAAGATAAATTCTCACCAATGATAAAAGCAGAGTTAGGGAAAATCTCAGTAAGGCTCATGATGGAGCTCAGACAAATATCATACTGGCTTAAAATAATCAGTAACAAAAATAATTTTCTTCCTTTGCTTTGTCTAAAGGAAAACAATGAAATGGCTTTCTATTGGCATGAGATCTAAATGGCTCTCTTACCTCTTATCAATGCTAAATAAAATTAACTTTCTTCACCTCTGGAATGATTTTCAAAGGGCTATTACTATATCTCCTCAATATAAACATATAGGGCACTATTCACAAACTGTGTGGATGGGATACGCACCACGTAACCACAATGCATAGCCCTCCTGCACCTTGCAATGCACACTGTGCCCCATCTGTGGTATTCACAATGAAGGTCTACCCCCTCCTGCACTCCTGATCCCAGGCCGATCCCAGGCGGAGTTATAGCTCCTCACCGGGTGGCAGGGCTGGGACTATGGCAGAACTCCATGCAATGCACAAAGCCTTGGAGTGCAGCTCATGGTGGCTGGATGCTAACATTCCATGGGCAGCTGTAAACCAGGTGGACAGTTATGCACCTCCAAGGGATTGAGCCACCGGCTGAAGAGGACATGTCAGGGGCATTGCCACCTCCAAAAGGGACACCGCTGCCATCAGGGCACACAGGGTGGGCTGAGGTGGTCGGTCAACATCTTTGTCCCCAACATCTTGCCTGACACTCTGCACACTGGGATGAACATAGAACCCTGCGGGTGCAAGGGATCCACTCAAGGAACCTATCAGGGCTGCCGACTGGCTGTGTGGCCAGGTCCACAGCCCCACACCAGACCGGTCCATGAACCTGTGCACTGGGGGGAGCAGGGCTACATAAGGGAGCTGGGCGGGGACTGGTGTATGTAAATACAGTCCCTGCATGGATCTCCAGTGGGTGCAGAGCTGCTCGGGGGAGGATATGTGTATTCACACATACCCCCTCTCTCTTTTGTGAATAGGGTCCATAATGAATGAAAGGTTATACGCAGTTGATCAAAAATTGGACATGGAGAAAATCAGAGCATAGAAATGTGAGTCTTGGTTTAGCAATAATAAAATTTACCATAACATAGTAAATTATATATTTTTTCCCTCTGGCTCCTATGCTTAGAAAATATCTTACCTGGGCAAGGTTAGGCATAATAACCTCTAAATACTCCTCATTTAATAGAAGCAATGGTGCAATACCCAAAGAACTAACCTATGTAATTCAAATGTAAAAGGAACTATCCATCGTTTGATTGTACAATGTCCAATAAATTCGGATCTTCAGCTAAAATGCTTAAAAGGTATTTTAGCATGCTATAGTAACACAGATTATGATGTGACTTTCATCCTTCTCCATAAATTTATATACAAAAACACAGATTTAATAGCTTTTTTCACTCACCAATAATTAAAAGGAAAAAACAATAAAAAACATAAAATACATAAATAAAAGGCTATCTACACTACATAGAAACCTAGAAACATAGAAATTGTCAGCAGATAAGGACCACTAGGCCCATCCGGTCTGCCTATAAGTCCTGTACTTGATTATAGCTTTTGATCATCCCCCTACTTAACCTCTGTGGTTCCCCTATGCCAGTCCCATGCATGTTTAAATCCAGTCACAGTGCTCACTCCCACCGCCTCCTGTAGCAGACCATTCCATGTGTCTACCACCCTCTCTGTGAAGAAAAACTTTCTCACATTCCTTCTTAACCTGCTACCTTCCAATTTCATGTGATGCCCCCTAGTTCTTGTACTCCTCCTGCATTGGAAGATTTCCTCCCCCTGCACCCTGTTTATGCTCTGGAAGTACTTGAATGTTTCTATCATGTCCCCTCTCTCCCTCCCCTCCTCTTCTCTCCTCCAGCAAGTACATATTGAGGTCCCTTAATCTCTCCCCACAAGTCTTGTGGTGCAAGCCCTGTACCATCTTAGTCACCCTTCTCTATACTGCCTCCAGCCTGTTAATGTCCTTTCAAAGGTGCAGCCTCCAGAACTGCACACAGTACTCCATGTGAGGTCTGACCAGGTTTTGTATAACGGCATCAGTACCTCACACCTACTGCTGGTGATACCCTTTGCTATGCACCCCAGTATGCCACTGGCCCTCCCTGCTGCCTTTGTGCTCTGCTTTGACATTTTCAGGTAATCTGAAATAGTAATCCCAGGTCTCATTCCTTGTTGGTGACTGTCAGCAACTTCCCCCAATAGTGTAGCTCTCCCCAGTGTTACTGTGTCCCAGGGGCATCATTTTGCACTGCTTTTGAATTAAACCTCAGTTGCCACTCTGCAGACCATTCCTCAAGCTTCCCCAGGCCCCTCATCATTTTCTCCACCCATTCAGGAGTATCCACCCTGTTACAGATCTTTGTGTTATCTGCAAACAGGTAGACCTTCCCTTACAGCCCTTCTGCAATGTCACTGATGAAGACATTGAACAGAACTGGTCCAAGGACTGATCCCTGAGGTATTCTGCTGGTCACACTCCTCTCCCCAGATTGTACTCCATTTACCACCACCCTCTGTCTTCTGTCCATTACCCAGTTCCTATCTCAGTTTACCACCTTGTCTCCCATGCCCAGACTACCCATCTTGTTAACCAGCCTCCTATGTGGGATGGTGTAGATGGCTTTGATGAAATCAAGGTAGGCTACTCCCACCATGCCCTCCCCTGATTTACTTCTTTCATCACCCAATCAAAGAAGTCTATGAGATGTGTCTGATACAACCTACCCACTGTGAACCCATGTTGCCTAGGATCCTGGGTACTGATGGCTTCTAGATGTCCCACTGTTCTTTCTTTAAGTAATGCCTCCATGATCTTTCACATTACCAAGGTGAGGCTGACCAACCTATTGTTGCCTGCCTCCTCCTACTGCCTGATTTGTGTAGAAGGATGACATGTACCTCCTCCAATCGTCTGGTGCCACTCCTGTGTTAAGTGACTCAGTGAACAATGCTACCAGAGTTTCTGTTAGTTCTTTTCACAGATCCTGTAGTATCCTTGTGTATATGTTATCTGGTCCCATTTCTTTGTCAACCTTCAATTTAGTGAGTTCCTGCAGGACTCTCTTCCCTGTGAATGAACTGTTGTCCACCTCTTCCCCCCTTGGCATCTGATGCTCAGCTGTGGTCCCTGTTCCTCCCCCTCTTCTGTGAATGCTAAACAAAAGTATTTATTCAATATGTCACTAGATTGTCTTTCCCTTCTTTTTGCATGTTTATTAATTATGAAAAAATTATCAAGGATGTTTTATTACTATAGGAAAAATGGAAACTGTCCTGTATAATAAAGTATTATATCATATGATATATTTTATGTATACAATTTTAAATGTTTGTTTACAAAACGTGCTGTGAATTTTATCTTTTGTAATAACCTAGGTAAATTATTACCATGGTTGAACAAATAAACTTATTCTTTCATTCATTCATGCATTTATTTAATCATTCGTTCATAATTATATGTTGTTTGGTGAATTTTTAGGTTCTAATAATTTTTGCCAAGTCTTCTCTGGTTACATTTGTTAACTGGTTTTTGTTTACATTATCACATTTATTAACATGTGTTCTGCATGCATATTTGTTGTAGCTACAAAATTGTATTTGTTATATTTCTATTTGTGCTCCCTGCAACCATATGATGTTGGCTCTGATGTCATGAGGTGATTGCATATTTATTGTGGCCCTCTTTTGGTTGCCACAAGTCTGACAAAACTCCAGTGTGTGGAGAAAAATGTTAGATGGAGGAGTGAGTCTGCTTTTACCATCTCACTAGAGGTTATCTTTTCCCAATACATATGTACCAGGAGTTTTAATTGAACTGGCAATGAACTTATTTTTAAAGCATTATGGCACTAGATACATGATGTTGGAGGCCACTTGTCATGGTTAGTGCAATCTGTGAATTGTGATATTGGATAGACTCCAGCCTTGTGAGTGTTGCCTACAGTACATTGTTTCAAATTCAGTCATTTATTTTGACAAGGTACATCTGCTATGTCAGTGCTCTTTCTAGCTTGTTGAGAAGTAAGTGGCAATTGATCCAAACTTGTGTCTAAGCAGTATGGCACTTGAACATCAAATAGAAACAGAACAGACTCTAAGTACTAACATCTCATGAACAGATTGAAGATCTTGCTGTACACAAGGCATCATCAACAAACATTCTGAAAAACAAACGATTGACATATTAACCATGGTGACACAATGCCATAGAGAACATGTGTCTCTCTGAAGTTGTCCAATGTTATAAATATAAATCTGGAGTTGAGTCTAACCTAGCAAAGGATATCTTCTATGTTACAGGTGGCCAAGGAAGTCTGATCAAAATGCAAGCCTTGGTTGATTGACCATTGCAAACTGACTCTAAAATCTCCAGAGAAAAGAGACAATACTATTTTACTCTGCTTTCCCTGTTCAAGGCATGTAGACATGGAAGCCCATTGAAAGGTGAATCAGACATATATTAGGAGCAATTCAATTTGAGGCACAAGACCTTCAAAACTTAATGTTCTGATGTGTATGTAAAATGATTATAGTCAGAGAAAAAACAGCTAGAAATGGGCTGGCAGTATTGACTAGAGGCTAGAGTAACGAGCTGTGAACGAGCTTGGTACATCCAGCAGACCAGATCTTGGTTGGATTCTCACAACCTCCACTTGCATACTGTGTGACTCTGAGCAAGTCACTTAACCACCCAGTGCTCCCAGGTTGCCGCTGGAAACAGGCACTTGTGCCTAGTGGGCCTTACCTGGTTGTCAAAGACTTAAATAAAAAGCTACAGAACAACTGAAAAAGACACTCCAATGAGTTCTCAGGAGAACTGTGATCCAGAGGGAAAAGGTACACTGGGACTTCCTCTTCCTATGAATGATCCAACTGTATTGATATCAGAGGTGGAGACAGCCATGGAACAGGCATACCAAGCTGATGTTGACATCTCTGTCATTGAACAGATGTTAAATTAACAGAAGTAAGTTGTATATAATGCCGTAACATATGCTGTTCATAATGGTATTTGGCGTCATAAAAAAGAATGTTGTTCTAACAAACACAAATCATTATGCAGGTTTCTTAGTGCTCCAGTTGACACAATGAAAGTTGTTCTTATTGATGCAATTAGTGACAATGTAAGGAAACATATTGGAGTGGCAATGTTTACAGTTGTGACTGCCCCAACTGAACTTGCAGCTTATAACATAGGTGGAGTGGCTGAACACTGTATTTTTATGCTGTCTGTTGAACATGGAACAAGTGGTGAATACTTTGAATTGTCTTTTGAAGTATGTTTGACAAAATGGACCTCTTGATTATTGATGAAATCAGTATGGTCTGCAATGTGATGCTTGCCTTCATTCACCTACATCTGCAAGAGATTGTTGGAACAGATGATGAAGTTAAACATTGTTTTTTAGTGACTTATTTCAACTTGCACCTGTGAATGGGAAGCATATATTTTCTAGCCTTACTGCTAGAAAAACTATTGGACGTATTGGTGGAATAATCCTGTGGGAGTTATTCACCTATGTTGAATTCACTCAGAATGTGCATCAGTGTGGTAAATGACAATACAAGGTTCTGCTTCATGAGGCAAGATTTGGAAACTTCTCAGCTTCAAATGCTTCAATACTGAATACATGCATGACTGACAAAGGCAAAACATCCATGTCTGAAGTACATGATGTGTTTAGCAAATTATGCTGTGATAGAACACAAATTGTGTGTTTGATGCCAAGACTAAAACAATGTGTACAGTTCAATCAGCTAATCCAAGAAGACTACAATGAACAATTGCCACACTGTATTCAGTTGATTCAATCAATGGAGTTTGTCTAAGCCTGGCAATGATCTCAAAGTTGACTGTCTTTCCAAGAGAGTTTTACCTAGGTGTGTCCAGAACAATTCAATTCAATTCATTTCAATTTTATTTTTACTAGGATAACACCATTGAGAAAGCTCATTTGCGAGGCTGTCCTGGAAGGACTAACATACATGGGGTACATAGAATTAAAAATCACAATGGCTAATGCAAAAATAGTAATAACAATACCAGTCATACAAAACAAGTAATGTGCAGGTACAACTTACTTAGGTTCTATACACAAAAATCAGGGCAGCAGATACAAAAAGCAATGCTAACAGTACAAGGGATACGAGACATATATAGTGCAGATACAACTTAAAATAAATAGAGAGAAAACTAACACTAAAAAAGAGTGGGAGAACAGGAAGAGTTGCTGGAATAAGGTTCAAGAGTATGAGGAAGGGGCAATGAGAGAGCTAGAGACAGGTAGGGGAGAGGGGGTTAGGAAATGTGGTAGGGTTTAGGGCTAGGCAAAATGAGATAAATGAAGATGCAGATAATAAGGAGTAACTATAAGGTATTTAGGATTTGTATAAGAAGCAGGTTAGGCAAAGAGAAATAACCTACAGGATCCCTCCACTGGAAAAGAAAAAAAGAATAGGCAGCGTGTGGAACACATGCCACCATGGTAGTAAATTAGTAATAAGTGCAGTAGAGCCTCTTTAGGAAATGGGTCCATTATTTTGCAAAGCAAGATCACTTGTCCTTTGTTTGCAAAGTGAGTTTAAGCAGGTACTTAAAGGCACGTATCCCAATAGTATACATAAGTTTTAATGTCTTTTGTAGGGTATTCCACAGAGTGGGTAGTGAATATACCATGGATGAGGAACCAAAGTCAGTTCTTATCTTGGGGTTCCAATGTAATATAGAAAAGTTTCTGATGGAATACCTGGAAGTGGAACATTTAAATAGGTTGCAGATGTAAGGGGGAAGCTTCAGGGTGATGGCTGTATACACCCAGAAGGATGCATTGCACCACCTCCTGGTATTGAGAGAGGGCCAATTAATCTGTAGGTAAAGAGAACATTGGTGAGTGTTGAAAGGTGCATTTAAGATAAATCTCAAGCCTCTGTGATAGAGTGTGTCTAGAGTACAGAGGACTGTTGTAGGGTATTGGCTATAGAGGAAATCCACATAGTCAGTTAGGGAGAGGAAGGTTGTCTGGACCAATCTTACTTTGGCTTCATAAGTAAGTAAGTAGGTGCTTGATGCAGTAAAAGAGTCCAAGTCTTTGGCATATATTTTTAGCTAGTTCCTCAATATGAGTAACAAAGGAAAGTTTACAGTCCAGACAGAAACATAGATATTTGAATTTCTCTACTAGTTTGAGTGATTCCCCCAGAATTGTCATGATCTCTAGGTTGGTATTTGAGGAATAGGGAATTGGCTCTTTAAAATAAGGGGAGAGGAGCATAATAGCTTTTTTGTTGTTTTTTTTGGCATTGCAAAGCAGTTTCAGGTGAAGCAGATTTTGTTGTAGAAAGTCAAATTCATGCTGTAATTCAAGGCAGACAAGTTGAAAGGAGGGCCTAGCAACATACAGCATGGTGTCGTTCTCAAAGAGGTGGACACTTGCAGTGTTAATATTAAGGTCAATGTCACTGATATAAATAGCAAATAATAGTGGCCCCAGGATGGACCCCTGGGTAACTCCTCTCTGCAGTGTTTTTAGAGGAGAGAACATGCCGTGACCTTTTACCCTCTACTGTCTACCAGTAAGGTAGCAGGAGAACCACTTTATAGCAACGTTGTCCGACCCAAGGTTATATAGCATTATTAGAAGTATTTGGTGGTCAACAGTACCAAAAGCCTGGCTCAAATCTAAATAAAAGAGCACAGACATAATTTTTGATGTCAAGGGAGGTTTGCTGTCATTGGTGACTTTTGCCAGAGTCAAAACTGTGCTATGTTTATGCCTGAATCCAGACTGGAAGGAATCAGTAGGTCTGCAGATTCAAGGTGATCTCTAAGTTAGAGTTGACCAGTTTTCCAAGAAGTTTGGAAAGGATGGGTAGCAAAGAGATTGGTCTAAAATTATTAAGATCACTTGGATCACCATATTCAAAAACAGCAATAATGTACTATTTTCCAATTGAAGGGAAGTGCACCTTGAGCAAGGGACAGACTGAAGAGGTGGGTAACAGGTGGGGATAGAGTGTAGCAGCCTAATTTTAAGAAAAATGATCTGAGCTGATCAGCCCCAGCCCTTTTCTTTTCATCCAGGGCAATTAAAAGATCTTAGACCTGTTTGAGAGTAACCGGCTTAAAACTGAATTGCTTTTGGCGATGTTAGGCTTAATTGGTAGGGGCAAAGGGTCACCAACAGAGGGTGGGGGGGAAGCTTACTAGCAGGTGATGAGTCAAAGGCTAGCCCAGCAGTAGCAAAATGGTTGTTTAGTTGGTCCAGTATGTCATGGTTGCTTGTGTAGGTATTGGCCCCTGATACTATTTTAGCTGAGAGGGAAGATCGGGATTTATGTCCTTCAACTTCCTTAATGACTAGCCAGAATTTGGCAACATTGTTTTTTGAGGATTCTAGGGCTGTCTGGAAGTATTTAGACTTATTTGCCTGAACAAGTCTAGTACAGTGGTTGCCGGCTGCTCTGAAAGCAGCCCAGTTGGAATCTGATTTAGTTTTATGAGCTTTCTTCCATAAGTTGTCTCTGTAGAGTGGAGTAGAGAGGTTTTTAGTGTGTTGGTAAACCAGGGTCATGTTCTTTTCCATCCTCTAACTTTAACTATTGGGACATGTTTGTTAATCACTTGCAAAACTAGGTTCTGGAAATGGTTGCAGGCCTCATACTCCAGTGTATGAAATTGTATGTGGTCTATTTGTAAGTATCAAATCAAGGAGGGTGCTGTGTTCAAGGTTTTTTAGGTTAGGATGGGTGAGGTCACAGATTAGCTGAGTAAGGCCAAGAGTATCACATGAGATTTTTAAAAGTTCAGAACAGTTCGAGTTCCAGTCTAGGTTAAAGTCCCACAAAAATATACATTCAGAGTTGGTGGCTTCTATGATCCTATGGAGGTGAAGAAGTATTCCTAATCCTCCTGAGGATAGTTTATAGCAACCAGAAATCAAAAAGGACTCATTAGAAGGTAATGAGATTTTTAAGGTGAGGCTTTCAAATTCCTTGGGTAAGGAGATGGAGTCAAAGACAGAGACTGAAAGCTTGTCTGAGACATACATTGCAACCCCCCCCCCGATAGTCTTATCAGCCATAAATACATTATAAGAAGGGATATTAATAGCATGGTCAGTGGTAGACACTGTCAGCCAGGATTCAATGACCACTAGTATATCGGGGAGGAACTGTTGGTCTACACTCAGCTCTTGCAGTCTTTAAAAATGCCCATATGATGCTAGGTAGCAGTTTTGATGTGGATTGTGGATTGCTCAACAGTGCAATGGGCACATAGTTAACTTTCAATATAATGTTTAGAAAACATTTGTTGAAAAAGTTGCAGTTAAATTAGACAACCTTGATGACCCACAAGGCATCAATAGATGCTCAGTAAAATTTCAGCTTGTGAAAGACATTTATGTAACACAAAAATGGTTCTCACTCTGTGTTGTGTATACAGTGTCTATTCACAAGTCACATGGTTTGAGTTCAGATGCTGTGATAATCGACATAGTGAATGCTGTCTTTAAGGATGAGATGAGCTATGTTTCTTTGTCACACATCAGAACTCTGGCAGGATTATACATTATCAGTGTTACACATAATAAAATTTGGGGTGAGAAAAAGTGCATCATGGAGTACAATTGCCTGCACACTTATATCAACCCAATATGTCATTGATTGCATTAGGTGAATGATATAGTCATGCAAGATTTGCCTACTGCAGGGTTTCTCAAATAATGAGGCCAGCCTCCTGGAGAGGCCTCAACCTATTCTAGGGAGACCCAAGCAAGTCTGAAAAGTACTGTATTTAAATTTTGAGTTTTAGATATTTTTTGTGAAGGGTTGTGGCAACCTGAAAGAGGATACTAGTAGGTGAATTTATGTATTTATTTACAAGCTGATAATCAAATAAGGCACACTGAGCTGAGGCTCATTTCAAGGGAAGGGTAGGAGGAATACAATTAAAAAGATAACTGCAAAACTGTCAAGCAATACAAATGAAAGGTAGTGCAACCGAATAGGAACAATAAACAAGTTATGAGAGGTAATAACTGATCAATGAGATGGTGGCAGAATAGCCCAAATACAAAGATTAAACAGAGATGTACTAGGAGCAAGAGCAGGAAGGAGCAAAAGGATAATTGAGAAGTTGCTTAAGAGCAGGGTAAGAGGAAGAGGCAAAAGGGGTAGGAAGGTTATTTCAGATAGTGAGAAAACAAAGAATGCAGTCTGATCTATGAAGGTATTACAGGTTATTGAAGATAGTAGGGAAACAGACAAAGAACACAGTTTGACCCATGAAGGTATTACAAGGGTAAAATGGTTGAAGAGTTAAAATAGTAGCACAGGTCAGTTGAACTAGGGAGTGAGTTAAAAGAGGGTGTTACAATAAGCTGAATAAAATGAGAGCCAACTACTCAAAGTAGTTTCATTTTATACCTGATGCACTGTGCAAAATATGCCATTTTTCTGTAGGGAGGCCCAACATTATTTTGATATTTGGGGGAAGCTCAATATGTTTTCTATGGCTTAGGGGAAGCTCACTATGACAAAGTCTGAGAACTTATGATCTACTGAGATGTCTCAGAAATTGAAGAGGATGAAGGCTACATTTACATGATTCTTACACTTAAAGAGATGATAAGTGATCAACTGTGGCTGATGATATCAGATCACCTCCAGTGGAAAAAAAAAACTGCTGATCTACCTGAAGTGGTGGCATTTGACAAATGTACTGGGGTTAATTGCTCTGCAAGCCTTGTAGTTCAGATTTTCCTACCTTTGCTTACATTTGTTGCCACAATAACAGCTTCAAAATCAACCTGACAATTTATCTGAAGTAAGTTATAATTGTCAGTTAATGACAAAACTATACTGTGCAGTCATTGATACAACTACGTTGTGCTGTGGCATCTTATGACCAGCACAGCACATTTGCTGACAATGTTCCAGCAATATGTAACAGAGTGTATGATGGCAATCATCAATGCATTGAAACAAGACTAGTTAGTTTAACAATTATGTGGTCCTATTGTTGTCTCCATTAAGTTCTGTAACAATTTTGTGTATTGATGTGTATTTCAAATGTGCTTAAACACTTATATATTTCTATTTGTATACCATATCATGTTAACCCTCCAGGCATGCTTATGTTAATGTCCTCCTGCAGTTGCTCATGTCTAGTTTACCACTTTGCTCACAGTCATGGGAGCTTTGCAATCTGCATATACTGGATCTATATCATTTGTACTATCTGTAAATCTTGTATAATATTATATTGTTCTATCTCTACTTGCTCCTCTTCCCCCTTCCCCAGGACGCATCTGGAATCAAGCGGTTATCCACTCAGTATGCCTTCCTGGTAAAACTCTTAAATAAATAAAAATAAATAAATAAAGATATAATTGCAGTAAGGCAGTACTTCACAGTGAATTATGTCAACAGATATGTTTGCCTTTTTGTTGTGATACTGATAGAGAAGTGACTGATGACATGGTGTGGATTTCTCTGTCTGTCCCACATGGATCCAACAAATTCAGGCAGTTGCTTAGCAATGCTAAATCTGGCTGGGAGTGCACAAGATGTGGCTGGAACAGTACCCATTCATTGAGACCGACCAATTCTGAAAACTGTCTCATTCTAATACACCGATGTTTTAATTCAGAGGGAGTCTAAGTTATGACACTGATAACTTACTTTACTGCAGGTAGAGTCATGTTTGAACATTTGTATTTTGACACTGAAGCAATAATTTTCCACAATGGAGCCTCTGTGCATTCTAGCCATTATGTAACTTGACTCAGATTCAGTAGTAGGTTAAACAGAGGTAACAATGCTACATGCACCTTTAAGGAAAGTCTTGCAAGAAAGCTAAAGGATACAAATCTAACTTTCCTAAAAAAAAGTAGATTTAGGGATCTGCAGAAGAACATGCACTGAGAATATGCCTCTCAATGAAGTAGGCTAAAAAAAGTACACATGACACATGCTTCACTCACATTGTTCACCTTTGGACTGTGTCACTCAGTAAGTCACAAATAATTTTCTTGTAATTTTAATTTCTACATGTAATGGCTGAATTGTAATCAAGATATTGGTATGGTTTCAGTTAAAGTAGGTTCTTACTGCAGTGTTGAAGTATGAGCATAATCCATTTTTACAACTAATCCTGTGACATGCAGATCTTTTACCCACCCCACCAGTCCATACACAGCTGTACATCAGCTTATCATGTAACATTGAGCAATACATGCAAACATTGAAACAGTACCACACCTTAATGTCTTGTCATGTGTTATCAAAGTACAACACAGTTATAAATATGTATTTATTGCTGAAAAATTTAATGTGGAAATATGTTGCATCATCTTATGTTAAAGTATTCATGATTTCATATAATGCTGTTTGCATCTATGTGCATGACTGTACAGTATTATTCTTTTCAGTACATTCATTTATGTTGACAAAAAGTGATTACAGTGGTTCAGTACTGTCCAACTTATTTGCTGTAAGTTTATTTCAAAAATGTTACTTTTTTCTATTTACCCACACACATTAGAAACAAAATTGAATAACATGTAAATGCTTTGCCTGGTATGCTGGCTGTGCACTGTTCCTGCTTTTTTCACAAGACTGCCTTAATTAAGGGGTTGATTTACAAAGGAAATGATGGTAGTGGTTCAGTACTATTTTCATTGAAGTTGTTTTTATTATTCCAAAATGCTAACTTTTTTTTAACAACGTATCTTACAAAAAAAAAGAAAGAAAAAATAACATGTAAATGGTTTACCTAGTATGCTGGCTATGCACTGTATATGAGTAATCACCCCGAGCCAAAGGGACAAGACAATACAATCAAACACAGACAGTCATCATCAGGGAAGAAAAACAACTTTTTCCTAATGAAAAAAGAGATATCCATCATCAGAGACCAGTGAATCAGTAGCCATGGATACAAATTCACACTTCAACACACATACACCCAATTCAGGCTGCAAGACAAGAGGGCCTATGAAAAATGTACATTTGCACAAATTTTAATCTCAATGGACTTATGACAATAACTGACATTTCTCAATGTAATAATATCAATGCACTAGTAACATCATATGATTCTGTTGGGATATATATATGTATACATATATTTTATATATATGTATATATATATAATAGTAACAGTAGTGCTACCATAGTTAGGGTTGAGGAGCCATTTCTATGTTAAACCCCAAAACTTTGCACCTTAATAATTTTGCAACTGTTTCACAGATTTAGCTGAAATTTGGAATACACAATCAAGAACCATAGGCCGGGATCTGCCAAGTTTTGTACCAGTCAGATACACAGCTGTGGAGTTATTAAGCATGATCTGCGCACGATGCTTAGCTTTTTCTGGAATTCTACGGTTGCGCCTACAGGTCGCACGGTTTGCGTGACCAGCCCGAAATCTTCAGGGAATGTGCAGCTGTGGCCCCCAATGTGCCTTTCAAAGATTTCATGAAAAAATATTAAACTGTTCAAAAGTTATGGCAGTCCGAACTTCTGTTTTTTTCCCCATAGGATAACATTAAGGTGTTTGCCGCGCCTTTGAGGGCCCGTATCTCGAAACGGTGCGAGATACAGAGTTTTTGTCCAAAAATTTTAGCCCCCATAAGGGGCTATGTATATAACTAGCCAGGAAAGTGATAATACATATGACTTTTAAATTTTTTTTCTATGTCGTACGGTTACTGAGATATAAGCAATTTACTATTACAACTACTGATTTTTGTGTTCCGAGAGTCATTATTTTGCATACATTCTTTCTACTCACTGTCTTTCTCTATACAGCTTTTGGGGAAAACCAGCCTGTGCGCTTACATTACTCTTACCATTACAGTTTCTGCTTGTGGTTCCATTACCGTTCCCTGAACAGGGCTGCTTCTGCTCCCCACGGTCGGCCGGCACCCAGCCAGCCACCACCAAGACCAGGACACCCGCCTGCAGCTCCTTGGAAGCTGCCTGCCCTTGAACAGGGCTGCTTCAGCTCCCCCACGGTCGGCCGGCACCCAGCCAGCCACCGACAAAGACCAGGACATCCGCCTGCGGCTCCTTGGAAGGTACGGGACAGCGCAGCCAATCGGAACACGGGTGCTTCCAGCAAACCCACCCTGATTGGCCAGGACTTTTCCCCTGCTATAGACACCTGGCACTTTGTTAGATTTCGATAGAACTAAGCACATTTCAACTGTGTAATTAGAAGTTTTTCAACTGTATTAGCTGGATTGTAATTTCTATACTGTTTTAAAGTGCTTACACCTCTTCTGTCTGACTGCTCTTCCTGCAGCGCCCCATCCAAGCACTCTGCCTTGGCGCCAATAAGTCTAACATACTTTTTTTTTTTGCTAGTTTCCATTAGCAGGTTATACAGGCCTGCCACTAGAGGGATTCTTGGTCTTCTACATAAATCACTGTACTCATTCGTGGGCAATATGGCCTGCATTATCATTCTACTTCTTTCCCGGTGCTGCTACAAGGGGTGGTTGTAGTTGAGGTTCCCCTAAGCTTCACTCAACAGGCTGACAACTTCCTTAAAACTGCCTGTGCGACAGCTCTGCAGCTGAAAACAGGAAGCCCTCAGTGTCTGCCATCCACCCTTCAGATTCAAGTCAGATAGATGCTGAGCACCCTATTATTACCTATGCTGCACTGTCATACTGATAGATACCGATAGAATCCTCTGCAGAGAGCCAGCACGCCTGGGCACCCTTGATTGGTGCGGCACTGCCATAGGGGGATTGTGATTGGTACGCCCACTTGCCTGCTTTGCTCTGATTGGGGCAACTTCTCTATAGCCTGTTACAGTGTCCCCTTCTTAATTCTGACTTCTCAGCTCTCGCTCTGACCTGAAATTTCTCCCACCCCACCACTCCCTCTCCCAGGCCTCCTTTAAATACACTCATGATCCACCTCCTATATCATATTACTGCTTCATTGGCCTAGTTTCGACTGCTGCCAACTAATGATTGGTATCTGAGTGTGGCCATAGACTGCCCTGTGTGAATATCTCTTGAGCCCTGCCACTAACTAAGCTGCTCCTGCTCTCCTTGTTTCCCTTTCTGCTGTATTTTCTCATCTAGGTTTTAAGTGAGTACCTAGGTGGGCAAATTACTTGCCTAGAAAATATTGCACTAATACAAATCATGAGACCACTCAATCTAGGACCATGGCTCTCCTTATTGTGTTTTTATTGCTCCTAAGGTGCAGAGTTCTCAGCAATACAGTGCAATTTGAAGTACCTCAATGCAATTCAGTTCTCCAATGTACCTTATCAATACCTAATGTTATAATGGTCTACCGTGCAGGCACTATGTCATTCTCTCTCCCTTTAGCCTATTCCCCGGTTAGCCTACACCCCTTGCTACTGTCCTCACCTATGTCTATTCAAGCACTTACATTGACCATGATCAACTGTCATTACAGTGGTGCCGCCTCTGCGAGCATGATATGGGTTGTCAGCAAGAAATAAAAAGCAGTCTCCATTCTTATAAGCTCCTTAAAGAAAGTTATACTTCTGCTTCTTCTCTGCTCAGGAAATGTGGAGCTCAACCCTGGCCCCCCTTACAACTTACTCTCCCATCGATTTTGTTGAGGCTACAGGTCTCAAATGATGATGGTCAACATTTTAAGCCTGCCTAAAAACTTGTACAGCTGCAAGCCTGGGCTGCACACTTAACCCTGACCTTATCATAATTACTGAGTCGTGGTTAAAAAGATGAACACTGATCAACAAATATCACTGCAGGGCTACAATTTATTTAGAGCAGATAGAGAGTCTAGAGGCGGGGTGTGGTTATTCAGCCAAATCTAAGTACTTGGTCACCAATATTAGTTGCAAATCTTTAGCTAAGGAATTTGAGTTAGTTTCACTGAGCCTTCATCTCCCTCCTCGGAATGTATCACTATCCTAGGTGGCTATAGACCCCTGCCTGGTGGTGAAGTCCTTAATCTTTGAAATCCATGTTCGAGATGCAAAACTGAAACAATATTTCTAGGAGACCTAAATATGGACTGGCTGTCACCTAAATCACACAGCCTCAAATCCCTTTGTGACAAGCTAGGTCTTGGGCAATTAGTCAGTGAACCCACTAGGAACAACACTCTAAATACTGCCAACAGTTCCATTCTAGATGTGGTACTAACCACCCATCCACACAAAATATCTCATTCGGCAGTGTTTCACAACGACATGAGCGATCATGGAATTGTTGCTTGCATAAGATCTCAAATTAAGGCCCAGCCACAACCCATCTTTATAACAAAAAGATCCTTTCACAAATTCAGTGCAGTAAGCTTCCTATCTGACCTGAGCATGATCAGATGGCAAGACCTCTACCTAGCCAAAGATGTCAACAAGGCAGCTTACATCCTTAATGACAAACTCACTACAATAATAAATAAGCATGCCCCTATCATCAAAGTAAGGGTACGGAACAATTCTAACCCCTGGTTCACCTCGGATCTCAAGGCAGCCCTTATAGCTCGAGATAAGCTCTGGGCTAAAGCTAGACATTCTGAAGAATCTTCGGATTGGCAGGCCTTTAGAACAGCCAGGAATAACTGTGTGAAAAAACTTTGCTCTGCTAAAGCTAACTATTATATTTCTACTCTCGAACAAGGTAAAGGTAACCCTCATAAAATATGGAAGACTATCAAAGCTATAGAAGGACGGCCCATGTCCCCCTCTGTCCCAACAAAGATAGTTGCAAGTGGCAAGATTGTGGAAAACAAGTCCCTAATCCTGGAGGAATTTAACTCCCACTTTGCCACAGCTGGATTAGCTTTTGACTCGTCACCTTATGCTGGTGCTGCGGTGAGCCAGCATACCCCTCCCCCACATCTAGTCCTGCACCCAGCCCTTCCAACTGCGCGAGATAACTTATAAAGAAGTAGAAGATTCTCTTCAACTTAGACACCAAAAAGCACAGGGGCAATGGCTTGGAACCCTTTTTCTAAGGTCAGGCTACGCCCATCTCACTGCCCCAATTCTCCACATCTTCAATCTTTCCATTACATCTGCTACTGTGCAGTCCTGCTGGAAATCAGCAGATATCCTCTCTACTTAAATCTGGTGACCCATGCGATGTAAACAACTATAGGCCTGTCTCCATATTGCCTCATCCTTTCTAAAGTTCTCAAAAACTGATCCATATTCAGTTAAAATCTCACTTGGAAACCTTCTCTCTCATTAACCCAGCTCAATCCGGCTTCCGGGCTAATCATAGCACAATCACTGCACTAGCAAAAGTAACCAATGATTGGATCTCTGCTATAGATGCTAAGAAGGTGACTGGCGCAGTCTTTTTGGACCTTAGCAAAGCTTTTGATACTGTTGATCACAAACTATTAGTCAATTGCCTTGCAAAGTTGGGTGCCACATACCATACCACCCAGTGGTTCTCTAGCTACCTAACTGGAAGATTCCAAAAAGTAAAGGCGGAAGGCTTTTTCTGCTGCCTTGCCAGTTGCAAGAGGAGTCCCCCAAGGATCCATCTTAGGCCCTATCTTGTTTTCTTTTATACATTAATGACTTAGATGCTAACATATCTACATCCAATCTGCACTTTTTGCAGATGATACTGTGTTGTATACTTCTGGCTCATCATTATCTGAAGTCAAGGGAGTGCTCAAGCAGTTGACTCACAACTTGAGCATAATCTAATAAAGGCAAAGCTTCTGCTCAATGCTAAGAAGACTAAAGCGATGATATTCTCCTGCAGTGCTGTCACAGGCCCCCCCAATACCCTTGGCCAAGACTTCATTGTTACCACGCTAACGAGTCTCTGGAAGTTGTAACCAAATTTAAATATCTGGGTATCTGGATCAACAATAAATTATCTTTCAATGACCACATCGAAGATGTCTCTAGAAGGTTAAAAGCAAGGTTAGGTTTCTTCTACAGAAATAGGCCTTTTCCCTTGAAACTCGAAACAAGCTTGTACAGGCCACTTTTCTCCCCTACTCGACTATGGCGATGTAATCTATTCCTCCCTACTCTTGCAAATCTAAATAAACTGGACATCCTTTATCACAGTGCGTTATGGTTCATTACCAACTCCCCTTACCATTCGCACCACTGTGACTTATATGCAGCTGTTGGTTGGACATCCCTTACTACTAGACGCCTGCTCCATGCTGGGCTATGGACTCTTAAACTGCTCCTGCAGAAATTTCCAAGCTATCTCTCTTCCCTTATTAGTATCTCAAATAGTGCATACTCGTCGAGAAAATCTGACTTTATTATGCTTGACATACCAAGGACGCTGACTTCCTTTGGTAAACGTATATTGCATATGCCCTTCCTCCATTTGGAACCAATTACAAACCGTAGTGAAACTAACTAGCACAGTTTCAATAAACTTCTACAAATTGCTAAGTTCAGCCAAAATAAAAGACACCTGTAACTGTCATTAAGTCTCTTCCTTCCCCATGTGTGCCATATTTATCCACTGGTAAAGTATAATTGATTTGTCATATTAACTGCTTTCCTTCCCTTCTACTCCTGGCTTTATCTATGCTTACGCCCACTGTTACTCTATCAAATCACTCTCCCCCATATCAGTTGTAGTCTGTTGTTTTTCTAGCTGCCAAAATATATGTATTGCACATCAGTCATCATGTTTCATTTATCAGTATGCAACCTTTAAGTCACTCCTGTCTCATATCAATGTTTACCACCTCGCGGTCACCCTATGTGGTACCCTTGTATGTATATTCAGCCTGTATCATGTAACGTGCATTTCATGTATATACTGTTATTACCTTACATCTATGTTTGTACTTAAGTGTTTATGTCACAGGACCTCCTTGTGAATGAGCTTGCTCAATGGAGTTTTTCTGCAATAAACTTGAAACTTGAAACTGAACTTACCATTCATGTTTACACCACCATGTGCGTTACCCTTTGCGTTTTCATTTGCGGTTGCGTTTCCGTTGTTTTTAACATTTCTGTCTACAGTACTGTTCCTCTTTCTGTTTCGCTTTGCGTCATCATGCGCATTACTGATTTGCGTTTGCGGGCACAATGTTACAATGCGACAAGACATCACCCCCGTGCTCCTGCCACTGCATTACATTCAATATTTCTCATTATCATTCTCAAAAAGAAGACAAATTAGAGGCAAAAAACTCTGTTTAATGCATCAGTTAGGGCTGTTCCACAGAGACAAAAGCGAGGAAATTCGATGTTAGGGTTGAAACCCCCTTTGCACCAATCCAGCCCACCCCCAACTGGAATCAGGGTGTGCATTGGGGTCATCCCATTCTCCTATTCCTCAGCTTCATTCCACATGTGATGGGGTGACACTTAGGGCCGATGACCCCAATGCGCACCCAGATTCCAGTTGGGGGGATGGGCTAGAGGGGTGCAAAGGGGTTTCAACCTTAACATCTAATATATATTATGGTAGCACGGTAGTGCTACCATAGTTAGGGTTGAGGAGCCATTTCTATGTTAAACCCCCAAAACTTTGCACCTTAATAACTTTGCAACCGTTTGATGGATTTGCCTGAAATTTGGAATACATGATCAAGAACCATAGGCCTTGGGATCTGCCAGGTTTTGTACTGGTTGAATACACAGCTGCAGAGTTATTAAGCATGATCTGCGCGCGCATTTACATTTTTTCTGGAATTCTACAGTCGTGCCTACAGGTCATACGGTTTGTGCAACTGGCCCAAAATTTTCAGGGAATGTGTGCCCAGGGTCCCCGATGTGCGTTTCAAAGATTTTGTGAAAAAATATTAAACGGTTCAAAAGTTATTCAAAAAACAATTTCCCATTACAAGTCAATGGGAAAAGTTAACAAAAAGTTCGACAGTGTCGCAAATGCACTTTTTACTGTCGTAAATGGCCCTGTTACTGTTGCAAATCTGCCATCTTGTTTTCAGTTAGTGATCAGAAAAATGCTTGCCATTTAAAATTGAGACCCTCTAGCAACCTAATTATTTTTGTATTCACCTAGTCGGGCCCTGAGGATGCTAGCCATGTCTTTATTTTGGGGTAAAACACCCCAGAAATATGTTTTTCAGATCTCTGGAAAAAGTACTTTTGCAAAGTAGTGTCGCACTCACGAAAGTGTCGCAAATTTTGCGAAAGCTTCAAGAATTGACACTACTTAAGACACTATGCCCAAAATAACAGTAATTCTTGGGTACTCCGCTGCAAAAGAACGGTTGGGAGTTTTGGGCTGAAATTTAGAGGGCTCGCAGATGACATCTCACAGATGTGCATTTCAGTGTTGTATTGAAAAAATATTGCATGGTGGCAAAGTTACAGCACTCCAAAGTTGACAGTTTTTCCCATAGGATAACATTACGGCGCCCGATGCATTACAGAAATCCTTTGGCACCCTGGTGCAAAATAACGGTTTAGTCTTTTTTCCTGAAATTTGGAGGGAAGACAGCCAACAGCCCACAGATGTGCTTTTCAATGGTTTGGTGAAAAAATATTACAGGGAGGCAAAGTTATGGCACTCCGAACTTCTCTTTATTTCCCATAGGATAACATTACGGCGTTCGCCGCGCCTTTCAGGGCCCGTATCTCGGAAATGGTGCGCGATACGGACTTTTCATCAGAAAAGTGGTACAAAATTAGCCAGGACAGTTGTAAATCATATGACTTTTAAATTTTTTTTCAACGTCGTACGGTTCCTGACATATAACCTATTTAGTATTCCAAGTTCTCTTTTTCTGCTCCGATACTCATTATTATGCATACATTATTTGTACTCACTGTCTTTCTCTATGCAGGTTTTGGGGAAAACCAGCCTGTGCGCTTACATTACTGTTACTGTTGCCCTTTCCGCTTTGGTTCCGTCACTCGTTTCACTTACCGCTGACGCCTGCACCACCATGTGCATTATCCTTTGCGTTTTCATTTGCGCTTGCGTTTCTGTTATTTTTTGCCATTTGTGTCTACAGTACTGTTTCTCTTTCTGTTTCACTTTGCGTCACTATGCGCACTGACATTTCCATTTTCAGGCACCATGTTACTATGTGACAACACATCACGTGGCAGACCATTTCCGTCTATGCCACCGTATGTGTTACCCTCTCTGTTCTCAATCGCGCTTGTGTTACCATGTGCGCCACTGTTAGCGCTTCTGTTTGCGTTGCTGTTCCTGTTACTATGCCACAAGACATCATGTGGCGGGAGCGCGAGGCCCAAAGGGCCCAGCGCTCCCGCCGCTGCATTACATTCACTATTTTCGTTATCATTCTCAAAAAGAAGGGAAATTAGAGGCAAAAAACTCAGTTTAATGCATTAGTTAGGGTTGTTCCACAGCGACAAAAGTGAGGAAATTTGCTGTTAGGGTTGAAAACCCTAACTCCGAATTCACCCCCAGCACCACACACACACACACATATGCAAGTATGGGGGAGGACCAAGTCAACACAACCAATGACAGACATCCAGCAGCAGGTGACAGAAATAATAAACAATTGTCTAAATGTACTACGAGACATCCCCACCCACCTGACCAAGTACTGCATGCTCAGTGGAGATCAACAGCAAAACTGAGGCCATGTACACCAAACGTACACATCCCTGATTGCAGCTGCACACAATGTACCACACTTAGTAGTTGCATGGCCTTACCTAATGATGCCTCACACCACACCACAACTGGTACTGTGCCGTTAGTCAATACAAATGCTAAAGGTGCATGATCACAGTTGTAGAAAGTTTTTAACACTAGTGAGTATACATTAATTAAGAGAAGTACGTAAATTAACTACAAGATAAAAGTAGTGTTATATTTAGTATGTGATTTTTCATAGTAGTACATTTACTGCAACTGTTTACTGAAGATAGAGAGGCTGATGTAAACGTATGGAAAAGCATTGCCTGTTCAATGCTGTGAAATTCATACTGCCAGTATCAGATGCATTCTTACTGATGAAGGTGTACTGCTGATGTACATACATAGACCTTCAGTGTGTTTCAATACTAAAGATGTAGTAAGTATTCTTTGTAAGAAACAGTGTAATTGCATGGATCAGGCCAAGCAACTTCTAAATATCATAGGACTACTGAGCCAACAATGACGTACCTGTATCGGATATGTCTATAGGATAGATTTTCCTGTAGGCACTTACTCAGTATGTTGTACCTGATAAAGACAATCTCATTGCATCTGTGATGACTAACTTATTCAAATAGTGATACATTTACTATTTTTGCAATGAGTGATCTTATGGACACAGCGTTATTTTTTTAACAGTTGTTTCATACTCAGGCTGTATACGTAGTGTTTGGGTTTGCCACACTTCTGTCACTGATGCTATCAAAGTGATAACTATGTCAATTGTGGTACAACAGCAATCAAGTAGGTATAGTGTAGATATAAACAGAATGTCTTTTAGTATTGATTTAACTCACAATGGGATAAGTGTACTAGGACGGCAAGGGTCATTCTCTATCACTGACTCTGTCAGTTATAATCACACTAAGGTTTTCGATGACTGTAATGATCAAGTTACACTGTTCATCTTCATGAGTTCATATTCACAGCCATTCTCCAGTAAGTAGACAGAGTATGATGTAACTGGATGTGACACTGTGTTGCAAAACTCCTGCAGTGCCTAGCTGAGGGAGAGTATCTAGTCATAAAGACAATTAAGCAATAAGGCATGACCAACGGTTATGTTAAATGGTCTGTTAATCACCATGTAGGGGTTTAATGTTGAATGAGGCATAGCCGAGTGCCACATGTCACTAGACAGTGATAAACTGACCATTAACATAATACCTGGGAGTGGCTTATTGCTATCATAATAAAATTGTTTTTTTAAACAACATTAAAGCATGTTCATCATATGGTTAGGCTCTACATGTATGTTAATAAAAACTAAACATAAGGCTGTTACAATGTTTACAGTCAATTAGAAAGCTGCATTTCTCAAACTCTTGTTATAATCAGAGATATTATACCTGTACAATTCCTTGGTTTTGCTCAACTCTATTGCTCAGGTGGCCCATCACATGTGGTGTCGTCTGGTGTGGGGCATCGGTAGGTAAGGCCATGCAACTACTAAGTGTGATACATTGTGTGCAGCTGCAATCAGGGATGTGTACGTTTGGTGTACATGGCCTCAGTTTTGCTGTTGATCTCCATTGAGCATGCAGTACCTGGTCAGGTGGGTGGGGATGTCTCGTAGTACATTTAGACAATTGTTTGTTATTTCTGTCACCTGCTGCTGGATGTCTGTCATTGGTTGTGTTGACTTGGTCCTCCCCCATACTTGCATATGTGTGTGTGTGTGTGTGTGGTGCTGGGGGGGCTGAATTCGGAGTTAGGGTTTTCAACCCTAACAGTGAATTTCCTCACTTTTGTCACTGTGGAACAACCCTAACTAATGCATTAAATGGAGTTTTTTGCCTCTAATATATATATATATATATATGTGATATGACATGGCCTGACTGAAGATATCATATTTATCTTCATGAGAGGCCAATGATATCATGATACCTCACTAGTGGTGAAGCCACAGTGAGATATCTTGATGTAATTTGCCTCGAGTGAAGATAAATATGATATCTTCAGTCAGCCATGTCATGTCTCTGTTTATACAATATGGCCCAGATATTCAAAACTGCACCCAAAAGTGCACAATAGCAGGAGCAAGCACAAGTCTATTGTGCCCACGCGCAAGAGGCACGATATTCAAAACGGAGAAGGCCAAATCTGCCAACAGCCAGCGACTGAATATCACACCACCTGTGCCATAGCACAACTAGGGAGGGAAGCTGAGCAGATCTGATGTGCCATAGAGCAACAAGGGATGTGCAGCTGAGCAGTCCAGAGGCACCATAGCGCAACCAGGGATGCCCCAGCTGCAGAGCAATGCAACTGCACAATCAGGAGTGAGGGCCCACCCCCATGCCACAGATTGGCACAGGAACACAGCAGAACAGACATAATCCTCCCACACCCCATGCACTGCAAACTGGGGAGGCTGGAATAACTCACCGGCCCATGGAGACAATCAAACAACCCACAGCTGGGCCATGGTGCCCCAACACCCCCAGCAAGCTGTGACTGGCACACAATGAGGCTGACCACCCTGTGCCACACCATTCCCCAATGCAGAGCACACCCTCACCATGACCCCCAGACACACCCCCAGGAGCAGCGACCACCACTGCAGGAAACCCCATGCATGCCACCACCCCCACTGTGACACTGCAACCCTGTGCACCACAGAACCATGCAAGGCAGCCCCACCACGAGCACCCATCAGTGGGTGGCAGCATGCAGCAATGCAACAACAGCATACACAGTGCCACCATGCACAGTCCCCCCCGAGGTACTGCTGAGAGACCAACCATGTGTCGGCACATGAGGTACCCCACACGGGATAGGGCTTGCCCTGGACACCACCACCAGTGGTACAGCACCCTGCACAGTATTCCAATGACACACCCCGACCCACCACTGGCCACAACAGCCAGCACAGACACCCACAGTGGTGCATAGAAGCATGCACCACACCGGATGCCACACAGTGCATGGACACCCACCCATACCCAAGGGCACAACAACACAGGGACGCAGTGGTGGGGCAACCAAGCCCCCAGCGTGGGCCCATGTAAACTGTGTACACACAACCCACAGTCCTCCATGGCACTGGAGTGCCAGCCACCGTGCGCAGGCACTGTGGACCTGTACACCACCATCATTTGCCTGGAGCACAAGTCACAGACAGTGGTGCACATCCCCTGCAACACACACAAGGCACAGCATAGAGGTGGGACAACAACTGTGGAGGCCACAGTGTCACCCAAGGCAGACATGCACCACATCAGTGACACTAGGCAATCCAACATTGTGATGGGTACAGTGGCTGCCCTGCAGGGACTGCCACCACTGACATGCCAGCGGACCGTGCAGGTCACAGACATGCATGTGTGTCAGCTGCACAGGCCATGGACAGGCTGATAGGGGTGTCATGGAAACAGAGCATGCACCATGGACCACTGCACACAGTCATCCAGTGCACAGGGCACAACACACACACCACAGACACTGACTGATAGCTACCCCCACACCATAGTCACCTCCACACGGACACACATGCATACCTATGACCACGCCACCCCTGATGCCATGCACACCACTGCAGCTGAGCACCTATAGCCTGCTGCAAATCAGAGACCACCACAGTATTCATATCAAAATAACTGTATTGAACAAACATATAAAAGTTATCTATTTACAAGACTATTTACAAAATATATACAAGGTGGGGGGCACAAACAAGGTGGGGGTGGGTAAGGGCAGGTGAACAAATGGGACAGGAAAGGAGGGGTGTGAGGGTGGGTCCAGGGGGATTACAGGGGCTGAGGAACCTAGCGGGAGCACCGCCTCCCCACTCTGACTCTCGCTCTTGGCCGTGCATCCGCAGGGCCCCGTGTCGCTAATCCTGCAGAGGATGTCCAGTGATGCCCTTGCCAGCTGGAGTATCTCCCGCAGTGCCTCCCTTATCTCCCAGAGATGGTGTGTACCTAGGACAAGGGAGCACAGTCAATAGGTTGGAATGCACAGCTCCATACAGCCCCCCCCACTGTGCATGGCATACGGCCATGGGACATACCTCTGTGATGGTGTGTGACCACCCACAGTGATCACGTCCACATGACCTGCCCACCCAGGTGCATACAGCCATGCGGAATGCTGCACACACCCACCGGCCAAGTCATGCACAGCACCACCGTGGCCATTTAGTGACATGGCTATGTGGTGCAAAGGCAGTGGCACAACCATGTATCTGCTGCATGCATGAACCACCATTGACGCACTCCCAGACATGCATTGCCACTGGACAGTGTTGACTGTAACAAGTCACGTGCATGGCAGTGGTGTCGATGGATGGTGGCCATGCCCCGCTGCCCACCCTGTTACACAGCATGCAATAGTAATCATGGAGTCATGGCACTCACCTTCATCGGACCGGTCCAGTGGGTGGTGAGGGCACTTGCCTCGCCTGGCTTCCCTCTGCTCCTCCTGCCGCCAAATATTGCGGGCATGGAGGTGTTCCTCCTGGCCTGTGGTGAAAACATGGAGAGAGGAACATCAGTGCAATCCCATAGCAAAGTCCCCTGCCCCCAGGTGTGTGCCTCCCCACCCAGCCAGACCCACCCACCCCACACCTGATAACACCACCACAGCCAACCCCGATGGTCCCTCCCCATGTGCTGGACACATACAACAGTGTTACTCATATGGAAGACAAAAGTGTGTTGACGTAACACCTACCTGGCTGTGGCACTGTGCCCCTCCTGGCACATGCCCGCAGGCATGCTAGCAGCTCTGGCTCCCTCCGCCGCAGGTCCCCATACCTGTGGCAGCACTGCTCAGTGCTCTTCCTCCATCCTGTGGCATCCTCAAGTGCAGTGGTCACCTCCTCCCACACCTGGGTCCTGGACCTGTCCAGAGGCACCTCCCCAAACAGTGGCCCATGGTGTGGCTCCACAATGGCTACTAGGTTGGCCAGCTCTATTGCTGACCACTGAGCTGCCCTCCTGTGTGCCATGCTCTCTGTTAGATTTGTCAATATGGTGCTCTGCAGTGCAGCTCCCCATGTGCAGATGCTGCACGGTACAGCGCTGCCATTCCCTATCACACTGTCACCAAACAGCGTGATAGAGGTGCACCCATGCCTGACACATGGTGCCTAGGGGGCAAAGGTCGGGCACAGGGTCAAGGGTCTCTGGCGCACGGACATGCACAGCGCCATTGGAACCCAATGCATGTAGCATGATTGGCTGCCTGTGTGCTACTGCCATTAGTGGCCTACTGCACAGTTGGCCCAGTGCACCTATGATGGCCCAGTGCCACAGCGCCATGTAGTGACCATCGCTATAGCACCACTGGCACAATGGTGGCCATCCCCTGCATTGTCTACTGTGCACACTGCGTCAGCAGTGTGGCAGACGCCTGCATCAGCAACCCGGGCATGTGCAGTGAGGTGTGTACTATGCATGTCACAGAACTGCACCATTGGCTCAGCACGTTAACACAAATGCAGCAGCTTAAAGTGCAATATTCAGCCATCATATGCAAATCATCTAATCAGCCATTCAATGGCACAGCACTGCAATTTGCATCCACTTAAAGTTGTGCCTCACCTCATTTGCTTGGGTTGTGCTATAAAGTGCTGACATTGGGCTGCAGTGGCCATAGTCGGTTACTGCAGTCTATTGGTGAGTTGCATGCTGTTTGGGAGTGTGAACTGTGGATTTAGCGACATGCATGGGACTGCACAGTCACAGGTAACAACTTCCATTCTTACAGGCTAAATAATGACCAAGCAAGTTGTGGGAGAGGAGGAACACAGTGGTGGGAGGAGGAGGAGGCCTAACTTTAACAAGGTCGAGACCGAAGCCCTGTTTGACGCCTACCTGGATCAGGAGTCACTTCTCAGCGGACGGCAGGGAACACCTCAAGCCCGTGCTGCTGCATGGGAGGAGGTGACACGTGCTGTGAACCTGCATGGCAGCCACTAGCGCTCTGTGCAGGAGTGCAAGAAAAAGATGGGCACGGACAGGAGGAGGATAAAGGAGAAGGTGGCTGCCATCAGGGCAGCATGAGCTGCAACAGGTGGGGGACAGCCGGAGGTGGTACAGCTGACCCCACAGGAGGAGAGGCTTGCTGGAAGCATGCAGTGTAGTGCCATTGAGAGTGTTCCGGGTGGTGGCTTCCAGACGGATGGTGGCCCATCACTGCATGGTAAGTCATGGTCTGTTTATGGTGGGGCAGGGTAGGTCACATGCAGTAATGTGATTTTGATTTCCCTTACAGATCCTGAGCGTCTGCATGGGTCAGCAGTGGTGGGTCTGTTCACTGAGGACAGTCAGCTGGAGATGGAGGAGGGCCCATCCACCTCCACAGGTATACGTGGCTCAGTGCGACAGTGGGGCCACCTGGCTGTCCACACTGATGTTGTAACAGGTGCAGAGGAAGCCCTGCCTGTGTCCCAGCGTGCCAGCATCCTTGGATGCCAGCATGCTGTGCCTGGGGCTGGTGCAGAGTCCGTCACCGATGATGATGTTAATAACGTCATGGGCAGTGACACGTGTGTGCCACAGGATGGCCACACAGCAGGACACATCGTGGCCATGGCTGTGGGTGGTGCTGCCATGGAGGCCTGTGTGTCATCACAGTCCCAGCCTGTGCCTGTCAGCACCAGTGGGGCAGCACTGGTATTTGTTCAGGACAGTGGGGCTGTTGCAGCCACTGCGGCAGCACCACTGAGCCCTGGGGAGTGGCAGCCAGAGGGGCAGCATCAGCAGTCAGCCAATGGGCTTGGGGGTACAGGGTTCAGTGGCGGCATCTGTGCACCACCTGTGGACATGCCCAGACCTGGTCCTGGTATGCAGCACCCACCCTCAAGGGGTGCTGAGCATCAGGGCCATGCACACCCTGAGGGACAGGATGCTGAGGAGGCAGATGACCTCTTGGACGAGCACACCCGCCTACTGCAAGCATCAGTCCAGCAGCAGATGCGGTTTGTGATGTCGGTGGATGCACTGCATACGGCTCTGGAACGGGCAGAGGAGCATCGCAGCAGGGACACCGCTCTGATCCTGGCAGGGATGGACCAGTTGCGGGAGGATGTGATCGCTGCCATTGACAGGCATGCACAGGCATTCACTGCTGTAATGGCCACAATGGGCACACAGTCAGGTGCCCATGCATCGCGGACACCACGCAGTGCACTGTCCACCCCCGCTTCCTGGCGTCGTGCGACTCCCTCCCTGTCGACACCGGGTTCAGCTGTGGGCATCCCAAGCACTCCTGGCACAGGCATGTTCAGTGTACTGCAGACCCCTGCATGAGCACGGTCGCATTCATGCAGTGGAACCCTGGGAGACCATCAGTGCCACCCGTGAGGTCAGTGGTCAGCCTGTCAGTGCTGGCGGGTCTCGGTGGGGCCGCCCACGCATCCGTGGTGGCTGGGGCACTGTGTCACGTGACTGACCTGTCTCCCAGCGTGGCTACTGTCTGGTGCTACCCTGTGTGCATTGTGTCTTTCAGTGGGCAGTGCACGGGTGGGTACCCGGCCCTGCACACAGACACACAGTCCACCTGCACACCCTCCTGGCTGCTGTCTGCAGTTGCGTGTGCATGATGATGCCTGCATTGCGCTGTACACCAATGTGCAATGGTGCTCAGCATCTGACACATGCACATGGACAGGCAGTGGGCGTGGTTGCCTGTGGACATGTATGTGGCTAGGGTTGGCATTCTGGGTCAGTGTGCCTCCTGCCCTCTGTGCAAGTTTGGTGCGTTGTGTGTGTGTGCGTGTGTGTGTGTCCATCCATGTGGCATGTTAGTCCTCACTCATCCCTGGTTGTGTGTGTGCTTCTGTGCCCTGCCACTTCCCTTGATGGCATGCACCCCTGGTGTGTGTCCATGCATGTTTGTGGGTTGTGCCTTAGCCACTGTTGGCTGCACATGGCCCCATGACTTACCTGGGGTGGCTGAAGTGTTCCTCCGTGATGGTGTTCCGGTGCAGCTGTGCCAGCCGGATCAGTTGGGGGTCCCGTCGTCCAAGGGGGAGGCTGCCCATCACCATCATCACCGGCATCCTCATCTTCCCATCGCTTTCCCCCTCTTCGACCTGTACGGCTATCCCACATTTGTTGGCCATGTTGTGCAGGATGCAACAGGCCAGGAATAACCCACAGGCCTTTGAGGGGCTGTACTGTAGGGCACCGCCGGAGGTGTCCAGGCAATGGAAATGTGCCTTCAGCATCCAGAACACCCACTCGATGACATTACTTGTGGTGCGTGTGCCTCATTGTAGAATTGCTGCGATGGGGTCGTGGGCCACCGGTACGGTGTGAGCAGCCAGGGACGGAGTGGGTATCCACTGTCACCTGTGTGTAGAGGGTGGAGGTTAGTTTGGTGATCAGCATCGCCCTGCCCCGGGCCATGTAGGCCACTACCCATGTCACCTCTGGCCATGCCCCCAGGCCCTATGTGTCCATGTGGTTTTCATACTCACCCAGTAGGTGTCCAGTGGGGATGTCCCCACTCTCGAATCTGTGGCACAGTGCTGACTGGTGCCAGATGAAGGCATCATGTGCTCCCCCAGGGTACGTGGCACAGACATTGATTATGTGTCCCTTGGCATTGCACACCACCTGGCAGTTGATGCTGGCATAGCCCTTGTGATTTATGTATGCAGCTCCCTCGGGGACAGGTGGTGTGTGTATGGCCACATGGGTGCAGTCTATTGCCCCTAGCATGCTAGGCATACGTGCTACCCTGTGGAACTCCAATATGTTTGCTGTGCGCTCCGCCGGTGTGCTGGAGAAATGGATGTATTCTGCAGCATGTGGCAGCAGTACGCTGAGGAATTGGGTGAGGTGGCGTGACGAGGCCGACTGGGTTATGCCTGTGGTGTCCCCAGTTGGTCTCTGGAAGGTACTGGTGGTGAGCAAGCACATGCAAGCTGTTACTTTAGTCTCCACTGACAGGGCATGGCTCCATCACCTGGGTGCCTGCATCACATCACTGCACAGCTCACAGAGCCACCTCAGAACTGCTCTATTCAGGCAGTACCGGCCCACAATCTCAGTATCACTGTACAGCTCGAAGCTGATGCAGGCTCGGTACTGCCTGTTGAGGGCATACCACCGATGGGCCCTTCCATGGCCACGCTCCCCTACCGCCTGCCTTCTCACCCCCCTCATAATGGCCTCCATCTGGAAGGTCGCACTGGCCATGTCCCTAGCTTGTGTTCACCCCCCCAGCAGCTGTTACTGTATTCCCCCGCTGTCCTCACTACTACTTCCCCTGCACCGGGAACACCTGACTGTGCTGGCCTCTGTGCTGTGTGGCACTTCCCCCTTCTGCACTGGCTGTGGCTCACCACACTTTCCTGTGTCTCTGTGTTCAGGGTGCCCTTTCCCTGGCCTGCCCTGTGTGTCCCTCCTGCCCTGTCTGTGTGGCTAGAGTTCAGCCTCATGTGCCTTCCCTGTAGTGTTCTTGTGCCTCTCCCTTGCTCCTTTTTATTTTGGCTCATTTCTGCTATGGCACAACTTCCGCTTGCTCCCCTATTGCGCATGGCGCAAGTTGTTGAATATCGCACTGTGCCATTTATGCATGGTTCCTCCCCCTTCAGTTGCACTTGCCTTCATTATCATTGCGCTGTTGCTCAGCATGATTTTGGGGGTGCAACTGCCTCCTGATGAATATCGCAGAACAGCGCAATTTCGGACTTGCACAGGCGCAACCCTACTGCACATGGCTCAACTCTTTTGAATATCTTGGCCTATGTGTTTTGGACTTTATGCAACATAATCCCCCAAAGAACCCCTCCCCCCAAAAAAATCTTGTAGCAACATAACAGATTGTATATTTTATTAAACAAATTATCTGGTTGACCATGTCGGTTTATAGTTTTGTAAACAGTTATCTGGTTAATCCTGCCATTATTTTTCAATAAATAAAATAATTCAAAAAGGTAACTTTTTTATCCTGCCACTGTGTTACCAAGAAACCCCTGTATGACTTTCACTTCCCCCCGAAATGTAACATGGCTGAGCGCTATCTAGAGCAACAGATAGCTGGTAGCAGATCGTTAAAATAACAGTCTGATTTAGGAAATCCTAGTTTTTTGCTCAGTGCAACATTCTTTACTTGAAAAAAAGGGACCAACTGTAGTGGGTGCACAACAACCAAGTTGTGCATTACAGAACAGGAGAAGGAAGTGTGAGTGTATGTTGGGGGTATGTGTTTGTGGGTGGGGTGATGAAGTAGGCATTACAGAAAGAAAGCTGTCTAAAAGAGAGAGAAATACTGCACTTTCACTTTCTTTTCAATGATGTACAGAAACATAGAGATATCACCGTGACGTATAGGAACATGGAGATATCAGTGATATATCCACTTCCTGACTGGGATACTAGTTTTTATCAGTGCATTTACACCAAAACATATGTATGTATATATATATATATATATATATATATATATATATATATATATATATATATATATATATATATATATATATAGATATATATAGATATAGATACATAGATATATAGATATATAGATATATATATATATATATATAAATATATTCATATTCATAGCTCATGAATAATAATGAACTTATCTGCATACCAATTTTTTAAAATTGGGGGAACTAGAAAAATTGGATGAAAACTACAAACTATCCCTTCTTGGAAAGGTTGTTCTGTTCAAAATCACTGTTTACAAAAAAAATTCTTCTTGGTTTCACCTGTTTTACATTGCAAGACCAACAGTTCTTCATGTGCCCCACATTTTCAAAAATGTCAGTGTAAGACTAGCTCATGAATAATCATTAGCTTATTTGCATACATTTTTTAAATCGAGAGAATAAGAAAATCTGGCTAGAAATTTCTGTACTCATTACAGAAATAGGAGACTACATCTCTCAGTAAAGAAATTGTGTCAGCTAGATACTGTATACACAACACCTCCTTTTGAAAATAAACATCTGAGATCTTATATTTTGGTACCCACTAGAAAAATATGAGACTGCACCTCCCAGTAATGAAAACAGAAGACAAATTCATATTGTACACACAATGCCTCATTATGCACATCTACATATCAGGTGCTATACTGCAGTAACTACTAGTAAAATAGGAAACTGCACCTCTGAGTAAGTAAAATGTAAATTAACCTTATAATCTATCAAGAATTCATCATTGCTGTTTGTAAATCAGCCAATTAGCTGTTCTACTGCTATAACCATTACCAAAATAAGAGTTAGCTGATTTAACAAAAAGGGACTACTTTATGTCCAAATACAGTTACAATAATAAAGGATGTTTTTGAAAGCAGTTTTATGTTTTTAATTTTTTTTATTTTACAGTTTAAAAAAGTTTCTTATACATGTTATAATTTATAATGGAACTCATGTGTCATTTTAGTGACTGCACCACAGATGGCAGGAGGGATCAATTCTAGCCAGGGTAACTGTATAATTTATAATAGAACTCATGTTTTTATTCATTTTATTTAGTTTTTGTTGACCAGGTAAGGTGCACTAAATCATGAAGATGACTATTTTCAGACATGACCCAGGAGGTTACAGGAAGAACATTACAGGTAAAAACAGACATCAAATTACACCAAGATCCAAAATCAGGTGATAATAAGGTGGTAATACATTTGAAGAGCAGTGAAGGCAAACAAATTTAGGTCAAAGAGTTAAAGCAAACAAAGCAAAACAATGCAACAGTGCAACAAACAAAGCAAATCGATGCAGCAGTGCAATTAGATAGCCTAACATAAGGCCATTAGATAGGAGAGATTTACAGCAACATTTGAGAAATAAGGAGCAGAAGTAACTGCAGAGAACATGATCTTGAAAAGCATGGCAGACAAGTCTAAAAGAATAGAGAAAATTTGCTAAAAGTACAGAGGGTTTAGGAGCGGGTGGTGGGGGAGCTAAGACTATGAGGGTTGAAAGAGTGCAAGGATCATGGATAGGGTTCAGAATATTGGGAGGTGAGTTTGAGGCCAAGAGGAGGGGGGGTCATAGCTAAAAATGAGGAGGGGGAGGAGGGGTGGGTGAGATAGGGGAGAGACAAGGGAAGTTTTGGAGTACTAGTAGGAGGCTGTGCCAGGCCTCCTCTGGGATTGGTTGGAGAAAACAAGGACTCCAAGAGGTGGGAGGAAAAGGTAGGTTAGAGGTAGGGAGAGACAAGAGAAATCTGGGTGGGAACAGTGGGATGGGATATGCTGCAAGGTAGAGGTGCTGGATACACAAGTATGCTAACATGGTAAGAGGGCAAGGAGTATTTAAAGGTTCTGAGGGTAGATAGTCTAAGGTGGGTTAAAACAGGTAAAACTGGTAAGGTCAACAAGCAGATTTCAATGTATTTTTATGTATAATTCAGTGACTGCCCTACAGATGGCAGTAGTGAGCATTGCATTTTGTGCTTTAATATCTTTGCAACCGTTCAATGGATTTGCACAAAATGTTGCATGCATTGTCTAGTTGTGTGGATCTCTTGATGTGCTAAGTTTTGCTCCAGTTGGATGTGTGGATTCCAAGACACAGATAGCAAAACAAAAGTAAAGAAAATCTCAGTTTTTTGCTTTTTTTTTTGTCATTGCCTTTTGCCCAGATGGTTTGGAATTTTGGTCTCAAATGTTCAGTGTATAAAGGGCTTGGCCCACAAATGGCTTTCACTGGATTGGTGAAAAATATGAATCTGTTCCAGAGTTATTATTAGGTGTGTGTACATCTCATAACAACACATACCTTGTCATGCATTATTGCTTAAATAGAACTCATGCATAATTCAATGACTGCCCTACAGATGTCAGGAGAGATCAGTTCTGGCCAGGATAAGGGTTTATAATTTGTAATGAAACTCATATGTAATTCAGTGACTGCCTTACAGATGGCAATAAGTAGCATACAATTTTGCACTTTAATATCTTTGCAACCATTCAACAGATTTACATGAAATGTTGCATGTGTGGTCCTGTCAGATAGATCCCTTGACATGCCAAGCTTTGTTCCAGTCAGATGTGCAGATTATGAAATGCCAACAGTGAAAAAAACATAACAAATTGCTGTTTTTTGTTGTTGCTTTTTTGTTTGTTTGTTTTTTTTTTGTCATTGTCTTGTGCCCTGATTATTTGGAATTATGGTCTGAAAGTTTCAGAGTGGAAAGGGCTTGGCCCACAAATGTGCCCTTCACTAGTTTGGTGAAAAATATTAATCTTTTCCAAAGTTATTATTAGGCGTGTGTAAATTTCATAACACACCACACCACCTGTTGAGTATTTTTGCTTAAATGGAATTCATGTGTAATTCAGTGACTGCCCTACAGATGGCAGTAGGGGTCAGTTCTAGCTGAGTAAGTGTATAATTTATAATGGGTCACATGTGTAATTCAGTGACTGCCTTACAGATGGCAGTAGTGAGGGTTAATATTTGCAGTTTAATATCTTTGTAACTGTTCAACAGATGTGCATGAAATACTGCATGCATGGTCTTGTGGGACAGATCTCTTGATGTGCTACGTTTTGTTCTGGTCAGCTATGCAGATTCTGAGATGCTGATATGAAACAAAATGTAAAAAAAATCAGTTTTTGCTGCTTTTTGTCAGCATCTTGCTCCAAGACAGTTTGAAATTTTGGTCTGAAATTTTCAGAGTAGAAAGGGCTTGACCAATTGATGTGACTTTTGGTGGTTTGCTGAAAAACATTAATCCATTCCAAAAATATTATTAGGCATGTGCAAATCTCACAACAACATGCCCCCATCATACATTTATTGCTTAAATGGAATGCGTGTGTAATTCAATGGCTACCTACAGATGGCAGGAGGGATCAGTTCTAGCTGTGTAAGTGTATAATTTATAATGGAACTCCTGTGTAATTTATCAGCTGCCCTGCAGATGGTAGGAGGGATCAGGCGAGCCAGATAAATGTATCATTTACACACTGGGAAAGACCATGGGGATCTTGTATATAAATGCTGTGCCTCTCTGCTCCCCAGTATGGCACAACTACCTCATTTCGAAACACAGAGGCTATATCCCTCTTGGTTACATATATATATATTAGCAGCACTAGGTACAAAGCCAGGCTCATGCCTTTGCCCAAACACCCATGTGCGCAGACCGGTTACTAACAAGTAAGCCCTCAAGATGCTTCAAACCTCCCTCCTGAGATTTCTACTACTGCTACTGTTCCACTCAGGAAACATTCCCCCTACCCAGGTCCACCTGGACCATCGGCCTATGGTCAGCGCAGGAAGTCAGGGTCTCTTACCTTGGCATCCATAAATATCTTTAGCCTCCTCAGTAAACTTGATATCCTCCAAACCTGGATTTGACAATACAACCCTGACATCCTCTCGGTCGTTGAAACATGGCTAAATCCAAAGATCCCAGACAGTGCAGTTGCAATTCCCAGATACATGATTTTTAGCCGGGGAAGGATCTCTAAGCGGGGAGGTGGTTGTGCAATCTATCTGAGGGATACTCTTAAGGGACACAGTCTCCCTCTTCCAAGCCTGGGATCAACATCACAGGTCCTTACTGTCAAAGTCCTACTCAGGGCCCATAACAAAAACCTTACTGTTGTCTTTGTTTACATCCCTCCAAAGGACCTGGCTAGCGGCTTCAATAATGTCATGGAATGTCTCAAGGGTCTACGCCATAACTCAGAGTCCATTATCCTGGGAGATTTTAACATCAGCTGGCTCACTCCAGAGGCCTACATCTACAAGAATGCAGTTACGGAACAACACCTCACACAGCTAGTCCCCACTCCTACCAGATGTAACTATAGAACAGGGACCTACACCCTTATTGACTGGATACTGTCCAACCACCCTGAAAGAATCTTTATGGTGTCTGTCTTCCCTGACTCCTTAAGTGACCACTCACCCGTCATCTGCTCTTGGGCTAATAACTTCATCAAGCCCCCCCCAGAATAATATACACCAGGATGCTCAAGAAAGGGCACTTACAGCTGTTAAAATCCCATCTAAACAGTCTGGATTGGTCAAAAATAGATTCACTCAAGGACGTAAACAAAGCACTTGATCTGTTCATCAGCAGATTCACTGAGGCCTGTGACATCCATGCACTGCTAAAAAAAGGAAGGTAAAAGGTAGACCTAACCCCTGGATAAGCACCGAGCTTAGTATGCAGCTCAAACAAAGGGATCATCTTTGGCACTGTGCTCATGCCACAGCTGCCCAAGCAGACTTTCAAAAATACAAACAAGCAAGAAACAGCTGCACCCGTGCTATACGGTTGGGAAAAAGCAAATACTTTAGAGAAGTACTCTCCAACACTTGGGGGGGATTGGAAAAAATTCTGAAACAACCTAAAGGACCTATCTGGCAAAGATGCTAAGTCCTTATCCACCATGCTCAACATAGATGGTACTCCAACGTTGGACCTACATATCATCTCCAACACATTCATCAATGCATTCTTTGACCTGAGCAGTGTCTCCCCTCCTAATTTTTTTGATGCTCCCACCACCAACACTGCCCCTGCCACAGCATCCCAAGCACGCTCTGCTCTGCAGTTCTTCTTCAAAAGGATCCTAATGCACTTAGCCAGGACCCATATTTGTAAGGCTCTCAGAAAAAATGGCATAGTGGTGACGCACTCGACGTTAAACTCCTTACACAAGTTCTAGATGAGATCCTTGAACCACTGACAATGATCTTCAACCTCTCCCTAAGGCATTGCCAATTCCCATCACTTTGGAAAAAGGCTACCATCACTCCTGTGCACAAAAGTGGAGACAAGTCTCGGCATACCAATTACAGGCCCATCTCTATGCTCCCCCCATTATCCAAAGCACTGGAGTGAATTGTCTCTGATAAGCTTGTAGAGTTCCTGGAAAAACATAATATACAGTGCCCTGAACAGCATGGCTTCCACAAAGGGCACAGTACCACCACGGCATTGTTGGAATTCACTGGTTGTATCCATGATGCACTTGACCAAGGACTTTGTGGGGGGGGCATATTAATTGACCTAACAAAGGCCTTTGATACAGTAAATCACCCACTTCTACTCGGGCAACTGTCTGCTCTTGGGCTCTCCAATGATACACTGCCCTGGTTTGCTAGCTATCTTGGAGGGTGGGTCCAAAATGTTAAAATTGCTGGTGTCTCCTCAGTTGAAAAGCTGGTACTCTCTGGTGTTCCTCAGGGGTCTATACTGGGTCCACTACTCTTTTCTCTCTTTCTTAACAGTCTCCCTGTCATCTGCCAGCAGAGGATACTGCTCTATGCAGATGATGTGGTCCTCTCTTCTAGCAATCAGGACTTTAATCTGTTTGAGAGTCAACTGCAACAGGATTTCAGGCTTGTGGAAAAATGGCTTGGCTCTCAGAAACTTATCATGAACTATAACAAAACTAAGGTCATGTCCTTCTGCAATGCACATAGCAAGTATAAACCTCTACACCTCACCATCAAAAACCAAGATGGGACCTCACTTGATCAGGTCCAAGAGTTTAAATGCCTCGGCATCACCCTGGACTGCTCACTCTCTTACTCCCAGCACATAGGGCAAGTTGCTAAGTCTGCCAACATACGCCTCAGCCTGCTTCCACAAGTACAAACACTGTATGACCTCTGATGCCCTTAGACTGGCCATCCACAGCTCTGTTACCTCCATAGTTGACTACGGTCTAGTCATATATGGCTCTGCCTTCCCTACTGCCCTCAGGAGGATATATGTGATGCTCAACAAGGCCTATAGACTTCTCATTGGGGCTGACTGCCAAACATACACCTGTGACCTGTACACCCAGGCTGGATGGCTACCACTCATCAGTAGAATACAATACCAGACCTGTATGATAGCCAAAAAAGTTCTCCTCAGACTCATGCCGCCAGGTGTGGCTAGGCTCCTAACTACCAACAGCAGTATCCAGCTGACACGTGGTTCTCAATCCTGGACTTTCCAGGTCCCCAGGTGCCGGACTTCACTGGGTCAGAGATCCTTCATGCACAGGGCTCCTCAGTGGTTCAACACCCTTAACAAAGAAACTCTAGCGGCTGTAATGCTAAGCCCCTTTAAAAGGCAACTACACCTATTCCTCCCTCTATCTCACAGTGTGACTGCCTCCCCTAAGCATTGCTCAACACCTCTTACCCTTACAGTGGCTGTAACCAGTTTTTCCTGCCTTGCTTTCACTGCACCAGCCTCCCCCTTCTCTCCCTTTACCCCCCCGCTCATCCACCCATCCCCTCCATAAGGACACATTCTACTCTATGGCTACTGGCCCCTTTCCCCCTCGCTCTGTCCATCCTTGTCTGACAACGGCACCTACCTGCCAACTTCTTCCTGACTTCCTCCTACATATATACTGTTCTACCATGAATTCTGTTAAAAGCTAGCTTATATTGTTCTACTTCAACTTATTGACTGTACTATTTAGGCCTTAGTAATCGACATGTTAAGTTTGTAATCTTTGTTCACCTTTGTGTTATGTCACCCCCATCCTCTGATGTGGAACCTTTGTAAACGAGCAGTCCCTGCTCAAAGGTACTTGTAATCCTAGGGTTAAATAAATAAATAAAATAAAATAAAATAAATAATCCATTTGAAAGTTACTACTTTTTTTTTGCAGTTTAGTTACTTTTATCAAGTTCAAAGAGTAAAATATAAAATGTCACAAGAAAACAAATCAGAGCAACATAAATAACATAATACACAATACATACAATCGACTCAACCGTACATTTCAAAATACAATATATCACTGTAGAAAAGAAAGGAGAAAAAAAAAACAGCCCCTTCTGCCCACCTCCTCCACCAACTCACCCCCTTTCCTCCTCTGCAGTCAGGCAATGAAATTTATTTATTTATTTATACATCGGTTTACAACCTTTGAGCCAGAGGCTTATTTCCAAAGGTATCTCATCACATTGAGGACAATACATAACAGACATTAGGTTACAGCATATGGTTTACATAGTTAGCAAGCATAAGTGATTACAACAGTTAAACAGATAATCCAGTTCAGTTACAATGGCACATTCTTGCATGGTGGTAAGAGCAAGCAGCAGGATAAAAGCAGTTTAATAGGCAATGGGTGAAGATTAAAAAGAGGTGTAGCATGGATGCCTCCCAGTGGGCATTGTCAGGCACAGAGACCCATGCCTCAATTATAGACAGGTGCAGCTACGTGTATTGAATAGTTGGCTTTGAAGTGCGGTTTTGAATTTGGAGATCGTGGGGGCATCTGAGATGGGGGCAGGGAGCGAGTTATACCAGGATGGAGCTCTGTAGCAGAAGGACCTCTGTTCAAGGGAGGTCCTAGATCTGGGGACCAGAAAAGTGGTCTTGCAGGAAGTCCGTGTACAGACCAAGGGTTGTGCTTGGCAGAGAGAGGCTGTCAGCCTGGGTGGGGATAGCCTGAGGAGAGTTTTTTTTATCAGGCAGGTTTGGTATCGTAGATGTTCATCTAGATTCAGCAGTATTGCCATGTCATAGAGCTGACACGAATGCGTGAGCCTGGGGGCCCCAGTGATTAGCCTGCAAGCCTTATTTAGGATGAGGTGAATTTTATTGAGGGTGGACGTATCAGCAGCACCATATAATGGTAGTCCATAGTCAACAAGGGATAATATAGAGGATGTATCCGCTAGGCGGAGGGCAGTGGGGGGGAGACAGGTTTTATGGTGGTATAAGATACCTAGCCTCACATTAGTGGCAGAAGCAAGTGCACCAATGTGGGTGTGGTAGGTGAGGGCTGAGTCAAAGGAGACCCCAAGGTACTTGTAGAAGTGGACTTGCTCTAGTGTTTTTTTGGAGCAGGGTAGGATATGGAGTGGGAAATTGCTGGCTTTGTTTCAGGGGTAGGCAAAGAGCATTGTTTTTTTTTTAAGATTAATGACCAGTCTGTGCTCTTTAAACCAGGTTTTGGCATCATTATAGGATAGTTGTAGGGAGTCCTGTAGGGAGATAGGGTTACGGTGGGTGGCAAAGATGACAGCGTCATCTGCATACAGCAGAATTTTTCCATTGCGTGCACTGGGCAGGGTGTTAAGGTAGAGTGAGAAGAGTAGGGGTCCCAGGATGGAGCCCTGAGAAACCCCTGAGTAGATGGGACAAGTTTTAGAAAGTATATCATTAATTCTGACACATTGGGAGAGGGCAGATAGGTAGCTGGTGCACCAGGTGAGAGGCCCAGTGGAGAAGCCAGTGTGGCAGAGGGCATCCAGCAGGAGGGGTTGGGAGACAGTGTTGAAAGCCTTTGAGAGGTCAACAAACACTGCCCCGGCTAGGTAGCCAGAGTCCAGAGAGGCATGTAGGAAAGTTGAAAATTCAACTAGTGCAGTGCTGGTACTGTGTCCTGCGTGGAAACCGTGCTGTTCAGGGCAGAGGATGTTGTGTGTGGTCAGATATTCTGTAATTTGCATGGCAACCAGATTTTCTAGGGCTTTGGAGAGGGGTGGGAGTATGGAGATAGGACGGTAGTTCCCAGCAGAGGACCTGTCACCACCTTTGTGAATGATCTACGGGGCTAACTAGTTGTAGTTGGAGAAATAGAAAACAATGTGTGCAAAGTTTTCCATTTTGATCCATAAGAATGCGTAGATTTATAAAACTTTGCAATACTCTGTTCAATTTTAAAAGACATAAAGGATTTCAGATAATCATTCAGGTCAAGTGGGAAGAGTTGGGTCCAAACAGTGCCTCAAGGTTAACAATTTAGTAACTGTAGAGATCTTAGCCATATGTGCCTTATGGGAAGCACCTGTTAGTGCTGAATAGTCTCCCAAAATCCAAACCTTAGAAGTAAAAGCATCTTGAAGACCAAGTAATAGATCTAATTTGTCTTGAATTAATTGCTGAAAAGAAACAATCTGAGAGCAAGACCATAATGTATGTCTTAGGTATCCTTCTGCTTCTTTACAGTGGGTACAAAGAAGTGATGCAGTTCTTCACATTCTATATAACTTTGTAGCCACTAAATATAGGCCATGCAAAACATTAACTTGTTGTAAATGAAATCTGTCTTGTTTAACAAATCTATAAATATCCATCCAAATTTGGGACAAACCATCATCATCATAAGTAATGTTGAGAGTATGAACCCAATAATAAGCCACTGGAGATGTTGATTCCCTAACTGCCTGGTCTATACACTTATACAGTCTAGACATTGGATGGTCTAATTGTACTGCCTGAAATAGACTAGAAAACAAAGCACTAGTCTTGGTCAACCATGGAGGTGGGCCTAAAAATTTAGTGATGTAAAACTGTACTTGCAAAAATTGAAAATATCTAGTAACAGGAGACCCATCTTTTCTTCATATTGGACAAAGGAAATAAATACTCCATCCCTTATAAAATCATTAAGGATTGGAGCACCTAAATAGTCCCAGGCCCTATGAAAGAAAGGTTGGTTATTAATGGTAAAATTCAAATTCCAGAGAAAAGGTTGATGAAGGTTTTTAACGTAGTCAAGTTTAAGATGTTTACAAAGTTGAGAATGGGCTTGAAGTGACCAAAATATTAGAGCATATCTAAGCTGTCAAGGCAGTTTATTAGGAGATAAAAATAATAATGAGTTAAGGCCAATATTGTATTGACTACACACCTCTTTTTCTATGATAAGCCAAGGGAGACAATAAGTAAGGGATAGCAAGTTGTTGTCTGATACCCCTCACTGAAAATATTTGGCATCCTGTAGAGTGAAATAGTGTCTCAGAAAATGAGGCAATTGGAGTTTGCCAAGTTTCCTAGGCCTAAGTAATTTATTGTATGAATGGAGTGGTGGTTTGTGTGCCTATAAAAATCTAGACAATATACTATGCAAGCTTCTAAACCATTTAAGTGGTTAAACAATGTTCAACATTCCCAATAGCTATAAAAGCTGGAGGAGGATGCTCAATTTAATAATATTAGATCTGCCCCATAAAGTAATTTCCATCTGTCCAAATCTTGCAGACTGAGTTTCAGTAAGGGGTCTACGTTAAGGGATTTTAAAGTAGAAATGTCAGGAGAAATTTTCATACCTAAATACATTAGGCTGTTCAGTTCCCATTGCAAACTGAATGCAGCATAATCCTGTTTAAAAACATGAGGCAAAAGGGAGTGTAACAGTCTTTGTCAAATTAAGCTTGAAACCAGAAAAAGAACCAAATGTTTGAATAATAGAAAGAGCTGTTTGTAAAGAATGAACTGAATTAGACAAATGCAATAAAATGTGATCAGCCTATGTAGAAATTTTTAAGCCTAGGGTGCCAGTTATAATGCCAGATATATAATGAGAGCTATTAACTTTTCAAGTTAATGGTTCTAAGGATTGAAAAGAAATGGTGAAAGAGGACAGCCCTGGCAGGTGCCTTGAGAAATAAGAAAGGGGTTGGAGAGCAGTCCATTGCATAAAATACAAGCTGTCGGGCTGGAGTACAATATCCGTATCCAACTGAGAAATGAGTCAGGGAACCCGTATTGTTGCAACACCCAAAACAATTAAGGCCAAGAAACCCTATCGAAGGCTTTTTCCACATCCAGAGAGACCAGAACTGTGTTGAGGTCTCTCTTCCTAGATGTGGAAATTAAATGAAATAATTTACAGAAATGATCGCTCAAAAGTCTTCCTTTCACAAAGCACACCTGCTCAGGCCCTATTGAATCAAACCAAACCCAGATTAGGCGAGTAGCTAAAATCTTTGCAAGAATCTTCATGTCAACATTAATGAGTGAAATAGGTCCATAATTTTCAGGGTGGGAAGTATCTTTAGTGGGTTTGGGTAGAACAACAATACATACCTCCAGTAACAGAGTTTCTAATAGAGGGGAGGAATGCAGGTAGTTATAGAGAGATGTTAAAGTAGGAACAAGGTCTTCAACGAACTGTGTATAAAAATCCGAGGCCAACCCATCAGTGCCAAGGGCCTTATCTGAAGCTAGGCAAGTAATAGCTTGTCTAACCTCACCATCAGAGATAGGGCCCTCCAGGGAGGAAACCACAACTTCAGATAAATGAGACATTGGGACATCTTCCAAAAAGTAAGATATGACATCAGAATTACTTCTCATTTCTGGGACTTCAGAATATAACTGACTATAACAGGCCCTGAAACTTCTGGTCACATCTCTAGTCTTAGCAGTGAAGGAATCCTGAGCAGGAGCATAGAGGGTCCATCGAGTTGTTGCTCGCTGACGCAGCCTCACAGCCAACAGTCTACTGGTCTTTTCACCCTGGCCAACATATGTGGCCTTTAATGACTTTAGGGATTGCTGAGCTTGATCTAAGCATATAGTGAAGTATTAAGCTCTAACTTGGGCAAACTGAGTGTGAATATCTTCTGAGGTTGTCAGAGATAAGTTACTTTTCAGTATCCTTAATATTAGAAAGTAAGGTAGTGATAAGCTTAGAGATATGTTTCTTATGTTTAGTAGTGAGACAAATCAGTTCCCCTCTCCACTGACATTTTAGCACAACTCCAAGCCTTATCTTGAGCTACAACAGAAGTCCAGTTTATGGCAATAGAAGAGTTAATGTAGTTCTGCATATTATTAACAGTTATAGAGTCAGCAAAAAGCTAAATGTTAAGGGACCAAGTATGGTATCTGACAGACTGGTATGTAAAATCCATAATGAGTTTAACTGGGGCATGATCAGAAAGGATCATAGCTTCTATTTGACAACCATATACTGTGGCCAGCAAGGGGGGTAGAAATCAAGAAATAATCTAACCTAGATTAAGAGTTATGTGGGTGAGAATAAAAAGTATATCCCTTAAAAGATACCTAAATATGTATGCAGACATTTGTTTCAGAAATTCTGACCTGTTCAGGTTGTAGTTCATGTCTTCATCAGTAAACAAGTGCAGTGTTGTTTGATTTAGAGTTAGAACTCATTATCAAGTATTACTTTGAAAATGTTTTTTCTCTGTATTCATTTTGTGAATTCTGTGTAGGTGGTAGCTCGTACTGTGTTTAGGATGGCATCATAGAGGCAACTCAGTGTCCGCACATCTTACAGCTGAGCACTGTCTGTGTACAGCCTGTCATAAGGAACCTATCAAATTTATTATCTTTATTACTGCTAATGTTTTTCTTTTGTCTTGAGCCATTAATTAAACTGCTTGCTTGTAAAGTTAAATGTTTTAGTGTGCTTGTGTTTTTTTTTTCTTCCTGTAGATTTCAAGTCGTGCACGATTAGCATTCAATTGCTCCTGCTAGTGGCTTTCAAACTGTCACTAATAGTGATTGGTTTAGTTTGGGTGCCGATGTTGCCCAGTGTTGAAATGTAATGCCTCCTGCCCGCCTCAAAAATAAAATAAAAATGTACATTGAAGATAGTGTGTTTTGCTAGGCCCCTAATTATCATTTGTGGCTGTCATTGATGTGCATGGTTGGGAGCAGATCTTCCTCCATGGAAGTTTGCTACCGGTATCTACTCATTACTTATGCATTGCTGAAGAGTGACATACATTTTTATGTTGATTTTGAAGTTTCATGAAAGAAAATAGTCATAAAATATTGTCATGATTACTTGTGAATGTTTTCTATTGCTCGTGGACTCTATCCAAACTGCTAGTGTGTATCTTCTGCATGTGTCAGACTTCGCATTAATGATTCTATCTAATCTGACAACCTCTTGCAGTCCCATAAAAATGATATTTATGCTCCTTATTTATTTAAAAAATAGATCAATACCACGGTTTCATGCTTTACATTTGTGTTTCTCTTTTCATGCCATGGCCCTTTATTAGTACACCATTGTCTGATTTCATACCAGCAAATTCCCTCTCAGTGGCAGCCTCTGAAGTTTATGTTTGTGTGACAGATGTGCTAATACACTATTAGTACAATCTCTCCTTCTCGTTTGTACTATAGTTTGACAGTATTGTTTTCTATGACCCTAGTGTAAAAGAATGCAATAGAAATGTTAACAACTTTTCTTCATCTTTCTCTTTTATGCAATGTATGCAATAGTGTGTGTGAGTGTATGTGTGCGTGCGTGTGTATGTATGTGTGTGTGTGTGTGAAATTTAAAACCTAGGAGTGATGTTACGTAAAGGAATTCCTGGCTACAGTTTGTTATACTCTCATTAAAGAACTTCTGGAGAAACCATGGAGACATGGGTTTGAATCCCACAGCCACCATTTGTATACTGTGTGACCCTGAGCAAGTCACTTAACGTAACAGTGATCCCAGAATGACCTGGAAATGAGTTTCAGCTCATTGTGTCTTTCCTGGCCAAACAAATTGTGAAATAAAGGTAAAATAAATAAATAAGGACTTGGAATCTGACTCCTGAAGCTGAATCCTTATTTATCTGAGTTCTGGAATGAAGGCTTGATCAGGGAAGGGAAATCTGATTTAGATAAGAATGGTCAGCACACCCCTACTCAGGTTCCTGCATCCTCAATTGACCACCCTGTAGCTCTCTTGAATATTCCTGGTAGTCTAGTGCCCCCCCCCCCCAGTAAGGGCATCGGATCCTATGTCAACCCGCCTACTCAGGATCCTCCTGCCCACTACCCCCCCACCCCGCTCAAGTCACCTAAGCCAAAATACAGAAATAGTGACAGCAATCTGTACAGCCCTCTGCTCTCCACCTTGGCCTGTCACTGTTTGATTGTCAGTGAGTGATCATGAGTACAGTAGATGCAGGTATTTGTACAATATTTGTAATTGCTCAGAGATCATCAGATGGAAACCAGTTGAGGTGGTGAGCAGAGGGCTGTGCCAGTTATCACTATTGCTGTAGTTTGCAGTATGTGACCTGGGCCAGCAAGTTGCCTGAGAGGGTGAATCAGGAGGGGGTCAGATGCCCTTATTGGAGGGACTACTAGACCACCAAGAATATACCAGACAGCTATAAGATGGGTGATCTGGGTGTTTTTGTAATGTATTTTTTCCAGGAGAGATCAGCTTACATGCAACATATGCTTTTAAGTAGGGTTCTGCTGTAGGGCCCTGCTTTTATAGTTTTACAATATATTTACACAGGACAGCCCAGCTGAGTTGTGATATCTTATTTGCAGTGGGGTTCTGTTTGACCATGTTTTTACACTGTATTTACCCAGGATAGCACAGTGGAGATGAAAGGTCTTTTTTTTCAGTGGGGTCCCCCTTTTACATATTTTTATAATGCATTTACCCAGGATATAATGAAGTCATGCATGAGCTATGACTTGCATAGAAAATTACCTGTAACATTCTTAGGCCAAGACAAATCAGAAAAAAAAAAAAAACATGAAAGCTGAATTAGCATTCATCCTTCAGTGCTATATTACATAATGCTTTATGCATAAAAGCAGTGTGGCAGGCAGACTTCATACACCCTCAGTTTCTTTCTGCATCTTTCAGAGTGCCACAGTGAAGTGGAGCAGTGCAATTTAAAACAGTTGTCATCCATTATACATTGCTGTCACAACCTGGATCAGTTTTGAACAAGTGACATACACGTGAAACACTACTCCTATCCATTTTTATTCAGTGCTGGGGATGGGGAAAAATCCCTACAGGGCCTTGAACTTTTGCACAGAAAATAAAATCTAGAGCACAGCTTTTAGAACAAGGAGACCAGAGTTCAAATTGTACCAGAACTATTTACTTGCTGTGTGACCCGGAGCAAGTCACTTAACCTCTCAGTGCTTCAGTTCACTCAGCTATAACAATGGACAGATAAACTGTATAGTATGATTGTGGTAACTTAAATTGCAGGATGGTAATTCTATCAAGCATTTTTTTTCTAAAATACAGGAGCATATCAGTCCCCCTTGACCTCCATGGCCTCCCAGTGTAAGGAGACTGTGAGGTTGTGAATTACACAGCTCATATTAACACACAGCACTACACGTTGTACTGATAGAGATTAGACAGAATGAATGCTGGACTATGTCAGTCCATGGTAGCAAAGCAAGGCTAAAACACAGTGGTGTGTGTGTGTGTGTGTGTGAAATTTAAAACCTAGGAAGGATGCCATGTAAAGGAATTCCTGGCTGCAGTTTTTTGTGCTCTCATTAAAGGACTCCTGGAGAAACCTGGAGACATGGGTTTGAATCCCACAGCCACCATTTGTATACTGAGTGACCCTAAGCATGTCACTTGACTTCATGGTGCTCCCAGGATGACCTGGAAATGAGTTTCAGCTCATTGTGTCTTTCCTGACAGACCAAATTGTAAACTAAAGGTAAAATAAATAAATGAGGACTTGGAACCTGACTCCTGCAGCTGAGTCCTTATTTATCTGAGTTCTGGAGTGAGGGTTGGATCTGGGGGGGGGTCTGATTTAGAAAAGAACTGTCTGCACACCCCTACTCAGGTTCCTGCACCCTCAATCAACCATCCTGTAGCTGTCTTGAATATTCATGGTAGTCTAGTGGTCTCTGCCCCCCCCCCCAGTAAGGACATCTGATCCTATGTCAACCCACTTACTCAGGACCCTCCTCCCCACAACCACTCCTCCTGCTCAAGTCACCTAAGCTGAAGTACAGATATAGTGACAGTGACCTGCACAGTCCTCTGCTCACCACTTTGGCTTGCCACCATCTGATTGTCAGTGAGTGATCATGAGTATAGTGGAAGCATGTGTTTGTAGAATACTTGTGATTGCTCAGAGACCGTCAGATGGAAACCAGTTGAAGTGGTGAGCAGAGGTCTGTGCCAGTTATCACTATTGCTGTAGTTTGCATTATGTGATCTGGGCTGGTGAAGTGTCTGAGAGGGTGAATCAGGATGGGGTCAGATACCCTTATTGGAGGGACAACCAAGGATATACCAGACAGCTAAAAGATGGGTGATCTATATGCTTTTGCAATGCATTTTTTCCAGGAGAGATCAACTTACATGCAACATGTACTTTTCAGTAGAGTTCTGCGGTAGGGCCCTGCTTTTACAGTTTTATAATATATTTACACAAGACAGCCCAGCTGAGTTGTGATATCTTGTTTGCAGTGGGGTTCTGTTTGACCAAGTTTTTACACTGTATTTAGCCAGGATAGTACAGCAGAGATGCAAGATCTTTTTTTTTTCAGTGGGGTCCCCCTTTACCTATTTTTATAATGCATTTACCCAGGATAGCCCAAGTGAGAGGCAATTTCTCATTTTCAGTGGGGTCCAGCTTTTACTATGCATTTTTCCATGATAGAGTAGAATAGTGGACTTATATATTTGATTAACTTAAAGTGGCAAAGGAGTAGTGCATGTTTAAATGTCTTCTACATAAATGATTAGTAACTTAATAACCAGGCAGTGATAGCTTTGTTCTCATCTTGAAGTTCATACTTTTTGTTCATGTGAAAGATAAATCTGCAATCTAGGGAATGTCCTGCAGAACTCCTCTAACCCAGCAAGCAGCTAGCTATACCTGTGTGACTGGAGGTGCTGCTGGTACTATGCAGAGTGCGAGTGAAGAGCAGCCGACTAGTCACGCCATGTGAGCCTGTGAGGGGTAAATAATCATGAGTTGGGAGTCATGACTTGGCTGGGACTGAGTGAGTTAGACAATCGGTGCCAACTAAACAATATGAATTAATAACCACCCTGGCTTTATCATAAAAAGAGCAGTGAGGTAAGTGTGCTGTTTTGTATTAATAATTTTGTTTGTATTGGATGGCCTTATCTGATGGTGAGGGGCTGGGCTGCGTCCAGTGGCTCGAGTGATCTCTTGTTCACCCCAGCTTGCACCTTGTTGCCATCCTCCCATTTCCTGCTGTGAGTGAGGATGGAACCCATGAAGTGAAGTCCACATGCATCTGATGGTGGATGGCAATTCTTCAGCATTAAATCCTGTGCTGCATTCAGATGAAGCTTTAGGCAACTGTTTTTTGGCTTTGGTGTCTAGGATGGCTTCTGAGTGAGTGTTTAGGGTGGGATGAGCCTACCACTAGCATTGCCCCTGCCCTTGCCATGTGACTTGGCTGTCTACATGCCACAGGTTGTGCTTTGCACTAATTCATCATCTGTTACAATTGGCTGTGCACCCCTGGAGGTTGGCTGCCATGTGTGGGTTATGCTCGAGTGCTTGACGGTGTTTCAATTCTGGTATATGACATATGAGGATTTGGGGGTTGGCTGCCATGTACTGGATATGAGTAGGAAACATCATCCTGCTGTAGAGAAGTGACAGCTATGGTCATGCCATTGTCTGAGGTCTCACACAGGTATGTGAAGTCTATGGGCTGTGATGTCACTGTTTATGCCCTGTATTTTTTGCAGCTGTCCCTGCCGAGCCTTACCTTCCTGGTCTGTGTAAGTGTCTGCTGTGTGACAGACACATTAACATCCATGCTGGTGTTTTGTGTGCCCTTCTCACTACCTTGTATGTCTGACTGTGTGGTGCACTATTGGAGGGGGGCAGGGTCTGCTGTTCAGGTTGCAAGGTAACAAGTGCAATGCCTGCTGCAGAGACAGCTGCCTGTACTCAAGAGAAGTGGTATAAAGTGGGGTATTTGAATGGTGGCCAGAACAGGATTTTATTGCTTTAGTTTTGACAATTTTTTTTAAGAAAATAAAAAGTAGTTTTTTGATAGTGATATTGGTTGGTTGTAACAAGTCAAAGAAGGCTTTAAAAGTAACCACATAGTGTCAAAATGACTCTCAAAATGCACCAGAATGCATCTAAAACCGGATAGATTCTGGTGGCCTAGGCAAACCCCAGATTCCCAGTCTGTGGGGGGGTTGGGGAAATCGTAGTTCATGAAGACCCAATACTTCTAAATTTAGCACTACACCACTGCCTTTTCATCAAAACTGAGTTTGTAATGAGACTGCATTGGTCCAGCAGAGATTCAAATTACTCTTCTCTCTCTTTCTCTCGTGTGTGTGTGTGTGTGTGTGTGTGTGTGTTGTGTGTGTGTGTGTCACTGTACATAGAAGAATACTGGATGGGCAACCATGTTCCACCATTCCTCTTCTCTCTCTGTTTCTCTCTCGCTCTGTCTCTCTAAGAACTACTTTTTTGTCAACATGAACTTTTAAATTTTTTCCCAACATTTTACAAGTAAAGCTTACTATGTGCACTGAATGGAGGCTGATGGCTTGGATAAAAACAATTGTATTTCTGAGAGCACTGACTGTAACCTGCAGAATATGTATGTAATGTTCATCACTGCTAAACTTGATGGAGTGCATAGTATTATATGGCTCAGGTATTTAATTTTTTAGTTTTTTTTGTTTTGGTTGATCCTGAAGCCTGTATCTCCTTACCCCTCCCCCCAACAACCACCACACACACATGTATATCTAAACTTGCTCTGCAAATTAACAGTGTGAGTGCAAAACTGGAACAGATGTGTGCTTTATCCATTTGAATGACATAACCTGTCATACATAGAAATGTAGCCCTCCCCCTTTGTGTCTAGGGGTATGGATGGAATATGTCGGTGGTAAGGGAGCACCCACAGCAGCAGCAGAAACACTTCCAGTGGCCACATTACCCAGGCCCAGATGTCACACAAAGGGTCCCTTTTCCTCACTGGTGCCAGATGAAAATAACAGGTTAATGCATATTAAACAGTTCCTTTCAATAACGCAATGCCCATACGGAACCTGAAGAAATAACAGGGATCCCAAATTCATTAAACGTGCTCACACTTAGCTATGGGGAGCATTAATTAATTAGTGGGAAACACATTCAGCTTTCATATGGATGGTATGGCCATAACAACAGTTTTTACCTGGACCGAGGAGGTCACACAGTCATTAGAGCAGCATTAACTTGGGACCACTATGGTCACTAAACTTTGAAGGCAGCACAAGTCCCAGAACAGTTCGTAGTGCCTAACAGCCCATTAGTCTTCACATGCACCCAAACTCTCAATCCTTCCTCATATCTATCTCTGTCTCTCTCTCTCTCTCTCCATACTGACTCAGCGGGTCCCCCTTGGAACATGCAATCCTCGCGGCTTGGGGATTTGCTGGTTCCCTCATGACACCTGCAACCTTTCCCAGGACTGGCAGCAACTGTCCCTGAATTGAGGACCTTCTCTGAAATCTGTCATTGCTTCAAGTCAAGGTCTTAACCTCACGATTTGTTACTGCTTTAAATTCTGGACTTAAACCTCAACCATTGCCTGAGGCATCATTTGAGTTCTCCCTTCTGTCATTGTCCAAATCAAGGTCCCCACATCACAATCTGTCTTTGCTTCAAATATTGGACTTAAACCTCAACCATTGCCTGTGGCATCTGTCATGTTTCTCCCTTAGAACAATCCTTCCTCCCTAGGCCATCATGTCCAACCCTCTTCTATCTCATCTGACCTTACCTCCCCACTCCCTATACCCCCTCCCCTTCCCACCCCACTTGCCGGGCCATGCCTACAGTACTTATCAAAGGGCTCTTACATCTCAATCTTCTTTGCACTTTGATGCTAGAGGAACCGCCACTCCTGCTCACTATGACTCCTCCAATGATATTTACTGTATAAACTTTAGCTCATTAACTTACATCCATATATATGTATCTATGTAATTGTATTTAAATGGCACTAACTCTTGTTGAACCTATTGCTATGTTCTGGTGGAAGTATCTTGTTACATGTGATGGCCTGAGTTATTGATTGGATTTACTACACATGCCGGATTACTGGATTTTATTGGCTGGATTTATATTGAATTGGATTCACTCAGTGGTCTAACCTACACTTGGATGACTTCTCTCCCAGACCATTTTCTTTTTAGTTCATCTGTTCTGTGGTCTCCCAGTGGTGAGATGACCAGGGTGTCCACATTTTATTTTGTTTTATTTATTTTCTTTATCAAATGTTATGTTTATGCTTATTTTAGTTTGTATTTGATTTATTTATTTTATTCTGGGCAGTGAGAGTGCCTAGAACTCCCATTTTCCTTGGCTGTGAGAGGGCTGGGGGGTGAATTTATATCTGTGTTTATGTTTTTACGTCATGTGAGAGGGGATTGTAATGTTATAGTTTCTGGGATTGAAATCATCCAAATAGTGGGAGCAGGGTGGTATTTTATGTATATTTTAGTGGGTGGGGATTGTTGTTTAGTTTTATTATTGTTTTCTGGGGGTCTTTTAGTTTAGGTGCTTGAATATCGTTTACACTAGTATTAATTCCTGTTGGGAAATGTGTAGGTTCCCCCCCAGTAGTGCGCTACTCGTCCTCCACTCTCCACACCCTCCACCCCTTTTCTCCTCCCCCCTGTTGTTGTCAGCTTACCAACGCTGTCGTGCATTGTGTATTGTTCGTAAGAAGGGGGGTGGGGTGAGGGGCATGGACATTGGAGGATGAATGAATGCACCTCTCACATTGGTGTGGTCAGGCCAAGAAGACGCACTGGGGCAAAATGGAGTCTGGAAACTGGGTGCGCCTAAGCTTGTCCCCATACCCAAGGGCACTGTCTTATGTGGCAGGCAAGTAGCTGGGGCAGCCCCTGGAGCCCATCCAACTCGAACTGTGTTATAGATCTATTAAAAATAAGACTACAATTATTGCAGATCTTATTGAAACAACTGATCTGGCTTACATCACCGAGACCTGGCTGGATGAAAATGCTGGCCCCTGTTTGGATGCTGCAATTCCAGCCGGGTACTCGTTGATAGATCTCTTGAGATTGGATCACGGGGGGTAACGGTCTGCTTTAAGACCGAGTTGGGCCTCATGAATGTACCAGTCAAGGAAGATGAATCATTTGAGTGCACTGTGGTGGCTGGTATAGGTTGCAGGTTAGCTCTCATCTACCATCCACCCAGGGACTAGATGCAATTCCTGCAGGAAGTAGCAGACTTCGTTGCTGACATGGTATTGGAGTCTCCCAGGTTGATGGTACACAAAGACTTCAGTGCCTGGGTTGACAACGATCTCTCACAGTTTGGACAACACTTCCTCCAGCTTATGACATCTCTGGGCATTATACAGATTGTTACCTCTGCCACACATAAACATGGTCACTCCCTTGATCTGGTTTTCCTCCTGGGGATTGAGGCCTCTGACTTGGAGGTGGAACCAGTTAGTTGGTCTGATCACTACATCATGAGTTTCAACTTTTGTGCCCCTCTTTCGGAGGCCTGCCCCTGAGGAGATGGTCAGTTACCGCCCATTAATAGTAAACAAGTCCTGAAGGCCTAGCAGCAGTGATTGACCTCTCAGAGTTTCCTGTGGCCAGCTCAAGTCCTGAGACTTTGGTAGTGGCCTATAATAAGGCCATCTCCTCAGCCCTGGACTTGATTGCTCCCATCCGTGTGCATCCTCTCCCCCTTCGCCCTCGGGCCCCTTGGTTTGATGGGCCTTTGAGGGAGCTGCAGCGAGTAGGATGTAGGTTAGAATGGCACTGGCAGAAGTCAGCCCTGGCTGCCAACCACCTTAGATTGGTTGAATATTATAAGATTTACCAATCAACAATCTCCCGTAAGAAGGAAGAATTCCTGTCCGGAGATTGCTGCCACTCAGAACCGACCAGCTCAGCTCTTCCTAACTGTTGACAGGTTGTGCAACCCAACCTGTATACAGCTCTGAAGACCTTTTTTGCAAGTGGAATGCAATGAACTTTCTCAGTTCTTTGTGGATAAGGTGGCCGACATCAGGTCAGAGGTTCATTTGACTCCTTCTATGGGGGTTGCTGATGAGCAGTGCTTGGTCACTTCACCTTGGGCTTCCTGGAGTACCTTTACCTTGCCTGAATTTGTGGATGTCATGCAGATTGTCCAGGGTGTGAGCACCACATGCTGTAGTTTGGATCCGGGCCCAACTTCCTTGATTATGGGTTGTTGGGATATGATCAGCCTGGTCCTAGCTCAGGTAATCCAGTGCTCCTTGGAATCTGATGAGTTTCCAAGCTCCCTGAAGAAGGCAGTGGTAATCCCCATCCTGAAGAAAGCTTCTTTGGACTCAGACTCTCTGGCTAACTACAGACCGATCTCAAATCTTCCCTTTATAGGGAAGGTAATTGAGAAAGTGGTGGTGATACAGCTGGATGACCACTTGACCAGCCATAACATCTACGAACCTCTCCAGTCCAGTTTTCATAAGAGGCATAGTACCGAGGCGGCACTGGTTCGGGTACTCAATGATCTCCTGCTGGCGAGGGATCAGAGGAACCATTCTGTCTTGGTGCTTCTTGATCTCTCTTCAGCTTTTGACACTGTAGACCATGGAGTACTGCTTGGATGTCTGAGGTCCATCTGTAGACTGTCAGGTACGGTCCTGAGGTGGTTTACATCTTTCCTGACTGGCAGGAGTCAGAAACTGGTGTCAGGAATTTTTTCCTCGGACCCTTTCTTCCTGCCATGTAGGGTTCCTCAGGATTCAGCGTTGTCCCCCATGTTGTTTGCAGTGTATATGCTGCCCCTTGGAGACATTGTAAGATGGTATGGGCTGAGGTTTCACTGCTATGCTGATGACACCCAGCTCTACCTGTCTTTTGCCGCCAACCAGGCTAGAGCTGCCATGGTACTTAATACCTGCCTTGCTGAAATCCAGGACTGGATGAACTCGAGCTGCTTAAAGTTGAATGCTGGAAAGACGGAGGGGATGGTAGTGGACCCGGGTCACCGGATAGAGGGGTTTAGAGCTGATCAGCCCTCTGGACTATTTCTTGGGTGACTCCCAGCTCCTTTCCTCTGAACGGGTGCAAAGCCTGGGGGGAGTGCTTGACGACGGGCTGACATTATGGACTCAGGTGTCGGCCGTTGATCATCTTAGGAATATCTCCAGGATTAAGCACCTGGTTCCATCTGGGGACTTGCCAACATTAGTTCATACCTTCATGACTTCACGCCTTGATTATTGCAACTCCCTGTACTTAGGGCTTTCTGGGGTTGAAATCTGCTGCCTGCAGCTCGTGCAGAATGCTGCAGTGTGATTGTTAACTGGAGCTTCTCGAGCCTCCCATATTACTCCCGTGCTGCGCGATCTACACTGGCTGCTGATTAGGTGGCGGATCACCTTTAAAGTTGGTTTACTGACTTATAAAGCCCTGCACGGACTGGGCCCCGACTACTTGAAAGAGCTTCTTGTGCTTTACCATGTGGTGCGACAGCTGTGTTCAGCTGATGAGGGGTTGCTGGAGATCCCGATGGTGTCTTGGAAATCTTCTGGGTCCCATGCATTTATGTACATGGCCCCTACTCTGAGGAATTCTCTACCCCGTCAGCTTCGGGAGTGCATTACTGTGGAGGGGTTCAAACAGGCCTTGAAAACCTTTCTATGGATTCTTGCCTATGAAGGCTCCACATAATTTGATCCCCTGTTTATTCTTGTTTGTTAGTTATTTATTATGCTGTCATGGTTTTATATCATTTTAATCAGTTTTATCTTTTGTAAAGTGCCTTGATGGCCCGAAAGGCACTTAAGTGAAATAAAATGTATTATTATTATTATTATGGTTATATGTTATTATGTTGTTATTATTACTATGTAATTGTTATGTACGTTCACTCAACCCGTTATGTCCGAACCCTGTTGGCAATTGTTTTGCCCCAGGTCCATCTTGTAAATGAACTTCTCTCAATGATGTTCCACCTGGCAAAATAAAGATTTTGATTGACTGATTGATTCAGAAGGGGATACATCCCACGGCACTCAAAATCAGCTCACTGTCTAGACACTACACTGCCTTCCACATTCTTGTCCACAGGATTCCTACACGAATCAACGCAGGCTACCAGGGCACTCTGCAACTTGTGGCTACTGGCTCCCATCTCAACTTTAGCTGCCCTCCAAGATACTATACTGCTTGTGGCTACTGCCTCCAACTTCTTCCTTTGTATCCCCCCAACAGCCACCAGCTATAGGCCGGAGTGGGCAATCAACCCCAGCCAGCTCTGACTTACTCTCTCTCTCCATTGCCACTCACTCCTCTGATTGGAACTCCCCCTCCCACCTAAACTGATGGGCTTTATCCCCGCATGCACCCATGGTGCTCTCCCAACCTGTGGGAGGCTCCGCACGAGTGCTGAGAAAAATTAACCCTTTTTTCTACTGTGCAGAATTAGGCCACAAAAAGCCAGGGAGGGCCAAATAGAACTAGTAATCTCCCAAAAAGGAGGGGGGTTACATAAACATAGAAACTGATTGCAGATAATGACTGCCAAGCCCATCTAGTCTGCCCATTTTTAATTATGATCACTTTTGCTGCAGACCCAACTTGCCCTATAGCACTGTCCCTTCCACCCAACTCCTTCCTCCTAAGATTCCTTGTGCCTGTCCCAGGCATTTTTGAAACCCACCACTGGTTTCATCCCCACTGCCTCCCATGAAAGGCTGTTCCAGGAATCCACCACCCTTTCTGTGAAGAAGTACTCCCTTACATCTCCCCTCAATCTACCTCCTTCCAGCTTCATGTTAAGACCCCTTGTTCTACAGCACCTTTTGCCTGAAACATATCTCCCTCCTGTACCTTATTAACCCTCAAGAGGCATTTTGAAGGTCTTCATAATAACCCCACTCTCCCTGCTCTCCTCCAGGGTGTACATATTGAACTCTTTCAGTCTCTCCTCATAGGACTTCTGATGCAGACCTTGCACCATGTTGACAGCCTTCACCTCTCTTCTTGCTGTTTTCTCCTTTTCCAACTGTTCCCCCTTCCAAACCTTTCTCTTTGACTGCTCTTTTCTCACATCTTCCTTTGCTAACCCAATGTTTCATTGAATAACTTGCATCCTGGTGGGACTCTCAACCATTGGGAACTCCCTACTCTCTATCTCAGCTTGTGGTGGCCCACTTTCTGCCTCTCATATTTCTTCTGTCACCCCCTTTCAGTTACATTAAATGTCCATAGAAGTAACATTTGAATTGTCCACTGAGGACTGTGGTTGCCTTCGGGATAAAAGCAGGCCGTCACTTTGGTATAGGTTCCAGGCTGGCCCACAGTCCCCAGTGTAGACATACCTCTCCTTCCTGCACCATTCCTTCTACCATTACTCAAAGGCCTTGGTACGGAGCTCCCTCTCTTTTCACATATAGTATAATATGCAATCACCACTCGCATTTTAAACATATGGGAAACACAGGATCAACCAGAGAAATGATACACCATGAGCAAACATTATATTTACACATGGAGATGACTACGGCGATTCATCTTTACATTTAAGGCCATGAAACACCCTTATCAAGTTAATGTATTAGCAGCTGTAGTGGCTCTGACCAGATTTTGTTGGATATGTGACCAAAAGTAGCTAACTTGTTAATGAATAACTTTACCTGTGGCTCCGTGCCTTTCACGATGGTGGAGGCATGCCACCAACATTTCAGCTGGGATGAATAAAATAAAGATTTTACAAAAAATCATAGATATTTTGCACTAGTGTGCTCATCTCTGGCCATACAGTATATGTATTTTATACTGGGAGTGCTCGCTGCAGACACTTCTGTTACATGCACTTTAAAACTGGTCCAAATAGCTGATAGTGTCCCTTTAAATAGAAAATAATTACTGACACAAAAACTGAGATAAAATGAAACACCACCATTACTTTTGTTTTGTCAATCATTTTCATAAAGCAGCAGGGTAGATCAGAAAATCTGTAACCAAATACTTGTTTATCCTACAAAGTTATAGTAACTTGACTACTGTTGTAGATCCTCACCCTTGAATTTAAGTTCCACCATGCTAGCAGCCCAATGGATTTAAAATTCACAGCAGTTGAATGTGTGGCACTGAGAAATATGGGGGTGATCAAATTAATACGCTCTTGTAGAGAGAGACAAAATGGATGTTTACAGGCAATGTGAAAAAACTCTGCAATATGCATAGAGTCGTGTGTGAATTTGCACTGTGAAATTTGCTTAATTGCGCAAATTTTACTATATGAATTGTTATACAACACACCCTACATCTTATTTTACTATGTGAATTGCCACACTTTGCATCAGACGTTCACTGCAATGTGTGAGTTACAGCAATTTGTATAGTAAAATTCACTGCAAATGTGGCAAATTGTGTAGTAAGCAATTTGCAAGTATTACACATAATGCATAGAGGACAAGTTCACCACAATTTGTGGGCAAACATTAATTTGCAACACTCTTAATATTTAAAAAGTTTGGTACTGTGCAGTGTCAATGAAGAGATTGATTTTACACTTGTTTTAAATTAATTATGTAATTAGAATTTATTAACTGTTCAGGTGAATTTTATCTTTTCTATTCCCTCCATTTCAATTTTTTCCTTTTTTTAAACCTTCCCATGTTTTGCTTGTGCACGGCTGACGTACTATTGTTATCCCTTTTGGAGAGCACCTCAAAAATAAATATGTAAAATAGCCCTTACCATTTATAGCATGCCACACATTCCATTTTATGACTCACCAGTGATGTTTACATCGGCAACATTGTTTGAAGGATTGGGCATTAAACAGACCATCATGATTTCATGTTTGTTAAGCTATTAACATTTGAAAGTTAACTACATAGGTACTATCTGCTTTAACTCAACAAAGTGTTGCCTTGCAGTCAATGGTGGAGTAAACTTTGTTTTTATATGTATATTATGGCCCCCATTTTCAAAAGTGTGCCTGGAAAGGGCGCAAGTGCTTGCTGCACACATCTGAGATGCACCGTTGCAAAATATTGCAATATTCAGAAGATTTGCAGTGAGATGCGCCAGCACATCTCAGGCTGAATATACCAAAGATGCACCACAGCACATCCTGAACTGTGTGGCACACCTGGAAATGTGCCAGAGCAACTGGCAGAGCTGAATATAAGAAAAGGAGCAACCTGGCATGGGACAGTGGAGCAACAGGGAAGGACGTTCAATGGGAGCAGAGTGCGGTAGAACAGCCAAAACAGGGAGGGAAGTATCCCAAGGCAAAAGGGATGTAGAAAGGCACTGCCAAAGTGCACAATGGACACAGCCCCAGCCCCCATGGGCACAGTATGAGTCATCACACATACATCACCAAGCCAGGGGACAAAGAGGCACAAAGGGCATGGCACACAGGAGGGCAGGGATGGAGCACCCCAGCACCAGAGGCCCAATGGACAGTATGGCCCAGCCATGCAATTTAACAACAGTGCAGAAGAACCAAGCAGGGCAGTCATGGTAGCAACAGCAATGGCACAGTGGTCCAGAGGCAGAATGGCACAATGGCTGGTGGCTGTAGGCCGCACTGGTGGCACATGGTCCCAGGTACACAGGACTGCAGACAGCACAGCACAGCAGCAGGGGACCAGAAAAACAGCAGAGGTGTGCACAGCACCAGAACAGGGTCTATGTGCAAGTGGCAACATGAGCAGCACTGATGGACAACACAGAGATGGCCCAAGGAACAGCATGACAAAAACACACACCTGCCACACACCCACAAACCCCCAAGTGAAGGCAAAGAAAACATACACACAGCACATACATACCTGAGCATGGCACCACCCTCATGTGGGCCTGTTCTCACAACCTCTGAAGCCTTTCTGGATCATGTCACCTGAGGCCCCCATACCAGTGACAACACTGCTCCCCAGTTCTTAGGATGCTAGTCTGGTGGTCCAGCTGGGTTGCCACATGGGCCCATACCTGGGCCTGTGCCTTCTGCAGCTCCTTCCCACCAAACAATCACCCCTCCAGGGGGGCAACAAGTTCTATCAGATTGGTCATCTCCACCTCACTCCAGTTGAGTGTCCTGGGCCTGCCCTCAGTCACATGTGCCATCTCCACAGTGTTCAGGCAGTAGAGATGTCCAATTGCTCACTGTGGCAGTCTGCACAATGTGTGGCTATGCTGCACCTGTTATGTTTTAGGCCCACTATGCACTCTGCCACATGACTTGCGCATGTGCAATAGTGATGCACCATTGACACCCATCGTGTAGCACTGTGCATGCACAGTAGTGAATGCCTGAGTGGTAGAATGGGGTCATGGCCCAGTGACCCCACTCATGTATCTGCGTGCAAGCGCCATCTTGTTGAGGGTGGACAATGCTACACTTGCAGCCAACCACAAGGCACATGTTAGCAGACATGCGCCATAGAGGGCAAAGGTTCTGTACAGTGAGATGCTCAATACACAACAAGTAACATCAGACATGCTCCGCCGTGCATGTCAACTATGGTACACTGTATCATGCATGTGTGGGAAATGCACCATGCAGAGATGCTCAGGCATTTCAGATGCACTGCCCAAAATGAGATAGGCCTGGAGCAAATTTGCAATGTTCAGCCAGGAAATGCTTATCACCTCATTATCAAATCCAGGCCTAAGTCAACTGACAAGCATCTTATTACAGGCTGCTCCACATCTCATTTGCATGAGATGGGCCTTTAAAGTGCCACCCCACACCACAGGTAACTGACAGGAACTGCAGCCTGGAAGGTAGGTTTGTTTACATTCCCCTTGCTACAGCCTCTTTTGCCCTGGATTTTTTGGGACTTTGTTCAGCTCCAGGTCATGCTTGACATATGCTCATGCTTCTCCCATTCCTGACCACAGGCAACAGGATGTCTCATGCTGAGGAAAAGCAGCAGAAGAGGCAGAGGCCTAATTTCATACATGACGAGCAGCATGCCCTGGTGGAGGCCTACTTCCAAAGGGAGGTGCTGCTCATGGGTAAGACAGTCACCCGGCAGGAGAGGTTGAAGGGCTGCGAGGAGGTGGCTGTGTATGGAGGTGGCTGTGTATGTCAATGTCCATGGGTGGTACATCTGCACTCCCCAGGAGTGCATGAAGAGGATGACCCGTGACAAGCAGAGGGCCAAGTAGAAACTGGCCACCCTACAGGCCTCCCTGAGGCAGACTGGTGAGGGCCCCTCCACTGCACCCACCCTCACACCTGATGTGGAGCATACTGTGGGCCCAATGAGCCAGGCATCTGTGGAGGGTGTGCTGGGAGGAGGTTCCAGACTGGGGCCAGCCCATCACAGCACTGTAAGTATGCATGTGTCACCCCCTGTGGGGAGTGGTATGTGCCAGCAACAAGTGCAATTGGTATGCCATACAGGGGCCAGAACTGTGTCCAGAGTGCACTGTGTGGGGCTGCTGGCAGTGCACAGCCATTTCATGGGCCTACATGCTGCCCTGTGTGCCATTCTGCATGAACAGTAGCATGCTGCAGGACCCGGGGGGGGTGGCCCAACAACACAGGCAGCAGGTGGCTATGCACGCCCATGGAGCCTCCATGTCATGTGTGGTATCACCCAACTATCCACAGTGGGCCCCTGCACCATCTGGCTACAGTAGTCAGGTGGTCCACAGTAGGCTGGCAGTGTCTGTGATAGGCCGGGGGAGGTCATTGGCCTGGCCATAGCCAGTCCATTGTGGTTCTGTGCCACACACTGCCATGAGCGCATACCCTAGCACACATGCATGTCTTACACCGCCAGTGCATTTGCACTTCACAGGCCACAATGGTAATCCTAGGCCTGTGTGGTGGCACAGGCACACCTGTGGTTCACATGCACACACTCCCATGTCTAGCTGCCTACCTGTGTTACGGTCATGTGTCACTCACCATTCTTTTTTTTTCTGCCTTTCAGCTCCATCACACCTCAGCTGTGCTTTCTGTCCAGTGCCCATCCTGTGGTACCAGCAGAGGATGAGGCCATGCTGTCAACATCCTCTGGAGCTGTGGCAGGTGCTGGAGACCATGGTTCAACACACATGACGTTGAACCTACTGGGGTTAGCGGATGATGACCCCTTGTCCAGTCTCTGATGGAAGTCGACATCACCTTGCTTGCACCGGCCACAAAGAATGATAACACGTGGATAGGGGGACACACAGGTGGCACCCACCCTACTACTGGCTTGGTACACATACAGGCAGCAACAGGCAGCACAGGTGGTCCTGTGCCCACACATGTGCCTCCCCAGTGCTCCCCCTGCCACCAGCAACTGCAACAGCTGGGGGGAGCCAGGGACACAGCACTGCTGTGGGGCTTGGGATTGCCTGCACTGTCCAGCGGGGTGCTGCAGTCCTGCAACGGCTGGCAGGGGACCATGTCCAGCCTGCTCCAATGCCCACTGTGCAGTGCCGCACACAGTTCCTGCCCAAACAACAACCTCCTGTGTTGCATTCCCAGACAAGATACATGGCACAGCAGGGTGGGAACCCTCTGCCTGTCAGTTCCCTGCCCCAATGCATCACCAGCTGACAGGCTTGATGAGCATGCCTGGCTCCTGTGGGAAACTGTGGTGGGCCAGGCTGCTCTCAGGGTGGAGCTACATGGACTGAGGTGCAGGTGGGGCACATACCATGAGACATGCACAGCTGATTGGCGAGTTATGCCAACAGTGGGTGGCCATGACCACTGCACCGGACAAGATTGCATAGGCCATTAGGGTGGGCTTTGCTTCCCTGGTGTCTCATGGTTGCAGGAGTTCCACTGCACCCTGTGCAGTACCATGAACACCCCCAGGGCATGGCATCAGGTGGCCCCATTGATGCTGATGCCGTCCCCAGCCAACATCATCCCTTACACCCCGGATCCCATCTGGACTTTGGGACTGTGACACCCATGAGCACCCAGTCATGGTCTCTTGAGTCAACCTCTGCCAGGGTGGAGTCTCTGTGGCTGGTGACCTACTGTTGCATCCACCCATCCAAGGCGTGGCTGCCCATGTGGCCATGGTGGATGTACTGGCTTGTGCTGAGTCCTGCTGAGTGTGGTTGCCATGTCACTGGTATCCTGTTGCCATTGCTGACCATGCACCAGGCTGACAGTGGCCAGGGCCTCATACTGTGGCACACGCACATCCAGGTATCACACTTGCCTGTGCTGTCTGGGTGTGGTAATGGCCATGTGTGGGGGCAGTAGTGTTGTGCTGTCTGGCATGGGCATGATGAGTGCATCTGTGCTGGCAGACACCCTCTGATTCATGACAGTGTCCACACTGACACTGTGTCCCCCCCTGTTCTTGGTGGCACTGTACCGGATGCTTGTGCATGGTTGTGTGTATTTTGCAGTGCACTCTGCTGCTGCTGTAAAGTGTCTGCCTACCTGTGTGTATGTGTGTGTCCTTCACCTCACCCTGTGTCAGTGTGTGTGTGTGTGTGTGTGTGTGTGTGTGTGTGTGTGTGTGTGACTGCCTACCCAGTTGGTTCCTCCTGGGCTACTCCCCTCCGGTTGCCCAAGTGCTCCTCCACAGTGGTGTCCCTATGCCACCGTGCCCTTGCAGCCAATCATGGGTCTCTCCTCTCCTCTCCTCTCCAGGGTTGGCTGTTCACTCCCACATTGGGGTTCATCCTCCTCTGTACTGTCGCCCTCCTGTGCCTGGACAAGTATTCCATGGTCTATGATCACACTGTGTAGCATGCAACAGGCCAGGAATTTGCCACAGACCTTTTCAGGGCTGTATTGTAAAGAACCACTGGACCTGTCAAGGCATCTGAACTGCATTTTCAACATGCCAAACACACACTTGATGATGTTGCATGTTGCTGTGAGTGCCTCATTGTAGCATTCCTCAGCCTCGCTACTGGACCATCATATGGGGGTGAGTAGCCATGGCAGTAGGGGGTACACACTGTCACTTGGGGACAGAGACATGTGTTAGTTTCACTCAGGTGTATGCATGGCCTGACACAACCACCACCCCTTGCCTTCCTATGCTGCCACTACCTGTCCAACTGGGTGGCATTTACACCTACCCACCTGCGCAGCCTCTGTACCACCATTGTGGGACCTCACATTTATGTCCTGCTTTCAACCTGGCTGGGCACAGCTGGGCCAACCTCTCCCCAGGCCTGCAGACCTCATCCCTCTTGTGTGGGCACCATGTCACTGTCCTGTCCAGCCATTGTGCTCGTCCATGTCCAGGACAATGTTAGTAGCTGGGGGCATCTGTTGCTTCCTGCACTGCCACATGTGCCTGCTGTGCAGCACCCCTCCCCTGCTTGGCCTGTGGCCTTATGCACCACTGGCTCTGTATCTGTGTGTCCCAGTCTGGCAGGACCCCAGGTTCCATGGTTCAACATGGCTGTTTGCCATTGCACTGTCCCTGTCACTCTTCCCCCACTCCCTACACTACCATCAGCTATGTGCTGTGCCATGGAGTACTTGGTGTGGGCATGGGTTCCCACTCAACTCACCCACTAGATGACCAGTGGGGATTTCCACACCCTCAAACCAGTGGCACAATGCCAAATGAAGGCATCATGTGTACTTCCAAGGTGTGTGGAGCAGACATTGGTTATGCACCCTGTGACATTACATACCACCTGGCAGTTGATGGAATGGTAGCCCTTCTGGTTCAAGTATGCTACATTGTCCGGGCCAGGTGGTGCCCTGATTGCCACATGGGTGCAGTCAATGGCCCATATCACACCTGGCATGCATGCCACCCTGTGGAATTGCTGTATGGTTTCTGTCCACTCTGCCTGTGTGCAAGGGAATTGGATGAACTCTGAAGCACGTGGCAGCAGAGTGGTGAGGAACTGTGTGAGGAGATGGGACATGGCAGACTGTGTGATCCCAGTGGTGTCATCCACTGGTATCTGGAAGGTGCCTGTGGTGAGCAAGCACAATGTTGCTGTCACCTTTGTCTCCACCGACATGGCATGACTCCTTCTGGTGGGTGCCTGCAGTTCATCATAGCACAGCTAACAGAGCTGTCTCAGAATTTCCTTGTTGAGTTGGTACCAGTCCACAATCCCTGTGTCAGTCAGCTGTTCACAGGTGACATAGGCACAGTACTGTCTCTGTTGGGCATACCACTTATGGGTCCTTCCATGGCCACATTGCTGTTCTGTCAATCTCCTCACACCCCTCACTACCTCCAGCATGAGGAATGCTGACCCATCTATTGTTTGCCTCCTGCTGTTCTTCTGGCTGCCTGTGGATGGCTTGCACTTAGGCCACCTCCTTTTATGCCTATCTTTTGGTGGCACATCTTTGGAGATAGCCACACATGCGCCGCCCATTTGGGCTGAATATAGAGATGCGCTGCACATTCATGGGAACACCCCCTCCAGATGCACTGCATACATTATAGTTGCTTTGTGGTGCATCCAGATTTGTGCAGTGCATCCCTGCTCTTTCAATATCGTGCTGTAGTGCATCTCCTTTGAAAATGTCCCCCATGTATATTATTTGTTTGAAATTTGGAACCTGGAAAGGCAAACTGAGCCAGTGCTCAGTTCCAGGTATGGCCTAGGGTGAGGGGAAGAAAGAGGTACTTAGTGAAAACAGATGTGTTACACAGTATGATAATTCCAAGAGAAATAGACAAATGTAAGTCACATATGAGGATTAAGTATACAATATACAAAACGTCTCTAATTGTTCAAGGAAAACATAATACATACAGTGATTGGTAGGACCAAATACATTAAGACGGTACATTAGAATTTGTGCCAAATTAATACCCAGTTAAGTAAACCAATAAGGCTGCAGGTTGAAGTATTAGACAGGGGGCTATTGACCTTTAACTCCAGCACAAAGGAATAAAGAAAATAGTCCATCTGAGCTTCATTTTTCAAAATGCATATGGATTTCTAAGTGGTGGGTAGTTTTGCTGGCTATTTATTTTTATGGCTGCATGGGCGGAACCATGCTGATGTATTGCCATGATGTAAGAGAGAAATATTTACTGTGGTAGTATGTGACAGGAATGTGAGGCAATTGTCCTCTGCTAAGTGTTTTGACTGCTGCTGTGGCACTTATCTCTGCCTCCTGTTTAAAGCAGCAGTACTACATAAAAAAGTCAGTACCACATAGGTGCCTTCCTTCTGATCTGTTGAACATGTAGCTGTTTAAAATTATGTTGTGCAGTGCAGCATTTCTCTAAAAAGAGCCCAGTTTCTTTGTTTTTGTTTACATTTGTATGTCTGCAATGTTGTCCCCCCCCCACCCTGGACAAGTGCTGCCTACTGCACACACACACAATGACATTCTGCTTCTTTTACAATTGGTTAGGCTCCCTGTGCAGTGTGTGCTCCCTTCTGTGCTGCTGGAAAGTTTTCTATCAGTTCTCACAAGAAAGTATACTAATGTCAGTGGTGAATGAGTTAATTAACAAAGGAATGTAGTCTAACAGTGGGAGGTAACTTGAGACACAAGCAGATGCACTGCTGAGAAACAAGCTAAATTCTCTCAGGTCATACCTGAAAACGAGCAGTCTCTATCTAATGCTCCTACCTGGTCAATAAAAACTAAATAAATGTCTTTATGCTGCAGTGACATTTTAATGAGGTCTGTGGCTCACATTAATTCAAGAAACATTAATTAAATAAGTTCCTGTGCAGAACTGTTTTACTGCTGTTTGTTACCAGTATGTGCTCACAAAAGCAAACCATGTTTATTTTGCAACATACCTCAAAAACAAGGATATGGTGCAAGCAGGAAGAATACTCCAGATACTGGAAGAATTCATCAGACAATACTCTGTGTTTAGTAAAGACCCCAGTAACACAGTGAGCTGAAACTGCACTTCGTCAATTTGTGAAGGAGCACTGCAAGCACAAAATGGAACTACAACACAGATAAAATGTAATACCTAGAGTTAGGCAGTAGAAAACAAGGAGGAAGCCATAAATCACTCATCTAGTCTATTACTATTTTACTATTTACTATTACCATTACTAATATTTTATTGAATGTGGCAGTACTGCAAACATGAAGAAAGAGGCATGGGTTTTAATCCCACCACATGATTGCTGCACAATGTGTCAACAAGCTTTGAATGTGGTAGTACCATGAACATGCAGAAAGTGGCATAGGTTCTAATCCCACCACATGTTTACTACACAATGTGTATACAAGCTTTACATGTTTACTACACAATGTGTCAACAAGCTTTACAGGTTTTTTTTGCTTGCTTGTTTTTGACAAGGCAAACAATATATGTACTCAGACAGACACAGGAAATGCAGACAAATAAAAAGGAAGCACAGCAAGAAAGTGTAAGAAAATGAACACTGTTATGCAATGTACCAGACAGTTATGCTTGCTGTATGACTAGCACCCTCTGGGATGAACAAGGTGAAAATGTTATTTCTATTCAGTTGAATGTCTACAACTCGGAAACATTCAACATTTCTCACTAGTGAGATTCTTGGTTCTTGTACTTTAGAGAGTAAAATACACACATCACAAAATGTTATTCTGTTTGTACTGCAAAACCAGCATATTGTAGGTACAGTAGTCACTTTATAACAGTGGCAACAAGTCAAGAACACATACTTCTTATCAGACTAGAAGTCTGCATGGAAGATTTTTTTTACCAGAAATGTCATAGAAAAACAACAAAACTAGTAAAATAATAAATCTATTAGACCAGGGAGGGGCTGTGGACATGGCCTACCTAGACTTTAGCAAGGCATTTGACACAGTCCCACACAAAAGTTTAATAAACAAGTTATCCAGCCTGGAAGTGGGTCCCAGGGTGGTAGCCTGGGTGAAAAATTGTCTGGACAATAGGATGCAGAGGGTACTAGTAAACAGAGTCCAATCTAAAGAAAGGGGGTTACTAGCAGGGTACCGCATGGTTCAGTACTGGGACTGGTCTTCCTTAATGTCTTTATAGGTGACATTTCAGAGGGACAGGAAGGAAAAATATGCCTCTTTACAGATGACACAAAGATTTGCAGCAAGGTTGAAATATGAGGGGTGATGGAAAGGATTAAAAGGGACATGGCAAGGTTGGAGGAATGGTCAAAGGTAGGGCAGCTTAGATTCAATGCAAAGAAGTGCAAAGTAATGCACCTGAGAAACAAAAACCCAGGGGAAGAGTACACAATGGGGGAGAGAAACTAACAACAACAAAAATAGAAAGGGACATGGTGACAGTCATATCAGACCACCTAAAGATAGGCAAGCAATGTGAGAAGGCAGTAATGAGGGCTGGGGGATACTGGGATGCATAGGGAGAGGCATCACTAGTAGTAAATGGGAAGTTGTTATCCCTCTATACAAACAGTTGGAGAGACCCCACCTGGAGTACTGCATTACAGTCCTGGAGACCCCATCTCCACAAGAACATAGACAGGATGGAGGCAGTCCAGAGGAGAGCAACTACAATGGTGCATGGTCTGCATCACAAGCCATACGAAGAGAGGCTAAAGGAATTTAATACAGTAGGTATACCCTCGAGGAAAGGAAGGAGAGGGGGGATATGATAGAAACTTTCACTTACCTCAAGGGAATCAGGGTCTCCCTGTGGATGTTGTATACCTAGACTACTCAAAGGCATTTTATTCTGTTTCACATGGGACTCTGCTGTATGTCTTACAGGAATATGGTATTAATCAAAATCTATGTAACTGGATAGCATCATGATTGGTAAATAGAAGGCAGCAAGTTCAGATAAGGGGGTTTCTGTCTGATTGGGGAAAAGTGACAAGTGAAGTGCCTCAGGTGTCAGTCTTGGGGTCTTTATTATTTAATATACTGGCCTTCTCAATGCAGGTGTCAGAAGATGCTTGGATTTGCAAGTATGCGGATAACACAAAAATAGGGATGGTAGTTAACGATGATATATCTACCCAAGCCCTGCAAAAACAATTGTTGAACTTGGAGAAATGGGCAAGGATACACAAATTGAAGTACAATGAAGAAAAATGTGGAGTTATGCACTTCAAAGCGAATAACAGACTAGTGCAATACAGACTAAATGATAAACCCATTCTGGAAACAGAAAAAGAAACAGATCTTGGGGTAGTTATATCAAACACCCTTAGTTTTGACAGTCATAACTTAAAGTCAGTCAGGAAATGTAATAAAATAATGGGAAATATTCTTAGCAATATCAGAATCTTGAGGGAAGAGGTTTTCATTCCACTTTATAAGACCTTGGTGAGACCAGTAATTGAATATGGAGCCCCACTTAGTTTGTCACAAACAGTTGGAATATCGAATAGGATAGAGCAAGTACAGAGGAGGATCACAAAAAAAGTGAAAAGGGTGCAGGATCTGGGTTACCATGATAGATTGAAAACTTTAAATCTTTACTCCATGTCTTACTGTCAGGTAAGAGGGGACCTATGTTATGTCTATGAAGCATTTAAAGACGAGATAATCTGAGAAACAGCAGCTCTTTGCCGGAAGGATGAGACAATAATTTTTACTAGATCTCATCCCTGGCAATTACGTGGTGAGAGGTATAATACCACAAGGAGAGCAAGGTGGTTTAGTCAGCGTGTTGTAAGTGCCTGGAATGCACTTCCATGTGAAGTGGTAAGTGCAGACAGTATGGATAGTTTTAAGAAACTGCTTGATGCTTACATGGGGCATACAAAGTGGATAATTTGACCACTGTTACCAGTGTCAGGCCTTTATTTTGGCTCTAGAAGCTAATTGGACCTGAAAAGTCGACCTATGCACCTATGTGTACCTATCAACAAAGTCCAAGAGGGTAGCATCTTTCAGAAAAAGAGATGTGCAAGAACAAGGTGGCACAAGTTGAAGACAGAAGTGGGGGATGGCTCAGGGACAATGTGAGGAAGTATTTTTTCATGGAGATGGTGGTGGACGCATAGAATATCCATCCTGATAGGGTTGTTGGGTCAAAAACAGTGAGGGAATCCAAGAATGCATGGGACAGACATAAGGCAATTCTAGAGGGGGGGTAGGAGGAAGTAGGCTGTTGGTTAACTAGGATCTGCAGCTTATCCAATAGGTAGGGAAATGGGCAGACTAGGTAGGCCAAGTGGTCCTTATCTGCTGTCAAAGTCTGTGTTTCTGTGTTTCCAAGCATAAACCCAGGCTTGAACCTTTATGACCTGAAATGACAGGCTGTTCAAAGTTAATCTAAGACCACTGCATCTAATGCTACAGGAAGTAATTCATTTCACAATGCGGAGTCTTACCATAAGTAAAACTTAACAGGCATTTAATTATAAAGTATGACCTTGTGAAAAGAAACAGTAATCTTTATTCATGTTTAGGAAAATTATTTAAATAAGCACTACCGCTATGAAGTAGCCAACAGCTGTTATCTTTTTATGGCTGCGTGGGCAGAGCTCTGCAGATGTTTTACAATCACTGTAGGAGAAAAACAGCCTGCGAATGGAACGTGACCCTGTGTTCACCTACAGTGATGCACCAATGTCTGTACAGCACTGACTCCATTGGCGGTGTCCTCTGCCGATGGAGCTCCCCTCTGCAGAAGGGTTGCTCCCACCCCCACGGGCACACTACTTCAGTTCCTCACTTCCATCAGAACTGTGCATGCACGAGTATCATGCATGTGCAGTTCCATTGCCACTACCATCTTGCAAACAGCAAACCACCACCGCTCAACAGCTGTGCTATCTGCCTCAAAACTGCCACTGCCACTCCAAAAGCCATCACCTCTCCAATAGCCGTTCACCACCACTCTGATACCCATACCCCACCACCACCACAGGTGAAAGCACTGTGCAGCTGTTTTGACTCTGACCAGAGTTTGTTTAATGTGCAGCAGATATTGCTGATCTATTGCCATTTGTTTTTCATATGATTTGAAGACACTTCTCTGTGATGGGGTGTATATCCCATATGCCTATCACTCTAGAAGAACATATTCACTCCCAAAAATGTGTTTCTTGAAACAAAAGTCACGACAGTCTAAATTTTCAGCCTTAAACTGAACAGAATTCAGATCCCTTAATTAAATTAGCAGTGTCAGTGGCTCAGTAGGTAGCACATTCGCCTCTGAGGCTGGGAGATCAGAGGGCTGTGGGTTCAGTTCCCACATCTGGCACTTGGGTTAATATCCCAGTACTGACACTGTAGTGCAGCATGAGAGGGGTGCTGCACTTCTGAGGTGCCATCTTTCGGATGAGACATTAAACCGAGGTTCCTTCTGCCTGGACTGGTGGTAGTTCAGGTGGATGTTAAAGATCCCATGGCACTTATTGAAAAGAAGTAGGGGAATTTCCCCAGTGTCCTGGCCAAATTTCCCTCATTCACTAAAATTATCACCAACAGCTTAATCTGGTTCAAGGTCAGTTGGCATTCATCTGTATCCCCCTCCCCCGGGTCATGCCTGAAAATAGGCAGGATTTGTCTAGTGTACTTATCCGGTCAACAAAAACGAAATAAATAAAAAAATTAAAAATATATGAATACAAAGTGCCAGTGCAAATTAAATAGTTCATACAGTGCAAATTACTGAAGAAAAAAGGAGCTTCACTGAGATACTACCTGACCACCCTGGTGTTTTGCCAAGTTCATCTTAATCAGGATCTCAATTAAGCCATCCTTTCTACTGGTCCCAGAGACATCTGCCAGGGAAGATATAGAAAAGTGCACAATCAGACTGCACTGGTCCTATCTCCTCCTGTAGGAGTGATGGGAACAAACATTCAGGCCCGCAGATGCTTGATAAACATACCATGTATACTGATTATAACTCCTTTTGTTGGCAGGTAGAAGGGATGAACAATTGGGCCTTAATGTACATAGCAATCATCAAAATATTGTTCCAGGTCCTGCTGCCAGTTGAAGAGAGGCAATTAGACCATAGGTCCCTAAATACAACCTGCTACCACCACCTCTGTCCTAGCTCCTGCTTGAGAGGGGTGGCAGAATATCGTCATTGGGCCCAAGAGTTGTGTTTCCCTTTTCCAATCACTCTGGCTTCCATTGGAAGAATAAAAATGGGGCTTTCAGGTTGTGAAGTGGTGTACAATGAGGTCACAGATGAAGTCAATAGCATTGACTTGACGTAACTGGGGAAGTATATGTATACACGTGTACTGTGGTACATGGTGTGTACGTTTGTGTGTTTAAGTGCATGTATGACTGTATGTGAGCACATCTCTGTGTGTGTGTTTATATACTGTGTATCTGTGGGCGTGTGTGAGTGAATCTCATTGTCTTTTCTTGTTTGCTTATACAGCTACTGTCCCAGCTAGTGATGTGCACGTGCCTGTTGTGGTCTGTATGCACAGGCTTCTGTAAGTGTGGCAATGTTTATTTGTATACATTAGTGATGTCTGCATGTGTATGCAGTGGTATTGCTATATTGTAAGTGCATCTGTATGTAGTCTGCATCCATGAGTGGGTTTATGTGTCTATGTATTGTGCACCTGTGTGGGGGTTCATCTATCTCTTGCATGCATGTGAATGCTTTACAGAACAATCCCTCAAAGTCCTACTGGTGTAAAACCACTGGCATTCTGAACCAAAGTCCATAAGACTGGATGAAGGGCATAGGGTGACAGATACTGAGATACTGTTCTTTTCAAGTTATTACTAACTTTGGCTGGTGCATTATTGACTGGCTAGGGAGGGTGGTAGGACTTGAATGGTCCTTGGAAGACTTTATAGGGTTTGCAAGGAAGGAGGAAATGTACAGTAATACATGGCTGGGAATGGTTTATTTTGGGCTGGTGGATTCTAGCTTGTGGACCTGGTGGCATAAATTGCTGCCTGCCATGAACATGCACCCTGTGATAAGGTGTCACAGTTTCCTGGGATACAAAATTAGAGTAATTGCCATTGGAATGCATTGGTTCTATCAGTACCCTGCAAGATATCACTGGGTGCACTATGATAGAGCCTTTCGTCCTCTTGAGTGGCACTGTAACTTTCAACCTATCATCACCCAAATGTTGGGCACACCACTTGAATTTGTATAACTGCACAAGCCAGTTGGCTAAATTAACTCTTGTTTTCATTGTTTTCCTTATATTTCCCATCTTGCCCCATTCCTTCTGTTTTCCATATCTCAACCTCCTTAATTTTACATTACATTTTATAACTTTGAAGAGTATGATTTCTTGTGTCCATACATATGCATGACTTCACTTTGCTATTTCAGGTTCCCTTTGATGCTATTTTTCTGTTTGAAATATATTACATTTTACTGGGTATACATCAGATTATAAGCACAACCTTGTATATAGGGTTGCTCTTGGGCTAGTGTGGTATCATGTCATTATAGGGAGTCCATAATAGTGAACACATAAGAGCAAATCAATTGTAGCAAGGCACACTATTGTGACAGGCAGTAAATAGTGAGTGGCACATAAGAGCGACTGTAACATATGAGCGATTAACACTTTTGAGTGACTGATACACAATAGCAAACACTGGCAGCATTTCCAGGCTGTTACAGCCAGCCGACCATGCTGATACCCCCCCATCAATGAGCGGTGTGGTGTCGTAATCTAAAAGATAGGGGTTAGAGGAGCACAGACCCCTGTGGAGGGGTGCAGAGGGCTATGCCCCCTGTGTATGTCACAATGAATGACACCTGTGATTTGGAAATAAAAGTGGGCATGTTATGTGCTCTGCTGCTTTCCTTTTCTGGTGAGGAGATGGCTATAGAGTTTCTCAAGAGCCAGAAGGAAATGCCACTTGCCCTCTATGGAGGATATATCTTCAAATGGAACAAGGCTGTTGGAGAGAAAGTATACTGGAGGTGTGCTGATTATCATTGGTAGTGGTGTCTTGCAAGGATCCATACTGTTACAGACAGTGTGGTGTTGGTTGGTAAATCCCACAACCATGTTGCTGATGCATCTGATGTGAGGGCTCCGAGGGTGGTGAGTGATATGTGAGAAAAGGCCTATACCAGCATTGAGACCACTGCCCAGGTGGTCCTACAGAGTGTGGCTGGAGCAAGTGCTGCTGTTGCTGGGAGGCTTACATCTGTTCGACTGCTCAAGTGCACCATTTAGTGGGTACTCCAGATCGAGTGTTTTGCACCAGCAATGCCAGCAACTGTGGAAGAAATGGAAATACCCTGGGAGTACACCCTGACCATGTCTGGTGACTGCTTTTTGTTTAATAATAGTGGTCCAACCCCTGACAGATTTCTCATATATGCCACCAAGCGTTATCTGGGTTACCTGTGTCAGTGTAAGCAGTGGTTCATAGATGGAATGTTCAAGTTATGTCCCACCCTGTTTTCCTAACTTTACACTATACATGGGATGAGTAAAGGCACCATTATCCCATCTGTCTATATCTTGATGTTGTCATGAAGTGCACAGACATATTGTATGAGTGGATGCTGCAGAAGCTGTGAACATGGGGATCCACGGTATGTCTGTGAGCATAATGTTGGACTTTGAAATTGCTGCTTTGAAGGCTATCACTGCTGTATTCCCCTCAGTATAGGTGAGGAGTTGTTTCTTTCATTTGGGACAGGCTTTGTGGTGAAAGGTGCTGCTGTGTACACTCGCTACATAGCTGATGCAGAATTTGCATTGAATATCAGAATGCTGTTGGCGATTGCATGCGTTCCTGTGGAGGATGTGGTTGCCAGCTTTGAAGAGTTGTTGGAGAGGACAATTTTGTTAATAATGATGATCTCTTGCAGACCCTCATAGATTACTATGAGGAGACTTGGATTGGGTCACCTCTGACCCGTTCAGGTCGCTGACATCTGACGTTCGCACACCTGTATTGGAACTGTTACGAGAGTGCCCGGAGTGGTGAACCAAGAACAAACAGTTCTGTTGAGGGGTGGCATAGGGGCTCTAGTACTCAGCTGGGTGCATGCCACCCTTCCAGCTGGTGTTTTTTTGAATGCATATAGGAAGAGCAATGACTGGCTGAGGTATGAATGGAGCAGCTTTTGTCTGCCTCTGAGATCCCCAGTGTCAACCGCAGCTACCGTTATTTAACCAATCAAATACAGCAGTGAATATCATATCCATAGTCACTATAATTACTTAAGAGGCCTAGCATTCAATTTTTAATTGCAGATCTGAGCTATATATTAGCTGTTATATGCTGCATTACTAATGCCAGTCACTGCAATTGCGTTTGCTATTATAAATTCGCTATTTTGACGTTCGCTATCATACACTTACTATTTTAACATGGAACCGGCTCGTGTCATATGCTACATGCTTTATATAAATGATGCAATTAAGTAATTTTTACTTTATGTATCAGGTTGCAGAAAACAACAGTTGTTTGATATTTGGATATATGAGCCTGGCAGTAAAGATGACATTTTGTATCAAAACACATTTCTTTTTCTCAATTTTTCTATACATTTAAAAAAAAACTAATGCAAATATATATTATACCTTGCACAGTAGTGCAGGTATAGTTAGGGTTGAGTGACCAATTCTATGTTAAAACCAAATGTTTGCACTTTGATAACTTTGCAACCGCTCATCTGATTTGCCTGAAATTTACCATGCGCTGTCTGCTACCATAGATCTCTGGATCTGACAAGTTGTGTTCCAGTCAGACGAGTGGTTGTGAACCTGATGAGTGCCAAAAAGTGCAAAACAACACTTTTAGGCCAATTTTGGCAATTTCTTTGATCATCTCTACAGGCCGAACAGTTTGTCCGTCTGTTCCAAAACTTACAGGGTATGTGGGGACTGGGTCACGGAAGTGTCTTTTGAAGGTTTGGTGAATACATATTAATCCACTTAAAAGTTATTAAAGCTTAATGTTTCCCATTACAGCCTATGAGAAAAAAATATGTGTTCCCCTCGAAAACACTTTTTACTTTCGCAAATGGGTTTGGTACTTTTGTGCTGCCACCATCTTGTTTTCAGTTAGTGAGGCAGAAAAAACATTGTAGTTCAAAAAATACTGGCCCTAGGTTAACACCAACAGATGGGTTTACCTAATTGGTGCCCTAGGAATATGACCCTGGCATTAGTTTGTTGTCAGGATGCCCAGAAATATGTTCTTTAAAGTTCTTCTGCCATCTTAGCCCCGGAACGTTTATGAAAGTTCCACAGACTTTTGCAAAAGTCCCACAGATACTTTCATGAAAGTCCCACATCTACAATGGTGGGAATTCTGCAAAAGTTCAGCAGTGCTTTCATGAAAGCTCCCCTATGCAAACCAATGGGATTTTCATGATATTCCTCAGAACTTTCGAGAATGTTCAACAGCCCCAAAACACCACTTTCTTTGCGACTTCATAGCAAGACAACGGTTAGGACTTTTGGGCTGAAATTTGCAGGGTGGCAAGTCCTTTCCCCCACAGATGTGCCTTTTGCTAGCTTGGTGAAAATACAGTATTTACACCATTTGCTCAGTTACAGAAGTTCAAAGTTGTAAATTTTCCCATAGGATAACATTGTGTTGGCTACGGTGCCTTTCGGTGCCTATATCTCAAAAACGGTTCAAGATATGGATTTTTCGCTAAGCACAGCTTAATACACCTTTGGGCATACTAAGCATGCATGGAGGTGGCTAGGTCATGAATACAACTGCAAAATATTTTTTTCTGCAGTTGTTATGGTGGTTATTGCCAAATATGCATTAAAAGGGTTAATTGGAATGTCTCTAGGCTTGCGCTATGTCTCTGTACTTGTGGGTAGGTGGGAGTGCAGGGCCCACTTATGCATACTATTTATGCTAAACTGGGACCACAGGGCCCTCTTGCACCATGACTCTACACTTATGGGTGGGTGGGGTACAGGGTCCAGAGGGCCTGCACTCCTACCTATGGATACCATTTTGCAAACCTGAAGGCATAGTTATGGATGGGTGGGAGCACAGGCCCCAGAAGGCCTGCACTCCCACCTATGGATACCATTTTGCAAACCTGAAAACATATGTATGGCTGGGTGAGAGTGCATGGCCCAGAGGACCTGCGCTCCCATCTATAGATACCATTTTGCAAACCTGAGGACATAGTTATGGGTGGGCTATGGCTACCATTTTGCAAACCTGAGACATAGTTATGGGTGGATGAGAGTGAAGGGCGTGGAGGGCCCGTGCTTCCCCCTATGGATTCCATTTTGCAAACCTGAGGACACAGTTATGGATGGGTCCATCTATGCATTCCATATGAGTAACATTCGACTTTTCCAAAAAGAAGAGAAGTTCATTGCATAAAAAAGTCTGTTAATACATCAGTTGGTTGATTCCACATCAACAAAAGTCTGGAAATTCGATGTTGGGTTAGCAACCCTGCCCCTCCATACACCTCACCACGCGCAAGGCATCGGGGGCATGCCTTGTGGGGTCGTGGGCCTAACTCTCACCCCATTCTCACTATATTATACCATCTCAGCTGGTTTACACATTGAATAGGGTGAGGAGTTAATAACTAAGGCACACCCGATGCCTGTTGGTCTGTGTAGGTGTGTACTGAGGGGGTAGGGTTGATAACCTAACATCAAATTTACAGACTTTTGTTGCGTGGAATGAACCCTAACTGATGTATTAATGGAGTTTTTGTAATGAAAATATATATATATATCTATATCTAGCTATATATTATACTGGTGCTGTCATACCAATATAGTTAGGGTGAAACTGCACATTTAGGTTAAAGTCCAAACATTGAGCCTTAATAACATTGGAGCCTTTCAATGGATTTGCATAAAATATGGCATGCATAATCCCTAGGGGTAGTTCTCATTACCTGAACAACTTCATAGGAATCAGTCAAGTGGTTTCTGAGATATAAAGTGTTGCAAAAACAGAAAAATCTGGATTTTTTGACATTTCTTTCTACAGCTGGATCTCAGAAATGGCTTTATGTTGTGGGCTGCAGTTATGTGGGGAGAAAGCCTTTGGCTCACAGATGTGCCTTTTGAAGGTTTGGAGAAAAAATATTAATCCTTTCAAAAGTTATGACATTTTAAACGTTCCCATTATTTCCTATGGGAAAATGTATATGTCAGGCACAAAAGATGCTATTTTGCACACAGTACAGTATTGTGCACACAATACGAGCATCTTTTCACAAAGAAGGTTGGTATTGTGTGCATTATAAGAGTATTGTGCGCACAATATCAGCTTATTTCCACATAGAAGCCTGGTATTGTGCACACTGATCACAGAGTTTCGAATGATTGAGCTGTGTCACGTCCGCCATCTTGTTTGCCTGCTTAGTAAGAATGATGAAGTCCCGAAACTTTTTAACACAAAACAAAAATCAGAAAACAGCTAAAGAGGACCATTATAGTGTATTCTGATATTTTTGGGTGTTTTAAGCTGGACCCAAACAACTTCTTTTGTTGGGTGCCAGCTTATACAGAGAACTTGTAATCCGTTCTCTGTATGAGAAGAGCAGTATTTTCTTGACTTCTGCAGCTGCAGCTGCAGCTCATGCTTCCGGCTACAGAGTCAAGGAAGACCTGCTTTGTTCCATGATGACACGGAGTGCCCAATCCCATGTTGGAATGTATACCCTACACACACACACAGTTATTTGGCACACCTCAAGGTGCCCTACTATTACATTTATGAAAAACCCTGTAAAAAAAAAAACTGTCCCCGATGCCTTTTATTTGATGTAGAATCTTGCATCAAAATTTGTGATAATTTCGATGCAGGATTCTGCATCAAAGTATTCTGCCCTCCACCCCCTAGTATTGTGGCACACAGAGAGCTCACCCCAGTGTGGCCAGATAAATGGTATTTTGTAGAAATAAAACTGACACCAGGATGCCACTCCTGGTGTCAGATACCTCCCCAGCTCACTTCTATTGCCAATGGGGGGTGCCTAATCCCCCTGTCAGCATCATGATCCCCTCCAACTTTGGTGGCACAGTGGGAGCCCACCTCAGTGTGCCCAATTATTTGTTTTTTATTTTAACCAGTGAAAAAAGAAAACCATCCCCTGCTGTCTTCAAAGCAGAATCCTGCATTGAAATATGTGAAAATTTAAGTGAAGGATCCTGTATTGAAGTATTCTCCACCTCAAATTCCAATTTTCACACTGACGTCAGGGGGACCCAATCCCTGTGACGGTGTGTAACCTCCCTCCAGTATTGCGGCACACTGGGAGACCACCCCAAATGTGCCCAGATAAATGTTTTTATTTTTGAAAGAAAAAAACCTTACCAACACCAGGATACCCACTCCTGGTGTTGGATGCCTCCCTAGCTCACCACTTTAATTTCTGACAGGGGTGCTCAATCCCCCTGTTGGCATCATGATCCCTCCCCAAACTTTTGTGGCACACTGAGAGCCCACCCCAGTGTGCCCAATTTTTGTTTTTTATTTTAACCTGTAAAAAAAAGAAAACCACACCAAAGTATTTTTTTTTGTTTTTTTAACCCTGCCAAAAAAAAAGTCCCTTCTTGTCTCCTCACTCCCCACTTCCCCTCCCCATCCCACCCTCCTCTGCCAGACCTCCCCGCACCCCCCTCACTCATACATACCCTCTGGAGGTTGGGATTAGTGATCTTCTCTGGACCGGGAACATGTCTGCACTCTTCAAAGTCAAACTGCAATCTGAGCAATCAAGGTAAGCCATATAATGGGAGTTAATGGGGGGGGCAACTTATGTTGATATCTCGGCCAATTTTAGGAATTTTGGCCACAAATTTTAAACATGGGGTTCTTGGAACCCCACTTCATGAACACTAATACTGTCACTTCATTTCTCAGTCCTGAAAGGTGATTCTGCGGTTGCTGCATGGAATCACTTTTTGAGACTGATTCACAAAATGACAGTGCCACTGTTCATGAAAGGGGGTCCCAAAAAGCCTATAATGCAAATGTGATGAAAAAAGTCCCCAAAATGACTGCATTATAAGTGTTCAATTCTCAGTTTTTATGTACGCTCGTAACTTTGCCAATGTTTAATATTTTCACTCCAGATTTTCAACATTGCCATTTTTTAACACCTCTTATGAACAGTGCAGCTGTCATTTTTCATATCCTACCCAAATTGTGTTTTCACACCTGTGGCGCAGAATGGCATGGTCGCTACTCAAAATCAACTTTTGGGACAGATTAACAAAATGACATTGCCACTGTTCATGGGGGGAGGCCCCATAAAGCTCATATTAAAAATTTGGTGAAAAAATTCCAAAACATGACTGCGTTACTGGTATGCATTCTGCACTTTCTACGCACCCTCATAACTTTGCCAATTCTTCATATTTTCACTCCAGATTTTCAACATTGCTATTTTTTCACACCTCCTTATGAACAGAACAGCTGTCATTTTACACATCCTGTCAGAATGTGATTTCACATCTGTGGTGCTGAATGGCATGGTCGCTGTGCAAAATCAACTTTTGGGATAGATTAACAAACTCACAGTTGCACTGTTCATGAGGGGAGATCCCATAATACCGACGTTGTAAATTTGGTGAAAAATTTCAAAAAATTAGCACGTTACGAATGTGCATTGCTCAGTTTATATGCACACTTGTAACTTTGCCAGTGTTTCCCTTTTTGATACTGTTGTACTATCTGGATGGAGGGATGGGAGCACAGAGTCCAAAGGACCCTGGCTCCCACCATAACATATGAATACTGTTGTACTATCTCAATGGAGGGATGGGAGCTCAGGGTCCAAAGGATCCTACTCTCCCAATGTGAATGTGGACACTGCTGTACTCTCTGGATTGTGGGATTGGAGTGCAGGGTCCAAAGGACCCTACACTCCTACCATGATTTATGGACACTGTTGTACTATCTCAATGGAGGGGCCCTGCGCTCCCACAGTAAAATGAGGACACAGTTATACTATCTGAAAAAGAAGGGAAATTCTTTGCAAAAAACATCATCAATGCATCAGTTAGGGTGGCTACCACAGTGACAAAAGCAGGGAAGTGAGGCGTCACGGTTTCCACCCCAAGGCTCCAGCCCATCCCCACCCTACACACACCAACAGGCATTGGGGTGTGCCATGGGGTCATAAAAACTAACTTTCACCCCATTGTCCTCTATTGTAGTGTATAAGCTTGTTTACATGTGGAATGGGGTGACATTTGAGCCATATGACCTCATGGCATGCCCCAACGTCTGTTGATATAAAAGAGGAATCCAGCATTGTATGAGAAAATTCCTCTTTCATATGGCCGCCATCTTGTTTCCAGTTTGCCTAAAATTCAAATTTGGAAACCTGCCAAAATGATATTCTGGGAAGGAACCAACGTATGTAGCTTGCTTATTGTGACACTCTAGGTGCATTCTGCACTTTACTGTTCAGAAAATGCTCTTAAAATGTCTGTTATTTAACATTTAAATTCTTTCTTCGTATCAGCATCATGCTGTACAATGTAGGATCTTAGTTCGTATGATGATACAAACTAGGATCCTACTTCGCATGACTCTGATACAAACAAAGAATTTAAATGTGGATATCTCAGCCATTTTTTTTGGTATTTTCTCACCGAATTTTCAACATAGGCATTGTGGGACCCCACCTCATGAACAATGCCACTGTCATCTCATTATTCAGTCCAGAAAGGTGATTTCATGGTCACTGCACAGAGTTACCTTTTGGGATGAGAAATCACCTTTCAAGACCAATTAATGAAAAGACAGTCCCAGTGTTCATGAGGGGAGGTCCCAAAAAGCTCATGTTGAAGATTTGATGCAAAAAATCCAAAATATGGCTGTGTTACAAGTGTGCATTGAACAGTTTCTATGCACGCTTGTAACTTCGCCAATTTTTAATATTTTCACTCCAAATTTTCAACATTGCCATTTTTTCACATCTCCTCATAAACAGTACAGCTATCATTGCTCACATCCTGCCTGAAATGTGTTTTCACTCCACTGCCACAGAATGGCGTGCCGATGTGCGAAATCAACTTTCAGGATGGATTAACAAAATCACAGTACCAGTGTTCATGAGGGGATTTCCCAAAAAGCGCATGTTGAAAATCTCATTAAAAAATTCTCAAAAATGGCCATGTTACAAGTGTGCATTGTGCAGTTTCTAACAGCTCTCATAACTTCACCAATTTTTCATATTTTCCCTCCTGGTTTTCAACATTACACTTTTCCACACCTCCTCATGCACAGTATACAGCTGTCATTTTTCACATCCTGCCCAAAACATGATTTTACACCTGTGGTGCAGAATGGCTCATTTGCTGTGCAAACTCAACTTTCAGGACAGATTAACAAAATGACAGTGACACTGTTCATGAGGTGGTGTCCCCAAAATGCCATGTTGAAAACTGGGTTGAAAAAATCCTTAAAATGCCTGAATTAAGTGCATCTGTTGAATTGTGGCACCCACGATGCCTTTCGATGCCTGTATCTCAAAAATGATGTGAGATACAGATTTTATTGATGTACAGTATCTTGCATGGAGGTCTCACTGTCATGATTATAACAACACTGGAATTTTTTTCATGGCTGCTACAGTTGCTGAGATATTGGCAGATTAGTGTTACAAGCATTCCTTGCCCTATAGGGATACTGTATGGCTCCATATTTAATGTGTAAGTGGGAGTGCAAGGCCTGTGCTCCCACAGACACATATCGTTATGCACAAATGGGCAACTTGGTGGGAGCATGGGGCCCTTTTAATAGTTATATTACACTTTTTCAAAATGTAAGGAAATTAATTGCAAAAAACTTCATTAATGCATCGGTTAGGATTAAAGTGACAAAAGTGGTGAAATCAGATGTTAGGGTTGAGTTCCTAACCCCACCATCCCCCCAACCCTCATCTTCTACAGACCGACAAATGCCGGGGTGTGCCATGGGGTCATCAGGCCTAACTCTCACCCCATTCTTCTTTACTGTAGCATGTCAACCTGTTTACACATGGAATGGGGTGAGAGCTGGTCCTGATGGCCCCACTTGCTTTTGACCATCTGTTGGTCTGTGGAGGATGGGAGAAGGTGGGTGAGTTGAGGGCTCAACCCTAACATCTAATTTCCCCACTTTTGTCTCTTTAACCCTAACTGATGCTATATATATATATATATATATATATATATATATATTATAGTGCAGCGGTCACACCACTATATTTAGGGTTCAGGGGTCACTTACATACTAAAGTCAAAAGTTTGGGCGTTAATAACTTTGGATGCATTCAACAGATTTGCCTGAAATTTGGTATGCACGGTGGGGCATGGTAGATCTATTGATCTGCCAAATGTCATTTTGGTTGGCCTTACAGTCTTTATGCACCAAAATGCTGAAAAATGCAAAATTATCCATTTTTGGAGGCAGTTTTTGGAATATTGTCCATGGCGCTGTGTGACTGTTGTGTGGCATACCGTTCTGAGACATGGCTTGTTTGAAAGAGCTTCATTGGCCAAATATGCCGCTTTTTGTTTGGTGAAAAAATATTGAGGTATTCAAAAGCTATAGCACTTTTAAGTTCCCATTATAAGTCAATGGGAAAATTTATATGGTTATTTTGCGAATGAAGAATGGGGTTTAGGCCATCTGGTCCCTCCTCAGAATCAAAGAATTTGCAGGCTCACAATCAAAGATTCTTTGATCCCGAGGGAGGGAGGGACTAAATGGCCAGATCTGGAGGGACCAGATAGCCCAATTTTAACAACTTTAAAAATTAAATATCTCAGCAATGGTTTGGTCTTTTAACTTGAAATTCGGAGGGTGTTGATGGGATGTCCTGCAGATGTGAATTATGGTGCTTAGGTGTCAGAAAATACATTTATTCAAGATATATGGCATGGTGCAGTTTAAGTTTTGCAGACAGCATTTTACATTGTGGTAGTGGCTTGAAATTTCAGGGTAGCTAGCCTTACTGCCATGGACATACTTTTCAGTTGTTAGGTGTGCAAAATGTAAACAGGAGTGGAATTCTGCCACTCTGACCAATGAAAATCTCAAACTTTAAAATGTTATGCCTCGGACACGGTTTGGTCTTTTAAATTGAAATTGGCAGGGTGTTGAGAGGATGTCCTGTGCATGTGAATTATGGTATTTAGGTGTTGGAAAATTAAGTTGCTGCAGAGAAATTGTGTGACGCACTTTACATTTTGCGTATAGCGTTTTGCATTGTGGTAGGCACTTTTAATGTTAAACCTCACATTTTGCACATGAATAACTTTGCAACCATTCAACGGATTAGCACAAAATTTGGAATGCACAGTCTGATGTGGTAGGTCTCTTGATTTACTAAATTGTTTCAGTTGGACATATGGTTTTTGTGCAGCGAAGTGCCAAAAAATGCACTTTTCCCCACGTTTGCACATTTTTGTTGTCCGTGGCGCTATTTGGACACCGTGTGGGCTATTGGTCTGAATCTTGGGATGGAGTAAGTGCTTGGGCCAAGGAACATGCCACATTTTGTTTAGTGAAAAAATATTAATCTGTTCAAAAGTTATTACAATTTGAAATCCCCTTTATTTCCTATGGGAAAATGTATTGTATTTTTGGAATGTTAATGAGAAAGACCAGATGGCCCAAATTGGGATGACCATATCTCTATAACAGTTTGGCCTTTTTACTTGAAATTTGCAGGGTGTTGAGGGGATATCATAGATATGTGAACTATGCTGTTTAGGTGTTGGGGGAATAATTTGTTGCAGAAATATGCAATGACATAATGACATTTTTTCCATTGGATTACACTGCAGTCTGTGTCATGACTTTCGGTGCCATTATCTCGGAAACAAAGTGAGATACAGACTTTTCGCTAGGGCTGGCTCAGCTCACCTATAGGTAAGCTAATTATTGGAAAAAGATTTGAAATCATTGAGTAAGCCTGCAGTGGAATTCTGTTTGTACATTGCATGGTTCATGAGATATTGTGAAATTACTGTCACAAGGGTTGGAAGAGTGCCTGTCCAGTGCTTTTTGGTGCCCATATCTCGGAAACGGCGTGAGATATGGGTACAGTCATTCGATGGTGTGTGAAGTATTTGCTGTCATGGTTACAATGATACTAGATTTTTTTTATACCTCTTACGGTTCACAAGATATCTGCAAATTACTGTTACAAGGGTTTGGTGCCCTGTAGTGCTGCTGCATGGCTCTGCAGCTTTATGTGAGTGGTAGCGTAGGCCCAGATGCATATTGTTGTGCAGAAACTGGCAACTTGGTGGGAGCTGAGCTCTGCACTCTCACCAATATGTGTATTTTTCTACTCATATTACACTTTTTCAAAAAGTAAGGAAATTCTATGAAAAAAACTGTGTTAATGCTTCATTTAGGGTTAAAGCAAAAAAAGTCAGGAAATGAGACATTAGGGTTGAACCCCTAACCCCCCCTCACACATGCCACCCCGATCCTCCACAGTCTGACAGGTGCCAGGGTGTGTCATTGGGGTCATGATGCCTAAATCTCACCCCATTCACATTTACTGTATCATGTCAACATGCTCAGACATGGACTATATTATAGGGGCACGGTCGTGCCACTATGTTTAGGGTTATGAAGCCACTTTTATGTTAAAGTCAAAAGTTTGGGCATTAATAACTTTGGACCCTTTCATGAAATTTGGTATGCACACTGGGGCATGGTAGATCTCTTTAGCTGCCAAATTTCATTTTGGTCAGACTTACGGTTCTTGCGCAGCAACATGCTGAAAAATGCACTTTTCCCTCAGTTATGTAGGCAGTTATTTTTATTTTAACCATGGCGCTGTGTAGCCATGTGGCATGCTACTGTGTAACATGGCTCATCTGAAAGAGCTTATGTCAAGGAATATGCAACTTTTCATTTGGTGAACAAATATTAATCTATTCAAAAGTTATTAAACTTTTAATTTCCCATTATAAGTCAATGGGAATATTTATATGGTTATTTTGCAAAAGAAGAATGGCTATTCCTGCCTCACAATCAAAGAATTTGCAGGCTTGCAATCAAATAATCTTTGATCGTGATGGCCGCCATCTTGTTTTCACTTTGTAGTCGGAAAAATTCAAATATCTCAACCCGGGGGGACTTCTTAGGTGACACTATGGTGGGTTTTACTCAGGGGTCTTCCCTCTATCAAGCCATGCATGTGGCTTCTTTCAAAATGGTCAAAAAATAGAGTTTTTAACTTTTTTATTCTTTGATCACTGCTTGCTAAAGATCTTTGACCTCGAGCCTGCAAATTCTTTCATCGCGAGATTCTTTGACCGAGATCTTTGATTGCGAGGGTGTGACTAGATGGCCACTTGAAAAAAATCTATTTTCTCAGCTCAGGGGTGCCTTATTAAGCTAAATGAGGGTGTATTTTGCACAGGGGGCTTTGTTCTTTCAAGGCATGGCTGTGGTTACATGTATTTCTGCCTAAAAATTGACTTTTAACATTTTTTATTGTTTGATCACGACCCTGCAAACTCTTTGATCACGAAATTCTTTGACAATGATCTTTGCTTGCAAGGGCGCAACTAGATGGCCACATAAAAAATGAAATTTTCTCAGCACAGGGGTGACTTCTAAAAGCAAACTAGGATGGGATCTGTTCAGGGACCTTTGTTCTGTTGAGTCATGACTGTGGTTTCATGTATTTTTCTCTAAAAACTGAGTTTTAACATTTTTTATTCTTTGCTCATGAGCCTGCAAATTCTTTGATCGTGAGCCTAATCATGAGATTCTTTGATTGCAGTCTGTGATCATGAGGGAGGGACTAGATGGCCAGATTTGGAGGTACCAGTAAGCACAATTTTAACAATTTTTCAAATTAAATATCTCAGAAACGGTTTGGTCTTTTAACTTGAAATGTGTAGGGTGTTTACGGCATGTTCTGTAGATGTGAATTACAGTTTTTCGGTGTTGGACAATACATTTTTTGCTGCGATTTCGCATGGCGCATTTTACGTTTCGCGGACAGAGTTTTCCATGGTGGTAGTGGCTTGAAATTACTAGAGTAGCTAGCCTTACTGCCATAGATGTACTTTTCAGTCATTAGGTGTGTAGAATGTTAATAGATGTGGAATTCTGCCAGTGTGATGAATGAATATCTGAAACTTTCACATTTTATATCTCGGAAACAGTTTGGTCTTTTACATTGAAATTTGGAGCATGTTGAGAGGATGTGCTGTCCATGTGAATTATGGTGTTTAGGCATTGGAAAATTAATTTGCTGCAACCATATTACGTGACACACTTTATGTTTTGCATATGACATTTTGCATTGTGGTACTGGCTTCACATTTATAGGGTGCCTAGCACTACTGCCATGGAGGAAATTTGTAGTGGTTAGGTGTCTGACATGTAAACAGGTGTTGAATTATGCCACTCCGATGACTGACACTTTGCCTTCTTTCAAGGTGGTGGGCCCCATGCTACCACCCATATGCGCTGCCAGCAATACATATGATATTCAGTACTTGTACTCTTATCTTAGACAGGAATTTGCAAGTTGATAGGAGCATGGGGCCCAAAGGGCCTGCATTCCCACCAACTTGTGCAATGTTCTACTTGGGGTTGTGAGGCCTAAATGTCACGTCATTCTTCTTTACTGTGGCTTGCGAATATGATTACCGATGCAATGGGATGACATTTATGCCTCAGAACCACAATGACACACCCCATCAGCTGTCAATCTTGGGATGATGGGTGGGTGAGGCAACCTAAAGGTCCTCATTTCCTGACTTTTGTGCTTTAACCCTAAATGATGCATTAACAAAGTTTTTGTATATAATTTTTATATATATATATATATATATATATATATATATATATATATATATACAGTATTATAGAGGTGCAGACATGCCTCTATAGTTAGGGTTGAGTAGGCAGTTTAACGTAAAACTACAAAGTTTGCACCTTAATAACTTTGCAACTGTTCAACAGATGTGCATGCAATTTGGTATGCATTGTCCTGTGGTATAGATCTCTTGATATGGCAAGTTTTGTTTTGATTGGATGTGAGGATGTTGCGCAGCGCATAAAGTGCATTTTCACTTTTTTTGTCAATGTTTTTTAAATTTTCCTCATCGCCCTGCACCTAGACAATTTTGGATTTTAGCCTGATATTTTTTGTGGCAGATAGAGCTTACCCAAAGGAACAAGTCAGCATTGGTTTGGTGAAAAATTATTAATCCGATCCAAAGTTATTCAACTTTGAAAATTCTGGTTCTGAGCATGATCAGTTCAGTCTTTTGGATAGATACACAGCTGTGAACAAGGATTTTGGGTCACAAATGGGTATTCTGACAGCTCACGAATGGGGTTTCATTTAATCCCCATTTGTGAGAAAAAAATCCCCACTCTTGAGAAGCCATCTTGTTTTCACTTTTAGCCCAAAACAAGATATTGTTACTTGCCCCACAGACGTATTTCGTAGAAACAAATATATGGGTTTTTGGTCAGGGAGATGCCCTCTACTCCATCAGTTTATTAAAAAAAGGCTGTTTTTTTATTTGAAAATCCCCATTTGTGACTCGCTTCCGATCCCTGTTTGTGAGGTGTCCAAATCCTCGTTCGTGAGCCAATCCCTGTTCATAAGCTGTCAAAATTCCCATTCACAAGATGAGGACCAGATACATCTCATGAACAGGGTCGGTTCACTTAATGGGGGAATTTGACACCTCACTAATGGGTATTCGTTTGCTGGGAATGGGGATTTTGATACCCCACCTAACAAGGATCATAAAAAAAATCCTTCTTCGTGAGCTGTCAAAATCCCCATTGAGGTGTCAAAATCCTCGTTCATGAGAATTCCTTGTTCATGAGGTGACAAAATCCTTATTCATGAGATTGGGACCAGATGGCCCCGATCTCACAAAGATTTCCATGAACAGGGATTTTGACAGCTCATGAACAGGATTAAAAAACCTTGTTCGTGAGGTGTCAAAATCCCCGTTCATGAGCTGAATCCCCATTCATGAGGCATCAAAATCCCCTTTCGTGAGATGAGGAACAGATGGCCCTATCTCGCGAACAGGGAAGCCCCATTCATGAGCTGTCAAAATCTCCTTTTATGAGCCGATCCCTGTTCGTGAGCTATCAAAATTCTCATTTGTGAAATGACGAGCAGATGGCCTTATCACATGAACATGGATCACCTTGTGGATGAGGATTGTGATACCTCGTGAACAGTGATTTGGCTCGCGAATGGAGATTTTGACAGCTCGTGAACAAGGATTTGTAAACTTTGCCTGTTCACTGCTAAGAAACAGTAAGGACTTCTGGCTTGAACTTTGTAAGGTGCAAAGGTGAGTCCCACAGATGTGACGTATGCTGGTTTGGTGTTAAACAATTGCATTGGTTACATAGGCATGACGTTCCAAAGTTGAGAAATTTCCCATAGGATAACACTGCAGTGTGCACAGTGCCTTTCGGTGCCTGTATCTCTGAAACAATTTGAGATAAGGATTTTTCACTCCAGGCAGCTTAGTCCACCTTTAGAAGGACTAAGCTTGCATGGAGGTATCGAAGACATGAATACAACTGCAGTGGAATTTTTTCCATAGCTGCTACCATTACTGAGTTATTGTCAAGTTAGTGTTACAAGGGTTCCTTTTCAGCCCTATAGGGCTGCTGCATGGCTCCATAGTTATGTGTAAGTGGGAGCGAAGGGCCCAGAGGGCCCATGCTCCTACATATGCATATCGTTATGCAAAAATGGGCAGCTTGAAGGTAGCATGGGGCCTGGAGGGTCCATGCTCCCACCAACATATACTAGCTACCAATTACATTACACGTTCTCAAAAAGTAAAGACATTCATTACAAAAAAAACTTTGTTAATGCATCAGTTAGGGTTGAAGTGACAAACGTATGGAAATGAGATGTTATGGTTGAGTCCCTAACCCTCCCACCCTATGACCCCACTCCCCATCCTCCACACACTATCGGGGCATGCCATGGGGTTGCTAGGCCTAACTCTTGTCCCATTTTCCTATGCTTCACCATGTCAGCCTATTTACACATGGAATGGGATGAGAGTTGGATCTAACTACCCCATGGCACACCTCGATTTCCCAACTTTTATCACTTTGACACTAACTGGAGCATTAACTGAGCTTTTTGCAACTTATTTCCTTACTTTTTGAGCTAGTGCAATAGTATCATTATTTTACTGTGGGATCACAGGGTCCTTTGAACCCTGTGATCCCATCCCTCTGTACATGCTTTTATATATGTAGCTGTGGACGCACAAGGCCCTCCATGCCCTGCACTTACATTTATAGGATAACAGTGACCAAATTGTCAGCATAGCCATCTTATTACCCACATCATTTACCCAGTATGAACAATTTTCAAATCCATGCCAAAACGTAATTCTGTGCAACTGCAATGCCATTCTGCACCACAGGTGCCAAAATGCATTTTGGGCAAGATTTGAAAAATGGTATCTGTAACATGCATGAGTTGGGCTAATAAAAAGGCTGTGTTGAAAATCTGGGGTCAAAACATTTAAAATTTCCAAAGTTACCAGCAGACGTGACAAAATTGCAATGAATGGTCATAGCTTTGTCATTTTTTCATATTTTGACCCCCAAATTTTCAACATAGTCTTCTTATGACTCCATCTCATAAATCCATAGGTAAAAATGTTCACTTTTTCCAAAATGCCATTCCGTGTCACAGGTGTGAAAACAAATTTCAGGCAGAATGTGAAAAATGATAGCTGTACTGTTGATCAGGTGGTGTGAGAAAAATGGCTATGTTCAAAATTTGGAGTCAAAAAATTGAAAATTACCAATGTTATGCACATGCATAGAAAAGTTTCAATGAACACTCATAACTTAGCCATTTTTAGGATTTTTTTCACAAAATTTTCAACATGACCTTTTTGGGACCCCATCTCATGAACACCTGTGGTCAAATTTTGTTATTCGGTCCTGAAAGGAGATTTTGTGCAACAACTAATTAATTAAGCCCAATTACTGAAATGACAGTGCCAGTTTTCATGAGGTGGGGTTTCAAACAGGCCATGTTAATAATCTGGCAAAAAAAATTCCTGAAAATGGCAAAGTTATGAACATAAGTTCAAAACACCATTAAAATACATTATACGGCACTTACCTTGATTCTTCAGTTCATGGTTCAGCTTTGAAGAGTGCAGACATGCCTCAGTCCACAGAAGATGACAGCTGATGACCCCCAGTGGTAATTATAGGGTAAGGGGGAGTGTGGGGGTGATGGGTGCTCAGTAGGAGGGTCAGGATGCCAGAGAGATGGCAGGTAAGAAGAGGGACTGTTTTCTTTCTTTCTTTCAGGTTTAAAAAAGAAAGTGACATTGGGGGACTGTTTTATTTTTACAGGATGAAGGAAATAAATATTTTGGGACAGTGGGAGTGGGCTCTCCAGTGTCCCACACTGCTGGGGGGGCTTGTAATGCCAACACTGGGATTTGGCCACCCAGTGTCAGCACCATCAATAAAACAATGGGCTGTGGGTGGGTGCGGGGGAATCTGACACCAGGGGTAGGCATCCCATTGTCAGATTTTATAAATAAATAAATCTATAAACATAAAAATAAGGGGGATGGCGATCAGTGGGTTGGGGGTGCCACTAAACACTGGTAACTAAAATACAAATTTGGGGATGGTGATCGGAGGGTGGGGGTACCACTAGACACCAGGGAATATATATTTTATTTAGGGGGACAGTGTTCGGGACATAAGGGGTGCCACTAGACACCAGGCAAAGGGGATTCATGGCACACCACAGTTCTCATACAGAGAACATGGGGGAAGTGCTCCTTTTGCTAGACTGGGCACCCGGGATTTCGGGTGTCCAAAAAATTTCTTTTATTTATTTATTTTATTTATTTGTGTCTAGGATTACAAAGTACCTTTGAGCCAAGGCTCTTTTACAAAGGTTCCACGTCATGCTGGTTACAGGGTAACAGACACTAAAACATAAAACAGTTACAGGTACATGGTTTTAAACAGTAACTTTGCTTGACAAAATCCGACTGAGCGATGAGTAACTCAAGAAACAATAGGAGGAAGAGGGCAAGAAGGGGAGAGGGCTGAGGGTAGTGGAAGGCATAGGTGTAGAGGGTCAGGGTGAGGCAGCTGAGGGGCCTTGTCAGGACAGACACAGGGCAAGTGCATTAGAAGTTGCATTGGACAGGTAAGTGCAAGAAGAGAGGGCAGAAACTGACACCTATAAGGTCAGAAGCAGCGTAGGCAATGAAGCTATTATGGGGTGCAAGCACAGGTGGAGGTACCAGTTATGGAGTGATGGAGCTTGTTTTTGAATGCTCCAAGCATTGCTGTGGATGAGGTGTCACTAGAGAGCTCATTCAGCCAACACGGAGCCCTGTATGCAAATGACCTTTGGCCTTGGGACGTGCAGCAGCAGGGGATTTGAAGGATTTGAGGCTTAGAGCTCCTGGTGTTGCAGTTGGTGATTTTGGGTTTGAGGAGGGTGCTGACTCCTGGTGGTGCCTTTCCCATCATGATTTTCTTAGCAGTGATGCAGGTTTGGTATTTGATTCGATTGTTCAGTTGCAGCCAGCCTGTTTTGGAGTAGAGGTTGCAGGTGTGGGTGAGACGGTGGGAACCAGTTACGAGTCGGCAGGCTTGATTGAGGGAAGTCAAAACACACCTGAGAGATGAGGTTGTGGCAGATCCATAGATAATGAGACCATAGTCAATGATGCTGATGATGGAGCTCTGGACAGCTATGGACAGAGCTTCTGGGGTTAGATGTTTCCTATGTCGGAATAGTAGGCCCATCCTGGTGTTGGCTACTTCTGCCATGCTATTGGTATGTGGGACATAGGAGAGATTACAGTTGAGGGTGAAAAACAAACACCATAATCTAACTAAATGGGGTACATTTAGCAATGTTCTAGTGTTTGATTTGTAAAATGACAACATTTTTATGTATTTTCCATGCATTTTAGTTCAAGGGGAAAAAAAAGATGGTGGATCATGAAAAAGGAATTTTTCTGGTGAAAAAAGATTGGCCCCTCATGAAAAATAATCCTTTTCCCTGATGCCAAATCCTTTGTTGAACTTTATACCTCTATTCTGGCCTTCCCATCGAAAACAATAGGAACTTAAAAATGTAATAACACGTCTCCAATTTGTCAGGAGGTCTAAACCTTACTTTCAGGTTCTTGGCAATATTTGGAATGCAAGTAATCACAGACACATTGCATTAGAGTAATAAACTTGTTTATTACTACCAAAGGATAAAATCACAGTTGCCCTAAGCAGTTCTTACCAATACGAACCGGGAGTCAGTGCTAAGCGTTCCCTATACCTCGAGGTTTCTTTGTGTCTCTTGGGAGCTCCGAGGTACAAGACTAGTGTATCACATTATATGCCTATGATACTTACTATGGTTACTGTAAGATAGAAACATTTCCAGTTACAGAGATGAGCCCTATTGGCTAAATTAGAGGTGGCTCCACGGTCCAAGATAACATTATACAATTTTGTATAGTCATCAGTTTGTGAACAAAAGAGATCTTATACAGAGTCTTACATAAGTAAGTAAGTAAGTAAGTAAAATTTATTTTTTAAGCGCTTTTCAATACCAAAGCACTGTACAAATAAAACAATTACAATACATACATATAACACAAACAACAACAATAACAATACAATCACAATAAAATTACAGTAAAATCACTCTCCATATGCCTTTTGAAATAAATAAGTTTTTAATTCTAACTTAAAGCTGTCAACGGTCAGGCAGCTTAGTATCCGACGAGGTAGAGAATTCCACAGGGTAGGGGCAGCATAAGAAAATGCCCGTGCTCCAGATGTTTTTAAATGAACCCTGGGAACCTCTAGCAATCCCTCGTCGGTGGAGCGGAGCGAGAGTGAGGGACAGTAGGGAACAAGGAGATCTTGAGATACCGCGGTCCCTGTTCGTGTAGGGCTTTATAGGTCAGTAACCCGACCTTAAAGGTGATCCGCCACTGAACCGGCAGCCAGTGCAGTTCGCGCAGCACAGGCATGATATGACTTCTCATAGATGTCCCAGTCAAAAGCCTGGCTGCTGCGTTCTGCACTAGCTGCAAGCGGCGGACATCAACCCCCGGTAGCCCTAGGTACAGGGCATTGCAGTAATCAAGGCGAGAAGTAACAAAGACATGGACCAGTGTCAGAAGGTCAGCCGGAGGAACAAGATGTTTCACCCGAGTGATATTCCTAAGATGGTAAAAGGAAGATTTGACAGCAGATGACACCTGAAATTTCAGGGTCAAACTGTCGTCAATAATAATGCCCAGGTTATGCACCCGGTCTGAGGTTGAGAGCTGGGCACCATCGATCCATATGCCTGAAGGAAGTCCAGCCCTAAAACCCACCTCAAGGTGACCTGGGTCCACCACCAACACCTCAGTCTTATCCGGGTTTAACCTTAGCCAGCTGGCACTCATCCAATCCTTGATCTCGGATAGACAGTTGTTATTTATAGAGACTGTATCTTCCTGTCCGGGACTAAAGGACAAATACAGCTGGGTATCATCTGCATAGCAGTGAAAACCCAAGCTGTATTGCCTAATAATGTCTCCCAACGGCAGCATATAGACAGCGAACAACATGTGTGCCAAGATGGACCCCTTCGGAACCCCACAGGGCAAAGAGACAGTGTCAGAGGAATAAATTCCAGTGATAACCCTCTGTCTCTGCCCCGTGAGAAAAGATTAAAACCATTGCAGAACTGTACCAGACAGTCCGCAATAGAACCGCAGGCGTTCCAAAAGCACACCATGGTCCACAGTGTCAAATGCTGCAGAGAGATCAAGAAGGACTAGAATAGTAAGAGCCTTTCGATCTCTCGCTATCAGGAGATCATTTAGAACCCGGACAAGAGCAGTCTCAGTACTATGTCTTTTCCTAAATCCTGATTGAAGAGTATCATAGACATTGTGATTTGTAAGGTGGTCATCCAGTTGCAGTGCAACCACCTTTTCAATAACCTTGCCCAAAAAGGGCAGGTTAGAGACAGGTCTGTAGTTAGCTGGGCAGTCCGGATTCAATGAAGGTTTTTTTAGGAGTGGTCGAACGACCGCCTCCTTTAAGGGTTCAGGAAAGATCCCCTGCTCCTAAGATTTCCAGACAATTTCAGCAATGGTCGGACAGACATATCTACGCAACCCAATAATAGAGGCAAGGGCCCGGATCCAAACTACAGCTGGTTGGACGTACAGTCTGGACAATCCTCACAATGTCCATGAATTCCAGCCTACCAAAGTCAAACCAGGTGACACAGGTGTTTGTTTCCCCCCGCCAATCACTGCAAACCCTTGAAGAGTGAGCCTGGCCGATATCCGACCTAATGCTGGCAATCTTATCAGCGAAAAATCGAGCAAGCTCATCACACTTTATTTGTGAAAAATCTCTTCCAGACTGTAGACAGAGTGGATTGCACAATCTGTCAACAGTCCAAAAGAGTTGAGCTGGTCGGTTTCGCGCAACAGCAATCTCCCTGGACAGGAATTCTGCCTTCTTACGGGTTATTGCCGATTGATAGATAACATAATGATCCATCAATCTAAGTTTGTCAGCATCCAGGCAAGATTTCCACCAGGCCCTCTCTAGCCTTCACCCCACTTTCCTCAGTTCCTTCAAAGACTCATCAAACCATGGAGTCTTTGGGCACTGAGTAAGTGGACGAACACAAACAGGAGCAATTTGGTCCAAGGCCCTGCTCACTGCCTTATTATAGGCAATAACAAGGTCCCCTGGACCCATGCTCTCACCTGAAACACCCGATAGGTCCAGTACCGCTAATAGGCCCTCTGGGTTTACTCCCCTTAAAGAGTGATACTGGACCATCTCCATAGGGGCAGGCCTATTAGGGGGTGCCCCAAAACTGAATCTTATGGTGTAACTCAGTATAGTAGTACAAATCACCAAAACGTGGCAATGCTGACATAATTACTCCAAGGACACAGGTGCCTTGGCATCTTACAAGTAAGAAATACCCAGAAAATAAATAGAAGAATATATGTATTAGCAAGCAAAGTGTATTACAACAATATGCGTACATATCCTGACATCTACTCTTGTACGGTAGATGTCCTTAGCCCTATATGTTAGTATAACATATACCTAAGTGTTAGCTGTCTACGGTGTACCTCTGAGGGTACCAATTAGGGTGCAGGGACTTCGTGTAACACTGTGAAACAGATAAATATTTTTCACCAGACAAATGCATGACAGTTCTGTTAACCAGGCTGTTTGTACCATCACAAAAATCACACCAAACTTCTGGGAGCAAGGTGATGAGGAAAAAACTGCCAAAAAAATGGCAAGTTTTAACGTTTTTGCACTATCTGGATCTCAGAATTAGTACTTCCTATAGGAGTGAAACTTGCCATGTCGAGAGATCTACCACATGGGACAGCGCATGCCAAATTTTTGCAAATGCATTGATTGGTTGCACAGTTATTAAAATGCAAACTTTGAAGTTTAACATTAAACATGTTGTTCAATCCTAACTATAGTGGCACTAATATATATATATATATATATATATATATATATATATTGCAAAAACATCATTAATGCATTAGTTAGGATTGCCACAACAAAAATAGGGAAGTGAGGCATTAGGGTTTTATCTTAACACCCCACCTGCCTACAGAAACCCAGGAGGTGTCAGGAGGGGTGTCACTGGAGTTGCTAACCTAACACTCACCCATTCCATTGTGAAATAAGCTGGTGGCAACAGTAGAGAATGGGGTGAGTGTTAGGGTTGGAGACAGAGTAGCACCTCCCCCCTGACATCTCCTGGTCTCTGCAGGGCAGGGGTGGGGTCTTAGGGTGAAACCCTAATGCCTCATTTCCCTACTTTTGTTGTGGCAACCCTAACTAATGCATTAACAAAGTGTTTGCAACTAATTTCCTTACTTTTTGAGGTAGCATAATAGTATCATCATTTTGCTGAAGGACCATCCCTCTATACAGATCGTATAAAAGTATCCATATGTTATGGTGGGAGCACAGGGTCCAAAAGGACCCTGCACTCTCATCCCTTCATCAAAATAGTACAACAGTATCCATATGTTATGGTAAGAGTAGTACAACAGTATCCATTTCTTTCAGTAGAAGTGCAGGGTCCTTCAAACCCTGCACTCCCATCTCTCCACTAAGAGAGCACAGCAGTATCCACATGTTACGGTGGGAGTGCAGGGTCCTTTGGACCCTGTGTTCCAACCCTCCATTGAGATAGTATAACCATATCCTTATCTGAGCCTAAATTTTTGACCTCACCACATGTACCCAGCACAGCAAATTTTCAAATTCCCCTCCCAAATGTAATTCTGCACAACCGCAATGCCATTCTATGCTGCAGGTGCAAAATCATTTCTTGGACAGGATTTGAGAAATGACAGCTGTGAAACACATCAGATGGGGTAATAAGAAGAATATGCTGAAAAGTATGGGGTGAAAATATCGAACATTTACTAAGTTATGAGTATGCGTAGTGAGATTGCACCAAATGAGCATAACAGCCATTTTTCAAAATTCTGACCCCACATTTTCAACATAGCCTTCTTATGACCCCACCTGATGTACAATGTGACTGTTGTTATGAAAATCCCACTGGAAAGTGAATTCACCAAGTGACAGCAAAATCACTTTTCCAGTGAGAGTTGCCCATTGACAATCCTATTGTTCAGGAGGTGTGGTCCCCAGGATTCCATGTTGAAAATTTCGGACCAAAAGCTTGAAAAATGGGCGAGTTATGGCCGAACATTGAACCCCCCCCCATTGAAATCCATAGGACCGCATTTACCTTAGTTAAGATGGCAGTCGCCGGTTCCAGCAGCAAGATGTATCTTCATCGTGGGAGTGGATGTCGAACCAGAGACCTCCTCAGGTAAGTGGTGGTCTGGGGGGACATCTGGGGTTGTGGGGAGGTGGGTGCACAGTGGGGGATCAGGTCATAAGGGCACAATCAACGATGGATTGTTTTCTTCTTTACAGGGCAAATGGACACAAAAGTCAAGAAGGAATGGTTTTCTCCATTTCAGGAAAAAAAAGGGGATCAGGAACAGAAACAGACATGACTCACTGCCACCAATGATAACAGGGGCAATGGAGGTTGGGGGACTACCACTGGCCACCAGAGAGACATGGCAAGTAGCCACAAAAATAAAAAAAATTATATATATATGTATTTATTTTTCTTTTTGTTGAAAACCAAGGCATGGGTTTTGCTTAGTGGAACATCCTGTACCTGCCCATGCCTTTGGTTTTGTATAAGTGTTTAAAAAAAAGGCCTTTTTAGAAATTAAAATTCCCTCTTCAGGAACCCTTTTTACCAGCCAATCCCTGACCCACTCCCCCACCCCCATGAAAAGAGATCAGATCACAAAAAGGGATCACAAAGAGGGATTTTTAATTTTTAAACCTGCTGTTTTTTAAATACCTATACAAAACCAAAGGCATGGGTGGATAGAGGATGTTCCCCTAAGCAAAACTGATGCCTTGATTTTCACAAAAGCTGACACTGGGACAAGTTGTAACTTTTTGTTTTCTCCCCTTGCTAAGTGAGAAAACAAAATGGCAGCTGACAAACACTGATTTTTCTTGCAAAAAGGGATTTTGCGAGATTTCTGAATCCTTTTTTGTAATCCCTGTTTGTGAGCCGTTAGCGACCAAGAATTCTTGAGCGAAACTATGCAGCTAACTATGTTGGAAAATGACACTGACATTTGCCAAAAAAGGCAAAAATTTGTTTTTTGGCACTTTGCTGCATGGAAACTGCAAATCCAGTCATACTGCAACTTGGCAAATTAAGAGATCTACCATCTGAGACCATGTATTCCAAATTTTGTGCAAATCTATTAAACAGTTGTGAAGTTATTAATGTACAAAATGTGGGGTTTAACATTAAACTGCCTACTCAACTCTAATTATAGAGGGCTTGACTGCACCTCTCTCTCTCTCTCTATATATATATATATATATATATATATATTAAACTGGCATGGTAGTGCCAGGATATTAGGGTTGAGTGCAAACTTCTATTTTAAACCTGAAACTTTGAACCTTACTGTTTCACTGGCCACTCCGGTGGCTGCAGGGATTGGAGGGGCCACAGTCAGTGGCTTTGAGCTGAGTCTTCACTGCTGCAGAGCAGTGTCAGAATGGGACAGCCGCAGTTGGCGGCAGAACCAGGGGAGCTGCAATGAGGAGTAACAGAGCCACAGTCGGCGGCAGCAGCATCAAGGAGCTGCAACAGTGTATCCAGCAGAGGTGCAGGGGAACTGATTTGCTCCTCTACTGAGGGTTTTTCAGTGTTCACTGGACCTGTCCTGGCTCTCCTTCTACCAGCCAATCAGAGAGTCAGGATTGCCAGCAGTACCATTTTTTGAACTGGGGGCTGGCTATAAAAGGGCCAGTGGCTGCTGTGCACTGGAAGCTGTTTCACTGGCTGCTATGGCAGCTGCAGGGATTGTAGGGGCCACAGTTGGCAGCTTTGAGCTGGGTCTTCACTGCAGCAGAGCGGAGCTGGAATGACAGAGCTACAACTGGTGGTGGAGCCACAAAGAGGATTAACAGTGTCACAGTTGGTGGCAGTGGCAGCAGCATCTAAGAGCCACAGCAGCTTATCCAGCAGTGATGCAGGGGAGCTGATCTGCTCCTCTACAGAAGGTTTTTCAGTGTTCACCAGACCTGTCCTGGCTCTCCCTCTACCAGCTAATCGGAGAACCAGAATTACCAACTGTGCCATTTTTTCAACTGGAGGCTGGCTATAAAAGGACCAGCGGCTGCCGTGCACCTGACACTGTTTCACTGGCTGCTCCAGTGGCTGCAGAGATTGGAGGGGCCGCAGTTGGTGGCTTTGGGCTGTGTCTTCACTGCAGCACAGCAGATCCAGAACAGGAGACCTGCAGTCATCGGTGGAGCCAGGGGAGCTGCAACAAGGATTAACAGAGCCGTAGTCGGTGGCAGAAGCATTTAGGGGCCTCAACAGAGTATCCAGTGGAGGTGCAGCGGGGCCAATCTGCTCCACTACTGAGGGTTTTTCTCCCGCCCACCACCCTAACCTCTATTAAATGCCTGAGGAGGCAGGGTGAACAACCTAGAGGCCGGATTTCCTGGACCTTGCATTAAAGTGCTGTATCCTGAACTTGTGTTAAAATGCTGTATCCTGAACTTGGCATAACAAAAGGGCTGACCATTCCTGTGGACTTGGGCTGAGACCAAGGAGGTGACATATAGTGGTGGTAATGTTTGAGCTAAGTACAATGGTGTGGGTGCTTAACAGAGGATACTCTAGGAGTCTATGAGCCTCAGGGTTGGCACTAGCTAGGCAGCTGCTTGCTGGGAAACTTTGTCTCTTTAAGCTGCGGGTGTTGTGGGTCAGGGCTGTTTATGGGGTATGCTAATGGTTGTGAATTTCTATATTTTAGATTGAGGGGTTGGCACTAGCTGGGCCACTGCTTGCTGGGAAAACCTGTCTTGGTAAGCTGTGGAGGTTCTCGGTCCGAGGTTGTCTAGAGGAGTATGCCACAGGCTGTGAAATTCTGTATTTTTAAACTGTGGGTCTGTTGTCTTCTGTATTTGGGGCTAGTTAAAAGGTGTATGCTAAAGGCTTTGCACTGCATTGCGTAGAGGTAAATCTGGATTAGATCAAGGGAACTGCCTTGGGTTGGGGGATACTTTGGGCTAAATAAGTGCACATTGGGTTGGCTAATCTGAAACCATATTGTGCTTCTTGAGTGGTCTTGAGTTGCTTTGTTATTGGGATGAATTTGGGCCGAATTCTGGGCAAATTGCTTGACAGGCTTAAATTGTATAGGTGGATGACACATTTGGTGCTAGCTAACTAGCTGGATATTGCACACATTTGGTGCTAGCTAGCTAGCTGGATATTGCATAGCTTTGGGCTGATTCAAGCTGCTTTGGCTCAGTCTGCCTCCTGCAGCAGGGGAGTCACTGGGTAATAGTCTATACCCTTGTGGAGACTGGCACCACATGGCTACAACAAGCTGGAGGCATACTAGAGAAAATTTGTTATAGGAGGAGGGAGGTGCATCATGGAGCAACTGATGGGGCAGCTGGACTGTGTGGGGTCATTACTGGACAGCGGAAGACTTTGGTTGTGGAATGGAGGGGAAGAAGGCTGGTGGGTTGCAGTGGCGTAGAGTGGCAATGGCCATGAGTACACTGTGGAGACAAGGGCACTGTCCAATATGTTCCAGTTTAATGGGATTGGAGACTGAGTTGTGCAGGCTCAAGTATGAACTGAATAGGTTGGTGAAGAGCATGAGTGCAGGGGAAGGGAGGCACATATCTACAGACAGTTGGGGGGTGTCTGCAAATGCAGGTGAAAGAGGATGGTGGATCAACAGAAATCATGCTAGGTCTGACCAGTCCTTGGCGGCAGAAATGGGGAGAGGGATCAAGGAGACTGGACAAGGAGGAGGGAGAAGGATGGCAGAGTGTGGGGCTATCAGCAGATGGGCAGTGCAAGGGGCACACCTCATGGGAAGGGATCACTGGTAATCAACCTATTGGGGTGGGTCCCAGTCTCAAATAGGTACTTGCTATTGGTGGATACCATTGCGGGGGCCTTCAGGAGAAGCGGGGGAGCAGTCAGCAGAGGATAAAAGGAAGAGGTAGGTGAGGGAGTTCTGTGCATGGGCACCAGGACTAATAGAGGAGCCAGGGATAGCACAGGAAGGGTATCTGAGAGTCAGGAGTGAAAGGAAAGGGAGGATAAGGGGATGGTGAGGAGGGACCACAAATCCCAGAGGGATAGGGACCAGCAGGGATTAAGTGTGGAGGAAAGCTGTAGTAAGGACAATGGGAGAGTAGAAGCAAGAGCCCCTGAGGGTCATGAGGGACCACAAGCTAACGGGAGTGCTGTTGGGACAGACCAGAGTGGCGAGGTGGGGGGAGGAGCAAGGAGAAGGACCATCAGTCAGGAGACATAGTTGGCACATGGGGGGGGGGTAAAGGCAGCTGTTGGCAATCAAATTAATGGTGTAGCCAGAGAAAAAGGGGGAGGTAGTGGAGGAGAGTAGTGGCACAGGAGTGAGTTAGGCTCAGGGGGAAGAAAGAGGTTAAAGTGCACCTGATAGGGGACTCCATGATCAGGGGCATTAAGTGGGAAGGGAAGAGTAAAGGGCAGGGCTGTGCTGTCAGGGTCAAGAGCATAGCTGGCTTGACTCTGCACAAGGCCTAACACTTGGTCTATGCTTTGGTGAAGGAGTGTGTAGGATCCCTAACTTATCAGTGCATCTAGGCACAAATGACATTGAGGGAAATCGTGTGGAGGAGGTACAGACAAGGTACTGGGAGCTAGCCAGAGTGTGTCGCACCATGGGGTGCACGGTCTCCTTCTTGGAGGTTCTCCCAGTGCCTAGAGCTAGTGTAGGAAACATGCAGAAAATCAGGGAGGTTAATGAATGGCTCCTGGTATGGTGTGCAGCTAGGGGGTATGGGTTGGTGGGAGGATGCAAATCTCAGAGGACAAGGGCTGTATCTTAGGGATAGACTCCATTTAAATCTGAGGGGGGGAGGTTTTGAAACTAAAACTAACTGAGTTCATTAAAGCTAGGTGGAGTTTAGACTTGTGAGGGGATGGCTGGGGCTTGAGGCTGCTGCTAGCAGAGACAACAAGGAAGAGCTGAGCCTTCTCCCCCCAGTGAGGGGGAAGGGGTGCCTTACCAGGGCACCCAACAGTATGCATGGAGTGGGAGCATGCAGTTAATTGGGGAATCTCGAGTTGGGGGGATGGGCGCGGGCAAGGAGCAGGGATGGAGGGCGGTCCTGATTAACGCCAGGAGCATGGGAGAAATAAGATGCTTGAGCTTCAGGTGATGCTAACTGAAGGAGAGGTGGATGTGGCGGTAGTCACTGAAACTTGGGCCACTCAATCAATCAAAAATCAATCAAAATCTTTATTTATCCAGGCGGGCACCATTGAGCAAGGCTCATTTACAAGGTGGACCTGGTCATGAATACATCAAAGTACAGCACAGAAGCAGGTATACAAAAAGTAATAATACACAAGGAAGAAAAAGTATACACAGTGTATACGGTACAGTACAAGGTTGAAATAAATAAATAAACAGCATTATTTTACAATTGAAGAAGTCAGCAGCTGTACAATCAACCATAGGCATACAGGGGTTATAAGCAGAGATCTTTTTGAGTGAGGCAGCCGGCAACTACACAGATAGGGGAAAGAGGCCATGTATGGGGTGACAGGTTAGAGAGATAAAGAAGAGGAGGGATATATTACCGACGACTGGGGGATAAATTGGGCAAAAAACACAGAAAGTGACGATAGCTGTCATGTTCTTGTTTATGATGATAATGATGGAGGAGGGGTAGATAATTGGGACACTACCATGGATGGGGTGGGACTTTAACCTGGCTGAAGCGGACAGGGAAGGGTGGGTGCAGCAGGAAGAGTTAATAGGGAAAGAGTGAGAGCCAGGGGTAGAAACATGGCGAGTGTCAGGATGGAAAGGGGGAGCTGCGGAATTTGTGGGCTAGCAGTGAGAAAAACATTTGCAAGTGCTTTCATGTAGCGATCATAGAGCGCCTTGAAGATATTCAGGCTAACAGGGTAGCTCAGCTTCAAGTTCCTTTGTAAACCGTTCCACAATGTGGGTAAAGAGAAGCTTAGAGCAGCTTTGCTGAAACTAGTTTTGACCCTTGGAACTTGGAGGACAAATAGGGAATGTCTCCTTAGAGTGTAGGTGCCTAACACACTCTGGGGAATACAGTCTGAGGCACATGAGGGGAGCTTATTGGTCACCACTGTGAAGGCCCATAGGGCAGCATTTCTATTCCTTTTATAGTGAAGGAAAGTCCAGCCTAATGATGAGTACAAGGAGCAGTGGAGTGTGGAAAGCGGAAAGCCAGTAATGAACCTGATAGCTCTGTGGTAGACGGTGTCCAACTTAACCAGTGCAGAGGCAGTGCAGTGGCTGTAGAGCAGGTCTGCATAATCTATTAAAGATAGGAAGGTAGCTTGAACCAGTTGATTCTTGGCCTCCTTTGTGAGCAGGTGGTTAATTCTGTCGAATAGTCCTAATCTTTGCCTTAGTTTCTTCTGTAGTTCTTCGAGATGGTCAGCGAAGGAAAGTTTATGATCGAGCCAAACTCTTAGATATTTGAAATTAGCTACATACTCTAGTGTTTCTCCAAGAACAGTGGTAATTTGTGGGATAGCCCCCAGCAGCAGGAATTGCTGCATGCAAGGAGGGGGAGAAGTGCATGGCTTTTGTCTCTTTCGCATTGTGCAAAAGCTTTTTGTTTATGAGCTGGTATTGTAGAAGGTTAAATTCAGCTTGGAGGTCTTCACAGGCTGCTTCCAGCGTGGGATGACTCAAGTACAGTACAGTGTCGTCTGCAAATAAGTGGATGTTGGCTTTTTTGATGGGGTCATTGATGTTGTTAATGTAGACTGCAAAGAGGAGAGGGCCAAGGATAGAGCCCTGGGGCATGGCCCTCAGCATAGATTTTAATGGAGAAAGATCACCTTCAGCTTTAACCTGCTATTTCCATTCTCCGAGGTATTCTGCAAACCAGCACATAGATTTATGGTCCAGGCCTGAGGTGCTTAGGGAGGAAAGAAGCAGGCTGTGATCGACTGTGTAGAATGCCTTACTAAGATCCAAGAAAATGGCACAGACATGCTTCTTGTTGTCAAGGTCTAGGAGCCAATCATTGGTCACCTTAGCTAGGGCTGTTATGGTGCTGTGCTTTGCTCTGAATCCAGATTGAACAGGGCTTAATAGGCTTCTGGATTCTAAGTATACCCTTAGCTGGCCACACACTATTTTTTCTAGTAATTTAGACAGGATGGGGAGGAGGGAGATCGGTCTGTAATTATTTAGATGGCAGGGGTCACCTTCTTTTAATAGAGGGATGACATGATCTATTTTCTGTTGAGGGGGAGGCTACCCTGGGAGAGTGACATGTAGAATAGGTGGGTGATTGGCACCACAAGCACATGGTTCGCACATTTCAGATAGTATGGCTCTATGAAGTCGGAGCCTGCTCCCTTTCTGGTGTCCAGTTGCAGCAGTAGGTCTTCCATCTCTTTTAGAGAGACAGGCAGGAGGGAGAAGGCCTCCTCAGTAGAGGGGGACTCATGGGTTGGTAGGCCCTGAGCTGTGCGGAGGTCATTGGCAGGGGAAGTATGAAATGCTAGCCCTGCCATTGCAAAATGGTTATTGAGGGCTTCCAATATCTCTGATCGGTTAGAGATAACACTGCCACCAGACTTAATTTTTACTGGAATAGAATTACCAGGTGTGTGTCCAGACATGTCTTTTAATGTTTTCCAGAGCTTTGAAGGATTTCTTGAGGCAGAGGCTAGCTCCGAACGATAGTAGGCGGCCTTGGCTGCTCTGACCAACTTGGTGCACTTGTTAGGTGCTCTCTTAAAAAGACACCAATCCGAGTCATTCATGCTTCTTCGGGCTTTTTTCCGTAAGGTATCCTTTTCAAACAGGGAAGCTTTGAGCTCAGGAGAGAGGTGGTGCTGCTCCTGACCTGCACCTTAAACAAGGGTGCATGCTTATTTAAAGCCTCACTTAAAATATTATAAAAAATAGTATATTCCCTGTTAACCGTTTTGGCTAGGAAGAATTCCTGTCATCGAGGTGAATGTTTCAAGTTGTGGACGTATGCAAACAAATCGAAGTTGCGTTTGCACCTCTTGATAGAGAACTTTGCCACAAACTGTGGGTTGTGCATGGATCTAATGGTGGTGATTATAAAATGATTGCTAATGTCTGAGAAAAATGTTCCGACATGAGAGAACAGGTGTGGCTTGCTAACCAAAATTACATCTACGAGGGAGCTGTTGTTAAGGTTCTTTTTATTGGGGTGAGTAGGCTCGCCAATGAGTTGCACCAGCCCTAGAGTGTCACAAAAGGATTTCAAGGGAGCTGATGCACTTGATAGCCAATCATAGTTCAGGTAGCCAAAAATAATGGTTTCCATGGAACTGAGCCCCAGTACGGAACTGAGGTGAGACAGAAGATAAGGCCTGGCAGAAGGGGGCCTGTAGCAGCCTATTACACAGAGTGCACTGGAAGGAGAAAGTTCAGTCTTTAGGGTCAAGCACTCAAATTCTTTGGGGGAGGATGATGCGTCTATGCATGTGGCTGAGTATTTGTCCCTTACATAAATTGCCACCCCAGCTCCTCTTGATTGCCTATCCAATCGGAAGAATAAATAATTTGGGATATTGATTTCATTGTCTGGGGTGGCTGGCCTAAGCCAGGTCTGTGATCACTATGACATCAGGTAAGGTGTGGCTTACCCAAGCCTGGATAAGGGTGAACTTTTTCAGCAAACTACAGGCATTAAGATGCATAAAAGACATTCCTTTGATACCTGCATGGTCTGATGACGAAGCAAGGGTGTCTAAAGGTCCTGGGCTGAGCTCGACATTGCCCGAACACAATAGTAAAAGAAGCAGGATTCATATTAAGGCAGTGAACTGTAATTTATAAACACTATTTTTTGGGTGATGGGGAGGCAGTGTTGATGGGTAGGCCTGTACCCACTCCTGGTGTTATACTGGCCTAGTGTTGCACCCACTAATGTTCTGGTAGGAATTTGCCATGAGTAGTAAGTCTCGGGTCTGGATGGGGGAGTAATCTACAGAAGCAGCTCGGGAGATGTCCCACTCCCTGGCAGAGACAGCTGTGAAGCCCAATAGTCCAGAATGGCAACCTGAAAGGAGCTGTTGGATGCAGGACAGGGAGAAGCGCAAGGGTCGTTCCACTTTAAGGAGGGATGAGGGTTCTGAAAAATTGAGCTGAGCACTAGTAAAGCTAGTGACACACCGAGGAACCAGCTGTAACTTCCCATGGTAGATCTAAATGCCACACCAGCCGGCAGCAAACGTCACTAGAAGCCTAGACCAATCAGCGATCAGGTGTCATAAGTTCAAAATCCTTTTGTTGGCTGAGAGGCAATTTTGGCACTGAATGTATCTGTGGAGCAACTCTTTGCAGCTGAGCCAGTGAGGTGGTTCAAGGCTGCAATCCAGTGTGGCAAGATTGGTCTGTAGCTTTCGTTTCTGATTCTGGCCCTGCTCCACCAGTACAGAATGGGAGTGGGGGCAGGCATTCAAGTCTTGCAGCCTTAGTGGATGAGCATGGTTCGGCCTGAGAAACAGGCAGAAAAACCCCGGGGATGGTCCTCAGAAAGAGAGATATCCCAGGTCCACTAAAGCAGAAGAGGAAATAGAAAATATAATGTTTCTCTTTAACAGAAAAGATAGCTGTTGTAGCCCTCTAGAGGCTATGTAGTATAATTTGCAAATGAGAAAGTAGACCGGAGTTTGGAGGATCCCGGGCGGCAGTTTCAACAGGGGAAGAAAGCCTCAGGGTCTGCTAATTTGCAGTAGCAGAATCATGGGTTGCTTCCAGGACAGGCTTGTAGCTTTTCCTCTGGCAGTGAGGTGCAAGCCCCAGGTGGGCATGGCACACCTGAGGGAGTATACGACTTTTGGCAGTTTCTGTAGATTTCTGAACCCTGCAATGAACTGGAGTTCAGAGGATCCTGGGTGGCAGTTTCAACAGGACAAGAAAGCCTCAGGGTCTGTTAATTTGCAGTAGCAGAATTGTGGGTTGCTTCCTAGGACAGGCTTGTAGCTTTTCCTATGGTGGTGAGGTGCGAGCCACTCCTCAGCAAGATTAGGACCTAAACCTAATGGGGTACTCTGTGTTCAGGAAGGACAGGGACGTGCGCAGGGGAGGTATGGTGGCACTCATCATTAGGAATGGCTTTGATATTTGCACAGTGGAAGGGACAGAGGGAAATGTAGAGGCATTATGGGTTACCTTGCAAGCACCTGGGGTAAGAGAGTAAATCTGGGGGTGGTTTATAGGCCACCCATGCAGGCTAAATACCTCGATGAGGGCCTGGTGTCAAATCTTAGAGATCACTGTGGTCAGGGGGAGGATAGAACTGTGGTGCTGGGTGACCTTAACATACAAGGGGTTGATTGGGGAACTATGGCATTTCATCAACTTGGGAACGATGCTTGCTGGATGTCTTCCAGGATGCATTCCTTTCCCAGCTATTGGCTGACCCGACAAGGGATGGTCATATCCTGCATGTGGTCCTGTCGGACTGTGATCTGGTTAGGAACCTAGTTGTAGGGGATTCACTGGCGGTGAGTGATAATGCCATGGTTTAGTTTTCCCCTAGACCTGGAGGTAGGGGAGACTCACACTAAAATGGTAGTGGTTGACTTTAGGGGTGTGGACTTTACGGGTATAGAGGTGTTCCTCAAGGAACAGAAAAGACAGCTGTTGTAGCCCTCTAGAGGGGATCGGACTAGATATGTGCACAGAGTGCAGGTGGGAAATAATTAAAAGAGGGCTTCTGGAAGCTACTGTACCAAGGCCTGCACAATGATCTGATGCAAGTTTGGTAAGGCCAGAAAGCTGAGCTGGTGGGCTAGGGAGGTCCAGGAGGTGGTGAGGGAGAAAAGGGCTGTTTATAGAAGATACAAGTGCTTGCAAGGGAACATGGATGGGGGGGAGTATGATAGGATATCCAAAAAGGTAACCAGGGTGGTGAGATTGGCCAAGCTAAGCATGGAGCAGAGGTTGGCATAGGGGATCAAAATTGGGGAAAAAGGGTTTTTTAGGTATATCAGGGAAAGGAGGAAGGTAAGGGGACAGATTAGCAGATTAAGGTCAGGGAGTGAGGTGGGCCAAGGAGGCTGGGGAGCAGATAGAGGTACTTAATGAATACTTTGCCTCAGTCTTCACCAGTTACAAGGAAGGGGCAACACCACAAGGGGGTTGGGGGGATAGGAACAAGGAAGGGGGGATCACTGACGTTGAAATTCCCATGGGTAGGGTGAGGCAAGCCCTTAAGCCCCTGAAAACTGATACATTGAGTTTGGATGGCCTTCATCCCAGGATACTAAAGAAGATGGCAGCTATCCTTGCTGCACCTCTGGCGGACCTTTTTAACTCCTCCCTTCTGACAGGATGGGTGCCTCAGGATTGGAGAATGGCTCATGTCATGCCTAGCCACAAAAGCAGCACAAAGGAGGACCTGGGTAACTACAGGCCTGTCAGCCTGACATCGGAGACAGGAAAGATAATGGAGGCTATCTAGAATGAGAGGCTGGAGGTGTTTCTGGAGACATGGGGCCATCTGGATGATCACTAACATGGCTTCATCCAGGGCAGATCATGTCAGACTAACCTTGTGGAGTTCTATGATTGGGTGACAAAGGTGCTGGACCAGGGCCAGTCAGTGGATGTCCTCTTTCTAGACTTCAGCAAGGCATTTGACTCAGTGCCACACCCAGTGTTGTTGGACAAGCTGAGGGGATTGGGGGTGGGGGAAAGGATGGTAAGGTGGATAGGAAACTGGTTATCTGGGAGGTTTCAGAGGGTGGTGGTTGGGGGGAGGTAACATCTCCTTGGAGGGTTATTAGCAGGGTCCCACAAGGTTCAATGTTGGGTCCTCTCTTTTTTAATGCTTACATCTCGGACATCAGAGATGGTATCAGGAGTGAGATGATCCTCTTTGCTGTTGACTCGAAGTTGGGGGCAGTGGTGGATGGGGAAGAGGATAGAAGTGCCCTACAAGGGGATCTGGAGACTGTGGAGATGTGGTCATGCACTTGGAAACTGAGGTTTAATGGCAAGAAATGCAGTGTTTTCCACTTGGGGCTTAGAAACCCTGCTCATGAGTACCTTTTGAGTGGGGAGAAACTGCAGATTTCGGGAGTGGGAAAGGATCCTGAGGTGGTAGTGGATGCCAAAGAACAACTCTGAACAGTGTACGAGGGCTGTGGCTAAAGCAAATAAAATGCTCGGGTGCATTGCCAGGTGGATAACTTCAAGGAGATGGGAAGTGCTTCTCCCTCTGTATAACTGCCTGGTTAGACCACACCTATATTACTGCATGCAGTTTTGGTGCCCGTACTTGGAAAAGGACATTGCACTTCTGGAGAGGGTCCAGAGGAAGTAGACCAAGATGATACAGGGTAAGGGGGAAAGATCCTATGAGGAAAGACTTGAGGAGCTAAACCTGTACTCCCTAGAGAAGAGGAGGGACAGAGGGAATATGATCGAGGTCTTTAAATATCTGAAGGGAGTGAATAGGGTCAACCCAAATAGGGTTTTCCAGCTGAGGAAGGAGGTGGCCAACAGGGGGCATTCCATGAGGCTAGTTGGCAGGAGATTCAGGGAGAAGACTAGGAGACACCACTTAACATATCACTGTTTATGTAATTATTTTCTTTTTTTAATCAAAAGTTGATTTTTATTTTTTTTTTAATACAGCACAGGGAATGATAAACTGTAACCATTGAACGGTCCTGGCCGAAGAGTGATATCAGATCCCCTTGGAAATGCAATCGAAACGTTATCAGCTTCTAGGAATAAGAGGCAGTTTGGAGCTATATGAAGAGAGAACAAGCGGACTTTCAGTTCTGCCCCTGCATGTGATGACCACTTAGGCAAGGTCTCTCGCTGCCCTCCTGAGAAATACACTCCATCAATTGCTTAATTCGGTAGAATTACTTAAAATAAAGAAGGATTGTTGAAATGGAGGGTACCTGTGTTGCGAAGTCTGTGGCTGGAGGTTAGGCAAAGCAGAAATGGAGACTGAACAGGACAGATCCAATTTGGAGGCCTCAGAGCCCGAATTAAAGCAGGATCACGCTACGTCGGGATCACGGAAGGGAGCACCTAGAAATACTTGAAACATCAATAAGACAAAAATAAAAAAATAAAACTAGACACAATCTACCAGGAACTAGTATCTTTAAGGGCTGAAGTAAAACAACAGTATGGGAAGCTTCACAGAGATGTGATGCAATTAGAACAAAGAGCAGATGACACAGAGAGACAACTAACAGCTACCAAAAATCGAGTTGATGATTTAGAGACTCAGGTTCAATTTCTGCAACAACAATAACAACAGGAGTTGCTTGAGGCCAGACAGAAAGATGCTGAGAACAGAGCCCGCAGAAAAAACATAAGAATCTATTGCATCTCAGAGGGCTGAGGTACAAATACAAAAGATTTTATATATACCCTGCTTCACATGGCCTTGGAGCTTCCTGGAGACCAGCAGTTAAAATTGGAGTGAGTCCATCAGGTATTAGTCCTGAAGCCCGTGGAACCATCAGCACCTCCTAGAATGATTATAACTCATTTCAACAGCTACGCTACAAAGGAGCAAATCTTTTTATTAGCTTGGAGGAAGCAAAAGATATTTTATGGACAGAAACGTTTCTATCTGGACCATGATTATGCACGGAAAACAATGATGCTCCGACGGGCCTACATTCCCCTCCTGCACATGATTAAGGCTGCGGGACATATGTTTTCAACCCCTTACCCAGCCAGATTGGTTGTGCATTTTCCAACTGGGAAAAAGGAATTTACAATAGCATAAGAGGCCAAGCTGTAACTTTCAAAAATGGGCCTGAATTTTTCTGACCTTGCATCTGAAGCGGGAAACGTGGCCGCCCATCCCCCAAGATGGCAATCGGACAACAAAAATCTGCCTAAGGAGAAGCGCAGTGGTAAGGACTCGAGGAGATCGCTCTCTGCATATTGGAGAACTGAAAAGTTGACCACAGAGGAGAAGACTTGAAGACTGAGAAACTGGGATAATTTTTGCATTCTCTCCATAGAAATCAGTGGGTGGGGGGTGAGGGTGATTTCCCTGGGTCTTCGCTCGCATTGTCCTGTCTCTAGGCTGACTGGTAAAATGATAATGCTTGCTATATTAAGGCTTTGGTTGGCCACTTGCCTAGGTGGTGTATCTGATTACTGAAGTGCAAAGGTGCCCGGTACTAGGCGCTTAACCTGGGCACTAAGAAATTTAAGAGAGAACCATATATTATGGGGGCATTTTAGTTTATGAACATCCCTGAAGTGCAGGGCTTGGTTAATCCACCAGTCTCATCCCCAGACTGTTAATAAAGCAAAACAGATGGGAGGAGAGATTAACAACATCTTACGGTCACAAATGCTTTTCTACATTGGGGCATTTTTGATTCCCATCCTACTTCTTTATTTTGTCCCAATACATATTTATATTGGAGCAAGAATAAGATCCCAGGAGGCCGCAGGCAGATGTGCCCTGGGCTTTAATTCCTTCCCTGGTGGACCCGGTAATTGGACATGAGACCATAAGGGACATACAGGGAAGTTCGGAGTAACTTCCCCAGCCTTTGCAGCTCATTTAATTTTTCCTTTCAGGTAGAAAGGATTACAAGTCCCACAAATGTGTTGTTGTTATTGGTTAAATTCCATTATATCAGTACCTGGGCACGGTTGCCACAGGTTTATAAATGTTATAAACAATGGTTAACTTATCTGTGGATTTGGGATACACAATATCGACAGTTAAGTAGACAGGACCACGAAGTAGATAATGTGAAGATTTGGTTACAGCTATCATGGAGGGGGAGAAACAGCTTAGATGAGTCTACTCTTGCTAGGCCTTTGAAGAGTGGGCCGGGACTGGGCCTCGCTGTCAAGTGGCTTTTTGTTCCTGGTTGTGGGGCCCAGCTCTGAGACTCATTATAAGAGATCCCTTCCCTTTTGCTGGTATATTATGATGGCACGATCACCAGTTACTGTTTTATTATTAAATAACAATAGGATTAATAGTTCAGTTAAGTGGACCAGACTCCTCCAATATATTAGGAAGCAGAGGCCAGACCTCATCTATATTCAGGAGACACATTTATCTTCTACAGAACATTTGGAAATGCATCGAGGGATGGTACAGGGTAGTGGCATCCTCTAGTAAGAATGGGAAGAGACGTGGGGTGGCGATAATGTTCCCCACCTCCTTGCCCTTGTGAGGTGTGGGATAAACAGGACTCCGAGCATCAGTTTGAAGAGTCAGAAATTATTTATTATTTCAACAAAACTTGGATTAATTACACGGACTGCTCATCAAAACATAAAATAATAAAAGAAAAACAAAATGCATACAGCATACAGACACTAGAATCAGCTAGTGTCCTTACAACTCAGAACAGACTATGTCTACTCCTCATCTGACTATCTACCTGAATGAGCGAAAGCATCACTTTTATACTAGTCATATAGGGGAGTGGCTTAAATCTCCTCCCATAGGTCCTAAAACATAAAAGTCTTTAAATGAACAGTTTATTTGACTTTCTAAACATGGATTAATTTTTTAATATGTGTTTACATTCTGTTTCTATGCTTAGAACTTTAAAAATATGGAAAGGAAATAAAAAAAAATTGAAAAGACCAGGTGAAGCTCCGCCCCCTCTCTGTCAAAGTCTATATAGAGAGAAGAAAGGCCGGCCAGCTAGTATAGGCAAAGACACAGAAATGGGTGGAACTCCCTTGGCGCTTTATATCAGGAAGTACTCAGCTAAAAAATAAAATGCCTGTTTCAGGTAATAACACAAACATATCTATATGTTTCTAGCAATGTCAACAATAAAAATAAAGTATAAATGTATTTCCCATGCCTGCTTATTAGGCTGTCTGAACAATTTTAGCTGTCTGAGCTTGAAAACGCATTATACCTAAGCTGCTCTCACGGTCTTGAATGTACAAGACTTTTAAAACAGCACCCCCACCCCATAAGACTGGACAACGAGAGGGGAATGCCTATTTTATTCTTCTACCTAGCACAGCGCATAGCGAACCTCTAGTTTTCTTTTTATTGAGTGGAACACTGGCGTTTATAGGGGTTGTTCAATTCATTACAGGAGAGCTACCGGAAGGGGGTCACTCGCTTTCTTAACTTTCTGGTAAAACCAGACTTGGCTTCGCTATATGTACCCTCGGTTTCTTTTTATTACCACACATAGAGAATGATATAACTGCCTGTTTGTTAATACAGGCATTTTAAGACCTCAAACAGACTATAGTTGCAGAAATAAAACCGTGCCCTACACTGCTTACGAGACTCAGTTACCTCCCAACCCTACAAGAGGCACATAACTCTATCAGCTATCTTTTCTTTTTACAATTTAGCTGCTGCTAAAGGTTTTTAAACTTAGAGGCTTACTCTCTTACATGCAGGATGAATCAATTCATTACAAGGGTACTTATTTATTTATTTATTTATTTTTTGTTGACCAGGTAAGTGCACTAGACAAACCCTGCCTATTTTCAGGCACAACCCGGGGGAGGGGGATACAGATGAATGCCAACTGACCTTGAACCAGATTAAGCTGTTGGTGGTATTTTTTTAGTGAATGAGGGAAATTTGGCCAGGACACTGGGGAAATTCCCCTACTCTTCTCAATAAGTGCCATGGGATCTTTAGCATCCACCTGAACTACCACCAATCCAGGCAGATGGGACCTCGGTTTAACATCTCATCCGAAAGACGTTAATTTTATCCTATACCCAAGAATCTCGCTCAGCTATTTATGTGAGTCCTTTTAATGAAGGGCAATAGGGGGAATACGGCAAATAGATTTCACTCAACCAAGGTAAAGTAACAATTTTAGAAAGTGAATTAAAAGGGAAAAATATCAGGTGGCCTTCCTGATAATAATATATGTAAAGGAAAGAAGAGAAAAAGGATAGCATCGCAGAAATAGAGCTGTTGCAACAGACTTTGAAAAGAAAAAACTTTCCCTCATGAAATGAATCCATTTTCACATTCCTCCCTACTCAAAAAAGAAACAGGGGGAGTTAACTTATCTGATGTTTCTTTTACCAAAAAGGGGTAACGTAAATAGACTGCAGATCCCCACACTATACTACTTGGGGTGGGGATGCAGCTTCAGCCCGCCCACTCCCAAAGCTCCACCCCGGGGTCCCTTACTATTTTATTTTCTCTTTCTGATACTACTCAGCAAAACATCTTGGTTTAGCATCCTTATACAATGCTTCTGTATCGTTTACCCCGGGGTCTGCAGAATATTTCTGTAAACAGTCAGCTCTAAAACGAGACATATGATCTGCATTTTTGTGTTTAGTACCTGCACGATGTTGAATTATGAATTTGTACGGTTGAAGCACTAGATACCAATGCATGATGCGTGGGTTCTTGTTCTTCATCATATTCAACCAACATAAGGGATTGTGATCTGTGATTATTGTAAACTCTCTGCCCTATAAATAAAATCTTAAGGAATCTACTGCCTAACGAATAGCTAAGCATTCCTTTTCAATGGTAGCATATTTTGTTTCTCTCTGATGTAACTTTCCACTGATATATAAACTGGATGTTCTTCTTCTTTATCCATTTGTGACAGCACAGCTCCAATCCCATAGTTTGAAGCATCAGTTTGCAACAAAAATGTACACTGAAAATTGGGGCTATGTAATATTAGATAGGAGCATAATTTAGATTTCAAGGACAAAAAGGCCTCTTCACATTGTTTGGTCCATATTACCTTTTCTAGTCAACATTTCTTTGTTAACACAATTAAAGGGGTAACTAGTTTGGAGAAGTTGGGAACAAAACAACGATAATAACCTGCTAAACCCAGGAATGCTCAAACATGTGTTTTGGTCTGTGGTTGTGTACATTCAGCGATGGCATCCACCTTATTTATTTCTGGTTTCACTTCCCCTTTTCCAATGATAAATCCCAAATAAATAGTTTCTTGCATCGCGTGGGAGTATTTCTTGGGGTTTATGGTTAATCCTGCACTAGTTATAGCTTCCAGAACTGCATTAAGACGTGTCATATGTTCTTCCCAGGATGGGCTGAATATTATGACGGCATCCAAATAAGCAGCGCTATAGGATAGGTGGGGTTGCAAAATCTTGTCCATAGCCCTTTGAAATGTAGCAGGGGCCCCATGTAATCCGAAAGGCATCACTTTGAAGTGAAACAATTCAAAGGGGGTACGGAATGCTGTTTTCTCCTGTGACTCGGCATCTAGTGGGATTTGCCAGTATCCCTTTGATAAATCTAATGTACTTATTGTACTTATATACTGTGCATTACCCAGATGATCAATGATGTCATCTATGCGTGGCATAGGATACCCGTCAAATATGGATACAGCATTAAGTCTGCGAAAGTCTAAACAGTCTCTTACCCTTCCTTCCTTTTTATTTACCACAACCATAGGGAAACTCCAGGGACTCATGAATGGTTGAATCACCTCCATTTGTTGCATTTTCCTTATTTCTTTATTTACTTCGTTTCTTACACTTTCTGGTAATTTATAAGGTTTTAACCTAATAGGTACTGTGTGTCCTACATCTATATGGTGAGTGATACCATCCATGCGTCCTGGTAAAGTTGTGAATGCTTTGATGTATAGATCTATAATAGACTGTCTAATTCCTCACGTTGTATGTCAGTTAGATCAATATTAATGTCAACAACTCTAGTAGTTCCTTTTTCCTCCAATCTCCCATAGGCTTGTTCAAGTTCATTCTGTTCTGTTTCAGGACAAACAAAGAGGGTGGTATTTTTACGTTCATACCATGTCTTAAGTAAATTTGCATGATATATACGTACTTTATTTCTTTTATCTGGACATACAATTTCATAATTGACAGGCCCTACCTGCCTTTGTGCGGTATACAGACCTTGCCATTTCATCCACAATTTGTTATCCGTACAAGGTAACAATAATAGGACTTTGCCTCCTGATTTGAAAGATTTTCTACCCACCCCTTGATCATAATAAGCTTTTTGATATTTCTGATGGTCTATTTTATATTGCTGGGCCTGTTTTGTATATTGGGCTATCTTCTCTCTTAATGTTGTGATATATTCTAGGGAGGCTAACAGTAACTTATCTTGCTTTTTTGCTTCCCAGTTTTCTTTGATTATGTCTAATAAACTCCTAAGATTCCTTCCAAATAACAACTCAAAAGGGGAATAACTGGTAGATGACTGTGGTACCTCCCTATATGCAAACATAAGATAAGGTAATAACCTGTCCCAATGTTTTCCTTTGTCTTGAGAAAATGTTTGTAAATTTTTTTCAATGTTTGGTTAAATCTCTCCACCAACTCATCCATTTGTGAGTGGTAGGGAGATGTGTGTGTATAGCATGTACTCCTAAAGCTGTATACAACTTCTTTTATACCTGTGAGCAAAAGACACTTCCTTGATCTGTTAATATTTCTTTTGGGGTCCCTATCCTTGAAAATAGCTTTACTAATTCTTTGGCTGCTTTGTCTGCGGTTACTGTGCATAAGGAAATTTGCTTCAGGATACTTCGTAGCATAGTCACACATAACTAATATGAAGCGATTCCCTTTTGCACTTTTTTGAAAGGGCCTAACCTCATCCATTGCTATACGTTTGAATGGTGTTGAGATCTAGGGTAAAGGTTGTAAGGGAACTTTTTTTTTTTGTTCACAATGGCTACTTTCTGGCAATGCTCACAGGTTTTACAGTAGTCATATACCTGTTGACGAATCCCTGGCCAATAAAAACACTATAGTAATCTCTGTAATGTCCTTTCAGCCCCGTGGTGTCCAGCTAAAGGAACATCATGGGTGAAGGACAACAAGTGATCCCTATATACAGAAGGCACCAACAACTGAGATACAATTTAATTTGTTTTAGGATTCAGACATTCCTTATATAGCAATCCTTTTTCTATAACACATTTATGTTCCTCACCCTGTTAATTCCCCACCTGTGGAAAAAAAGGTCCTAATGATTTATCCTCAGTTTGTTCAAGCCCAAACAGATTGTCCTTTTGTAAATTCACATTGCTTATATTCACTTCTTCTTTCATAGTGTCCATATGTGTTTGTTGCCACCTTTTTCTGTCCAGTTGCCTATCTTGTCTGGATTTTCTTTTTGTACCTGGTTCACCAAAAATATCCTCACCGAATGGAAACACCTGTTGCAAGTCTGTTCTACTTTTTTCTTGAGCCCTGGTACTGACAGATCCCAAATGAGTGGATTCATTTAACAAAATTGTGAACTCAAGGTGATCATGTCCAAATATGACAGTAACAGGGAGATATGGAACCACTCTCACATCAAGTCTGTATTTACTCTGTTGCACCTCTAAGTCCACAGGTGGTAAAGGATAGAAATGTGTGTCCCCATGGATGCATGTACCCCTGTTTGGGTCTGAGGACAAGCTTCATTATAGAGTAGGTTGGCTTTTATTAAAGTCTGTCGGCTTCCAGAATCCAAGAGCCCCATTACCTGTTTACCATTTTACAGTCACAGGAATTAAGTATTGTCCCCAGTTAGCCAAAACTAGATGAGTTGGTGTTGACTTCTTTTTAGGGCAGAAATGGGCTATATACCCTTTTCCTTGACAGTAATGACATATGATTTCTGTAGAATGTATTTTATCTGTCTTTACTTGTTTCATGCCCCTGCTAGTTGGTTGCTGTACACTAGTTGAAGAAGAAACAGGAAATGTTCTTACCATGGGGTGAGGTGCACTTGTTCCTGGATACCCTTTTTGTTTGTTGGACCTTGCTGCGAGATAATCCTCCGCCAGTTGGACAGCTTTCTCTGCAGATTCTGGGTGGTGCTTCCTAACCCACATCTGTACATCCTGTGGTAATATGTGTACAAATTGTTCCATGACTATAACTTCCAGCATCTGTTCTTTAGTATTACTGGATGGCTGTAACCATTTGCCACATAGATCTTTCAGTCTTGCCTATGTCTCTTGAGGTGTGTCTGTTACATGGAATTTAAGAGTACGAATTCGTTGTCTATAAGTTTGTAGACATATGTCATACCTTTTCAGAATGGCCTCTTTCACCACTTCATAATTCTCGATCATAGCAGTATCCACATGTCCATAGGCTAGCTGAGCTTTTCCGGTAAGATATGGAGCGAGTCTGATTACTCACTGACTCCTGGGCCATTGACATGCCCAGGCTATATGTTCAAATGTTGTCAGACAGGTTTCAGTATCGTCTGACTCACTTAACTTTGTTAATTTAATGTCTTTTTGACCCTCACCAGCATCCATGGGTCGTCCGACACTTAAGGACTGTATGGCCCTGAGGGTATCTTTCCACTGAGCTTCATTCCGTTACATGTCCTTGATTCTCTCTTTCTCAAGGGCTACCTGTTGTACACACAGACATTGTAACAATTCCTGGGTATCACCAGCTGAGGCAGTTACTTCCGCCTCCTCTGGTTCTTCTGTCTCTGGAATACCTCCAATGGCTCCTTCTTCTTCCAGTTTTGTCTTCCTCTGGACATCACCAAGTCCAGGCATCGGTGGCAGACCCAATTTATCCACCATCTTCCATGTCACTGCACCACTCCGTGGTTTCTCCTGTAGTATTCAAGTCCTCTAACAGATAGTATTACTGTACCAGAAGCCCTCCATGCCAGGCTTCGCATCCCACTTTTAACACCAACTTGTGAGGTGGGGGTTAAAAAGGGCTCCAAGCACCAGTCTGAAGAGTCAAAAAGTATTTATTATTTCAACAAAACTTGGATTAATTACATGGACCATTCGTCAAAATCATAAAATAATAAAAGAAAAATGAAATGCATATAGCATACGGACACTAGAATCAGCTAGTGTCCTTACAACTCAGAACAGAGTATGTCTGCTCCCCACCTGACTATCTACTCAAATGAGAAAAAGCATCACTTTTATACTAGTCATATAGGGGAGTGGCTTAAATCTCCTCCCATAGGTCATAAAACATAAAAGTAATTAAATGAACAGTTTATTTGACTTTCTAAACATGGATTCATTTTTTATTATGTATTTACATTCTGTTTCTATGCTTAGAACTTTAAAAATATGGAAAGGAAATAAAAAAAATTGAAAAGACCAGGTGAAGCTCCGCCCCCTCTCTGTCAAAGTCTATATAGAGAGAGAAGAAAGGCCAGCCAGCTAGTATAGGCAAAGACAGAGACAGAGACAGATGGAACTCCTTTGGAGCTTTATATCAGGAAGTACTCAGCTAAAAAATAAAATGCCTGTTTCAGGTAATAACACAAACATATCTATATGTTTCTAGCAATGCCAACAATAAAAGCAAAGTATAAATGTATTTCCCATGCCTACTTATTAGGCTGTCTGAACAATTTTAGCTGTCTGAGCATGAAAACGCATGATATCTAAGCTGCTCTCAGGGTCTTGAATGTACATGACTTTTAAAACAGCCACCCCCATAAGACTGGACAACGAGAGGGGAATGCCTGTTTTATTATTCTACTTAGCACAGCGAACCTCTAGTTTTCTTTTTATTGAGTGGAACACTGGCGCTTAAAGGCAGTAGTTCAATTCATTACAGGAGAGCTACTGGGCGGGGGTCACTTGTTTTCTTAACTTTCCAATAAAACTGGACTTGGCACTTTAACTAAAGATAAAGGTGGTCTCAAGTTGCCTAATTTATTATATTACTGGGCTAGCCAGTTACACAAACTAGGAAGGTGGCTGTCCATATCCACTAGTGGTAATGAAAACATTTATACTCCCATATGGCTTCAAATCGAATCAGGCATTTTTTGCACAACCAAGCTGGCCCCAGTTACAGCACTATGTACACCTCTTAGGATATTACCAGAAACTATTCAACGGTCAGTGATGGGCACGTCTATTAAAATCTTTTTTCAGATATGTGCCTCCCTACACATACACCCATGTAAGGATACAATGCAGTACATAGTAGAGAACCCTAATTTGAGAATCGGAGGGTCTATTATTGTCAGAGACTGGATTTCCCATCTGCAGATATGCGTTTATATGATTTTTATCAAACAAATGGTCTTATGTTACCCAGTGAAATGCTTGTTAAACTCCAGTCTCCCGCCAGAGGTGCTTTCATGATTCATCAACTACGGCACCTTCTTCTACATAAATTTGGGGGAGTCAATATACCCTCAAGGTTAGATAAGCTGGTGGAACGAATCAAAATGTTAGTGGCACAGCCGCACAGTATTTCGCTCATTTACAATGAGCTTCTTTCTACCTTTTTCCTACTACGCTATCAGGTTCTAAAATATGGATTCTTAATCCCTAATCACAGGGTTAATAGGTCTGATATCTGGAGAGATTTGCTATATATATATATATATATATATATATATATATATTACACAGGACAGATTAAGAGTTACCCAGTATCAAATTTTAAACAATATGTATTATACTCCAAGTAAGTTAGCAAAAATGGGACGGGAGCAGTCGCCTATTTGTGTTAGATGTGGTAAAGGAGATGGAACAGCATTACATGTTTTTGGCCCTGTGAGAAGGTTTCACCAGTGTGGTCTAAAATTAAATCGTGAATGGACCTTTTACTGGGCCTGGATTGGCTTTTCACCCCGAAAATTTGTATACTGGGTGACTTATCCCTAATTAAGGTCAAAGACAGAAAATTTCATATCTCCCTTATTGCCATGTTGATGAAAAAACTGGTTCTCAAGCATTGGTTGGACCAGTCTATCATATCTTATACAGAATGGCTCCATGATATGTCCTTTTACCTTAGGGTTGAAAAAATGATTGCCAGTCTCCGAAATAAACCAACTACCTTTGACAATAGATGAGGCAAGTTGTATGCTCTGTATTTGAGTTAGAATATTAACATTCACGAGCTATCTATTTATTTATTTTAGCAGAATTTAAATTTTATTTAGAATGTCTTTAAAGTTTTTATTGCACTTATTGTGCTAACATTTGAATACGTGTAGTATGTAGGAGACAACCAGATCACTCCAATGGGGGGGAGGGAGAGGAGAGGGGGGTTGGGGGTATAGTAACCCTAGTAACAGTTCTGTTACATTGTACTATGTGCTGTTGTTGAAAACTGTAAAAACTTTCTAAATAAAAAAACAAACAAAAAAAAAAACGGACTTGGCTTAGCTATATGTACCCTTGGTTTCTTTTTATTACCACACATAGAGAATGATATAACTGTCTGTTTGTTAATACAGGCATTTTAAGACTTCAAACAGACTACAGTTGCAGAAATAAAACCGCGCCTTGCACAGCTTACGAGACTCAGTTTCTGCCCGACCCTACAAGAGACGCATAACTCTATCAGCTATCTTTTCTTTTTACAATTTAGCTGCTGCTAAAGGTCTTTAAACTTAGAGGCTTACTCTCTTACATACAGGATGAATCAATACGTTACAAAGGTATTTCATTTTGTCCTGTACCCAAGAATCTTCCTCACCTATTTATGTGAGTCCTTTTAAAGAAGAGCAATATGGCAAATGGATTTCACTCAACCAAGGGAAAGTAACAATTTTAGAAAGTGAATTAAAAGGGAAAAATATCAGGTGGCCTTCCTGATAATAATATATATAAAGGAAAGATGAGAAAAAGGATAGCATTACAGAAATAGAGCTGTTGCAACAGACTTTGAAAAGAAAAAAACTTTCCCTCATGAAATGAATCCATTTTCACAGCCCTTAGAGGTGGGAGTAGAACATGCAGGCCTGAATGGATGCTATGCGATACTCAAGGGGACTGTATTTGGCATGGAGGTGACCCTGGCTAATGTATATTTTCCACCGGTTTCCCCTCCTATTCGGCTTAGGCAATTTTTTAACAAAGTAGTAGAACTTCAGAAGGGGATACTAATTATGGGGGAGATTTTAATGTAACCCTGTCTCCTAGTGTTTACACTTCCCATCCCCAGAAACACAGAATAACCTCCACCCAGAAGTTACTTCGATTGCAGATAACATCACATGGGTTACTGGATGTTTGGAGACATTTTTACCCCACAGTAGGAGGTTTTACATACTTTTCTCCCAGGTTTAGAACTTCATCCCATATAGATTTTTTTTTTATCTCGGTCGAACATCTTGATGTATTAAGAGATTTATCAGCACCGGCCCGTCAGCGCAGCGGTTGGATTTCCGCTTGCGACGCCGGCGACCCGGGTTCGGGAACGGACTCGGGTTGCTGGAAGGGCCGGCCGGGGGGAGAAGGATAGAGCGTCCTACGGACTGCTCTCCTTCTCCAGGGGGGAGGGTGGGTTAGTGCTCGGAGCACTAGTGACCCCCGGCGGAGGCTGGGAGTCGCCACAGCTACCGCACTCAGACACTTTGGGCGGGCAGGACGCTGCGCGTCATTGCACGTCCCGCCCCAGAAAATCAGAAAATGGACTGGCTGCTGGCTGCCCTCCATGAAGCCCGCCGTGGCTTTAATTAGCCCCCAAGGCCGGCCCTCCGACCTATCCCAGTCTCTGCGGGGTGTTTGTCCCCCGCATCCCGTAGCCCCGCCGTGGGGGGTAAGCCATGGGGTATCGGAGGGCTAGAGGCCATTCTGGGGGGTGGAAGCCATTGGCCCGTGACCAGGCTGATAATACTGGATGGCTGGCAGCTAGGTAGGAGGAAAAATGTAAAATGAAAAAAAAAAAAGAGATTTATCACTGAATGCCCATTTTTTCATCAGATGATACCCCATTAATGCTGAAATTAGATATTGGAAAACCTTGAAAACCATCCCTGTAGCAATTACATTTGTCCCTGTTGTGACACGAGGAATTTTGGGATATAGTGACACAAAGAATCCCGCAGATTATACAGGAAAATATATCTCCAGAGACCCCATCAACCTTGATTTGGGACACCTTGAAGGTGCTGATACATGGAGAGATAATATCCTATGCTTCACGTAAGCATAAGCAGAGGGACTCCAGATTCAAACAGTTGCAGACCCATTTTAGGGAATTGCAACAGCTGGAAAACTCTAGGGAGCCCTTGAATGAACTGGAAATTGGACAAATTAAAACAGAGTTACAAGCAATAAAATATTTTCAAGTACAATCCAGACTCCAATACCTTAAGAAATGTTATTATGAGGGTGGTCCCAGAGGGGCTAGAATGCTGGCCAGAAAACCGAGGGGATACAGACAGGTGGTATGTTTCACTAAAATTAGAGATCCTGATACTAGGAGACTAGTGGGAACTACCACAGACATTATGTCAGTATTTCAAAGTTTATATAAGAAACTATATGCAAATCCCTCCCCTCCTTCGGTGGAATCAATACAGCACTTTTTGTCCACATTTCAGTTCCCCACAATAACACAGCAGCAAAGAGAGAACTTACTTGCCCCTATAACTGTGGAGGAGATTAAGTTAATAGTGACCCAAGCTAAAACATTAAAATGCACTGATCCTAACGGATTTCCCCAGGAGTCGTACAAGGCATTCTTGTTTCACCTTTAACCCCCTGATGAGATATATGTTTATAGGTTCAGGGAGATGATCCCACTCCGGTTTCATGTGCATATGCTGTCATTTCTACAATCTTAAAACCAGGTAAAGACCCGCTGCAGCCAGATACGTACAGACCCATATCAGTACTAAACTGTGATTATTAGCTTTATATGTCTATTTGGGCTCATCGGCTGGAAGGTGTTCTTCCAAACATTATTCACCCAGACCAGTCAGGGTGTCTAAAATACAGGTGTAACCCCCCTGTTACCTGTGGTTACTAGAACCCTAGTAAGACCTAGTGGCAGGCAGGGACAGGCAGCTAGTGAAACTCCAGTTAAATGGATTTCACTATGTCTTGCTCTGTTTTCAGTCCCTGCTGAGCTGGAGCTATGACATCATTTAGAACTGTCGCAGCTGCATAAGCCACACTGGAATGTTGCAGTTGGAGGTTAGAGTAGAATGTTGGGGGAATCTGAAGTCAGTCTGTTGCAGCCTGTAGTAGAAGAAGGAGGTACTCTGCTATAAGCAGGCCCTCAGAGTTCTAAGCTCTGTCAAAGAGCTATTTTTTTTGTAGAAGTGTGTGTTCTCACCTGGAGAGGAACACAAGAAGAGCCAAGTGAAATGGTAGAGACCGCTTTCAGTGGTTCAGGGCCCCATCCCTGTGGGGATGGGGGGGAAGGAATCAGCCTGTTTCCAGGAGCAAACCCCCTGGTCCGGCTAGGAAACAAGAAGCTGCCTGAGTTTAAGTTCATACTGTGGCACCAGAAGTTCTGGATGAGACTTCTCTGGACGAGACAATGCCTCTGGGGCACCTGCAACCAAGGTATGAGTTAGCTCTGCTAAAGGGCCGATGTGTTTTCATATGAGACATGGTGAAACTAAAGTGACTTTTACTGTGGGGTCAGGAGAAGACAGCCAAGTACAGTTTGGAAGATGTGGGGATTGTACTGCTTAACTCTGTGGGGGGGTCTAGAGTAATGGACACAGCCACTTTTTAAGTATGTTCAAGTTCAGCACAAATGGGATGGAAAAACAGTAGATTGGATGTGGCATACATTTAATGAGAATCTACATAGCAAAGTGTTTTAAGGATGAGGTGTTACAGTCCAAAGAAATGGCTGGGTATGAATTATGGGAGCGAGAGGTGGGAGACCCCCATCAGTAGTAACCAAATTCACCTCTATGGGTTTGCTTTGGGACACCTGTTGCTTTCTCTCAGGTACTTGGCCAGTGCCTGAGGAACATACCCAGACGTGGGACTGATGAGGAAGATTCCCTGATGGAGCCAGAAGTGCTCATAGGTGGTTTAGGGAGCCACAAGTAAATGTTCCATGCTATATGGAAAGTGTCCAAAGGGCTGGCAATGGAGCCGAGCCAGGGAAACTGAAAAAGAGTTGAGTTAGGGCAGAGTGGCCAGAATGTTTTGAGACCTGAGGGTTTCAGTGTAAAGAGGATGTGTTCTGATCTCCACAAATCTGCATTACCAGGAGTGTAGCCCCATGGGGGTCCATCTATGCTTTGTTATTCTGTTGGATGTGAATAAAAGCCACATTTTAGAATCCTAACTTATGGTATTGTACATTTCAGTTATTGCTTCTTGTGTTCGGAGTTACTTGGGTGCCCCTGACTAGAAGTCAAACCTAGCCAAACTACTAAGCAACAGTTTTCTCCCCGAGCCCAGGTCTCAGGTAGGGGGTTACATATGGAGGCACTGCACAGTGCTAATAACACAAAAATGCCACCAATCCGACCCCTGGGGTAATCCACCGGTTAGAAAAATGGAGGCAACCGCTGGGATTTTGTTGAAATTTGGGAGAAAACACAAGAAAGGTTGCTCTGATAATGGCTACCGTTTTGGCTGTCTGGCAGCAGGTAGCCCAAGAAGCTGAAGCAATGTGAACTAAATGTGCCACTTTGTGCTGTGTCTATGTGCTTTTGTGATATTGCCAACTGTTACCAAGGAGCAGTAAAGCCCGAGTGTGTACGCCCTCATCCTGCATCAAATTACAGCATTTGCCAGCTTTTAAAAGTGCTTGTGACAAAGGAAAGTGTGGAAAACTGTGGGTAGCAAAAGGAAAATTGTGCTCTAGACATTGGAAATGCTTTCTGTGTGAACTGAGAGACTTGTTGTGCTTAATGGTCATGAAAAATGGTTGAAATGGGCTCCCGTCAAGGAGTCATTGAAAGAAAAAAAGTGTGGTTTTGCAGTTTAAATTTTGCCTGCTCGATGATCACTGTGAGGAGAAGAGCATTTGAGAGGAAAGAGGCTCAGTTGCATGGCTTCGAGTGATTGGTGAGACTGCATTCAGTCCCACCCCCAAGGCAGCTCTAGATCGACTGCACAGCATTCGAGAGGGAGAGGGAGTGGAGTGTGCGAACTGGCTTGTTAGGAGAAGCGTCGCAGTGACTGAAAGCACTGTAAAAAGTTTAAAAAATGGCTTTTCTGTTTAAATTCAGGTTCAACCCGCATCTCGATCGACTGGACTATGAGTGTGGTGTTCAGAGGGACGATTGGCAGGATTGCCTACCCCGTTCTTTCCAGAGGCCTCCAAGACTGGCTGCAGGCCATTTTTCCATCACAGCAAACAGCTACTGATAACAGTGAGTATCAGCCAAATGAAACAGCTAAAACTAAGTGATTTTGCCAAAGGCCAGCTGAATCTGTGTTTTAGCAGTGTAAACGTTTTGCAAAGAAGGACTGTATCAGTTTAACTTGCTAAAAGCAAGAATTCTGAGCAATCAACTGTGAGCATAATTATAGGTTCAGAGTCAGTATAATTTTCAGAGCCATGTGAGAGACTGTGAGTTGTATGAGATATGCAGCAAGAAATACAGGCAATCCTGTGCTATGAAATACTGAGGCTTTAAGGGACTGTAAACTAGAGCAATGTCTTCAGCAAGTGAAAAGTCCATGGTAAATCATATAAATGTGCTAGCAGAAAAAAACAGTGCAAGTTTGTGCAGTTTGAGCAAAGTTATCAGTAGAGTGTGTAAATCGGATGCACAGTGGCTTGACCAATTTATAGAACGTTGATGCGTGGGAGTGCTGCCGCCACCATTACAGGGTGGGGCAATAATGTAAGCACAGCGGCAGAGGAGCCATTTTGAAAGAGAAAAAAAAGTTTTCAGTGATGTGGGAATTGAAATAACAGTGAGCATTGTTTGTTTTTCTCTGCAGTCATGGCTTCAGGACCAGCCTGATACCCAGTTCATGCCCGGGCTGTGATAGCAGTAGAAGTTAACAAGTTAAGGGATATTGAGAGATGTTACTACAGGGGATGACTGCCTCCTCATGTGGTGATTCCTGGATATCCAGTGCGAGTATGTGTGATGTGCTTAAATGCTGGAAGGGACGTCTTCACGGTACCTCACTGTTCTGAGTGCCTAGAAATATATGGTTTGACCAAAGCACCCAAGATTCATTTGGCTCTCACATGGACAAAAGTTAAAGAATCTGCAGTTGGCAGCACATAGCACCAGGCAGAGCCTGTTGGAGAAGGCCCCTCAGAGTGTGGCATGAAGCTAGAGGGTGCAGATTTACAGACAGAACAATGTGCTGATATTTCAGTGTCTGAGTCACAGAGAGACATTTCAGGAAGAGCATCAGTAGACCCTTGGAGAGAGGGGTCTAGCCCAAGTCTCATAGGTGAAGACGAGATGAGGGAGGCCTTTGAATGGGAGGTTTCAACCTCCATGCCCAGCAAAGAGTGGACAGTCTCAGGAGTAAGGACGACTGTTCAATCCTGGGCACAGATTCTCAGTGAAAAAGAAGAAGAGGGGGAACCTATGTGGCCTTGTGAAAAAGGAACTGGTACACAGTCTCAAGCTCTTGCCTCAGAGGAACGCATGGAGGACAGTGGTGATTCCACTGCCCTGGCTGTGCAAGAAGAAGCCAGGGATCCATTTTTTGTGTTATTAAGAATGCGTAGCTGGCAGAACCAAGACTGGCCACCCCTAAGCCAGGCCAGAGGTCTCAAGTTGACCAAAGCTAGTAAAGAGGAAAGACTGGTTCATAGGAAAGTGAATGAACTCTACAGGATGTCCTTTCCTACCTTTCCTTGGAGAGTCTGGGAGGAGATTGAAAAAAGCAGAAAGTCCTGGATTTGGGAAGAAGCTATGAAATGTGTGCATCCTGATGCAAACAAGCATATCAAAAACAGAATGTTTCAAGAAAAATACAGCCACTGGAAAAGAGGCAGGACACTGTTTATCGACACTGTTCAACTTGTGGATGGAAAGGAACATGAAACCTTTCACAGTGTGAATTATGAGCTCCCAGATGGGATGATAATTCAAGCACCTGACCCATTGTGCTATTGGCCACAATGCAAAGACCTTCCTGCGAATGTGCCCATGCCTACCAAATGGAAAGCAGAGCAATGGTAGCCAGTGCTGCCACTTCAGCAGTTGCCGTACCTATGTTGTTCCGCCAGTCTGGATGTCCAGGATTCAGGTGCCCCACATTCATCAGTTCTGCAGTGTACTGGCCTTCCAGAGTCCATCAACTGGCCCACCAGATGACTTCAGATCCAGAGAGGACACCAGCCCAGCTGTATCCTGATTCATCGCCTGGGTATCGGATGACTTAAGACCAGCTGTTTTCTTTTTTGTTCCTTTTACAAGGTTCCATCTCCAGAGATGATATCAGCTCATCATTTTCCAGATGTGCCTTCCTGTCATTTCCTGGAAGATGTCTGCCCAGCTGTATCGGAATAATGCTGCCAGGGGGAGTCTTTGGCTGAGGACCAGGTGTGGTATCATATTGTTCTACAAGGGACTGGTAAGTCCAAACTTTTCTATTCTTATGACATTACAGTACACACCCTACACTAGCAGACTCCAGATGTTTGAACTATCCTCAAAGACTCTTCCCTTCGGGACTTTAGCCTGCTAGAGCTGTGCTTCACTGGGCTCCGGCCCAGGAGAGACTCTTTAATGGACTTGCCTTCGGGCACTGTGGTCACTAGATAGGACTTTTAGGGCACTCCATCCCCCAGATATGGTGTATTGTAAAAAATGTCATTGTTTTCTACTGTTTTCTAATGTTTATACTGTTTTTTCTACTTTTCTAAAAAAAAAATATTTTTGGGGATTCTCCAGTGTTTTGATGGTAGGGGTTTAGATAGACTGTGTATGCAGATTAGGAGTATGTGTTGTCTTTCTTTTTCTTGCAGGTGTTTCTGAAGAAGATAAGAAGAGAAGACAAGAAGAGGAGGAGGGACTCAGCGGAGTTCCTCAGTAGTACTTTAGAGTGTAGTGTTTAAAGTACTGTTATTGTTGTTTTTGTTACTGTGTGTAACTTTTCCTTCCACAGGTATGGTTGTGTGGGAGTGTGGGAGTAATGCATAGTGTATGGTATTAGCTCCTGGTGTGTGGTTGCATGGTGTCCAAGGTTGGGGGGAGGGCCCCTGTTTGTTTTGTTTTTGGGAATTTTGAGTTAGAGGCAGACAGGTTTTCTCTAGAGGGCTAGGGGGATAGACAGGCTGTGGTTCTGAATGGCTGTAGGGGTCACAGCGCTGATCTATTAGGGCTATGCTCTGGACAGTTCTTCCAGAGCCACTGGGTACCCATAGTCAGCGGGTAGAGTAGAGGCTGATGCATCAGCCGATGGCCTCTGGGCCCTTAGTGTTGCCTGCCTATGCCTAGCACATGGTAGGAGGGGGCCTGATCACCCCTCTCCGTAGGTAGCACATAGGGTAGGATGGCCTAGGTCGGGCAACTAATGACTGTGGACAGTCATTTTCCTGTTCCAGGGTGAGTGTAACCCCCCTGTTACCTGGGGTTAATAGAACCCTAGTAAGACCTAGTGGCAGGCAGGGACAGGCAGCTAGTGAAACTCCAGTTAAATGGATTTCACTATGTCTTATTCTGTTTTCAGTCTCTGCTGAGCTGGAGCTATGACATCATTTAGAACTGTTGCAGCTACATCAGCCACACTGGAATGTTGCAGTTGGAGGTTAGAGTAGAACACTGGGGAATTTGCAGTCAGTCTGTTGCAGTCTGTAGTAGAGGAAGGAGGTGCTCTGCTGTAAGCAGGCCCTCAGAGTTCTAAGATCTGTCAAAGAGCTATTTTTTATTTTTTGTAGAGGTGTGTGTTCTCACCTGGAGATGAACACAAGAAGAGCCAAGTGAAGTGGGGGTTACATATGGAGGCACCGCACAGTGCTAATAACACAAAAACACCACCAACCCGACCCCTGGGGTAACCCACCAATTACACAGGCAAACTCCAGACAACACACATACAGTGATTCACCTAATGGATTATGTTTCCCAACACTCCCTACCAGTGACTATTATCAGCCTAGATGCCTATAAGCATTTGACCATGTGCTTTGGGATTTTTTGTTGCAGGTGTTGGCCTTCTTCTGTTTTCCGGAGGAACTCATCACATGGCTTAGTAAAAGTTACATTAATCCACAGGCATATATATGGGTAAATGGATCTGTCTCCACCCCAGTGGAACTGGAGAGGGGCACTTGTCAGTGCTGTCCCCTCTTCCTCCTGTTATTTGCCATAAACATAGAGCCCCTAGTAATAGCAATCAGGGCATCATGAGGGGTACAGGGAATAGAGCTGGGGGAATGTCATAAGGCAACGTTATATGCTGACACTGTTTTGTTCACATTAATAGACCAGGAGAATTCTCTCCCCGGAGTTTGGAAGATACTAGGAGAATATGCAGAAGTCTCTGGGTATGTTGTAAATGCCACCAGAAGAGAGGTTTTGACCCTAAACTTTTCACCCTCAGAAGCCTTGAAGGCCCTCCTTCCCTTCAAATGGAGAGGCACCAAAATAAAATATTTAGATGTTTCATTACCTCTGAGCCTACAGAACCTGTGTTTGATTAATTATGAACCACTTACACAGGTCTTAGAGGCAAATATTTATAAATGGACCCAGCTTAGACTATCATTTTATTCTAGAGTTGAAACAATTCAATCTAATATACTGCCCAGAATTTTTACTGCACAAGGGTCCTGAGAAAAGTCGCCTCCCTCACCCATTACCTCTTTTACTGAATTTGATGGTCTCCTCAATTAAGGGTTCGGTCAGGCAACACTTCATAGGGTAACCATATAAGGGGCTTGGGAATATCAGACAGATACAACAGAAAGTGTTTTGGAGGCTTGGAATAAAGAATTACCCAACCCTGTGATATATTTTATTTATTAAATTTTGTTAACAGGGTAAGCACACTGGGCCTTGAAGGTCCCTTTTCCAGGGGTGACCTGGAGTTAGTTACATATAATTTTGCACATACAATCAGGTAATACAGTGTAGGACATATCGTACAGGATTACAATGACAGTATACAGTTTTGTGGAAGAGGGCAGGAGGTACATTACATTAATGAATACAACAGTACAGTGTAGTACATATTATACGGGGTTATAAGGACAGTATACAGTTTTTGTGGAAGACAGCAGTAGATACATGACAATACAGAGTACAGCAGTGACAGCAGATAGATGTGGGGTGGTAAGTGCTTTAAGTGCACACAAGGAGTTCCATATAGGATAGAGTACTAGTTTATACAGTCATTAGTCATTACCCTTAGAGGGGATCAATTTTGAACTTACACAGTCGACACAAGGTGAGGTAGGCTAGCCATCGGAACAGGGACAGGGACTTAGGTTAAGGAGGTGAGTGCGCAGTCCCTTCTGAAATATGGCTAGGGTGGGTGCCTCCTGAAGGTGGCTGGGGAGATTATTCCATGTTACAGGGGCTAGGTGAGCAAAGGATTTACTCCTAGCAACAGAGCAGGCCAAGGGAATTTCCAGTAGATTTTTGCACGAGGAATGGAGTGGTCATCTGGACCACTTTGCGGCAAGTAGTCCGATCAGCCCTGCCGGAGGTTGGGCATCAAGGAGCTTGTAGGTCCAGCTTAATAGGGGGTACTGGAGCCTGTTGTTCAGGGATGGCCAGTTGAGGGCTGTGAGGGCTTCACAGTGGTGGATCCTCAGGTGGGATTTGGATGCAAAGCGAGCGATTTTGTGGTATAAGGTCTGTAATCTGCAGTGGTCCAATTTAGCGATGCTGAGTATGATGGGGGCTGAGTAGGTTAAGGCTGGGAGAAGGATGCTTTGTGCGATTGCCAGTCTAGTCTCTGGAATCCTGTTGTGGCTTATACGATAGAGGAGGCCCAACTTTTGGTGGATGCTTTTTATTATCAGGTCCACATGGGGCTTCAATGTGAGCCCCTGATCTAATGTGAGGCCAAGATATTTGACAGATTTTACTACCTCTATTTTGGAGCCAGATATGGTAGAGAGTGGAAGAAGATGGGCCCTGGAGGGACCCAGGGATTTTGGCCCAAACAGTATCACCTTTGTCTTGTTGGGGTTAAGGACCAAGTGATTCTCAACTAGCCATGTCTCGGTCTTGGTGAAGTCTGCTTGGAGCATGGGTCCTAGGTCAGATGGGTGGACCCCTATTCTATACAGTACTGCATCATCAGCATACTATAGTACAGAACTGACCCTGCAATGACCATGGAGGTCATTTATGAATAGGGAGAACAATAGCGGGCCTAAGATAGAGCCCTGTGGAACTCCCTCAGTTAAAGGTAGGGGTTTGGAGGTGACCGCTCTCCACTTGACCTGTTGAGAGCAGTCAGTGAGGTAATTACAGAACCAATTGAGGGAGTGCTGGTCAAGTCCAAGTTGGCTAAGCTTTGTTAGTGGGGGTGGGTGATCTACCAGGTCAAAGTCCTTGGAGAGTTCGATGAGCATGGTCCCAGTGGGGGTACCCTTGTCCAAAGCAGCCAGGACATCGGAGATAAATCTAATGAGGGCAGTGTCAGTCCAGTGTTTTTGTCGAAAGCCATGTTGTGAAGGGGCCAGGAGCCTGTTGGTTTCCATGTAGCCCCTTAGTTGGCAGTATACTAGCCGCTCCTGGATCTTTGCCAGGTGGCATAGGCTGGAGATGGGTGTATAATGGCCTATTATTTCCCTAGCTCCACCCTTGTGGATTGGGACTACATGGGCCTGTTTCCATACTAATGGAACTGTTTCTTCCTGCAGGAATCTGTTTATTAACAGGGCTACAGGTAGGGCGTTGGCTAAGGCAGCAGCCCTAAGTAGCCTAGGGTCCAGTCCGTCAGGTCCTGGAGATCTGTTGGGTTTTAAGGATTGTAGGAGGGGCTGTACTTCTTTGGATCACACTGTCCACAGGTGAAAATGGGCAGTTGGAGGGTCCTGGGATTCAGTGGCCGGAGGGCCAAGGGAGCCATGTGGCGTGCTGGATTTGAGCGCCTCCAGGTTGGTGAAGAAGTGATTGAAGGCTGAGGCAGCCTCCCCTCCATCCGTAAGTGATATGTCATTACAGATTATGTTACCCTGCTGGGGTGTTCTTGTACCTTTTAGCAGGGAGTTGATGCTTGACCAGAAGAACTTAAGGTCAGATAGGGTTCACTGCTGGAGGGATTTTATGTAGTCCCTTTTGGCTGATTTGGATATTTTCTGGCACTGGTTCCACAGTGATCTATAGGCAGCGAAGTCTGCAGGGCTAACAGAGCTCCTTGCCTTTTTCCATGCCTTGTCTCTGGCTGTCATCAGTGATTTTTGCTCATGGGAGATCCATTTGTGGCAATGGCCCTTAGCTTGTATTCTCCTAACTGGACCATGTATGTTGGCCACCGCAGAGAAAGTGTGCTGGAAGTACTGGGCAGCATCATCAGTACTGCCTAGGATTCTTATCGGTGGCCAGTCAGTATTTCTGAAGGAGCTCTGGAAGGCCTCAGCAGAGAATCCAGAGAAATCCCTGGCTACTACATGCCTGGGTGGAATCCTGGGAGGCCGATTTTTCCAGATGCAGAAAGTGGGTGAGTGATCGCTTAGGGCATCCAGTATCACGTCAGTCACTTGTATGCTAGCAGGGTTGGAGACAAGTATCCAGTCAAGGATGGAGTAGTTCCCTGTTTTTTTGTTGTGTCTTGTGACCTCAGTGATGACCTGGGTCAAGTTTGTATCAATAAGTGTGGCCTTGTAATTTTGCTCGGTAGTGGGTTCCCATTTCAAGTTGAAGTCCCCAGGGACTAGCAGCTCTGTGAGCTGTGCCCACGCCAAGGAGCGAACTAGGTTCTGTAGTGATGAGGTGCCACCAGTGGGAGGGTTGTAAATACATTCTATACTTAGATGCTTTGCACATCCCGGTACAATTTGGATAAATAGCGATTCTAGCCCTGTAGGGCTTGGCATATCGACAGGGGACAAGGAAGCCGCCAGTGAGGAACTCACATAAATAAGGACACTTCCTCCTTTTCTTCCCCTCTCTATCCTTTTGAAAGGTGTCATAGTGGTCGAGTGCCACTTTGTGAGGGAATATGTGAGGCTTCAGCCATGTTTCAGTTATGGCTAGCACCTCGGGTCTATATGTATCTACCCAGGATGGCACATCAGGCATCTTGGGTCATAGGCTACAAACATTCATGCGAACCACCCTCAGGCCTTTGGCGTGACACCATGTAGGGTCACTAGAGGACCCCAGGATGGAACTGGCGGGTGGGGCCCAGGGTTGGGGTGAATATCACCTGCCCTCAGTATCAGTATTAGCAGGATGAGGTGGAGGACCCTCTGATGAGTGAGGGAGGATAGTTTTGATCATTTATTGTGCACACCAGAGAAGATGAAGTAGCAGGCTCCCTTGTGTGTTAGTCCATGCTTTAAGATCAGTGAGTGCAGGACTGTTGATCCAGGGCAATCCGTGAGGTGTGGTTGATGACGATCCTAAGCACCCATAAGCAGGTTAGGGTCTTAGCAGACACTCATTTTTGCATCTACCCAGCCTAGCGCAGCTGCGTACAGGAGTAACACTACTGGTACTCTAAAGTTAGCAGGGCTTGGGTACAGCCATGAGCACCATCGGTGCTGATAATTTGGCTGGGCTACTTGGATTCGATGCATATTCCTCCAAGCCTCCAGACCCAATAGTGGTGCTGTGGGTGCAGGGTCCCCTACCTTTGAGGCATTCAGTTTGCCTTATGAGGTGTGTTTGCCTTACTAAGTTATGTCTTGGATTAGGGTTGCTGGTATGATCCTTTGCACAGGGGATAACAGCAGCAGGCAGCAATGGGGGTCATGTGGGATCCTCAGCCCCACACTCCAATACTTCCCTAGGATGTGGTATTGGATGGGCAATCCCAAGCTGTTATGCTGTATAACTGGCCCGAGGCCAGAGCTGAAAGGAGAGTTGTACTGTGGAGCTGGTGGCAATAGTAGTAGGATAGGCAGCCTTCTAGTGCAGCATCTAGCGGCAGCCGCTGAGAAGCTGCAAATGGAGAAGTGAGCTGATAGGCTCAAACAGGCATGTGAGATCCACAATATAAGCCAGAGTCCACCAAGATTGGTGGTGGGGGCGATGGGGCAGCTGACGCAGAGTGTCAGTGAGGAGCAACTGTAGCCAGTTGGAGAGAACAGCAGTTGCAGCTTGGACTGCATCGCGTCTCAGAAAGTTTCCCCATACCTGAGTCAGCTTGTAGGGAGGACTCCCTTGTGTAGGTCCTGATGACCTTCCTTCTGTCGGGGGGAGGGGGCATCCGCAGTGTCTGTTCCTCAGTGGCCTGTGGAGGAGCACAAGAAAGAGCGGTGTTAAATAAGGTGAGCTCCTTTTGTTTTTCACAGGGGGAGGGGGTGAGCACAAGAGGGAGGGCTGGAGTTGCCCTGTGTTATTTTAATTATTATTACATTTTTGGCTTGCTTTGTGGACTGGGTGCCTATCTCAGAATGAGACGAACTCAGGAGAATTGACTAATGTCCTGATATGTGACAGCTCTTAGTGTAGCAGGACCATCAGTGTTAGTTAAGGCTACCTAGAGAGAACAGACTGTTGCTGCTTTAGAGCAGGCAAAAAAAACTACTGAACCTGCTATTAACTCAGCAAATTAGGGTGCTTTGCAAGAGTTATGACTTTCTGTGGCAATTAGGCATGCAAGGAGGCAAAGCAACATACAAAAAAAAAAAAAAACTCGTACCAAAAAAAAATATCTCCACACCTGTGGGGATAATAATTAGAATTAAAGTCAATGTTTGAATCCTGAAAATGGCGCCAATCAGCAACTGTAGCAACTGTAGCCAGTCGGAGAGAACAGCAGCTGCAGCTCAGACCACGTGGCATCTCAGAAAGTTTCCCTGTACCTGAGTCAGCTTGTAGGGAGGGCTCCCTTGTGCAGGCCCTCATGACCTTCCTCCCGCGGGGGGGGGGTTGTGTCTGCAGTGTCCGTACCTCAGTGACCTGAGTCAGCTTGTAGGGAAGGCTTCCTTGTGCAGGCCCTCACGACATATGATAGGTGGTTGAAATATACCCGTGTATCTCTGGGAATCTCCTTAGCCCCCTACTGGAGGGAGTTTGTGTGGAAGGTCAGAAACCGATACTTCAACACACCAGCTAAATTAGCAAAATTCTCCCCTGGGTTGGGGGATACTGTTGGAGAATATGTGAAGAACTGATGGCTAACTTTGTACACATATTCTGCACCGGTCCTAACTTGTGACCCTTTGGGCTAGAGGTGGAAGGTGTCCTGTTAGAAATAATCGGTCCCAAGGTTACTCTTACATCAGAATTGATGCTTCTTTCAGTCCCCCCTGAGAGGTACAAAGTATAAAGGGGTACACTTTTACTTATCTTTTGGTGGCCAAGAAGGTGATTACTCATCTATGGAGCCAGCCCAGGACTCCCAACATAAATGACCGGCACAAAATGATGACAGAACATTACTTTTTGGAATGCTTAATAGTTGGTGCTCAGGGTAGGGCCCCTCAATTTGAATTGAGATGGAGGGCTTGGGTCTTTTTCAACTCAGCCCAGGACCCTTCTTTTGTCCCATGATGAGGTTGCTCATATCAGGGACTTACAAGAAATGTAAAATTCAGGAGTCTGGTCAGGTAGTCAAGGAACAATTAGTTTGGGGAAGAGTGATTTCTGTTTTCAGGCTTTTTTTTATCTTTTATTTTTATTTGTATTTTAGATGACACCTTTGAGCCGAGGGCTCTTTCACAAAGGTTCCACGTCAAGGCAATAAGGACAATAAGGTACAAAACATAACATGATCATTACAATGGAACTTACAAAAAAAAAAAACACAAGTGAAGTTACAATAATAGTAACCAAAGGCATTGTCAAGTAATTGTGGTGCGAGTTAATTATACAGTACAAGTCATAGGCGGCTCAGTGAAGCTTTGTTAGGAGTGGGTTAGTGGGACTTATAGTAATAGACGTTGGCCCAGATATTCAAAAGGGTTGAGCATGCTGCACTCTGGTGGGATATGGAAAGGGCTGACAGGCAGAGCGCAAATCCTGATGTGCCGGGTCACAATGTAATTATGCCGGAGTGCAGATTTGAAGTGCCCATGCTCATGGCACATCATGATATTCAGCCAGGTGATGCGTGCATGCTGGTGCAACCCTGTATTGTGCCACATAGGGGGGCTCAATGTTTGAGCCCGTGAAGAGTAGAAACATAGAAACATAGAATTTGATAAGATAAGAACCGCTTGGCCCACCCAGTCTGCCCATTTCCCTACCTAATGGATAAGCTGCAGATCCTAGTTAACCAGCAACCTAATTCTTTCTACCCCAACCCCCTAGAATTGCCTTATGACTGTCCCATGCATGCTTGAATTCAACCACTGTTTTTGACTCCCTAGCCTCCTCGGAGAAGCCGTTCCATGCATCACAACCCTCTCTGTGAAAAAAATGCTTCCTTCGTTACCTCTGAACCGCCCCTCTTATCTTCAAATTGTGCCCCTTGTTCTTGTACATAATCTTTTTTGAAAGATGCTACCCTCTTGGACTTTGTTGATTCCTTGAGGTACTTGAAAGTTTCTATCATGCCCCCATCCCTCCTTTCCTTGAGGCTATGCATATTAAGCTCCTTTAGTCTGTCTCCTGATGTCTTCTGGTGCAGACCCTGCACCATTTTAGTCTCCCTCCTCTGGACAGCTTCCATCTTGTCTATGTCCTTGCAGAGATTGGGTCTCCAGAACTGCACATAGTACTCCAGATGGGGTCTCACCAGCTGTCTGTACAGAGGGATAACAACTTCCTGTTTTCTACTGGCAATGCCTCTCCCTATGCATCCATGATATCCCCCCCCGCCTCCTTACTGCCTCTCACATTGCTTGCCCACCTTAAGTCATCTGCTATGACTACCCTAGGTCCCTTTCCATTTTGTTGTTGTTACTATCTCACCCCCATTGTGTACTCTTCCCTGGGTTTTGTTTCCCAGGTGCATTACCTCGCACTTCTTAGCATTGAATCTAAGCTGCCATACATTTGACCATTTCTCTAACCTTGCCAAGTCCTTCTCATCCTTCCACCCCACCTTGTGCATCAACTCTGTTGCAGATCTTTGTGTCATCTGCAAAGAGACATACTTTTCCTTCCAGTCCCTCTGCAATGTTGTTACAAAGACATTGAAGAGGACCGGTCCTATTACTGAACCCTGCGGTACTCACTAGTAACCCTCTTTCTTCAGAGTGGAATCCATTTACTATTACCCTATGTCCTATCTTCCAGCCAATTCTTTACCCAGGCTATCATCTTGGGACCCAATCCCAGGCTGGCTAACTTGTATATTAATCTTTTGTGTGGGACTGAGTCAAATGCCTTGCTAAAGTCTAGGTAGGTCATATCCACAGCCCCTCCCTGATCTACTGCTTTGGCCACCCAGTCAAAGAAATCTATTAGATTCATCTGGCATGACCTTCCTGCTGTGAATCCATGCTGCCTTGGGTCCTGTGCCCCTCTGACCTCTAGGTACTTGACAGTTCTTTCCTTCAGAAGTGATTCCACCATTTTCCCTATCACTGAGGTTAAACTAACAGGTCTGTAGTTTCCTGCTTCTGCCCTGCTCCCACTTTTGTGAAGGGAATCACATTTGCCCTCCTCCAGTCCTCAGGTACCACCCCATCCTCCCATGATTTGTTAAAGAGGGTAGTCAGTGGTGTCACTAGTTCTACCCTTAGTTCTTTTAGAATTCTGGGATGAATCCCATCAGGCCCCATTGCTTTGTCCACCTTCAGTTTTAAGAGTTCTTTCAGAACCCTTTCATCTGTAAATGGACTGATATCAACTTCTGTATTCAGAGTGTTTCTATTGTTTGTTTTAGGTACCTCCCCCTCTTCATTTGTAAATACTGAGCAAAAATATTTGTTTAATATCTCTGCCTTTTCACCGTCACCCTCTGCCCAACCCTCTCCCCTTTATTAAGCCTCACTATCCCTCCCTTAGTCTTCCTTTCCTCCCTGATGTACCTAAAAAAGGTTTTATCCCCCTTCTTAACTGATTTGGCTATCTTTTCCTCGGTTTGGGCCTTTGCTGTTCTGACTGCCTTCCCAGCTTCCTTTTGTTTTGACTGATACAATTCTCTGTCCTGCTCCTTCTGTGATTCCTTGTACTTTCTGAATGCTTTCTTTTTCTCTTGAACCTTCACTGCTACCTCCTTTGAGAACCATAGTGGTTTCTTATATCATTTTGTTTTGTTTATTTGCTTCACACAAAGGCTTGTTACCTCTGTGATGGCAGTTTTTATTATTCCCCATTGTTCTTCCACCCCTCCTTCCTGCCCATTTGCTAGTGCATTCCTTAGGCACTCTCCCATTTTGGCAAAGTCAGCCCTCCTGAAGTCCAGTACTTTTGCCGTTGTATGGCTTGACTCCATTGCAGTGTTTATTGTGAACCATACTGTTCGATGGTCACTAGTTCCCAGATGGCTACCCACTTCTACATCTGTGGTCCTCTCTCCATCTCCATTTGAGAGAACCAGGTCTAAGATTGCTTCCTCTTGAGTGGGTTCCAATACTAGTTGTCTAAGGCGTGCCCCCTGTAGGGCATCTAGAATAACCCCACTCTTAGAAGTGGCTGCTGCAAGTGCACTCCAGTTAACATCTGGCATATTCAGTTCACCCATCAGCAGTGTCTTCCCTTTATCTGCCATTCTAAGTATACTTTCTATCATTTCCTTGTCCATTTCTTCCCCCTGAAAGGAACAACTCCTGGCCACCCACAGGCAGGCTGCTGTTTTGCAGGGCACAACACAGCAGCCACCAGACATGGGTGGCCACCCGCCCACCCTGAACACCGTCCACAAGCACGCATGGCGCCCTGGTAGTCTAGTGGACCCCCCTCCCACCCAAATCCCTGATTGTGGTATATGTCTAATAAACAGTCCCTGGTAGTCTAGTAGACCCCCCCATACCCAAATCACCAGTAGCTGTAGTGTAAATTAATCCCTGGAAGTCTAGCAGTATCCCCCTGCCACCAGTTGCTGCGATCACTGGTTGTCACCGTACAAAATCCCTGGTAGTCCAGTGGTACCACCCACCCCGCGGCGTGAGCATGGTACAACGATATTCCCAGGTAGCTTCAGTGGCCCCTCCTGTTGCCACCGGATGATAAACATCCATCGGTTCCTCGGTGATCCAGTGAATGCCCATTCTCCCACCCCCACAGAACCCATTGCTCAACAACCACTTGTCATCAGCGCAGTGGCACAACCCTTCCGTGAGCCGTCTGTCGCCTGCCGATGATAGGCGGGGCTTCAGGTGTTGTATTACGGGTCCCAAACATGTGAATGCAGTCGCTCGCTGGTCTTGGGACTGTCAAGCACAGTGTGCCCGCAAGCCCATACTGTACCTGTCATTCGTGGGCAGCCGGGCGGCTAGTCAGGGACTAGCCACCACCGATGATGGGGGAAGCGGGGGGCAAGGGGTTCTGTGTAGGTGAGAGGGGGAGGGGTGCACTGGATCACCAGGAATTATTCAATGGATGTTTATCATGATCGCGACAATGGGCAGTGGGTCATTAGCCTACCAAGAAATATACATTGTACCATGATCGGAGCTAGGGGCGGGGGGATTACCATTGGACTACCAGGGCTTTTGTAGGGTGTTAACTGGCAATCATGGCAATGGGAGGGGAGGGGGTACCACTAGACTACCAGGGATTAATCTACACTACAGCTACTGGTGATCGGGGTATGGAGAGGGAGGGATGTCCACTAGACTACCAGAGAGTGCTGTCTTAGAGCATTTTCCATGCTGTGGGAATTGGAAGGAGAGGGGGTCCACTGGACTACCATGGGGTGCTATTCTTAGACATATTACCATGCTCGGTGTATCGGGGGAGGGAGGGGCCACTGGACTACCAGGGAATTGTGCAGGTGTGATATCACGTCGCAGCCACGGGACGGGGATGTCCTGGGACTCCCACTGCACATGTCATGCTGTGCAAGGCACCAGGTGCAGGTCGCCAGGCTGCCCTGTGCAAGGCATGCAAATGGGGCCATAATGACATGCAAATGGCCCCATTTGTGCCTTACATATACAGTATTATGGCCTCATTTGCACACCCTCAGCTGAATATTGTGCGTGATATGCCAAGCGCAACTGAGTTTGCACTGGTGCATCTCTGTGCTCCCTGGCTGTGGCTTGTGCTGCTGCAGTCCCACTGCACCATGCGCAGTCTGTGCCATATTCAATGGTGCTGCACCATGGTGCATCACCGTTGAATATTACCTGGTCCTGGCCCCGGCACATTCCAGTTGCGCTGCTCCCAGGCTTGCACCACTGCCCGGCGCAGTCTGAATATCCAGGCCTTTCTGTATATCTCATTGATATATATATGTAATCTACAGTCAGTGATGACAGATTCTTATTATACTGCATGTCACATTCTGGAAAATGATACAACAGAGAGCTGTAACTGTCTTAGTACCCTAAATAACATATGTGTATCTATCTTTCTATTAAGAAAAATAAAATAACAAAAATAAAAGAACAAGCATTTGTCAATATCATACATCTGATTTGTGTTAAACAATTTTTTTTTTTTTTTAATGTTTACCACAAGTTTTGAAGATCCTTGTTTTAGGAGTCACCTTATAGACATGACGTATCATGTACAGTATAATGGCTGAAATGTCATCTAGAAACAGAGGTGCAAAAACACATCTCATCCAGGATTTTAAAAATGACTCATATCAGGCTTATGAGGTGGTGTGAAAAAAATTGCTATGTTGAAAGTTTGGAGTCAAAATATTGAAAATTAGTGAAGTTGTGAAAGAACTCTTAAATAGTGTAATGTTCAGTCATAACTTAGGTATTTTACCATATTTACACACAAAATAGAAACATAGAAACATAGACTTTGACAGCAGATAAGTACCGCTTGGCCCACCTTGTCTGCCCATTTCCCTACTTACAGGATAAGCTGCAGATCCTAGTTAACAAACAGCCTATTTCTTCCTACCCACCACAAAAATTGCCTTATGTCTGTCCCATGCATTCTTGAATTCTCCCACAGTTTTAGACCCCACAACCGCCTCAGCAAGGCTGTTCCATGTGTCCACCACCCTCGATGTGAAAAAAATACTTCCTCACATTGTCCCTGAACCGCACCCCCTCTATCTTCAGATTGTGTCCCCTTGCTTTTGCACATCTCTTTTTCTGAAAGATGCTACCCTCTTGGACTTTGTTGATTCCACTGAGGTACTTAAAAGTTTCTATCATGTCCCCCTCTCCCTCCTTTCCTCAAGGATATACATATTAAGCTTCTTTAGTCTCTCCTCGTATGGTTTCTCTTGCAGACCCTGCACCATTTTAGTTGCCCTCCTCTGGACAGCCTCCACTCTGTCTATGTCTTTGCAGAGATGGGGTCTCCAGAACTGCACACAGAACTCCAGATGGAGTCTCACCAACTGTCTGTACAGAGGAATAACAACTTCCTGTTTTCTGCTGGTGATGCCTCTCCCTATACATCCCAGTATCCCCCCAGCCCTCCCTACTGCCTTCTAACATTGCTTGCTAACCTTAAGGTCATCTGATATGATTACCCCCAGGTCCCTTTCCATTTTAGTGGTTGTTACTACCCCCCCATTGTGTAATCTTCCCCTGGGTTTTTGTTTCCCAGGTGCATTATTTTGCACTTCTTTGCATTGAACCTAAGCTGCCATACTTCTGACCATTCCTCCAACCTTGCCAAGTCCCTTCTCATCCTTTCCATGCCTCCTTGTGTATCAACCCTGTTGCAGATCTTTGTGTCATCTGGAAAAAGGCATACTTTTCCTTCCAGTCCCTCTGCAATGTCTCTTGTAAAGACATTAAAAAGGACCAGACCCAGTACTGAACCCTGAAGTACCCCACTAGTAACCCATCTTTCTTCAGTGTGGATTCCATTTACAATTACCTTCTGTGTCCTGTTGTCCAGCCAATGTTTTACCCATGCTACCACCCTGGTACCCTCCCAGGCTGGTTAATTTGACTATTAATCTTTTGTGTGGGACTGTGTCAAATGCCTTGCTAAAGTCTAGGTAGGCCATGTCCACAGTCCCTCCCTGGTCTACTACTTTGATCACCCAGTCAAAGAAATCAATTAGATTTGCCTGACATGACCTTCCCGCTGTGAACCCATGCTGCTTTGGGTCCTGTGTCCCACTGGCCTCTAGGTACTCAACAATTCTTTCCTTCAGAAGTGATTTCATCACTTTCCCTACCACAGAGGTCAAACTGACAGGCCTGTAGTTTCCTCTCTGTCTTGGTCCCACTTTTGAAGTGGAATCGTTATCCACGTCCTCCAGTCCTCAGATACCACACCATCCTCCCATGATTTGTTAAAAGGGTAGTCCAGTGGTTTCACTAGTTCTCCTTAATTTTTTAGAATTCTGGAGTGAATTCCATCAGGCCCCATTGCTTTGTTCACCTTCAGTTTTAGGAGTTCTTTCAGAACCCTTCTTCTGTGAAAGACTGGATCGACCCCCATCCAGAGTGCTTCAGTTAATTGGATTAGGCACTTCCCCCTCCTCTTTTGTGAATACTGAGCAGAAATATTTGTTCAGTATCTGCTTTTTCACTGTCCCTCTTTTGCCCACCCACTGTCCATTCTATTCAGCCTCACTATCTCTCCCTTTGTCTTTCTACGCTCTCTGATGTACCTATAAAAGGTTTTATCACCCTCCTAAACCGAGTTGGTTATCTTTTCCTCAGTTTGGGCCTTTGCTATTCTGACTTCCCTCCCTGCTTCCTTCTGCCTTTACTGGTACAACTTTCTGTCCTGCTCCTTCTCTGTTTCCTTATACTTCCTGAATGCTATCTTTGTCTCCCTAACCTTCCCCGCCACCTCTTTTGAGAACCATAGTGGCTTTTTCTTTCATTTTGATTTGTTTATTTGCTTCACACAAAGGCTTGATGTCTCTGTGATGGCAGTTTTGATGTGTCCCCATTGCTGCTCCCCCCCCTTCTAGCCTGTTTGCTAGTGCTTTTCTAAGGCACTCTCCCATCTTGCCAAAGTCAGCCCTCCTGAAGTCCAGTACCCTCACTTTTGTATGGCTTGACTCTGTAGCTGAGTTTATCATGAACCACACTGTTTGGTGGCCACTTGTTCCCAGAAGGCTACCCACTTCTAGATCTGAGAGCCTCTCACTGTCTCTACTTGAGAGTATGAGGCCTAAGATTGCTCCCTCATGAGTGGGTTCCAAAACTAGCTGTCTGAGGCATGCCACCTGTAGGCCATCAAAAATGGCCCTGTTCTTGGATGTGGCTTCAGTAAATGTGCTCCAGTTAACGTCTGGCATATCAGGTCTCCCATCAACAGTATCTCCCCTTTCTCTGCCATCCTAAGAATGCCTTCTATCATATCCTTGTCCATTCCCTCCTCCTGACATGGGGGTCTGTACACAACCCCTGTGTGGATTGTGGTACCATTTCCAGTCTCTAAGGTGACCCACAGTGCCTCCTCTCCTCCCTGTTTACTGTTTTGTTCAGATGCTTTTATCCCTTCCCCTACATAGAGAGCTACTCCTCTCCCTCTTCTCCCCTCCCTATCTCTCCTGTAGGTTGTGTACCCTGGTATGTTAACAACCAGCCATGGTTCTCTGTGTACCATGTTTCTGTGACTGCTACGATATCCAGGAATCCCTCTTCCATCAAGGCCACCAGTTCAGGGAGCTTGTTGCCCAGACTATGGGCATTGGTACTCACTACCCTCCATTTCCTTATGGCCTTACCCCTTTTTGCCCCATCACTGTCCTTATTGCCTTTGTCACATTCTCCATTTACCACTGTCCTTCTTCCTATCAACATCTCTATCTTGGTGTTCTCCTTACTACCTGATTTTTTTTTTTTTGAGGCTAGGTTCCTTACTCCTTTCCAGTGCCTCCCCCCTTGGCCAGTTTTAATACTTGCCAATGAAGCATTTAAACCTATCACCTAGGATCCTGGTTCCCCTCCTGGACAGATGCAGATCATCATGCCAGTATAGGCCTGCATCACTCCAGGTGGACCCCCAGTCCCCAATTAAGCCAAATCTCTGAGCTCTCAATCAGTTTTTCAACTACTGATTGAATCCCATGGTGTGGAGCACCCTAGCCTCACTTACACTATAGACAGGCAGCACCTCTGAGAAGGTTACCGTACATGCTACTTGTCTAAGGCTGCTCCCCAACTCCACAAACTCTTCCTGCAGTGCTCTGATCCCTTTCTTAGCCAGGTCATTTGTCCCTAGGTGGACAATGACATCCAACTCCCTCCCCTGTGCAGATGCTCCAGCGATCCTGAGGATTCGCGCCCTGTCCCTTCAAGCCATGGTGCCAGGCAGGCATGTTACCTCCCTCCCTCTCCCCTTCCTCCCCCAGTTCTACCTTCCTAACAATGTAATCCCCCACCAGGAGTTGTTTCCCTCCCCTGTGGGGCCCCATGCCACCCTCCTGTGGGTCTCCTTTGTGGAGGTTCTCAGCATCCTCCTTGGTCTCCACTGTGGGTGCCTCCATAGATGAACCACACTTTGACAGAATGGCATATGAATTGTGGAGAGGTACAACTGGAGGGATGTGCCTCTGTTCCACCACCCTCACCTTCCCTGAGCCTACTCTGGTCCAACCACTCCTCTTTCTGGCAACCTTTGACGCAACAGCAGTGGCCCTGGTGTTCCCTGGGTGGGAGAGGAGGTCCCACAAATCCTGGCCAACTCAGCCTGGAGATGAGCAACCTCATCCCTCAGCCCAGAGTGGTGTCTGCAGATGAGACAACACCGCATCCTCCAGAACATCTCCCGGAACACTGCTGCTCCACAGCCACTGCACTGCACCACTCCCATCATGTCTCATTTCTGGCCCCTTCACTGTTGTTTGGAATACTTTCTCTTTCCTCTGTTTATTTATTTATTTTTTCTCCCTACTTACTTACTGCCTCTGTGCCCTTTCAGCTCCTGCTCTTCCTGTTCTGAGACAAGAAGTTCCTATATTTCTCAGTAGTCTCCTTACTTGCTCAGAGGCAGACCTCCAGCAGCTAGGGGGGATGGAGAGCTACTCTTGTCCTTCTAGGATGGTGAGTCTTTGGTGGTTGTGTCATCACACACTTCCTGCTCCCAAACAGGAAATTCCTGTTGTCAGTCAAATCTGGTGCCTATAAAAGTAGAACTGGCTTTGGGTGGGGAGGTGCAGGGGAGGGAAGGAGGGCAATATAGTCAGCATAGTCTTCTTATTATCCCACCTAATGAACCTGGTAGGTGAAAATTTTCAAATCCCTTTCAAAATGACATTCTGCATCACCAAAACATCTTTCTGCACCATAGGCATGAAAATATATTTTGTCCAGGATTTGAAAAATGACAGCTATCACATATATGAGGTGCTGTGAAAAAGCACAGGGTTATAATGTTGCAGACAAAACTGTGCACATTAAGACCTTGCACCTACAAACAGTGTGTGGCAACACTGGAAAGATGTTTTTTTTGTTTTGCAGGGGGCTTTGCCCATGCGCTCCCCCCCCCGAACTATTTTAATCAGATCTGAGGGGGTGTGGACACAGGGACAAGAAAAAAATATGAAAAGAAAAATATTCCCTAGCAGGGGAATCAAACCATGTTTTCCCGCAACCCCATCCACTGCAGGGTTGGGTGCTCTAGCCACTCCACCATGGAAGATGCTCAACTGAGCACCTGTCCAGTAATGGCTACATCCACTTCCTACTTTCTGGTGAGCAACAGGAGATAGTGATACTTTCATATCGCTGTAATCCCCTGCTGCTATAAAGCCATATGCGCTACTTACAGCATGGTCTTTATGTGTATGGTTTCATCTGCAAGATTATGACCCGGTAGGTGTGAGAAAATGGCTGTGTAGAACATTTGGGGAAAAAATATTGAAAATTACCAATGCTACAAGCCTGCATTCACAAATTTCATTGTAAGCGCATAACTTTGCTTGATTTTTAATATTTTTACACCAGATTTTCAACATAGCCTTATTATCCAACCTCATGAATAAGGGTAGAGAAAATGTTAAACTCGCGCCGAAAGGTGATTTTGTACTGCAACTGTAAAATAACAATTCGGGACAGATTTGCCTAACTGCACTGTCACTGTTCAGGAGGTGGGGTCCCAAAAAAGGTATGTTGAAAATTTGGGGCAGAATTATCCAAAAATGGCCAAGTTATACCACTATGTTCAAAACCCCATTAAAATACATTGATCCCCATACCTGCTTTCCTCAGTTCGCGGTCCAGCTTTGAAGAGGGAAGACATGTCTGTGGTCCCAAGAGGATTATGGTGTTAGACCCCCGGTGGGTAAGTAAGGGCTTGGGGCATGGGGGTGCTAAATGGGAGGGTCGGGTGAGGGGGTACTAACAGGGCAACAGATATTGATGGATGGTTTTCGTTTTTTACATGGTTGAAAAAAAAACATTGAGGGACAGATTGCATTCTCACACTGGGATTGGTCACCCCAGTGCTGGGCTTGTTAGAGAATGGTTTTGGGCAACTTGGAGGGGAGAGGGGTGTCAAGAGAAGCGATACCGAGGGTGTGCACCCTGTTCTACTTACAATAAAAATATTTATGTGTAAAGATGGGAAGGGTGGGTGGGTGAGCCATTTGGAGGGGACATGGAGAATGAAGCAGTAGTGGTGGTAGGCACCTGGCTCCACTTACTTTACAAAAACAAAACCAATATTTATACCCAAGTTCAGCTAAATACATTTTTAGGTACAAGAAAAAAAGCTGAACTCAAGAAACTAGTGACTGTTTTTAAAAAAAGGGCTAAAAAGTATTTTAATCATGCTCCAAAAGTGGAGCAGTGACACTGGACATGTGCATATGCATATTTCTACACATATTCACATGCGCATACCCAGTATCATGGTTCCATTGTTAGAGTATGATTAAAGTACATTTTAACCCTCATTTCAAAAAACTAACTAGATTCCCTAATTCGGCTTTTTTTCTAGTACCTAAAAACATATTCCGGTACAGTGGTCCACAGTGACAATGACAGGCTGCTGGTGTTAACAGCTGATCATCCAGCTTCATGCAATTCAAAGGACCGAAGCCCTCTGATTGGAGTGGCTTAGGGTTCTTTGAAATACACAAAGTTTCCACCCAGCAAGCAGGGAGTGATGTCAAGACCACAGTGTGTGGTCATTCGTTTAGACTGCCAAGCCCCTACTATTTTCAACTGCAATGGGTTCAGTAGTGACACCCCCCTCCCATAATCGCCTTTCACTGTAGCAAAATGTTTGATGCATATGCATGCATCAAACATAAAAAAAGAAAAGATACAGTACTGTCTCGTTATATAAGTCAATATTGTTTGTATCTTATCCAGGCAATTTAAGAAAAGAAACATGTGGATTGTGGTCAATCAGGTATAAGACACTTTCTCTATCTGTTGATGGTGCAGCCATAGTGACAGTAATAGGTGAAGCAAATTGACATGAAGGTAATGCCCTAATCTAATGGTTGGCTGGGGGTGCTGGGGTTGATTTGGTTGGATATTCTGGCATGTAATACCCCGGCGGACTTTTACAATAAGTAGAGGAGAGGTAGTCTCCCCACTTAGCTTTGTAATTGTCCATTTTATTGCCAATCACGTGGTACACCCTTTCGAAACTGGCTACTTTGTCTAGCTCTGTGACCCATTATTTAATTATTTTCCTAGATATGAGAGTGCAGAACTTTCTTCTCATTTCATTTAGATTATGGTCTGACTACTACCAGTGGCACCTTGGAGGAATCCAGAGCATGACCCATTTGTTTGTCTAAACTTTGTCCTGTGCAGGAGTCTATGAGATAGGGCAGTAGTTACTAGGAACAGAGGTGGTTATTGCATTTATAAATAGGAAGGAATTTAGCCCTCTTACAAGCACCAGAAACTTTACCAGTGAGGAAAATGAGGTAAAATAGAGATGAGATGGGGATGTAATAGTGGGAACAGAGAAGAGAGGTTTGAAAAAAAAAGCCCATCTGAACTATTACATCTGGATTTACTGAGGGGCTAGAGTGCAGAAGGGGTGGCAAAAGGTGAGATGGGAGAGAAAGAGACAAAGGGGATATAGTGGGGGTTGGGGAGTGAGTAGACATGCAGGGAAGGAGAGGAGGTAGAGAAATAGTCATTAAAGGGGGCTGAAACTTGCAGACATTCACAAATGGAGGAACTGCCACTGTCTACTTCCATTAAGAGATCCAGCAACAGAGGTGAGTGTGATGCATTTTTCGAGTATTGTCTCCATCTCTGTAACCAATTACTTCAGCCTGCATCTGGGACCCCCAGCTGCTCTTCCACCTATTCAGCATTTCCTGAGCAATTGGGAAGTTTGGGGGTGGGTCCACAGCATGAAATGCCATTTTCATAAGCACTCCTGGCTCCTACACCAACCTACAGTGGCTGTCTGCTACCATCAAGGGATCCAGCAATGGGGGAGAGTGAGGCATTTTTCCTATTGTCTTCCTGCCCCTGGCCAAGGACTTCAGCCTGCATCTCAGACCCCCACACTGCACTTCCACTTCTGCAGTATTTCCCGACCAATCAGGAGGTTTAGGCATGAGTCTACACTCCCTTCTTTAGTCACCTCTAGTAGAGGCTCTGCATTCTAAGGACCAAACACAGAACAACATCACCCAGAGAATTCTGCTTTGAGTCAGCCTGGGGGCAGCCATCAGGCAGCCATGCTACTCTGTGTAGTAAGTTCCTACTGCCTGTTTGTTCACTTCTGCTACTTGAGACTCTTCTGTTAACTCTTACCTGCAGATACTCTCATCATGAGTCACTCTTACGTTACTGATGCTCCTAGCCACCTGCTGCTGAATTCCTTGCTTGTAAGCCATTTATTGTTTGTATAAGCTAAATATCGCTCTCCTTATCACTGCAATAATTTGCTTTTGAGGTTGCTTCCCATTTGGGCCCCCCTACCTGTGGCTTTTGAGTTAGCCACCAGCTGCTGTCTACCTTGCTAGCACAGTTGTATTTGCACTAGTTAGTTGAATTCTCATATCCTAACCCCTGCATTTGAATGTGCTCATAAATGATGTATTTGCTCTTCTTAGTGTAAAGTCTTAACCTAACCCCTGCATCCTGAATTTTCTTACTGGTATTGTAATTTGAATCCTTCATTAAAATTGTTTGCCTTACCCCTACTTTTGACTTTGTTTATGTCTTGTATTTGCACTGCTTAGTTGAAATTACTTAACCCAACACCTGCTTTGCATTAGTTTTGCTGTGGTTACCTCTGTTTGGGTTATTCATACATACCATTTTATGCATAGACACTGCTGCTGTTCAGTAGTTTAACCCAACTGATCACTTCTCTGCCTAGCTGTTTAATTTCTTGCCCTACAATACCTGCCTCGTTAGTTGTCTCATGTAGTACCATCTTACCAAGACCACTATTGTGCACTGTTAAATTACTGTGGTTACTACTTGCCATTTGCCTTTGCCTCTTTCCTCCTGAAAGCAGTGTTAATTGGACACGTCTGCCTGCTCCATTTCACTCTTCTTTTCCTACCCACTACCCTCCCGTCCATCCCTCCACACCCAACTATCCTACCCTTTCTCCCCCCAACCACCACCCCTTCTCTACCACTCCCCCCTCTTCCCCATCCACCCTGGTCTCTTCACCTGCCCCTCCCTCAACCTGGAGTTTCTACAACATGTCCTCCTCTTCCCTCACTCCCCTTTTCTCCCTGCTCTCCAACCCACTCCAAGGGTAGGAAGCCCCACTCCATCCTTACCCTCATTCTCCCGCTCCTGCTCTTGTTGTTGACATGGAGATAAGCTTTGGCCACTCCCCACACTCCCTCCCCTCTTCCACTGCAAAGAAAGATCTTGGCATTTGCCATCTGAATGCTAGAAGCCTTCTCCCTAAGTTCAGTCTCCTTTCAGTCTGGGTTCAACAACAATCTCCTGATGTTCTCTGCATTACTAAATCCAGGCTGTCCTCCAGAACTCGAGTCTCCAGCCTGACACTTCCAGATTATCACCACTTCGGCAGTGCAGGGAAAACGTGGAGGAGGCACTGTCATCTACATCCACTGTAGCCTTTGAAGTACAATGGCCATCAGGGAGGCCATACCCTCCTCCCACCAGTTTCTCTTAGTCAGGCTTTTTTTCCTCTCCTCTCTACCTATATGCTTTCATAGAGGTTATCATCATCTTTGGCAGGATGAGCAGCTTCTCAACCCTGTCCCTTTGTACTGCAGCTGCCTCTTGTCTCCTCCTATTTAGAGGTCTTATCCCCCATGGATCCCCCAACCCCCAGGATACATATCCAGATCTGTCCCAGACAGGAGTGGCAGAATTTGCTACAGCACTCAAGCAGGACTTCATGGAGCCCATCCTCCATGTTTCCCTCATCCTTTCTCTCTGGGCCATGGACATGCACTGAGTGCAATGTGTGTGCTCTACCTTCATGGAGAGGTATCCAGCACTCTATCCCTTCCCATGCAGTGCAACTTGCTTGTACTGCCACCCAGATCCTCCCTAGGGGGACAGCAGTTCTATGAATTCTTGATCATCCCACCCTATGTTGCCTCCAAGAGGGAAGGGGAGAAGAGAGAAGGGAACATTGTTTAACCAGAAGTAGCACACTAAGCCGAAGCTTGTTTCCAGATGCGACCTGGGAGCACAAGAAAGTTAAGTGACTTACTCCGGATCACACAGCATGCACCTAGGCTAGGTGGCTGTAGGATTCAAACCCTGGTCTCCAGATCTGCAGCTCAGAGCCATAACCCACTGCACTATACTGCCTCCTAAGAAACCCACATCCATTTCTGATCCAGGGTTGCCGGTGTGGTAGGCGGTAAGGCACCCACTGCTTCAGCCCTTCACACTACTGTGGTGTTTTTGGTACCTATATTCATTGAGTTTTTTAAGCCTCTTTTAAGATATCTTACTCTTCCCTGGTTTACTCCCTTTAATCCATCACCTCTCGTTCTGCCACAGTTGAACTCACCCTCCTTGGGGATTTCAATGTGTATTAGCTTTCTCCATGCTCCAAATCTACCATTCTTAGGTTTGAACCCCTTAATTTGTCCCAGATTATTTCAGAACCACCTGGTCCAATCCCCACTCATCTAACCATACACTCTTAGACTAGCTTCTAGCCTCCCATCCCCACTGCATCGTTGCAGTATGTATACTGCCAGATTCATTTAGCAATCACTGCATGATATTCTGTGTCAATAAATTCTGGTGTCCTCTGGTCATTAAATATTAACTCTCTACTGAATGACCTCACTACAAAAGACTGACTGAGGAGGTAAGTATTTTTCAGAGAAAAAGGTGCTCTAGAACAAGGAGCATGCTATGAAATTGAAGGGGGTGAATTCAGGAGGGATGTGAGGAGGTACTTCTTCACAGAAAGAGTGGTGGATGCCTGGAACAGCCTTCCAGCAGAGGTAGTGGAGGCAAATCAGTGGCGGGGTTCAAAAATGCCTGGGATAGGCCCAAGAAAATTGTAAGGGTAAGGAAGGGAGGGGACGAGATGGTGCTGTAGATCAAGTTGGGTCTGTAGAAAAAAACAAAGGTTTAAAAAAATTAGCAAACTGGGTGGGCCCAGTTGCTCTTATCTGACATCACATTCTATGTTTCTATGTTTCTGTGGTCATCCATTCACTCTGCCTCTGATATTGACATGGCCCACACTCTATTCCACTACAAATTCTCCTCTGTCTGGGGACAATCATGCTCCCCTCAGGAAATCCAGAGTCAGAACTTCCCACCACCCCTTGATTACCTCTAAAATCAGCAACCTGTGCAAGTCCCATGATGTTGCTTGGTCCCATTATAAATTATCCCACTCCTCTCCTGATCTTATCTCTTACAGAGCTCTGAGGAACAACTGCACTAATGCTGTCTGGCCTCGATATCACTCTATTTCATGGCCAACCTCCAGAAAAACCTTTAACTCCCCTGCTGAATTATCAAAGGTTATCCACTCCCGTTTCAACCCTCCTGCTCAGTCTGCTCCCACAATCCTCATGGTAAATGGTTCACATGTGTCTGACCCTACTTCTTTTGCTGTTCATTTCTGCAAATTCTTTACAACCTATGCCCTCCCTTCCTACCTCCTGGCTCCTCTCCTCCCCCTCCTGTCCTCCTCCTGGCATTTTGCCTCCCAGTGTTGACTGGTTCATTCCTGCCTCATGGCCTGTCAACAATTGGTACAGGTAGGCAGTATCCTGTTACCTCCTCTACCCATCCAGGCTGGGGTCCCAAGGATCTGCTTCCTGTGTCCCATCCTCTTCTCCATTTTCCTGAATGACCTCCCCTCTGCCTATGCCAACTTGCATATCCACAAGTATGCAGATGACATGGTCATCTTCACCTCCAGTCCATCAACTGAAACTGCAGAAATCTGCTGCAGCGGGACTCCAACAACATTGTGCATGGGTTTATTTCCCACCAACTCAGAGTTAACACTAAAAAAAAAACAGTGTCCATGACCTTTGGTACCTGTCAGAAACTGTCCAGACTCACTGCTGCCCCAGTTTTTACCACTCTGGATGACACACACCCCTTGAAGCAATTCAGTCATTCAAGTACCTTGCTGTGTGGCTAGACACTAAGACTGATGACAGTAAGATTGACTTCTCAGCCCACATTGATGTCATCCAAACAAAACTCCTGCCCTGAGCTTGATACCATATACCACAACAAAGACTGCTTGTTGCTGCATGACTGCAGGGAGCTGGTCAACCAAAATGGTACTCCCTGTCTTTGACTACACAGATGTGGTCTATGGCACCACACTTTTCACTTCCCTTGACAGACTGAATACCCTCTGTAACTCCTTCTGCTGCTTTGATACAAATCCCCCCACCTCGTACCCACCATTGCTCCCTCTATTCCTCCCTATCCATCCTCTATCTGCCCTTACATTGCCAGGCTCGCTGTACCTCTTTCATATCCAAATAATGGTTTGGCTCCCTTCCCTCATACCTCTTATCCCTCCTCTCACAACTATCCCCCGCATCATCTTCCCTCTGTTTCAGAGACCATAACACTTTCACCACTCCTCACCCCTGCTCCTCCACTGAGCAATCTGCCTTCTCCTATCAACTTCCTCAACTCTGGAATCAGCTTCATTCATCCTTTCACCTCTTCTTATACCCTGGCTCCCACAGGAACTGGTTGAAACTCCAACCCCGCACCATCTGTTCCTTTTACCCTTCCTCTTGACACCTCCTCAGTCAGAGCCTCTACCATCCTTGGTATGACAACCAGCTGGATCTCTGCTACCTTCCTTCTGCTATCCCTATCACACTACCTTTGTTTCTCCATCCATCATGAGGCCAGGCAACAACTCGCCTCACAGGTCACTCACCTGTTGTCAATATGTCTTCTTGCCATGGTTACTATGCTCTGGTATAGGTGATTGTTGCTGTGCTGTAATCACACTTTATTCTTGGTACCTGCTATTAGTATTTATATAATTTTGTTCCAAACTAGTTTTTCAAAAGCTGTTCAGTTGACTTGTTATTACTGTATGTACTGTGTTGGTATTCTTCCACTTCCCCCTCACACCTGGAAACTAGTCACAGCTCAGTGTGCCTCTACCAGTTACCAATTTAAGGACTGCGGGAGAAGACTGGGAAGGAGGATATACTACAGAGTATATGTTCTTCCAGACCTTAGTCTCGTTTAGGATGAATTCACAGTTCAGGGAGTGAGGAGACCAGGAGGCCATTGCCACAAAGAAGTGAGAGAGAGAAAAGCAGCAGTGGGGGGTGGCAAGAGTTGTCCCAGAGCAGAAGGGAGAGAGGGGTTTTCAGAGGACCACCACACTGAGCTGCAGCATTCTGGCTCCAGGAGGGAGCCAATCCAAGGGCAAGGAAGTGTGCTCTATCCCAAGGATGGGATAGCATGATGTGGGCTCCTGCAGGAGCCAATAGGTGGGTGAGGAGTGGAATTTGAGTGGAGCGGATGGTTTTAAAAAGCCCACCGGCCACCGCTCACTTGAATTCACAGTCTGGGGAGAGAGGAGGCCAGGCGGCCATTGCTCCAAAAAGGGGAGGGAGTGGTGGAAAGGGTTGGCAGGAGCAGTCCCAGAGCAGAAGGGAGAGAGGGGTTTTTGATCCACCCTCCCACCCCATCCCTGACCTCTATTAAATACCAGAGGGAGGAGGAGCCAGTACCAGGGTGAACCAGCAGACCTAAGAGGGATTGCCACCCTCTAGTGGGAAGAGGTGAAGGAGAGCTTCACAAGAATATCAAAAAAGAACTGATCACTGCTGTTCATTGGAGGAGGACAAGGAGAGGAGCAACTAACAGGTAAGGGCAGCTGGAGGAGCTCAATGATGACAGAGACCCCAAGGTGAGCTGTGGAGTAGGAATTCCACCAACTGGAGGGACCCAGTGTCTAGATAAGGTATGGCGACTTCCTTTGCTTATGTTTTCAGAGTTTTCAGAGTTAAGGTACTGGGGTTTTTGGAGTTAAGGTGCTGGGGCTGTTCTAGTTCTAGTCCAGGCCATCAAGCTGGACCACTGGTTGTCCTGGGACACTTGGGACATAAGGGGTGATTAAGTCATGGTGGGCTCTGTGTTGTTGTTTATTTTTCTTCTAGGAGGGGGTGTCAGTAGGGACACTGCTTGTAAAGACACTGGGGCTAGAGGGACTGTTTGGATATAACTGCCTCAGAAAGGGAAATTCATAGGATAGTAAGGTCTTGCATAGTTACTGTTAGTGCACAGACTGCTCTGAAGGAAGCAGTGCAGGACTGTAAAGGATTTTAAAGTCAGGTATAGATACTGCTAATAGGGCATAGACTGCTCTGAAGGCAACAGCACAAGGATTTTAGAACCATTAGAGATCTTTTGAGGGTTAAAAATTGCTGAGGAGGACAGATGGAGTGGCTGAGTGATGGACATACCACAGGGTGGGGGGTCCAATGGGACGGTAGGGGTAAGCATGGGGGGGGTGGCACAGGGGGAAGCAGGAGGCAAGGAGGGCCAACATGGGTAGGATTATGGGATGCAATGGATGTGGGGAAGCAGTTTGGATGAACATATTGTGGAGGCTAGGAGGGTGTAGGGTTACCAGATGTCCTCTTTTCCAGATGCCAAATATTCTTCATGTACCTTCTCCATCCTGTTTTGTTAATTATTATTTTTATATTTTTTTTACTCTATCCTACCCAGGACCTCCTTGTAAAGGAGCTGTGAAGGCAGTGGAGACTTTGAACCTGTTTACTCAGGGTCTGGCACAAGGGCTCATTGGGGGAGGGACTAAGTGTCCACTTTTTGGCATCCCAAAATCTGGTACCCCTAGGAGGGCGTCCAATCAGTAGCAGGTTGAAGAGGCTGGAGAAAGAAGTACTGTGGTTAGGTAGAGTGACGGAGAGGATGGGGGGGCCCTTGAGGCAGGAGGGGCTCATACGGGGAATAACATGAGGACACCACATGGGAGGAACAGAGACTCAAGGGAAGGGATGGGGAGGGAGTGTAGGAGCAGAACAAACAAGGGGCCTAGCACAAGTGGGCAAGCTAGGGTTGGGGGAAGGGGCCAAAGCACAGCCAGGCAGGAAGGGCAGGAAACAGGTTTGCTGTGTTGGCAACACTGGTAAAGAGGAAGGGGAGTGCGATCTCCGAGGGAGGGCAGGAGGGGGGAGTGGAGGGAAATCCACAAGGGACAGGAGCCAGTCAGAGAAGGGTGACAGGGGTGAAGGGGAGAGAAATACTGCTGTCGGGGAGGACCACTGGGGCAGAGTGGAAAAGGGGCCAGGGCAGAGTGGAGGGAAGTGGAGAATGGGGGGGGTAGGAAAGGGAGGGAGACAGGAAAAGGGCAAAGTGGGAGCAGAAAGGGGGAAGGATGGAGTTAGCAAAGTGACATGTGCTAGTATTGGATACCTTGGGAAAAGGTGGGAGGGGATAAGGAATGAGGAAGGGGGTTTGCTACTGCTGGGCAATTCCATACTTAAAGGGATCAGATGGGGCAGAAAGGGGAAAGGCATAGTAGGATATGGGTGGACGCTGTACCTGGGATAACGGTGGACAAGGTAGGACAGGCAGTTATGAAGTGCACAAGGAGGGGGAGGAAGAAACTGCATGTAGTGGTGTATATTGGCACTAATGACCTGGTGGGGGAGAATGGTTGAAGTAGTGAGGCAGAAGTTTGAGGGACTAAGAAGGCTATGTGAGGAAGTGGGGGAATCAGTGGCCTTCTCAGAGGTGCTCACAGTACTCTGTGGGAGTACGGAAAGGAAAGGGAGGATTCATCACTTGGCTGGGGGAATGGTGTCAGTCTAAGGGGTGCAGGGTAGTGGAGGGTTGGGGCAAGACCTGGGACAATAATGATCTATATGCAGGGGATAGGCTGTACCTAAGTGGGGAGGGGAAGGGGTATTAAAGCAGAAGTTAGAGGTGTACATAGCATCAAGGATAGATTTAAACTAGGTAGGGGGCATGAGGACAGCTAGTAGCAGGGATCCCGGGGGGTGCAATTATGCCCACCCCAAGCTATTGGAGAGGTGGGGACACAAGGTCGGGGTAGGTGAGAAAGCCAGGATGTTGGGGAAGATGCAGGCTGGAGGGTGGTCTCACTGAATGCAAGAAGCTTGGGTAACAAATTAGCAGAGCTACAAGCTCTCTTGGCTGTGGGCAGGTTGGACATCATGGCCATCACTGAAACATGGGCCACCCAGAACCAGGACCGGGATAAGATTATCCCAGGGTAGAAGATATTCAGGAAGGACAGGGCTGGGTGGAAAGGGAGGTGTGGTGATCTACGTGAGGGAGGGGATAAGGTATGTAAGGGAGGAGGGGGTGGAGGGCAGGACAGAGGCCCTATGGATGCAGTTTCAAGACTCCGAAAGAAAGACACTGAGGATGGGGTTAATGTACAGGCCACCAGCTCAGGGGAATGAGCTGGATAGGGAGTTGGCTGAGCATATTAGAAAGGTCTGTAGGAAGGGGAACACAGTAGTGGAAGGGGACTTCAGCCTCCCAAGGGCAGACTGGAACACCCCAACCACCACATGTGCAAAGGAGCTGGTGTTACTAGATGTATTTCAGGACTGCTTCCTGGTGCAATTGGTCAGTGAGCCGACAAGGGTGGGAAGGACTCTGGACCTGGTATTGACAAACAGGGAGGCTGTAAGGGATTTGGGAATAGAGGACCCCTTGGCTGGGAGTTACCATCACATGGTGTGGTTCACATTCAGTATGGGCAGGGAAGCAGGAGATATGGGCACTAGGGTGATTGATTTTAAGGGAGTGAACTTCAGAAGGATGGGGGAAATTTTGGTTGAGCACCTGGTGGGAATTCAGACATGCATGAGCGCTTGCCAAAAGTGGAATATCATTAAAAAAGGGGTAGCAGAGGCAACTGAGACTTGTACCAGGACAAGGAGCAAAAAGGATAGGGCAAAGAAGCCAAGCTTTCTGACTTGGGAGGTTATGTATGGGGTGAGGGCCAAGAGAAAGGCATTCCAGAGGCTTAGGAAATTGGGAGGGCAAGGGGACAAAGAAAAGTACACTAAGAAATGCAGGGAGGTTACCAGGCTAGTCAGAGTGGCCAAAGCTTCCAGAAAGGGGAGTCTGGCACAGGGAGTCAAGTACAGTGAAAAGGACTTCTTCCACTACACTGGCGAGAGAAGAAGGAACAAAGACTAGATTATGAGGATTAAGAAGGATGGGGGGGTGGGTGGAGAAGCAGGAGGACCAGGCAGAGACACTGAATGAGTACTTCTGCCCTGTGTACACCAAGGAAAAGGGGAGCAGATACTCCATGGGAAGGGTGGAGTGGGTAGAGAGGGGGTTGGGGGTGACTGATCTCAGGATTAGAGAGGACAGGATGCTGGAAGGGCTAAGGGTGTTGAGGGTGGACAAGGTACCGGGACCAGGTGGCATTCACCCTTGGTTACTCATGGAGCTAGAGGAGATCCTGGTGGGACCACTGGCAGACCTGTTCAACACATCACTGGACAAAGGATGCGTTACAGAGGACTGGAGGTTGGCCCATGTGGTGCCCATTCATAAAAGTGGCCCGAGGGATGATCCAGGCAAATGTAAACTGGTGAGCCTCACTTCAATCACGGGGAAGCTCATGGAATCAATCCTAAAAGAGAGACTGGTGACCTTTTTGGAAGACAATGGTCTCCAAGATGGTCATCAACACGGTTATGTCATGGGCAGATCCTGTCAAAAAAACCTAGTCGAGCACTACAACTGGGTTACCAGGTAACTGAACAGGGGCCATGCAGAGGACATCCTGTATTTGGACTTCAGCAAGGCCTTTGACTTGGTGCCGCATGGGAGGCTGGGGGGCAACTGGAATACTTAGGGTTGGGAACAAAAATGGCCAATTGAATCATCAACTGGCTGAGGGGGTAGGCATCAAAGGGTGGTGGGGGAATTCTCATCACTGAGGGATGTTACAAGCGGGGTGCCTCAGGGATTGGTTCTGGGACCTGTGCTGTTTGGGATATTCATAGCCGATATCTTAAACGGGACCCAGAGTAAGATCAGTCTGTTCGCAGATGATACTAAAATTGGAGCAGTGGTAGATGACATAGAGGGGAGGAGGGGGCTGCCGGAGTACCTGACCAAACTACAGGAGTGGTCAGAGACATGGCAAATGGGGTTCAGTGCCAAGAAGTGCAAGGTCCTGCACTTCGGAGAAAGGAACCAGGGGAGGAAATATCAGTTGGGAGGGGCACAATTGGAAAGCACCAGGGAGGAAAAGGATCTAGGGGTACTAATAACAGGGCATATGAAGAACTCAGCTCAGTGCATGAAGGCATCTGCAAAAGCAAACAAGATGCTGGGGTGCATAGCAAGGGGAATCTTCTCCAGGCACAGAGAGGTGATCCTTCCCCTGTACAGGTCACTGATCAAACTGCACCTGGAATACTGTGTGCAGTACTGGCATCCATTTCTGAAGAAGGGCATCAGATTGCTGGAGGGAGTGCAGCATAGGGCAACGAAGATGATCCAGGAACTGAAGGGAAAATCCTAAGAGGAGAGGCTGGGACAGCTAAACATGTATTCCCTGGATAAGAGGAAGGATAGTGGGGATATACGATTGAAACTTTTAAATATGTAAAGGGAATAAACAAGACTAATACTGAAGGGATTTGTCAGATCAGAAGGGGAAGGGACATGAGAGGGCACCAACTGAGATTGGAGGGGGAGATTCAGGAGGGAAATCCGGAGACACTTTTTCATGGAAAGGGTGGTAGACAAGTGGAAAGCTCTGCCCAAGGAAGTGGTATAATCTAAAACAGTAAGGGGATTTAAGAGGGGTTGGAACAGAGTGGGGGGAGTTACGGGGAGGGAGGGAGGGAGGGTGGGGCAGCTGCAAGTTGAGGGGCTAGCTGCACAATCGAGCAGACTCAATAGACCGTGAGAGGCCTGTTTCTGCTGGCATTTCATATGTTCGCATGTTCGTATGTATGAAATAGATATAATCAGACTTGATCAGCCCAGTAACTTATGTGCAGGTGTTTGCGAGCAGTTTATTCCTAACTAGGTCCTCTTGAGAGCTGCAGGGTGAATAGGTCAAGAAACCTAATGTACCTGAGAAAGATAACTTTGGGGAGGGGAAGGACATTGAGGTGGTGGCTCTTATGCACTCAGTAGGCCCTCTATTATTCACTGAGCCGAAGGAGGATTTCTTATTCCATAATGTGATAGGTTTGCATGAGAATAGTGATGAGATTAGTTGAGTGAAGTAAAGAGCCTGAATATTATGTGCTAGCTTGTTGGTGGAGGCTTAGGACAGGCTGGAATTAAAGTCTTCCATCACCAGAAGTTATCCAAAGTGAAGGAATGTGGAGATTGAGGAGAGAATATGAAGTACTATATCGGGTGTGAATGATGGGCAGCAGTAGAAGAGAGAAGACCCTGAGGAGTTTGCTCACCAGGAGCTCTTGGGATAATGGATCAGCATACAAATTCAAAGCGATGCTTGAATGGGGATATACAAGGCCACTATGTCACCACTCATATGTTGTTTTTTTCATCTGCAGACAAAGTAACCAGGAATGATGATATCCCTGATCCTATGGGAGGGTAAAGATTAAGGGATAACCAGCACATTCAGTATAAGATGGAGTACCCACAGGTGACACTAGTTGGTTATGGGTAGTAGGCTACTAAAATTGTGATGCATGACCCTCAGCCCCTTAGAGAGAGGAAAGAATAGTTTTGGTAGGAGACAAGCCAGGACAGAGCTCAACATCACCTGACATCAATAGATGGAGTATGATGATAAGTTTTAAGAAAAATTTCCACTTGCAGTGCTGGCCTGCCAGGGCAGCAGTAGTGATTCCACTTGCAATGCCAATGGCCAACTCAGGAATGAGCCTTGGTCATCAGAGGGCTGGCCAGAGGGAGGATGGTTGAACATACCATAGATGCTTGCCTCCTCTGGGGTGAGAAGGAGAATGGTCTCCGCTGCAACACCACCACTTGGGAGACAACAGGTGGAGGTTCAGCCAGAGCCCTCAATTGACGGGGGGGGGATGTTGGTTTATGACGCTATGCATCAGCAAGGCCTTCCTGACATTGGGGCTGGGACAGGAAATAAATCCTATCACACACAGGATGCCATCCGTTGCCTGCCACAGGTCCTGCACATCCGACTGAGCTTTCAACTGAAGTTTTAACTCTGCTGGAGGACTAAGGGCCTAGAACCCAGCAGCCCTTCCCATGGGAAGTTATCAGTGGGGGAATAAGTGAGGCAGAGGTAAGTCCCAGACATGCCAGGTGAGGGGCTGGATGGGGTAGCCGGACCAGTTGGGGCTGATCATGAATGTAGGGGACAAGATATAGTAAATTAAAAAAAAATTCTACTTTTTATGGAAAGAATGGGTTAAGAGAGGATGCAGAAGAGCTTATGGGGAGGAACCAGCAAAGCGCTTTAAGGCTGAATCATGGGCTGGGAGTTGGAAACTGCAGATGATCAATGGAAAGGGTCCAGGAGGGGGAAAGGAGGAGATTAGAGGAGGAAGAAAGGGGATCAGTGACAGTGGAAGGAACTAGTTGGGGAGGGGATGTTAAGATAAGATAGAGGGTAGAGTCCAGAGTAGACAGATGAGTAGAAACAGTATACTGAAATGATTAGTATGGATTGCTAGAAATGACACATAGTACTACTATTGATAAAAATATATATACTGGGACTGCCGGCCCACTGGTGCAGAGGCATGGTGGCCATCTGTGGTGCCGACGACCCAGGTTCAGGAACAGATCAGGGTGTCGAAGGGCTGGCTGGGGGGGGAGCAGAATTGAGCATCCTTACGACTGCTCTCCTGCTCTGGGAGGAGGGGGGTTGATTGTCCTGGGCAATGTGGATCCCAAGTGGAGGCTGGAGGTACCACAAGTTCTCTGGCAGCTGCATGTAAAGGGGGGACAGGGTGGATGCTGGCCGTCATTGCACTTCCCCACCTCCAGGAAGAATAACAGAAAAAAATCTCTGCTCCTCGCTAATGAGGCTGGTTCCAGTGCACCGACCCCTCTGGCCACCTCACTCCACCACTGGTGGCCCCATTCGGGAGTAGTCAGTCCCAAGCATGTGGGATCAGAAGCTGTGGGCAGGACGAACCTGCTCGCAGGGTTAGCCGGGCAAAAAGAGAATAATAAAAAAAAAAAAGATATACTGGGCCTATAAGATATACAAGTTTCTGGAGTGTTGGTGGAATATAAAAATGTCAAAGATAAAATAGAACTATAGTTTGAGGTAAAACAGGTGGTGCTGTCCAAACACCACTTGTCTAGCTAGCTATTACAAAGGCAACATAAGAAACAAAGGACATAGCAAAGGCAAGGTATGACAATTTTTTTATTTATTGAATTTTGTTGACCGGGTAGGCCCGCTGAGACCGAAGGTCCCTTTTTCAGGGGCGACCCTGGATTAGTTACGTGAAAGGAAACCACAATACATTGGTCAAACATAGTCCAGACAAAAGGGACACATTCATGTACGGTGACAGACATAGTTTGAAAGCCCATGAAAAGCTCTCTTAATTGTGGTATTGGGCATACCTGTAGCTGGAAGCAGTCCAGAGATATAGATGACTGAGTCTGCGCAATATAAATACTACATTACAGCCATTCTTAGAACCTTGTGATATCAGTAACATTCAAGCAGTGTTTAACCCAATGCAGTTAGGCACTGCTTGATCGTCACTGACATCACAAGGTTCTAAGATTGGCTCTAATGTAGTATTTATATTGCACAGACTCAGTCATCTATATCTCTGGACTGCTTCCAGCTACAGGTATGCCCAATACCTCAATTAAAAGAACTTGTCATGGGCTTTCAAACTATGTCTGCCACTGCACATGAATGTGTTCCTTTAACAATCACAAGGAAAACAATTAGGTCTATACATGTGCACATATTACTTATAGAGACCGCAGGCAGTGTGCCGAGTAGGACAAGTCCTTAGTTACAGTAGCACAAGACTGAGTTCAGTTGTAGACAGAAACAACATTATTTTCATTCCTTAATAGTGCATATGCTCCCTTTTAGGTGCAGTAGTTGTGCAACTTTTAGTCAGGCTCAGGAGATTTTGGGAAGGGATGCCCTTTAGTGCATGTAGGTGCAGCTGCTTTGGGTTTAGAGGTGAGCTTTTAGAGAGTGTTTGAATGTGGGGAGGGTTGGGCTAATCTGCAAGGCGGGAGAGAATTTGTTCCTGAACTGCACAACTCTATGCACAAATGACCTTTGTCCTGTTTCTGTGTGTACTCTTTGCACTTCGAGGGAGGTAGTTAGGAGAGTTCTTACATGTTGCCTATGCACCACTAGGTTCTGGAGGTGGGCAGGTGGTTATTCAAGATTTTGAACATGAGGCACAGTGAGGGAAGCTTAAGCCTGTTGTACAGAGGGAGCCAGTTTAGAGATGAAAGTGATGTGCAGTGATATACCTTTCTAGCAGCCTGAGTAGCAAATCTGCTGACCTTTTGATAGAGCGTGCAGAGCCTGATAAGTTCAGTTTCTTTCAGGGATGTCAGCAGTGGTGCGCTGTAGAGGAGTGTCGGGAGCAGGATGGTGTTGGTCATTGTTCAGCAGGTCTCACTAGTGAGGTACGCCTTTAGTCTGTACAACACCCCACATTTCTGGTGTGTTATTATAGTGATGTGTTCAACATGTAGTTTTAGCATAAGCTCTTGGTTGAGCCACGTTCTTTTTTTTTAGTTACTTTCTTTCTCTCCTTCCCAACTGGCCCCCTTCCACCGGCCCCCCCAGCCCCATCAACCTGGCATCTACCGGACTCACCACTGGCTTCCATGAGGTGCCGGCTGGTTGGGTGCAGTGCCTGCGAGGGGTCAGCATAATCTCATAAGTCAGGATTTTTTACGTTTACTTCCTGGCCCGAGTGCAGAGTGATGGCGTTCAATCACACCACTGGCTGAGCCGTGCACACTTCTGTGTGTGGAATGGCGGGTGTCTGCCCCGCATTCACCACTTACATTTGCGGGTCCATTGCATGAGACTCCAGGCACCGTTAGGGGCCAGTCAAGCAGCAAACTCCATCCCCACCCCTCTCCAGAAGTGAAGAGCAGTCCTCCGGATGCTCCATCCTCTCCCTCCCCGGCTGACTCCTGCTGGCCTGCATGCACTGCAAACATGGGTCAGCGGCATGGCAGGAGGTAAACCACGGATGCCTCAGCCCTCCATGCTATTGGGCCAGCATGGTTGAGCCACATTTCATGGTATTTTAATCTGTCTATGACTTCCAGTTTGTTTCCTTTGGTGATTACCATTAGGAGCTGGCCAGTGTTCCATTTGACAGTTTGTCTGTAGTCTACTAGATATCTTTTGCACCAGGTGGTCCAGTACTAGACTCCTGAGTTTGAACAGTAATATCATATAGTTCACCAGGTCAAAAGCCTTGGTGAGATCTATGAAAATGGCTTCTGTGGCTTTTTCCTTGTCAGTGGATTTGTGAAAGTCTAAAGTGAGCCGTACCAATGCTGTGTGGATTCCATGGTGTTTTCGGAAACCATGCTGGGCCATAGTCAAAAGGTTGTAAGTTTTGAGGTGAGTATCCAGTTGGTTATAAATAAGGAAATTCTTGCACTGTAGCCAAGGCATTGAGTATCTATACAGGGCAGTAGTTTTCAATTGCATCCGGTGCACCTCCTTTGTGGATGGGGATAACCCAAGCAGTTTTCTATAGTTGAGGAACTTCCCTGCAGAACAGAGACATATTGTACAACCTTGTCATAGGAGTAGCAAGAACTGGGGCTGCCAGCTGGAGAAGTCTGGGTTCAAGCCCATTGTGTCCTGCAGACTTGTCAGATTTTATCTTTAGCACAAAAACAAAGCACTGGGTCAGCATGTGGTCTGAAAACAAAACAAAATGGTAATATTAAATGCATTCTGACAATAGAAAATAAAGTTACAATCGATGTTTTGACCTTGGGTCTTCTTCAAGAAATACTGTATCTGAAAGAGAAATAGGCAAAGTTAGTGTAGAAGGGAGGGAAAATAAGGAATACATATGCAGGTGTGTTAGAATTTCCTTCCTAGTTACAAGTTTGAGGTGGAGTAATGTTTTTTTATTAGGGGGGCAGATGATGAGGAGTTGGGTTGGTAGCACCCGATATGGCACTCAATCTCAGAGGCTTTGGGTGCCTTACATCAAAAACAAGATAAATAAAAACCGTTAAATTTGAGGTGCAGCAATATACAAGTCAATGCATATCACCAGATCTACAACAGGCATTTAATGTGTTGACAGAGGTGGTTCCTCTAACCTTGGGGAAGTGCCTCAGCACAGCAGTTCCTTGGAAGACTGGCAGGAGCAGTTGAGAACCTATGGGACCAAGAGGTTCTTCAGCTAGCCTGGGCCCAGTCCATGTGGCCCTTGTATGTCAACAAACACATCTCAAAGCTTATACAGCACCGAACTGACAGCCAGTTGCATCTCACAGATGACTGGTGTGGTATGCTGAGACTGAGAAATCCCAACAATCAGCTGGACTGCCACATTCTGCACAAGCTGCAGGTGATGCACCAGTCTCGGGGAGAGCACTAGGTAAAGAACATTGCAGTAATTCAGTCTAGAAGTAACAAGAACATCCACAAGTGTCAGTAAGTCAGTGGGCACCAGAAAGGGTTTGATTCAATCAATGTTTCACAGATGGAAAAAGCCACTGAGGATGACTGCTGACATCTGATGTTCTAGCAGCAGCTAGGAGTCCACAATGATCCCAAGATTCCTCACTGTATCCACAACTCCTACCAAGTTGCCATTTAAAGATTAGAAAATCACACCACTACCATTCATTGCCAACTGACATTGAGCAGGTTCCACCAGCAGTACCTCTGTCTTTGCAGAATTAAGACTAAACCAGCTGGATGCCACCCAGTCTTTGATCTCTTTAAGACACTCACACAACTACATGACTGCTATCCCTCCACCCATCAGGAGCACAAGACAATTACAACTGGGTGTCATCAGCATAACTGTGAAAACCCAGCCATAGTTTGTAAAAATCTCCCCCAATGGCAGTATGTATACTACGAACAACATGAAGGCCAGGATCAAACCTTGGGCATGCCGCAGCTGAGTGCTATTGAGATGTAAGATCCCAGCATCAGCATCAGCTGCTGCACCTTGCCAAACAAGTAGGACTCAAACCACTTTAACACCATTCCCAAGAGTCCTACAAAGTGTCTCAGATATTCTAACAGCATCCCATGGTCCACTGTGTCAAATGCTGAGAAGAGGTCATGCAGAACCAGAATAGAAAACTGTCCAATATTCTTTGCCAGGAGGAGCTCATGATGCACCTTGACAAGTGCACTGCTGGTCCTATAGCAAGGCCTGAAAAACAACTGGAATGGATTATAGATGTCATGCTGTTCCAGGTGGTACTCCAACTGACCCGCTACCAACTTTAAATAACCTGCCCCAGAAAGGGGAGGTTAAAAGAAGTCTTATAACTCCCGAGAATGTCCAGGTCCAAAGAAGTTTCTTAAGGAGGGGATTCACTACCACCTTTTTTCAAAGCAGTGAGAAAAAAAAAACCTTCCTCAAGAAACACCTGATAATCTCCATGAATATCAGACCCAGTTCCCCCAGCACTCCTAAATACATCTGGCAGGTCCTGCGTACAATATTCAGTATGTAAGGTGCAATTCTAAGACCATCTCAAAGACATTAGTCCATCAAGACTGTATTAAACTCAAGAGTGCCCTCACCCAACATTGACTGGACACTAGTGGCTCATGACAGGCCACCTGATGAGATCCCAGCCCAAATGGAGGACACTGTGTACTAGTATTATACATATTTTGCTATTTAAAATTATTTGTTATTTTAATTATGTTTGTTTTATAATAAATGTTTTACTGCTATGCTAATGTTTGTTTACCCTTTGTTAAGCACTAAGAACCCCAAGATTGGGTACTATATAAATAAAGTCTACTGCTACCACTACTACTGCTTTATCCAGAAAGAACTGATTAAACTCCTCACATCTATCTGCAGAAAATACTCTTTTCAACTGCAGCCAGGTCTGATTTAGCAAGCTGTCTATTCTGTAGAAGAGTTGAGCGGTCAGTTCTTTCTGGCAGCAATCACCCATGACAGTAACGTTGACTTTTTCAGGATGATTGCCCACTGATACTCATAGTGCTTGTCTATCCCCTGAGACCCAGACCTCCACCAGGAATGCTCCAACCTCCATCCTTTTGTCTTCAACCACCTGGGGTTACCATCAAACCATGGAGACCTACAGTGGGAAATCAAAGAAACAACTCAGAAAGGTGTCAAGGAATCAAAGGCCACCATAAGAGCAGATTATAACACTCAATGGCTTTCTATGATATCCTCAGCATAAGCCAATGGTATGCCCAAGGTGTTCAGAAACACCAGGAACTGCTCAGGCTCCAGATTTTAAATTGAGTGGTATCTGACCATCTCCATGGAGGGGGGGCATAATTAAATGTGGGTTCTGCATAGGAACTGCATGACATGATGATTAGACCAAACAACTGGATCAACCCTGACATTACTAATGTCAAGACCCAGTGAGAAGACAAGGTCCAGGGTGTGGCCCTGCTGGTGAGTACTGTAAGCAGCTGCATGTACAAGACCCCAGTGACTTCATCAACTGGAGGACCTGCTTTCCAAACAAAGAGGTTTCATTATCAACCCCTGTGTTAAAGTCACCCAGCACCAACAGTCTGGGTAGTCCATGACCAGGTTGGCCATGAAACCCTCTAGTTCCTGAAGGAAATAATTTCCTAGCCCTGGAAGCCAGACAACCAGAATGATCCTGCAACCTGCATTTTGACCACCTTTTACTGCCATGCATTCCAACAACCTGGTCAAACCCACTGGGTATGCCATCGATCCCCTCTACAATTACAATTAATTCCTATGCTGCTTTGGCAGGGTGGGACTGTAGGAAAGGCTGACCAGCATTGTGCCTCAGGGATCGATGCTGGACCAGTCCTCTTTAATGTCTTTATAGGTTATATTGCAAATGAGTTGGAGGGGAAGGTCTGCCTCTTTGCAGATGACACCAACATCTGCAATAGGGTGGATACTCCAAGGGGGTGGAAAGGATGAAAAGAGACCTGAGAAAACTGGAGGAGTGGTCATGGGTATAACTCCTGGGTTTCAACTTGAAAAAGTGCAAAATAATGCACTTGGGGCACAGAAACACAGTATCAGGGTACAGAATGTGGGGCGTGCTACTGAAGACCACCAAGCACAAGAGAGATCAGGGATAATAGTCTCTCCTGACCTATAGGTGGCCTGGCAGTGTGACAAGTCAGTTGGGAGAGCTAGCAGGATACAAAAGGTGGGAGGCGGTGCTGCCTCTGTATAGATTGCTGGTAATACTTGACTTAAAATACTGTGTACTGTTCTGGAGACCACAGCTCCAAAAGGACATAGAGCAGAGGCATTCCAGAGAAGAACAATTCAAATGATATGGGGTCTGCATCAATAACCTATGAGAAGAGACTAAAGGAACTCAATATGTACACCCTGGAAGAGATGCAGGGGGATAGGGGGACATGATAGAGACCTTTAAATATCTCATGGGGCAAATAAGGTAGAGGAGAAAAGCATTTTTCAGAAAAAAAGGTTCACAAGAACAAGGGGCATGCTATGTAGTTTTGGGGGGGTAAATTCAGGAGAAATGTGAGGAAGTACTTCTTCACAGAAAGAGTGGTGGATTCCTGGAACAGCCTACCAGCTGAGGTGAGGGGTGTGAACACAGTTGCAGGGTTCAAGAATGTATGGGATAGACATAAGGGAATCTTAGGGGAAAGGAAAGGGAGGAGGGAGAAAGACCCGGAGATCAAGTAGGGTCTAGGGCTACAGAGATACTGTACTTAACTGAAAATGAGCAGACTAGGTGGGCCAAGTGGTCCTTATGTGCTGAAAAACTCTATGTTTCTATGTTTCCTATTGCAGGTCTAAAGCAGGTGGCTACCCCCCCCCCCCACACACACACACTCCCTCCTAGAACAATGCAGCACAGGAAAACCTGGCATGATAGACACCTCCAGAATGGATCTTGAGTAATCTCCCAATCAGGCTTCAGTGATGCATAACATGTCAGCCGATGAGTCCGCAATGAAGACCTTCATCACCGTGGTTTTATTCCTCAGTGGCCTGGTGTTACATGCAACTTCCCTAAGGAGACAATCCACTTCAGTTCGCTAATTATCCACCTGTTTGATGGAAAATGAAGCAGCCCTGGGAATGGATATCAGGTGAGTGGATTCCTCTCTTGGCATCATCCACTCCCAGGGCACCTCTTTGATCGCACACTCCCAATCCTGATTCCCCCACAGTCAACCTTCAGAGCCCAACTGCATTGTGAGCTGCATTCTTGGACATCCCACAACCCCTGGCAGCATCAATGAGTTCCACCAAGGGGTACAAGGGAGACCCCCAAAGAGACGCAGCTGCTGTAATTGCTTTGAAAAGTAGACTAGGCAAGGTCTAGCAGACACAATGCACATGCCACCCAGTCATTAAAATTACAACCCACAGTTTACTCAAATTCTAGTCCACAAACAAAGCCACCCCACAGTTTAACACAAACCCTCATAGTCATGCAATTACATTATTCAAACACTAAACACATTCATCCACCCCAGATATCTGAATTAGTAATAATGAGCCCAACTTTACAATGGGTTGCGTTTGCCGCAAGGGAGTTATGGACAAGACCCTGACGAAAGTGACAGCTGGAGTCAAACATTGTGGAAAGCGAGGTTTTGGAAGCTGCTTTCTGCAAAAGTCCTGCAGCAAGTCCACAGCACTGGACACCAGGAGTTAGACCAGCTCCCTCCAGGTCTAACGTTCCATCCATTGGGGGGTACCCTTTTTACAAGTCTTGAGCCAAACGTTTGGCCTAAGCTGCCGTAGAGTGGGAAAAGTGTTGCAAATGTGCCAGCCCTTCTAGAATTGGACTGCATTGTGTCTGAGGGCTTTTGGGCAGCTGCACCAAACTTTGAAGTGGGCACAGGGCTTCACACAAGCCCTTCGTCTGCCTTCTAAAATTGGGCCCAATATTTTAAAAAAATGTGAGTAAAATATTTTGACCAATACAGGGTGCTCTTTCAGCAATTGTAACACATTTTACCGAATGTAAAAAGTGTCCAAAACTGTCTTTGGAGTAGAAGCTTGAAACCTAAAGCAGAGAAACTCTCCTTTCACTGCAATGAAGAGGGGTCAGATAATGACAGGTTCCGCAGTCTCCAGGTATTGCAGTGTCTCAAAATGAAATTAAACTGAGAGAGGCCCACACTTACTCTACACCAGGGAAATCTGAAGAAATCAAAAGGGGAAGCAGTCTGTTCTTTGAAAACACCCTAGGTCCAAGGATGCTCAACTCAAGCACCTATCCAGCAGCCCACCATTAATGGGTAACTGGGATGGAGGTCTACCCAGAAGGCTACCCCAGAAACTTGGTATCTTCCCAGATCCATCGGCAACAACCAGGATTAGGGGACAAATGACAGGCCAGTGTGCAATTTGGCATACAGATTCTGGGTAGTCAGACTAAATCAATGCTCACCCCCAGTTCACAACAATGGGACATCGTTCCCCACCACCCACTACCCAGGCAGAGTGCAGAGGGTTAAAATGGAACTTGTTTCATCTAGCCCAATGCCTCTGAGCTATGAGGTTCCACAGGAGTCAGTCTTGTCACCCTTATTGTTCATGGTGTATATGTTGCCACTGGGGGACATTATCAGACGGTACAGGCTGGGTTTTCACTGCTATGCAGATAATACCCAGCTGTACCTGTCCTGTGCACCTGATACTCAAATGTCAAACTCTGTATTTAACAGCTGCTGTGAGGAAATACAGTGGTGGATGGCTCACAACTGGCTTAGGCTTAACCCAGACAAGACTGAGGTACTGGTGGTAGAGCCAGGTCGTCATGAAGGGGGGTGGTGGGTTTACCCCCTAGCCTAGTGTTGGGGAGTGTTTCCCTTGTCCCTTCTAGACAGGTGAAGTATTTGGGTGTGATCCTAGACAACGAGCTGACACTTGATGCTTAGATGTCAGCCATGGTCAACATTGGATTCTATCACCTTAGGAACCTCGCCCGAATCCGAACCCGAACCCTGATCCCTCCTGAGGACCTGACCACACTGGTGCATGCTTTCGTCACTTACAGGCTGGATTACTGTAATGACCTTTACCTTGGGTTATCTGGAGGCAACCTCCACAGGCTGCAGCTGGTGCAGAATTCGGCAGTGAGACTTTTGACTGGGAAAAGAAGATGTGAGCATATTACTCCAGTCCTCCATGGACTACACTGGCTGCTGGTCAGGTGGAGGACTGTCTTCAAGATAGGGCTCCTTACCTATAAGACCATGCATGAAGGGGGTCCTGTCTATTTGCAAGATCTCCTTGTTCCTTACCATCCATCCTGGGCACTCTTTTCTGTTGTGGGAGGCCTCTTTGGGGTTCCCAGGGTTAGGATGCAGCATCCGGGGGATAGAGCATTTGCGGTGGCTGCGCCTACCCTGCGGAACTCCTTACCTGAATATTTGAAGGGGGCTCCCTCAGTAGAAGCCTTTCAAAAGGGATTAAAAACATATCTATTTCAACTAGCTTTTACTGACTGATTTTGTTATGAATTATAAATAAATGGATGTCTGTATTTATAATGAATTTATTACATATGTGTGTTTTCTATTTGATTTTAAATAACTGGATTTTGCATTGTTTTTATTGTACAACATCCAGAGTACCAGGAACTGGGCATTTCATAAATAAAATATCTGTCTGTCTGTCTGTCTATCTATCTATCTATCTGTCTGTCTGTCTGTCTGTCCATCTGTCTGTCTGTCTGTCTGTCTCTCTGTCTGTCTGACTAGCTATCTACTCACAGTTCGCTGAGATTAGACGATAACTCAGACAAAGCAGCCCCCTTATCCTCTACTTGGATGGAATATTTATTTATTTGAAAATTAGTAACTGGGAAAGGCACACTGAGTCAAGGCTTGTTTCCAGGTGCGACCTGAGGGAAAGGTTACAGGAATAAAAGGCAAAACATAAGAGGGTTGTACTCTGCAAATCCTGGAAAAAGAAAAAGGTGGTATTTGGAGACAAGTGACTGTATTTTGAACGTGACTTTACTCCACACCAGATGGAACAACAGTGTGACATCCACAAGGAAAAATGAGTTATGGCCTAGCTTTTTGCTCCAGCACAGCTAAACATCTTTGGTAAAAGCCGGCCCAGTGGTGCAGAGGGCTGAGGTGCTGGATGCCTTACCTCACACCATGCCAGTGACCCATGTTTGGGAACATGCACATGTTACTGGGGGTCTGCTGGTGGGGGTGGGCTAGGACTGGATGGAGCAGCCACCAGGCAGCTCTCCTCTCCCAGATTGGGGAGGTAGGCCTTCCCAGCTCTTGACTGTCACTGAGTGGAGGCTCAGTGGTAGGGCCAGGCACTGGGAAGGCTGGTGCTAAGCTGGGTGGTTGGATCAGTTCTGTACTCTATGTTGGCATGCATGTGCACCTCCTCGCACATGTGCAACCATGTTGGCCGAGGTCCCAGGGTAAGTAAGGAAGAAAACTGGCAGAACCCCCCCCCAAAGCAGGATGATGTCTGAGCTCCTGCAAGATTTGCATTAGTGGTTGGGCACATGCCATAAGTCCTGTGCCAGAGGACACCCACGTTAGGTAAGTCCCAGAGAAGGTGATGGGGTGGGGGAATCAGGAGGATACAGTACAGGAGAAATAAAATAAACTCTATGATGAGAACGGTCCAGTTTTTTTTGTAGCCTGGACTATACAGAAGACATGATCTAATCCCTCAGAGCATCCCCCAATCTGCCACCTCAGAATTCAACATTGAAGACCTAGAGAAGGAGCTGAGAGCCCACACCTGGAACATGCCAAAAACTAGCAAGAAAGGACAAAAACAACACTGCAGCTGCTGCCTGGAAGGAGTTGTGGCAGAAGGGTAAGAAGCTGGGACCAGCAGTAGCAGAGTTAGTCAACCCTCAGAACAGCACTAAAGTATATGGAAGGTACTGTTTTCATTTCTGATTTTTAGTGGAGAGACTGTGGCAAATTGGCCTTACAGCCTTTGTGTAGTCCTCCCTACCCAATAGCTGGCCACATAAGACATGTACAGACTCTACTGGTCACTGACTGACATTTTAATTACCTGACAGCTCTTTTCCATGTTCCTTATATATTGCAGAGAGCTGCAAAGTGACCCACGGTTACAGGTGCACCATTTGGCTAGCACGGGGTGAGGGGGGGGGCTACGGCATTGTCTCAGGACAAATCCTTTAACTAATTTCTATTATTCATGTGTTATTGCTATTTTCAGTTAGCTTTGAGGGGGAAGGGGGAATCACTGGTGCTTGACTACTGTTGTCAAATGCTTGGAGGATCACTGAGGGCACCCCGGTCTGGGTGTGGTGGATAGCATTGTTTTAAAACAACTGGTTCTAGCCTATGCTGCTTATGGGGGCCCACCTGCCTCCTCAGTTTAGGAACTTGATGATGTTTCCCTGTCTGCTGTACAACCATAGCATTTTCTCACTGCCTGATAGCCCATGACATTAGGAACTACCAACAGGCATGGGGGGAAGCTGACCATACCTGGTATGATTATAGCTGGTGTTGCCTAATGGATTTAGGGGGGTTCTGTGGCCCCAATCCTAGACCACCCGGGGATCTCATTGAGAAACTATTGTTTGCCTCATTGATCAAGGAGAGTGTAGTTGGAGATCCCTTTAACTATCCACATCTTGAGGGAGAGTAATGGTGATATCCAATACACATGACAGCTTACATGGGAGGGGGCGGTGCTGGCTTGCATCCTAGAAGTGATCAGAACCGGTAATTGAGCTGGTTAACTCCATGGAAATGGGAGGTTACCTTTCATTGAGGGCTTTGAAGGAATGGAATGGGGAGAGTACCTTTGAGTTCCCTGGGCCATGGGGGGGGGTTGCCCTCAGGTCTCCAGTGTGCCCATATTTTTCTCCACAGGGCTCAGACTGACTGCCATCTCCTGACATCACTGAACAACTCTGCCCAGTGCCAGGGATGAAGGATTACTGCTTTTGCTGTGAGGAGGGATGTGTCCATGGGGAAACCTATGGAAGGATCAGATGAGGCCTGCAGCCACAACACTTAATCTCGAGGTGCATAAGGCACTATACTGTACATACACAGTAAGGTGCAGTCCATTTTTATGTATCCCCTGTGTTTTGCACTTCGAAGGGGTTCTTGGTTACTTATATGTTTAGCATCCTATTATGTGGCTATTGAAGGGAGTTACAGGGATACCCCATCTACATCTTAAGTATTTATGCTCCTAATATTGAAGCCAAGCAAGAAGCTTTCCTCCTGTCGGTCCTGTTAACTCTGCCCATGGACTCTGGAATTCTTACCATCATTTGAGGGGACTTTAATGCAGCCCTGCATAAAAGTAAGGACATGAAGCACCATTGGGGCAGAGTGGAGATCCACTGCATACAGATCTTGGGACAGACTGGTTAGGGAGTTGGGTTTAGTTGGCACTTTGTGACTTATGCATCCTAGGCATTTAGAGTTTACTTTTTATCCAGTTCCACAAAAGACTTACTCTAGAATAGACATGATTTTAGTGAATACACAGTTGGCCATTTCACCCTCTCTCACCACTCCCCAGTTGTGACAGATTTTGCTGTCTCCTACCCTTCGTAAGACCCTCTGGAAATTAAACACCTCCCTCCTTAACCAATCAGTTTAGAGAGGTAGTGCAGCAGTCACTTACAGAATATTGGCAGAACAGAGCAGTGGGGGACACGTCTCTGGCTGTCTGCTGAGATGCTGTAAAGGCTACTGTCATGGGTGTTACCATCCAGTACACCTCCCAAAAGAATAGAGAAACAGCCTGCCAGCTAGAGTTGGAACAACAGCTCTTTGATCTGGAGACCAACCATAAAATAACACTTGAGGAAACCCTATTGCCACAGATTAAGCACTGCAAAGAAGCTTTGCAGTTATTTCTCAAAAATAAAATTGAAGGGCAACTAAGGTATACCAGAGAGCATTTCTATGAGGGAGGAGGTTGTGCTGGCAAGGTTCTGGTTTGGCAGATCCAAAAGAAGGCAACTAGCAGTGCAGTCCTTAAACTCCAAAACAGGCTCCAGCCAGGGCTAGTCACTGCACACCCGGTGGAAATAGCAAATATTTTCACTGATTATTATAAAATCATTTTCAGAGGAAAGAGGGTGGGGCTATGAGACCAAGATAGCTGCCTATCTGGGTAAACTGCCCCTGAAAACCTTGACTCAGGACCAAAGACAGTCACTGGAGCAGCCTGTCTCTGACATTGAGATATAAACAGCCATGCAACACCATAAGAATGGCACAGCTCTGGGCACTGACAGCTTCACTACAGAATATTATAAAGTCTTCAGTGAGCAACTGACCCCTGAGCTCTCCCAACTTTTTCAGTGAATACTTGGCGGGAGACAGTATCCCACAAACATGGTTCAGGACACAGGTGTCAGTCATCTTAAAACCTGGAAAGGATCCCACAGCCTTAAAATCCTATTGCCCAATCTCACTACTCCTAGACCTTAAGATTTCCATTGACATTATGGCAACCAGGGTGCAGAGGTGGTGCAATACTTAGTTGACCTGGACCAAATGGGATTTATTAAGGGGCAAAATCTTCATGATAACATTAGGCACTTTCTCAATATTCTTCAGGCACAGCACTCAGTCAATACACTCCAAATGGCCATATCAATAGTCACTGAAAAGGCATTTGACCAGGTTCATTGGGCCTACTTCCTCTGCACTCTGGAAGTGATGGGATTTGGCTATAAATTCACTGCTAGCATTGCAGCTTTGTACTCCTCCCCAGAGGCTATGGTCAGAGTGAATGGGGTCCAATCATCCAGATTCTCCCTGCATGCACTCACCAAGACTACCCCCCTCTCCCCCTACTGTGTGTGCTCTGTATAGAGCTCTGGCAGTGGCAGTACAGGCAAATGCAGACAATCAGGGTGTGAGAGTGGGCCAACTGGAACAAAAAAAAATCTCATTACATGCAGAAAACTCTTTATCTTTCATCAGTAACTCCCATAACTGTGTCCCGGACCCCTTGGAGGAATTGCAGACATTCAGCCTGATCCCAGGCTATAAAATTAATGATAATAAATGTGATGTTATGATCTATCAGGAGTCTGTACTCCAGATATTATAGAAACTTTTCCCTTCAAATGGGTCACCAGAAATACATTCAGGTACTTAGGCATGAAAATCACTCCCCAGTTGGTTAAACTTTATGCACTAAACTTTGAAGAAATTGCTAAGGATCTGCAAGCATGGGGTAGCCTTCTGCTATCACTGGGGGGCAGGACAGAAGTACTAAAAATGAATGTCTTGACCCACCAGATGCTTCTTTTTCAGGCCCTTTCAATACGACTCCCACACACCTTCTGGTTATGTCTTAAGAAAATGACAAGGAAGTTATTGTGGCAGGGTGGGCATGAATAATCTTTGCATCCCCAGGGAGAAGGGCAGATGGGGTTTGCCCAGCTTTGAACACTACTGTCTGGCTGCCCCAGTGGCACAACTAGTTACACTGACAAAACAGAAAATAGCCTCTGGATGGTGCATATTGGAAAACAGTGTGGGACTGCCTGCTTCGCTGTTTGCCTTACCAATACCTAAGTTTACCCCCTCCTTGTTGAGGACCATTACCAATCTCTGGAACATGCGTTCAATGAGAGTAGCTAAAAAAAATAGGCAGATTACTAATACCCCCAGTGAAATAGATTACTTCACTGTGATCATTGAGGACCTAGAGTTTGACCTGTTGTACGGGGACCCTAATTTGGGGCACTGGAATAGGATGGCTATTACTAGACATGCCTAGATTGTGTGGGAAGGAGTCATAGTCACATCTGAACATTTGAAGAAGAAATATGGCTTACCAAATGGTGACTTGTTCCATTACCTGCAACTGAGACACTATTTAAACATATACAGGTGGGTGGGGAGGGTCACCAGACAACTAACTTTCCAGGAGGATTTCTTGTACTGGTCTTCTACACTCAATGTTCAAGGCAAATATATCGCTTTAGCAAATAATATACTAGTCTGCCTGCAACCCATCTTTAGTAGGCATTAGGGAAAAATGGGAGTCAGAGATGGGAGAACACGGAGAAATATATCTGTAGAGAGGATAAGGCAAATAATTTGGTGAGCAGTTTTTCAGGTGCAGGAGTGGGTGATCTGTATAACATGGCCGATAATATATTTGTCGGTGCAGGACCCAGACCAATAGCAATAGTACAAATAGGCATTAATGATGTTGCAAGAAAATCATTGCCAACTTTCAAAAAGAATTTGAGGAGTTGGTCCAGAAACTAAGGGAAAAGGATAGTGAAATCCTGATATCGGAAATCCTTCCAGAATCAAGAGCATCTGCTTATAAAGCAAAAAAGATAGCATTAGCTAATGCATGGTTGAATAACTGGACACAACTCCAAGGGTTATAATTTATAAAACATTGGGAAACTTTTTGTAATAAAAAAGAACTATATTGTAGGGATGGACTTCATCTGAGTTTTAGGGGAAGTCGAATACTTTGTACACGTATATGTAACGAAATTGAAAAATATTTAAACTGAACAAAAGGGGGATGAATGGATCTCAGCCTAAGCTTCAAATATCTAAAACTAGAAACAAGAGTATAAGAAATAAGACTGATGTTTTGATGTTCAATGCCATAAGCTTAAATAAAGAAAAAATGGCTGAACTAGAATTGATACTGAGTATGAATGATATAGGACTAGTAGGAATAGTGGAAACTTGGTGGAACACTGATATGGAATGGAACCAGCACATTTCTGGGTACCAACTCTTTATGAATAACAGGTTATTTAGGAGAGGGGGAGAAACTGCATTATATTATATATACGGTAAAACTGAAGCTATAACTGGAGATGTAATAGGACTGACAGGTAAACTATTTAAGCTGATAGTCTTTTATAGTCCACCAGATACTACAGTGGGAGATACAGAAGTTTTTATGGAAAAATTTGCCACCCTAGCAGAAGACCATGATATACTACTAATGGGGGACTTGAATATACCACAATTTGGGGGGAGAGGAGTTGATCATAGTAATCAAATAAGCATGCATTTACATGAGATGTTGACAGCTGCAGGAATTCAACAATGTATTAATGAACCTACCAGGGGAGAGAATATATTAGACATGGTATTAACCAACATATTTGGGAACATTGATAATATGAAAATAGGACCTCCAGTTGGAACAAGTGATCATGGAACCATCACATTTATAATTAATAAAACAAGAAAATCATGTAAAGGAAAGATAACTCGGATATTGTATAACAAGGCTAATTATCATAATATAAAACATGAACTCATTAAATTGGACTGGAGTACAGAAATGAAAGGATTATCAGTCGAAGAATCATGGGGGGTGTTTGTCAAGACAATAAACAATTTAACGGAGAAGCATATTCCCACAAAGAAGGTGCATAATAATGGGGGGGAAGCCTTCTTGGATAAATAATAGAATTATTCAATTATGTAAGAAAAAGAAAATACTCTTCATAAAGATGAAACAGGTAAAGACAGAGGGTAGTAGAGTTAGATACAAAAAAAATATTACATAGGGTTAAGTATGAAATTAGGAAAGCAAAAGAAAATGTGGAATATAGATTAACATCTAAAAATAACACAAAGAGTTTCTTTGCATACATTAACAACAAAAGTGGGAATAATAATTCTGTGGGACCCCTGAATATTGACAGTGAATTATCAGCAAAACCTGAGTAAATGACTAAGCAATTTAGTAAAACATTTGGTAAAGTGTTTGCTAAGACTGAGTATATAAGAGATAATATTATAACTGTATTGGGTGACACTGCACTAACTGATATAATTACTACTGATAAAGTAATCAAGAAAATACAAAAACTTAAAATGGATAAATCCGGAGGCCCAGATGGGATGCATCCAAAGTTCACTAGGGAACTTGGTGATGTGCTAGCACCTGCTATTACCATAATAGGGCAGAAAACACTAGAGATTGGAGAACTGCGTATGTGGTTCCAGTGTATAAGAAATGAAGTAGGGCTGAAGCAGTGATTTGTCGACCAATAAGCTTGACATCAGTGGTCTGTAAAATTATTGAAGGGATAATATATGAGGAGATTATGAATCACATGTTGGACATGGGGTTAGTAGATAAAACCCAGCATGGATTTTTTAAGGAATAGATCTTGTGAGACTAACTTGATTAGTTTCTATGAACATGTTGGGAGATTACTGGATCAGGGAACAAAGTGGATATTGTAATGTTGGATTTTAGCAGAGCCTTTGACACTGCCCCTCATTTGGATAGTAATCTTTAAAATTGAAGAAGCTGGGAATTGATGGCAGAATTATCAGATGGATTGAACATTGGCTAGTGATGAGAACCCAATTGTTTAGGGTTCAAGGATTTCTGTCCAATGAGGTGAAGGTCTTAAGTGGAGTGCCACAGGGATCTGTGTTTGGACCACTATTGTTTGACATTTTTATTGCTGATTTGGTCATTACTAGCAGAAATAATTTAAAGTTTGCTTATGATGTTAAGTTGGAAAAGTGTAGTGAATACCTTTGAAGACAGATTGAGATTTGGTCAGGATTTACTGTACATAGCAGAGTGGGTAAACACTAACAAAATGTGTTTTAACTTGAATAAGTGTGTAGTAATGCACATGGGACAGGGAAACATAAACCAGGAATATTATATATAGGGAATAAAATTAAAAGATTCAGTCTGTGAAAAGGACTTGGGGATATACATTAGCAATGACCTGAAGAAAGGAACTCAGTGTAAAAAAGCAGCAAGTAATGCTATGTATCTGGTTAATTGTATCCGAAGAAGCTTTCAATTAAGAAGGGAAGAGGTACTGATGCCTCTTTTTAAATCCTATGTGAGACCACACTTAGATTATTGCTCCACAGTTTGGAGTCCATGTTTGAGGAAGGATATAAGAATGATTGAAAAGCCTCAAAGGGCCTGTACAAAACTGATAAAAAAAAATAAAGATAAACCCTATGAAGAAAGATTGAATGATTTAGGGTTATGGGTAATGGATAAAAGATGTGTAAGGGGAGTCCTGTTGTTGCTTTATAAAATCTTGAACCAGGATATGTTAATGAAAGATCTCAAACTTCAAACTAGGGAACAAAATTATAACCTAAGAGGGCACAGATACCAGTTAAAAGAATAATGCTGTAAAACACATCTAAGAAAATTTAGCTTTAGACCTAGAACAATCAGATTATGGAATAAACTACCAGTTGAAATTAGTAGAAGCTTCTAGTTTTAATGCCTTCAAAGCAGGTCTAGATAGTTTTATTTCAGTTGGTAACTTCGGTTGCCTCCACTGAAATGGTGGGGACAGCCAACAGGGGCTTAGGCCTTCTGGTTGTCTTAAAAAATGCAGTATGAAATCCCGTATAAATCCCTCCCTAATCCAGACTGAACACGCTTCTGCAAGATGGCTGGAAGGTCACTGCACACCCCACCTGGTGTCCGTTTAGGTGGAAAATTCTCATTCAATATTTCCATACCCCTCCATTACAGTTCACTTTGGAGGGGGAACTACAGACAGATGCTGGAGAGGCTGTGGGGAATGGGGTAAGCACTATCCCTGGGTCACTATCACATATATTGGCAATGCCCACAGGTTCAACAGTTCTGGTCTCAGATCCAAAATGAACTGAGCAGGATCTGGGGTCTGAAAACCTCTATAAACTTTAAGGTGTGTTTAATGGGTTTCTAACCTAGAGGTGTGATCTCCTGGGGTCATAGAGATGTTTTTAGGAGCTTGTGCCTAGCAGCTCTTAAAAGTATCACATCTCACTGGCTCTCACCTCAAGTACCCATGTTGGGGAAGTGGAGGGAGCAGGTGAATTCCATAATATTTATGAAACATACAACAGCCACAATAAGCTTATTAAGGGAAACATTTCTGGAGAAATGGTCTAGGTGGGAGATGCATTGTGCTATACCCCTCCACTGGCATAGGAGAAGCCTGACCCGGTGTCCGGTATATCTCTCGCCTAGGCCAACTATCAATTGGTTCTTGGAAATAAGCAGCTGTGTCCCTTCTTATTACCAACCATAATGAATCAAATTGGCACAGTAAGGTGACAGACAACCTGTGAAATTCCTTGAATAGCCCACAAAGGAATTTGGCATTACATTGTGATTTACCGTTGCTGCATTCAAGGAGATCCAGGACTTTGGAGTACAACTGTGGAGCATGGAGACGGTGGAGAGGATCGGGATTGGTGTGGAGGAACGACAGTTGGAGTGGTGGATTTTGGCTGGGGTGATAGCCCAGTCGGATTGATCTGCAGGAAGCAGCCGGTTCATTGTGTGTTGGGACCAGCAGAAATTAGAGCGAGCAGAAAGGAGTTGAATGGACTATGATAGAGATCACCTTGTGGGGCTTAAGGGATCTGCGGTGCTGGACAGTGGTTGAGTGGATGGGGTAACTGGTGGTCAGGAGGAGGGAACTCCACTGCCTTTCAGAAGAAACTAACCCGTCTCCTGCTGTGGAGGGCATAATAACTTTGTGGCGGATCCTGGGCTGGAGAAGGTGGCCTTTCTATGCGAGTTGATTGAGTTCCTGTGTGGAATTGTTTTGATGGACTATCACTATGAAGATTGAAGCTGGAAATGTGAGTTTTTTACACTATTTTGTGATTCCTGCCAGCGTTTGGTTATTTGCTCCCAGAAGAACTGATGAGACTGAAATGGTTGCATTTGAATTTTGGACAATAGCGGACTGGAGGCGACTATCATCGGTTTGTGTTAGGACCGAATGGACTGTTGTCCTGCTGAATTTTTAGACTGTTATTTGGTGAAATCCTCCTGGTTTTAACTCAATTAGATAGTTGTATTTTGTATTAGGTTTGATTTTTTTGTGCTTTTGATGTAGAGGGTGGGGGGTGGTTTTTGTGTTTTATGGGGTTTATTTTTGTGGTTATGATAAATGAGTGGGGGGGTGATTTTTTGTGCTAGGACAGATAAATATGTGTTGAGGGGTGTGTAAAGTGGGGGTAGAATTGTGTATGAGGTGTCTCAGCTGCATGATCTGTGTCTCTTTATTACCCCCCCCTGGTTTCGGGTACTGCAGCTCGCCGATGCTGCGAGGTGGGAATTGGAAGGAGATGTGGGGGCAGAGGCTGTCAGGGAGCCCAGTACACTGGTGAGGGGAACAGGATTGAGGTAGTTAGGTGCAGAAGGTGCCCTGGGTTGAGATGGGGTTTGGAGAGATGCCAGACAAAATTAACTCCTATCCCCATGGTTCCCATAGGATCTAGTGGGCAGGTAGCTAGAGGGTATGCACTGTCCACCAATCCCCTGAGGGTGGTGCTATGCAATGAGAGGTCGATCAATAATAAGACTGCAATTATCACAGATCTGATTTCATTGGTCGCCCTAGCTTGCATTACGGAAACCTGGTTGAGGGATGATGCTGGGCCAGTGTTAGAGGCCACCGTCCCCCAGGTTATTAGGTAGTGCACTGCCCCAAAGTGGAATGCAGGGACGGAGGTGTGGCTATCTGTTTTAGAGCTGAGCTAGGCTTCACCATGCACCCAGTGAGAACACCAGGTTTTTCTGAATGTGTGGCCATTCATGGGGGTCTGGGGCAGGCTGCAGAATTCTCTTGATATACCATCCTCCTGGGGCGGTTGGAAAGTTCGTGCAGGAAGTGGGTGACTTCATGGTCAGTGAGATATTGGAGTCCTCCAGATGTTTAGTTCTGGGAGACTTCAATGTCTGGGCCAATGACGAGTCATCCAGGTTGAGTTATAACTTCCTTCAGTTGATGACATCACTGGGGCTGTGACAAGCAGTTACTACTGTGACTTACCATGGTGGTCACATGTTGGACCTGGTCTTCTTGCTGGGGCTTGAGATTGAGAATCTCAGGACTGATTAGGTCATTTGGTCCAATCATTGCACAGTAGAGTTCTTGCTCAGGGCACCCTCTGAGATCCCTCCCCCTGCAGAGATGGTGAGCTACCACCTTTTGAGGAGTTTGAGCCCAGAGGGTTTTCTGGCAGTAGCAAACCTATCTAGTGTGGACAGTGCATGCAGGGGAGGTATTGGTGAAGCAGTTGATGCCTATAATAGGGCAGTGACTGAGGCATTCGACTCCCTTGCACTGGTTTGTGTATGACCAGATCTTCTCACTTGAGGTCCCCGAGGTTTGATGTGGAGCTCTAGGCTTTGAAGATCTAGGGTCGGAGGTTGGAGCGCTGCTGGCTGGGGTCTGGCTTGGAAGCAGATAAACTGGCCCTGCGTGCACACTATAGTGTGTACCAGTGGGCAATCAACCATAAGAAGGCAGCGTTTCTGTCCAGGGAGATTGCTGCTGGGAGAAACCGACCAGCAATGCTTTTTCAGACTGTGGACAGGTTATTACATCCTGCCTGTCTTCAGCTGAAAATTGCAGTTTCTGAGGCCTTGTGCAATGAGTTTGCTAATTTTTTCTCAGACAGGGTGTCTGCCATCAGGCAGAGTGTTCCGCCAGTGACCCATACTATGGCTGACAGTGGTCACCGGGCTTGTCAACAGAGCACTCCGCCTGGTTGGGGGGAGTTTAAACCAGTGGAGGTGGCTGATGTAATTGAGGTGATCTCAAAGCTGAAGCACACAAATTGTGAACTGGACCTGACGCCAACATGTTTCTTAGTGGGATGCGTTGACTCTGTTGGGCCAGTGTTCGCCTTGATTGTCCAGTGTTCCTTGTTGCAGGGGTTGTCTCAGATTCTTTGAAGGAGAAAATGGTGAGACCCCCTCATGAAGAAGTCATCACTGGACCCTGACATCAAGGCGAATTATTGACCGGTCTCCAACCTTCCATTTTTATGAAAGGTGGTGGAGAAGATTGTGGCACGTCAGTTGGGTGATCACCTCATGGCATTTGATATTTATGAGCTGCTCTAGTCGGGGTTTTGTGCAAGACATTCAACAGAAACCCCATTAGTTCAGGTGCACAATGATGTCCTCAGGGCAAGAGATCGAGGGGAGGGGACAATTCTCATTCTACTCAATCTCTCCTCAGCCTTTGACGTGGTGGACCATCGGGTGCTGCTGGACTGTCTGAGGGACTTCTGTGGACTCACCGGCACTGTCATTCACTGGTTCGACTCCTTTTTGACAAGTAGAAGACAGAGGGTGGTGATGGGAATTTTTCCTCATCTTTTAGCCTTCTGTTTTGTGGGGTACCTCAGGGTTCGGTGTTGTCACTGATGTTGTTCATTGTGTATATGCTACCCTTGGGAGAGATCATTAGGAAGTACAGCTTGGGATTTCATTGCTATGCCGATGATACCCAGCTGTACTTCTCCTTTGCCCTGGAACATCAAATGCGATGGATGTATTAAACAACTGTCTGGCAGAGATCAATGACTGGATGGCCTCCAGCTGGTTGCAACTGAACCCCGATAAGGTGGAGGTACTGGTGGTGGAGTCGAACAGGAGGCGTGTGGGGTTGCCCCCTGGGGCAGACTCTGGACTTGTTCTAGGGTCTGTCCCATTGAAGGCTTCCTCTAAGGTGCATAATCTTGGCGTGATATTTGACAGTGGTATGACGTTGGAATATCAGGTGTCTGCTGTTGTCAAGAGAAGTTTATTTCATCTGAGAAATATCGCTAGGATTAGGCACCTGGTTCCACCCCAGACCTCCCCACCTTGGTACATGCATTTGTCACAACTAGGTAAGACTACTGTAATGCACTCTACCTTGGGGTCTCTGGAGGCACCCTCTGTTGACTGCAGCTAGTGCAGAATGCAGCTGTCAGGTTGTTGATAGGTCAGTTGACATACTGCCATGTCATCCTATGACGCGAGAACTGCACTGGCTGCCATTTCTATGGAGGGTGCTCTTCAAGGTGGGCTTGCTCACCTGTAAGGCCCTACACGGACTGAGGCCTTGCTACCTAGCTGACCTTCTTACACCTGCTGCATGGGTTCGTCTCCTCCGGTCCTCATTGAGGGACCTGCTGACGATTCCTAGGACTAGATTAAAAACTGCAGGCGATCGAGCTTTCAGTGTCGGCAGTCCTGTCTTATGGAATTCGCTCCCGCTTTTGGTGAGGGAGACCCCATCAGTGGAGGTTTTTAAGACCCGCCTGAAGTTTTATTTGTTTAATCAGGCTTTCCAGATTGTGTTTGACATAAGTGTTATCAGTCCTTTTTAAAATGTAGAGGGTTTTTCTTTATAGATATGGGATTGTATGAGTATTTATTTTGTATGTGTAATTTAAAGTTTGTGTTTTTTGTATGGCGCCCAGAGCCTCTGGGATTGGGCACCAGAAAAATAAAATTTGCCTTGCCTTGCCTTTAATTTGTTAGTTGTATTTTTACTGCTAACCACAAGAATTTATGTGGATCATTGTATTTTTATACTGATTAGAGACATGGTGAGGCACAATTTCTATTTCCACAGTGAAAATTAGACTAACATTGCCAGTTCATTTGTATCAATTCACTTAGTAGAACTGTCAGAAATTTTTGGACATTTCACAAGTTCTATATTATCAAAACAAAAATGAAACTGAAGGAAAGGGTGGGGGATCATATGAGGGCATTGTCTGCTGCCAGCATGAACTACGTTTTGGCACATCATGTCCTCACTTCAGAGACCCCCACCAAGCACAGACTTTCATTCATTGGGATAGAGAAAGTGATTACAGGCCCTAGGGGTGATGATCTTGATGCCTTTTATCTAAAAGGGAGGCAAATTGGATTTTTCAGACTAGAGCAACAAGCCCCCTGGCCTGAATGATAGTTTTGATTTAACTGTGCCATAATGCATAATTGGTAATAAATTAGCAATCATGTATTTTTTCTATCTTATAGATTATCAAATGCACTATCTGTGAAAAGTAGTCCAAGAAGATTTTTTTTCCACTGCCTTTTATTGTTAGTGTTGTATTTATTTAGGATTATTTTGCACTGTCATTTTAAATATTATTGTAGTGGAGTGGCCAACCATTTGTACGTTTTTTCTTCCTTATTTTCCTTCCCCCTTCTCCCTCCTAATCCCCCTACTCACCTTCCCTGTATCCCTCCCCTTCCCCACCCAATCTCTGAGGAATAGAGAATGGCAGTTACTGGCCTGCTCACTTTTGACAAAGCTCCTGTAAGGGAAATGAAATGCTGAGTACTTTTTTTCGCACCTTGTATATGTGGGGCCCTCTCCAAATGTGGGAGTTTACCTGGCTGTCAGTGTCTCCCATTTGCTCCCACTATGGAGCACCTCCCATCTGTCTGCAGGTGATTCCCCGTCATGTCCCCCACCTTCACTGCTGCAGCCCCAGGTTGGTTTGTGCCCTGGAGGTCCCCGAGGAGCTCTTTTCTTGTTTTTCCCTCCTTTGGGCTGCTGCAGTGCTGTGGAACCACCGGTCATTTTCTCTTCATCTTCATGGCTGGCCAGCAGGCTTGCACATGCTTGGATGGCGCCTTTGATCTCCTGACTGCTCGGTTTGCGGTTAGGTGGGAGAGTGTTCGGTGGTCCTGGTTCCTGCATTGGGCAGAGTGGGGACCAGTGACCTTGGCAAGGGCCAGGAGAGCCCTCTTCTTAATTTAATTAAGGCACAACATGAAGTGTTGTGATAGTGGCTCATGAATATTAATAAGTAGATTCCCAATCATCTATAAATATTAATGAGGGCACTGTTTTTGAGGCTGAGAGTTCGGCAGCTGCTGCAATGCATAAAAACATAAATAAAACATAGCAGCGACCACCAAGGATATTAAAGGGGCTAAAGTTCAAGGGGAAATAATGTAAAAAGAAAAATATTTTCTGGCTGCATCAGTGACATTGGGACTCAGATAGACAGCCTGCATGTTGCCTGGGGGCACTTAATTTTGGCATCAGCAACAGGCAAAGGACTGAGGCAAGATGCTTATTCTGGGCAGTGCTTAAGAGGGCACACAAGAAACTATTGCCCTGTGAGGCAACTAAATAAATTAATCATTCTTTCTGGCTGCACCAGAACTTTTATTTGGGACTGTGTTAAATCTGCTACAGGGACTGTGTGTATTAGCAGTCATGACAGTGCAGCAACAGCCAATCAGAAAGCAAGAATTTCCAGCCAGGATTTATGGTACTTTCACCAGCACTCATGGGACATGGCAGAAGACTTATGGGGAAGCTGCAGGGACCTAATTCCAGGCGCCAAAATAGGGAGCCAATAGAGCATCAAGTGGAGTTAATGAATATTAATTTTCTGTACTGACAGGCAGGATCTGCCAATTGTTGTGGGAGCAGCAAACAGCTTCAGCCAATTGGAAGCCCCAGGAGGTCTCCAGTAAGGACAATGTTTTGGCTGTGTGAACAATTCAAGCAGTAGAATCCCCCACAGGAGTGGGGGCTCAGGCCCTTTGCTCCAAAATGGTCCTAGTGATTCAGTGCAAGCCCCTCCACAGGGGAGAGGGCTTTCTTCTGCCACAAAGACAAAGTGACTGCAGGCAACAGAAGTCTCTAGCCTGGGGGTTGCCAGAGATAGCCCTCCGGGATTGGGCAGCACCTTTCCACGCTTCTGGAAAAACATGGGTAACCTAATTCTTCAGCTGTAAGAGAGCTGAATGGAAGTCCTACCTCAGCAGTGAGCGTGCCGAAGCAAGCCTGAAACCTCAGGAAAGAAACAAACATTTCTGCAACGTTACGTAAGTGAGTAAATCTGTGTCTAACAAGTACAAGTTTGAAAAAGCCTGCAAGGGGTAGAGAAGCCCAGAAAGTTCAGGATATGACTGTTTGCACCCTAGTTTAAACAAAGCAATAAAAGGGTGAACACCTTCTTAGTGACCAGAGAAGGATCTAGTGTAAAAGTTATATAAATGTGCCTGAATTGAGTAGTGCCACAAGTCTTGATGGGGAGTTCCCTTACAATGTGGAACTTCTCCGGACAGTGCCTGATGAGCCAGTAACCGTTTATGTGTCCAGTTTGGGAGCTGCAAAACACCAGTGAAAGCCACAAGGGACCGTATTAATATTTTGAGCCCGAGAGAGCTCCTAAGAACTGTCTTACTGCCAAGCAAAGTGTTGTAAGCATAGAGAACTACAGGAATCAGTCATGTCCAAGTAAAGTGTTTGAGTCTGGAATAGGTCTACAGTTTCAGCTTTGCCAACGGGTAAAGTCTGCTAAAGTAGCAAGCCACGCGTCATGCTTAGTCTATGTTTAAAGTTGTTCTGAAATGGTAGTGAGCCATGCCTCAAGCTCAAGTCTGGTAAAAGTGTCCTAGTGGTAAAAAGCAAGATTCAGAGTGACTGGTGTTGTGCAAAGGAGGCATCTAATCTCCTCATTGTTTGCAAGAACTGTAAGCATCTGGGTCACCCTAGCTGTAGGGAGCAAATACCCACCATGTTGGAAGTCTGTTGTAAGCATGCAAAGGACCAGGATGGCTATGCTGGCCTGTGATTAAAGGATTATAATATGAAAAAGTATAAAAGTGCCAAGTCTGATAAATGTGATAAATGCAACGTATCCATCAGATTGGGTTTTGGGACACAGCCCGGGAGTGTGCCACCTTGGCACTCCCATATGCATCTCCCCTGAGGGGCTTAGCCTAGACGTGGGGTCTGAAACATGCCTGCCCGGGTCCCAGCCTGGTCAATCCAGTAAAGTGATCCCAGCTTAAAAAAAGGGGGAACTGTTCAAAAGGTTCAAAGAGTGTTGTCTCCTTCTGCAAATGGTGCAGCATCTAGCAGTTGGTTTGAGTCTCTCAGCTGCAGGCTTTTGCCAACCTCCTTGTCTGCTAGGTCAGGGTTCCACCTGCTGTGATCACCTTAATTCTATGCTGCAACCTAATTGTGATTAACCAAATGTGACTTTGGAGTAGACTGGGCCAATGCGGTACCACAAAGCTAAAAGGGACTGTACATGTTGAATGTGTTCAAATGGACTAGGCCATCCGGCCATGGATACAATTATTTTGAGTTTAACAAGAGTCTGCATATGTTAATCCACTTGTTTTTCTTCAAGGACCCTCAGCTAGCAGGCCAACGTAAGCTGATCCTAAAATCAGGCCTGCACCTTTAAGAACTTCTAATTACTGGGTACCCAGGTGTATGTAGGATTGCAGGGTCTTGCACTAAATGGGAAACTGGTATCAGTGTGGACAAAACCTTGTAAATATGTTTAATAATTATGCAGCTAACTAGTTAGTCAGGGAGCTGACTATTCCAAAGGTTGGCGGGTGGCTACTGTAATTTGCAACTGATTTAAAATGCAAAATATTGATTCAGACCAAAACTAATCAATCTACCTCAATTGTAAATAGCATAACCTCTACTCCAGTTTCACCCTTCCTAGCCCTTCCCCTTGTAAATAAACATGTTGTTTTTTTTTCTTGCAGATACCTGTCTTGTTAGCATATTATTAGTAGTAAGTCAAAAATTATGAAATGTCTTATTTGTGGGAGAATGTCTATCAGGTCATGTTTGGGGTGGCATAAAGGTAATGTTAGTGGGTACAGCTTCCCAGAGGGTTGTATTAGGCTAAGCTCTAGCCCACTAAAAGGGAAATTCTGGGTGGAGGCACTGCGTAATGTACTATCTTGGGGAAAAAAACAGTTGAAAGTTAATTTTGGGAACTCAGGCCCCTCAACTTTGTTGTGGCCAGGCAAGGCAGGGGTAGTAGCCCTCGGCATAGTGCCGCCTAGGGGTTACATATATTTTCACCCTTGCTAAAATAAAGCCTTGCAATGATTGACTCATCATCCGAGTTATACTTGTAAACACAGTGCTTTGAATGACCCAGTTTTCTTTTGTTATTCAAGATAGCTACTTATTTATGCACCGTGACTGCTGAGCTGCCCTGCCCTTCTGTGTCTGCTATTTGTTTTCCTTAATGATGCTTTTCAAAACAATGCCAGACCCTTTATCTTTACAATTTACCACACGTGTTCTAACTGAAGCTGCCCTCTAATGCAAGCCACCCTCTGATAGAAGCCACACTTAAAAAGCAGCTGACGTCTGGGAGAACTTTGGAAAATATAATATTTAGACACAAGTCAGCTTGTATTTCGTATACCTTGTATAGATTATTCCTTTCCATTACTTACCGCTGAAGAGATTCCCACAAAAACAAGATACACAAAATATTCAAGATATTCATTCCTAAGAGTTTGTCTGTCTCTATAGCTTATTCCCTACTTGAAATCATAATGCTGTGTTGTGACATCACAATCTCTTGCCATGGCAATAACTGTGATGTCACAAGCAGAGTATTATTACATCAGGTTGGGAAGATACAAAAGGAGCTGATGAACCCTCAAGAAAAAACAATCCTGTTTTTGGAGCAAATTATCTCAGTAATAAATAATGGGGATGAGAAATGCTGAGTTGATGAGAAATGTAAGCTGCTTTATGCTTTTGAAAGTTCTTCTTGAGGCATCAGTGGTTCTTTGAAGTTTGGCATTTGTAATACAAACTGCACTCTAATAGAAGCCACGGCTTGTATTAGCGGGTGACTCACTGTTTACCTTGTGGTCTGGCGTAGTCTGCATTCTCGAGCTTCAGTTCACACACCATCTTTTCATTGCATTGCATTACATGAATTTGATGAATAAGGCAGTATTATTTGTTTAAACACCCATTTTTAATTAGCTTCAATACTGGCTTTTATTCTTCTGTGTTTGTGTTTGTTGGTTTGTTTGTTTTGACTCACTGACAGTTGGCATCTGATCTCCTCAGGCAGTACTTGCTCTTCCCAGTCAGTGTTCACTTTCACTTGCCCTATACAGTAGTCCTCACTACTAAATTCATTTAACTTTATATTTTAAAGATAAAAAAAAAAAATAAAAGCAAGCAGACCATGCAGCTCTCTTGCTCACCCTGCTTTCTTGCTCTCATCTCACAGGCTCTCTCTTTACCTGTAAGCGTGATGGCGCTCCACTCCCCCTTTTCCAATAGTCAGCTGATCAGAATGACCTCCATCAGTATTTCTCTCTCTGTCCAGTCCATATTCAATAATATGCCCTCACTATGTGTGACTGCACTCTACTGTCCTTTTGCTCACTTGATTATACTGATACCTTTCAGAATACCTCTCCTCTGACACCCTGTTCTCTCTCTCGCTCCACTCTCTCTTCACTCCATAGAGGAACAACAAGGTATGGCACTACACCGTTCATATATTAAGAAAATGGGGTACCAGTATTTGAAAATGCTGGAAATAAAATCTGGAGAGTGGCCGCTTTAAACAGAAGCCACCCTCCTATTGATGCCATCCTCTAATTGAAGCCTCAGCTATGAACACCAACAATGTAATAGAAGCTGCGGCTTCAATTTAAGCAATAAACCATGACAGGGCATGGGTTATACTGAAATGTACCCATGCCTGGTGTGGGTTGGTAATGATGCTGCAGGCCGAGTGACCAAATCCACACCAGAAGTGGGTAAATCCCAGCATAACCCACACCCTAGAGTGGTTTATTGTGATTACACAATGTCCTCCTTTTAAATATTTTTTTTGTTCAAAGATTAAAGTGATTTTACTTCAAAAGAAACTGTTTTTAATTGTTTTTTGTGTAATATCTTCTGCTGTATTTTAAATAGTTCCCTGTTGCTAGGCAGAGTATTCTTTCTAGGAGATGGCAGTCCTCCCCTACACACACACACACACACACACACACACACACACACACGCAGCCATTTCTCCATGTCTGTGTCTGCTTGCTACAATGGTTATCATTATTTTTTTTCCCTATATCAAGCCACAACCTCCATGGGAGATGAGACAACCAGCTTGCAGACTATAAGCGGGATAGTGTATAGTGAGGAAGCAGTGGTGTTCATGCAGCTCAGCTGGGAGCTGAGTGTTTTTTTTCTCAAGTTTTTTAATGGGCTAGGACACCATTGGACTTGTATTGTGGGACCGGGGGGCTAAATCCACCGCTACAAAGGTTGGAAGGAGTAAGTATTTCAGGATCCAGCAATTATTACCATGGAAGATGGAGAGAGTGACTCTAACAGGAGCTTGCAGCTGAGGATCTCGTAGGGCCTGCTAGATGGACTATAGTGAAAGCTGCTGTCTGAATTTGGCCTGCATTCATTTGAAGTACACAGTCCATATTTTGGGGAAATTCACAACTGCTCTACATTTATTAAGAAACAAAATGTTATATTATTTATAGTGGGTTTGAAGATTGTGTTGTCGAGCAGTATTAATTCAGAATGGCAGCCCATTTTGAAATTCCTGCTTTCCCATTGGGGCTCAGTGGTGGCTTAGCATGGAGTTAAATATGGCAGTGTTTTGGCTTTGATGTTCTAGGGGGGTCGGATGGTTCTGAACACTGGGTTGACTCAGATGCAGCTGACTGGATCTTTATCCACGAGTTATACTTGGATTTGCTCACAGATAAAAGACCCAGTTAGTCAATCAGACCTCTAGATTTTAGGCTGCCATTGTATTATAGAAGAGATGTGATACATTATTTTTAATGGGAATTTTGCCATATAAAAATGATATGCCAACAGCATCAATTCTGTTTGATGTAGTCTTATCTTCTAAGTATGTTTTAAATAACAACTGTGTGTTTTACACTTATTGGGGGCAATGCATGATGCAGCCCAGGTATGCACTAAAGGCATGCGCCCATAATGTGCCAGCCTGCACCCTTGCATAGGGGTGCACCATATACAATTCATAAACCCAGTTCACCCTTTTGTGACCCCACCTTACAAATGCATAGAAGCACACTGGGGACAGTTGCAGATGCAGGCAAGGCCAGAGATTCCAGTGGGCATTCAATCAGATGCCCATACTGCTGTCAAACTAGATGTCCTGCTTCGCAGTCAGCAGTGGATTACTGATACCATGGTACCTTGGTACTTGCTAGGACCTGTGCACTATGGATGAGTGCATAACAGGAGCCCCTACCCTCGTAATATATCAGGAGTGCTGAGGGCTACAGAATAGCTGTGTCCATTTATCCTAGGAGGCTACCTTCCACCGATTGGACTTGAGGTGAGTAGGGGCTACAGCAGCGTGACTTAGCAGTAGCATGTGCTTCCCTCCACTGGCACTCTGCCCTTTTGGGCAAGTTGTGGAATCTAGTACCACCCCCAGCCACTCCCCCATCTATCCACATGTGCAGAGCTGGAAACAGATGGAGATCTGGTGCAGAAGGGTCCCACACCCCTTTTATGACTGCCACAGGGGTCAAACAGGACCCCCGATACTTGGCAGTTTAACATTAGGAAGCCTACACATAGTGTGTATGTGGTACAGAGACATAGTGCATAGGACTCATTGTGGCTGATCTGTCTCACCTTCTTTAAGAGACAGTAGCATGTAATAAAGGTGAGAGAAATATGTCAACTGCACTAATGGCGACAGCATTTCAGCAAATGTAAGAACAGCAACGGTAAATTTTGGTGCAGATATTAATGGCAACCGATGCCTTCCTCCTCCCTGAGGTGATACGACCTCAGAGTTGATTATATTAGTAAGGGGGGTACTGGGGATGAAGTGCCCTGCAGAAAAGCAATTGCCACTGTTAATGTCTGTGCCAAAATTTACCATTACCATTCTTACATTCACTGAAATGCCATAACCGTTAGTGCAGTCACTGTATTTCCCTCACTGTTATCACAGGGAACCTTGAGAGACAGCTATGTTGAATTCCATCTTGACAGTTTTGCTTTGGTCAGTGAGGCTATACATAGGATTTCATCTTTTCTTTACCCACTCTAATTTATGCTATGTGTCTCTAGATCACATAGAAACACAGAACACAGAAACATAGACTTTGATGACAAAGTCTGCCCTTTTCCCTACCTTTTGGATAAGCTGCATATCCTAGTTAACCAACAGCCTACTTCCTTCTACCCCCCCCCCACTAAAATTGCCTTATGCCTGTCCCATGCAGTCACTGTGGCTGGACTTCTCTTCTGTTGTATGCATACATTGGAGCCCAACAACCATCTTGACAGTTTTTCTTTGGTTAGTGAGGATATTCGCAGGATTTCATGTTTTCTTTACCCACTCTAATTCATACTATGGGTCTCTAGATCACTGTGGCTGGACTTCTCTTCTGTTGTATTCATACAGTGGAGCCCACAGGGATGTGGCACAGAGTCATAGACAAGGGGTACTAACTGCCTTTAAAACTGTGCTGCTTCCTGCAAAAACTCTATAGAATCCTGCACAACATCCTGGTGCGCTCCACTGCAGCAAGTGTATATTTCCTGCTACCATCATGTCCTTAGATTTTGGCCTACTGTACTGTATGTTGTCTGCTTTGCTACAGTTTTTATTCATCACTGTACTATAAGGCTGAGTGAGAAACAAGTGCGTATAGCCGTTTCCTATGCAACAGCAACACATTTTTCTCTTAAACTGATAATCTGTTTCACTTTGTGGTTCAATTCCAGGTAGCTCACATCATTTCTTTCTCACTACAATTTGAGATTTACATTGCTTAGCGATGGCTAATATTGCACCAGGAAACACCGTATTGTCATCTTGAATTTCAGTAGCAATTATGACAGGCCGTGCCAATAGCAGACTTTTATATTTACTCTCTTGTTTTGCCAGTTTCGGTTCCATAAATCCTCAACCAATTATTTCACTGAGGTTGCAGCTGACTAATATTTTATATTTGACCCAGAGAGCAATAATTTTTGAACAGCGTAGCTTCATCATGTATTCCACAAAGTGCTCATGCAGTGAACACTCAGTTATTTCTGAGCTCAGAATGTATGATAGTCTCTACACACTGAGAACCTTATGCTCAGCTTGGTTGTTTTGCTTAAGGAAATAAAAGCTTTCAGTATCACAACTTGCTTTGCAGACATGCGAGGCTGTTGTATTTTTACCAGTTTATCAAATGTCTTTTTTCTGGGTTTGCAGGTGTTGTCAGGATTGTCAGCAGTGATACTTTTTAGCTCCTATTGCACTTCAGACAGTAGGGACCCGATATTGAAAAATGGGCAAAGTATTGTGCTTGCCCATTGCCCATGACCCATGGATGTTATATTCTGTCTGATAACCCATCGGTGCTATCTAAATGAATATAGGGACATGTTAGGCAGTACTCAGTCGAGTAGCACTGCCCCGACATTGATCTGGATTGTATGCAGCCCATACTGAAGTGCACAAGCCACTGCGCCCCAAGACCTTTTAGTATTGGGAGCCCCCATTACAATATTCAGCAAGCAACATGCAAATGAGCCCACTGGGCATGCAAAGCACTAAGGGGCCATATACATGCCTCTTATGGGCCCAATTTCATGTGAAGCAGCAGCAGGTTTGTGCCCCTGTGACCAACCCCCACCCTGATCAACATCCCTGTTGATGTAGCAATAATCCCTGGTGTCTAGTGTCACCCGCCAAACTCCAATCTCTGGCCCCTGTAAAAATAACATATACATTGGTGTCCAGAGTTCCTCCCTGCCCTCTGATCACTGGCCCCAATGAATGACAAGTATTTCCTGTTGTCCAGCGGTCCCCACCCACCCTCCAATCCCTGGCCCTGTTCAATATTCATTATGCCCTGGTGTCTACTGGTCCCCCTGCCTTCTGATCCCAAGCCCAGTAGCCAGAAACCCTTCCCTTGTGTCCAGTGTCACCCCCCCCACTCTCCAAGCACTCATCACAGTTCCATAGATGAAGTCTCTGGTATCTATTGAACACCTGCACTTCCTGCAACAGGTACACCACCTTGCCACCCCCTTACCTTAATCGCTGGCACTGCAGAAGCCCATGCAGCAACTGGCACAGCCCTCTTCTCACCACCTCTGCTGGCCACCGTATGCGATGACAGGGAGCACACGTCCCCTGTACTGTATCGCAAGCACATGTACTGCACACACCCTCTTATGGCATATGGCAGCCAGGCAAGATGGTGAGAGGAGGGCTGTGCCAGTCACCATATGGGCTCCTGTGGTGCTAGTAATTAAGGGAAGAGGGGGCGGCAGGGTGGTGTACCTGATGTAGGTGGCACGGGGGGTGATGCTAAATAACAGGGACTTTGTTTATGGAACTGTGGTAAGTGCTCTGAGGGTAGGCCAGGGAGGGGTTTCTGTCTACCAGCATCAGGGATTGGAGGACAGGGGTGCACCACAAGATACCAGGACATAATGTATGTTGAATGAGGCTGGTTATTGGAGGGTAGGGGTGACCGCATGGGCACCTGGAAAAATGTTCCTTCACTGGGGCTGGTGACCATAGGGTGGGGGGATGCTGGATACCAGGGAATACTTGTCATTCAATGGGGCCAGTGATAATAGGGTGGGGGACCACTGGACACCGGGGAATAATTTTATTTCTATGAAGACAGGGATTGATGAATGAGGGGAACCAATGGTCACCAGGGAAATATTGAAGCCTGACAGGGACAGAGATCAGTGGACGGGGGACCACTGGACACCAGAAAAATATTGAAGTCTAACAGGGATGGAGATCTGTAAATGGGGTGACTACTGGACACCAGGGAAACATGTACTTTTCATGGGGCCAGGGATTGGGGACTGGAGGGACCACTAGGCACCAGGGAGTAGGTGTGCTACCCCAACCACTAATGTAGCTGCTGATTTCGTGACTCCACCAGCCACTAGGGTTGCCTGTAGTAAGTTGGTCTTCTTCACAGTGGTAGTTGCACAGCATGAGGAGGCCTCTGCTATTCCCTTTGTGCAGCTCAACTGGGTTGAATATTGCACTGCACCAGAATTCATCTCCCCGCCCCTTCCTTTTCCCATCAAATATGTTATTTTTTAACATGTGTGCTAAACTTTTTGTGTACAAAACTGCCCCCTTGAATAGTGTACTCAGGGGAAAACACTGGGCAAATAGGGTGCAATCACTTTACCCACTGGGCAAATTTTTGAATATCTGGCACTAGATACTATCTTCTCCTGTCTTACTTTAATGGTCTCATAATACTGCTCTGTGTGTTCTGATATGTAGGCTAATCTTTTGCACTCACATGAAATACAGCTCTGTGACAATTAATTTTGACATCTTTTCTTTCTCTTCATTTACTTGTAGTCAATATTTTATTTATTGTATTTGTTTAACCAAAACATAACCTGGATCCAAAACTCATTTTTGAGCAATGCTTGGGAAAAGAAGGTTGTAGGGATTACAGTTTTAAAACAGCAATAGCTTAACCTGTAATCATTAGTGCAATTAATATAACACAAGTTAAGAGCAGAAATGTGTCAAGTTGAGAAAAGTACACTTTGCGTTTACTTTGTAAAGTTCTGCAACTTCGTAAAGTTCTTCACAAAGACAGCTGTGTCATTCAGTGCTGATGCTGTACCATGTGACCTGCAGATGGTGGCATAGTGGCAAAATGGGCAGGTAGGGCAAATGCCCAGCTGTTATTGTCATTCTGTTGGTTCCCGTAGAAAATGTGCTGCCGTTAATGTCATTTCAGGATTCAGAAACGGAGCTGTGATTACCAGAGCAGAGCTTAGTTTTGTTTCCCGCAAAAGTGGCAAGCAGCATTTCATGTGTTCAATGTGGAACCAGATTACAGAACCACCAATCACTTTGCAAACAGCCTTGGGCAGGGCTGTGCGATCCTCTCTGGGTTTTCATTGGGTTATAGACTCTCCGGTTCAAAGCCTATTGGACACACTAGCCCATCTGTCATGTGGTCGAACCTTCCGTTAGTGTCAGAAGCAGAAAACAAGTTGATATATGATGGTGGTTGTGCTGGCTCCAGTGAGCAGTGGCGGTGAGTACTATTTGGGCATGGGGTGGGCAGGCAGTCTTCTGTTCAAATTCAAACTTCAAAGTGGTCATGGTGACAGCTTCAGGAGTCAGGGCTTGAGAGAACAGCTGATGACTGTGCAATGCTTGGAAGAGCAGTGAAAGAGAGACGACTACATGCCACTGAATCATATTCCTCCTCACTGATTGCCTCCCAATCCCCTAGGAGGATTTATATCAAAAGCTGCTGCACTGTCTCAGTAAGTGTCAAGCCCCCGTAACTGTTACTGCTTTTCATATTTGGCTCACCTGTTTGTTAGACTAGACTACTGGTTATTTTATGGCCAGTGTACTGCAGAGGGAGGCTGGGTTAAGCTTTGTATCATGCAACTGCAACTGATCACAAGAATGCCCAAATTCACTTCGCATATTGGGCTGCTTGCTACTGACTGATTATTTTATGGCCGGGGACCAAGTACTGCTGCGGAGGCTCAAGGCTGGGTTAAACTCTATACAATGCAACTGTGACCAACCACACCTAAATAAATTTTGCTTTGCATATCAAGCTGCTGCTTGCTACTGACTGGTTATTTAACAGTCATCTGGGGGTACTGCTGGAGGAGGCTTGGGTTTCTATGATGCAGATGTGACCTAGCATAGAAACATAGAAACATAGAAGTTGACGGCAGATAAGGACCGCAAGGCCCATCCAGTCTGCCCATTTCTTTTTCTACCTTATAAATGTGCCATCTGCCTTTGCTCTGTCAGTGGCCTATCTATTCATAGTCATTTGTATTGCTTCCTTATGCCTCTCCTATGCCTGTTTGAAGCCCTGCACTGTATTCATAGCCACCACTTCTTGTGGTAAGCCATTCCATGCATCCACCACCCTTTCTGTGAAAAAGAATTTCCTCACATTCCCCTTAATCGCCCTCCTCTAATCTCATGCTGTGCCTTCTTGTCCTGCTATTTTCTTATATTTAAACATGTTAGACTCTTTCACCTTGTTAATGCCCTTAAGGTGTTTGAATGCCTCGATCATATCACTCTCTCCCTCCTTTGCTCAAGGGTATACATATTGAGCTCTGTTAATCTGTCCTCATATGTCTTCTGATGCAGTCCCTGCACCATTTTGGTTGCCCTCTCTGGACTGCCTCAATTTGGTTAATGTCCTTGTGAAGGTGTGGCCTCAATACTGCATGCAGTACTCCAGATGGGGCCTAACTAGTGTCTTGTAAAGAGGATTATTACCTCCCTCTTACGTCACTTTTGATACCCCTACTAATACACCCTAACACCCCTTAGCCTTACCTACTGCTTTAGAGGTCTGCTTGGATGATTTCAGGTCATCAGTGATGATAATGCCCAAGTCCCTTTCTTCCTTTGTGACTGCTAGCAACTCCCCTCCCAGCCTATAGGTGGCTTCAGGGTTTCTCTTCCCTATGTGCATGATCTTGCATTTCTTTGCATTAAATCCCAGTTGCCACTCTTCTGACCATTTTGCTAGTTTATACAGATCTCTTCTCATTCTGCCCACCCCATCTGGATCATCTACTCTGTTGCAGATCTTGGTGTCATCTGCAAACAGACAAGCCTTACCCTCTAGTCCATCTGCAAGGTCACTAATGAAGATGTTGAAGAGGACTGGCTCCAGAACTGATCCCTGAGGTACCCCACTTGTGACTTGCATCTCTTCTGACTGTATACCATTTACCACCACTCTCTGTTTTCTGCCCATCAACCAGTTAGCCACCCAGTTGACCAACTTCTGACCCACCCCGAGCCTACCCAGCTTATTTATCAATCTTCTATGTGGAACAGTGTCAAAAGCTTTCCTGAAGTCAAGGTAGGCGACATCAACTGCTCCCCCTTGGTCCACCACTCTGGTTACCCAGTCAAAGAAATCTATGAGATTAGTTTGACAAGACCTTCCTTTTGTAAACCCATGCTGTCTTGGATCTTGTGCCCCTATGGATTCCAGGTGTTGCACTATCCTTTCCTTAAGAGTGCCTCCATAATCTTGCCCACTACTGAGGTAAGACTGACTGGTCTGTAGTTCCCGCCTCCTCCCTGCTACCACTCTTGTGGAGCGGGATCACATGAGCCCTTCTCCAGTCTTCTGGGGCCTCCTGTGCTCAGAGACTCACTAAACAGTTCTGCTAATGGCTCTGCTAGTTCCACCTTTAGCTCCTTAAGTACCCTGGGATGTATGCCATCAGGTCCCATGGCCTTATCCACCCCTGTGTCCATGATGTGAGCTGTGGGCCCTGCCCTCTTCTCTTCAGTAAATACTGAGCAAAAGTATCTATTTAGGATAGATGCCTTTACAGGTCCCTCCTCCTCACATGCTCCTTTCTCCATTAAGCTTAGCAAACCCCCTCTGGACTTTCTCCTTTCACTACTGTATCTATAGAAAGTCTTGTCACCTTCTTTACTGTTCGTGCTAGTGCTTCCTCAGTTTGGGACTTGCCTGCCTTACTGCCTTCCCTGCTTCCTTAGGGCAGTTTGGATATGCCTCCTATCTTCATCCTGCTGTGTTCCCTTATATTTCCTGAAGGCCAGCCTTTGGCTCTGACCTTTCTGCTACTGTATTTGAGAACCAAAGTGGTTTCTTTTTCTTTGCACTTCCTTTTCTGTCTAACACAATGGGATGTTGCTTCAAGTATTGCATCCTTAATGCTTGCCCACTTTGCCTATACCCCTCACCTGTGTTTTTTTGCCAGGGCTAGCTTAACTCTGTTGGCCATCTTATCAAAGTCAGCTCCTCTGAAGTCCCATATTTTGCCTTGAATGGGATGATTTAGATGTAGTAGCCAAATTGAATCATACCATGTGATGGTCATGGCCCCCAGGTGACCTTCTACCTGGAGATCTGTGATCCCTTCCTTGTTAGTCAGTACTAGATCTAGGATAGCCCTGTCTCTTGTGGGTTGCTGTACCAGTTGTTTGAGGCCCTCCCTGCAGGAATCCACTATGTGTCTAGTTCTGGCAGATGTTCCTGCTGGTATTGACCAATCTGTATCCGGCATGTTGAAGTCTCCCATTATCAGAACCTCCTTTAGCTGTCATGTTTTGTATATCTTCTAACAGTAATGTGTCTATGTCCTCCCCTGGTCTGGGGGCCTGTAGACAACCCCAGTTCTTATGGCTGTCCCATTTCCTGTTTCAGGGTGACTCACAGTACTTCTGGCCCTTATGTGTATTCTGAATTTCTAGCTTTGATATTTTCATTGACATACAGGGCCACTCCCCCCTTTTGCACCTCGGTCTCTTCTGAACAATACATAGCCAGGTACTGAAGTCTCCCAAGTGTGGTTACTGGTAAACCACGTCTCACTAATTGCTACTATGTTCAGTTTAGCCTCTGACATTATTGCCTGCAGGTCTGGGATCTTATTTCCCAGGCTGTGAGCATTTGTGTACATGATTTTCCATTGGCCAGATTTTGGCGTGTTGGTTGTTGGGTGAGGTTTGGCATTACCCCTGTGCGTCGTATGAGGATACAAACCTTTTTTCTTACCTGGTGATGCAAATGAACTGCAAACACCTAGCACAACACCTAAACAGTCCAAAATAGCTGTACAAAGTAGTAAAGTCACATTAGTCATAGTAGCAAATGTAAGTTACATTACATCTATGACTAATGTGACTTTGCTACTTTGTACGGCTATTTTGGCTGGCTGGTGTTTCCGCATTCTCATTGTTACTGCTCCAATCAGTTGGGCACAGTAGTTGCTGCCATTTTAGTGGTGCAGTTGTCCTAATTAGATTATTTAGTTAACATTTTATATTTCAAATTCAGAAACACGCTGATCTCCCTCATAAGTGTAAAACAGACAGAAATTAACTGATGCCAGGTTTTGTCACACGGCATGCACGAATGTCCCAACATGCAGGGTCACTCAAGTGTCAAACGCTAGGCCGGAAATCTGACACACAGACAGTGTGAGAAGACTATGAGAACTTGAAGTAATTGTTGCATGTAAGAACGTTTTTACTTGCCTAACTGCTGCATGGTAACTGACTGGGACCCATGCAGATAAAACTATTGTAAAGGTCAGAGATCATCTAGACAACTACAGTTGCTGTTGTGACATAACAAGATAAGCTGCACATTTTTCAGGAACTTAGCTAGCTCTGATTACTATTTTGAGATTGACCAGGTCCTTACTGTGACTGTCTGTTGCAGTGAGTGAGTGAGTGAGTGAGTGAGTGAGAGAGAGAGTGAGTGACTACATCATTGGCATGGTTGCCCAGTGTGTGGGAAGTGCTACATCCAGGGTGGAATTTTGGAAACCATACTGACTGTCAATGAACAATCCCATTTCCTGCATAATACTTACTGACTCTGAATGAATAAACTCTTTCTTTTTAATTGGATTCTCTACCTCTTCTTGTTTGTTAGTTTACGTTGCCTATTCCAGCTGAAATGACTATGGCTTCTTCTTCTGCCAAAAAGAAGTATGCAAGGTTCAAAGTGGAGTGTTTAGTTTGTGATGGCTAGTTTGATGACAACTACAAAAAAATTACATGATAAATACCATTCAGATATCCTTAAGCAAGGTGGTTGCATACACATTCAAACTGTTGGGGCCCCAGCAAATCCTTTTGCAGCAAGAGCTGCAGCTGCAAAAAAAAACACTAAAGAATCACCATCAAGGCTTACAGCAGGAGATATACGGGATCAAGAGGAGGACATAAACTTTGCTGAAAGTCAGGAAATGAAGATGCCACGAGTAATAACTTAGAGCTGGTGAGTCTGAAACAAGCAGAAGAGAAGGCCAAGGACAAAGAGGAATCTGATGATGATAGCCAAAATATCACAGAGACTACAGCAGCCTTATTTTCTTAAAGTGAATTAATGAATCTTGACCCTCCTGAGTCTGATGCTGGTAGTTCCAGTGTTACAGAGGTAAAGGAATCAGACCATTTCCAGAAACATAATCATCACAGCTTGGTCAAAGGGATGCTGATTCAGCTAAAGAAAATACTGGTGGTGATGTGGCAGTATTTTCTCCAGAATCAAAAATTTCCCTCAGATCCAGCTTACTTTATTGCAAAAAGAATGACTGACAAATGCAGAAGATTGCTGTTTCAGTACGACCTTTACCAACTAAAAGAAGCTGAGCTGCCTCAGGGGTTTCAGAAATGCCAATTCGGGCATGAATACCACTCCTTTGATGAACTGTGGTATTTCGGGTAGTGTAAGGCTGGAGATCCTACTATATAAAGAGAGAATGGCTCTCCTGCTTGTCGAATACTCATTCCATGTTCTGTCACATTTGCCTCCTTTTTGGAAATGTGAATACAAAGGATAAGCACAAACACTTTACGAGACATGAACTCTCAGACTGGAAGGATGGGAAACAGCTCCTAGAACAAGATGAGCAGTCCATCACTCACCTCAGTGCTGTCATTGCCCCAGCTAATTATGCCACTCAAAAGCTCATAAACTTATTTCTCAGTGCATGTGCTAGGCAGAAATTCATCACAGGAATACAGTTATGAAAAATCAAGAAGTGCTGGTACATCTGAATGACATTGTTGTATTTCTGATCAAGCGTGCAGGTATCAGGTTCCAAGTAGCCCTGAACACAGGTGCCATAATTGAGTCACTGTTTTTGTAAGTGCTCAATTGCAGTCATCATGTTCCCTGGATACTGGTTTGCCTTTTTGTGGTCATGAAGAAGATATTGGAGATGTTACTTTGGATCATTGCAATTTCTGGAGGCTAGTTACCTTGTTTTCCAAATATGACAGAGTACTTGGTGAACACTTGGAGAAAGTCATTAATGGGAAAAAGTCAATGTGTCCTAAGAATAACGCATGGTGGACACGGTTCAACAATGACTTCCTGAGTCCTGAATCCTAAAATAAGCTGATTTTGAATATCACTGATGAAATACGCCAAGCTATAATCACCGAAGTGAAAGAGGCAGGATATCTCAGTATCACTATGGACCGCACCACTGATATTGCCCATCAAGAGCAAGCATCTATTATATAAAGGTATTTCAGATCTGATCTTTGTATTGTGGAGCACCTGCTTGAAGTGATCCATGTGGAAAACTCATCAGCTGAAGGCCTGGTTAACATTCTAAAGGATACACTGGCTTCTAAAGGAGATGACCTGCAACAGACTGTCTGTCAGTCTTATGATGGCGCTGCAGTAATGTCAGAAAAGTATGCTGGGGTCAGAGCATTAATTGAAAAGGAAAACCCGCTGGTCCACCAGCACAGAGGCAGGGTGTCTGCTTGCAATGCCAATGACCTGGGTTTGGGAACAGACCCAGCAGTCGAAGGGCCAACCAGGGTGGAGAAGGATTGAGTGCTGTCTGGTGACTCTCCTTCTCTGGGGGGAGGGGGGCAGGCATTTGGTATATTAGCGGCTGCTGGTACCAAGACCACATGTTACGGGAGGTGGGACAGATGTCGAGTGTGCCCGTTGATGTCATTGCATGTCCTGCCTCTGGGGAACACCAGCATTCAAAAATATCCTGCCCCATGGGTGATGCTCTTGCCTCCACCAGCACTCCTGCTGTCATGAAGGTCTGCCGGAGGGGGGACCCAAAGTGCCTCTACAATTGGGACATTCGCCCATACACTGAATTTAGTCATAATGCAGGTGTATAGTGCCTCTTTACTGGCTAAGTGACTGTTTGACCTTTTGGAACATTCTACAATTTCTTCACTGCATCGTGCAAAAAAGATATGATGTTCTTTTGGAAGTGGAAGCTCGCTGTATCAAATCCCCAGTACACCAACAACAGTGTGTGTCAACAACTCTTTGGTGGTCTCACCAAAAAGTTCTTAGTAATGTGTTCTTTGACAATGTGAAGGAAAACATTCGGATTGCTTTATGGACGCTCTGGAGGAATGTCAGCCCACTGGGAACAGCCAGGAAACTGTTTGTGAAGCAGAGGGAATTCAAAAACACCTCACTTCATCTGACACTGTCATCACTGCTCATTTGTTCAGGAAGATTTTTGACATAACAGATCCTGCGTCAAAATACCTTCAGTCAGAAAACAGATTTCTCCAAGCACTGAACATTGTTGATACTTATTAGTCTTAGATGATGGAACTCAGTAACAATGCCAGTGTGCATGAAGAACTTTATGAATCAAGTGTTACTTTCTGCAGATGGCATGACCTTAAGGATATGCAATTTCCTGAAATTTAAGTCTGCAGGAGGAAAAGAATGGATGGTGAAATAACTCATGATGAAACTATTACTAGTGCAAAGAATAGGTATAGAGTCAACACCATCTTGTTTAGCTTTGATATCTCTATAAGCTGTATGAATGAATGTTTTTCATCCCACTGACAAATTTTGTTTGACTGTTTTGCTGAATCCATCCCATTTCTCACAATAGAAAGGAGTACTTCCTAAGGATGTTCTTAACATTTGTGCTGACAGATACAGTTTCAGTAAAGAAGCTCTTCAGAAAGAGTATGTAACTTTTGTCAAGGCTTATCCACGGTTGTAAAAGTGTGCAATCAAGGGTGCTGAGACACAGCAAGACAACGACTGTCCAGTGTTAACTCATGCTTCCTACCTGTCAGTTCTCCAACTGCTTAGCAATTCTGGACTACAATTGGCTTTTCCAAACCTTTAGAAATATAAAAAACCCTAGTTACTTTACCAGTTGGCTCAACAAAATGTGAACGCTGATTCTCCAAACTGAAGATGATTAAGACCCATTTGGTTCCACTATGTCATCTGAACACCTAGCTTCATTGATAAAGATTAGTGTTGAAAGATCTCTAATCACAGAAATCAATCCCAATTGTGTAATCTCACTATTTGCATCTTCTCCTCTTCTGCAGAAGATATTGCTGCTGCAAACCTCCACTATTAAGTTCTGTGCTTAAAGCTCATATACTTTTGAACTACAAGTAACCATTACCAATTTTCATTTTGAGTATTAAGAGTGTCTTTCATTACTAAGTGGAAATGTTAATCAGACTGAGTAGGCAGGGTTTTGGATGAGATTTTATATGAGTTAAATTAACTTGTGTAAAAAAATTATCCAAAATGCTGTGTGGCTGCGAATATAGCCTCTGTGACTCCCTGGTCCTCCTTATCACCTTTCCCCAAGAACTCTCTTTCCGAGAACCCCCAGGGAAAGCAATGCTATGACAGCTTGTCGGAAATGGAGAAACTTTCTGCCTGCCCAACCTACATTTTTGTCCCACTATGTCCCTGCCTGCAACTGCAGATCACATAGTTGCACTGCAGCTGTAAACAGCCCATGAGGAATGTGCTGTGTGCAGTCCTAAGAAATGTGTTCAGGAGGTAGATGCTGTCTGTAAATAGAGTTCCACTTGAATGATTAATGCTGCTGTTCATTGTCAAGAAAACAAAAGTTTGTCTGAAAAAAATACTTTCTACCCAATGTTCTGCATCTGCAGACTCAATTTTGGACATTTGTTTCTACAGTAGGGATGTGCAAACACATGAATTTTTGCTCAGCATGGGTAGAAGGTAATAAAAGGTTGTGAAAACATAGTATATTGATGCAGAGTCAGGCAGTGTAAGCATAGTTTAAAGGAAAACACAAGTTACCATTATGTGCTGTCCTGCCACTATACATTTATGCCCATGATTAGTGTTTCTGTATAAAAAAGACATATTTTTTCTGACTGCATTTTGGCATTAAAATTTCAGTTTAAACAAGTGTTTGAAAAATTCTGTTTAACTAGGTTGCCACCCAGTGGCAGCCTTTTTGTGGGAGCCACTCACTCACCTGGGATATACTAATGTGCCCTCACCAGACAATGTGCTGAGTCAGTAGGTGCATATTAGCATATCCTGGGCATGAAAGCAAGCAGCTCCCATGAGATGGCTGCCAGCAGCCTTGCTAAATGGAAGTTTTCAAGCACTTTATCAAATGTAAGTTTTAATGCCAAAATGGTAAACATGCAGATGGAAAAAAATATTTTGTTACACAGAAATACTAATTAGTGATATACAGAAACATAGAAGCAAATTTAATGTCAAACAAGGACCACTTGGCCCACCCAGTCTGCCCTTTTTCCCCCTACCTACATTACTACTATAGACCGTACTTGATCTACTGCTCTTTCTCCCTCCCACCTTCCTTTCTACTGTGATTCCATTGTGCTTATTCCATGCAATAGTGAATCCTGACACTGTCTTCACCCCCACCACCTCCACTAGAAGATTGTTGAAGGAATCCACCACTCTTTCTGTGAAGAAGTAATTCCTAACATCTCTTCTGAATCTACCTTCCTTCAGCTTCATAGCATGTCCCATTGTTCTTGAGCACCTTTTATTCTAAAAAATACTTCCCTCCTGTACCTTATTTACCCCTGAGAGGTATTTACAGGTCTCTATCATATTCCCCCTCTCCCTCCTCTTTTCCAGGGTGTACATAGTGAGGTCCTTTAGTCTTTCCTTATGGGGCTTTTGATGCAGACTCTTCACCAATTTGTTTGCCCTCCTGTGAACAGCCTCCACTCTGCCTATGTCATTCTAGAGATATTTTCTCCAGAATTGCACATAGTACTCTATGTGGAGTCTTACCAGAAATCTATATGAGGTTACACCATCTCCCTCTTTCTGCAGGTGATACCCCTCCCTATGCACCCCAACATCCCACTAGCTCTCCCATCTGCCTTGCTGCACTGCCTGGCCACCTTTCGGTCATCCAATATGATTATCCCCAGGTCACTTTCCTGCTTGGTGGGTGTCAGTATCACTCCATCCATTTTGTACTATGTCCCTGGGTTTCTGGGCCCTAAGTACATTATTTTGCACTTTTTCATATTGAAACCGAGCTGCCATACCCTTGACCACTCCTCTTGTTTTCTCAGATCTCTGTTCATCCTTTCCACTCCCCCAGAGCATCCACCCTATTGCAGATTGTGGTGTCATCCACAAAGAGGCAGACCTTCCCTTCCGGATCCTCTGCAATGTCACATATAAAGACAATAAAGGGAATCGGCCCCGCAATGATCCCTGAGGCACCCCACTGGTCACTCTCCTTTCCTCGGAGTGAACTGCATTTACCACCATCATCTGTTGCCTATTCCTTAACCAGTTTCTTACCCAGTTTACCACCTTTGGTCCCACTCCTAAGCTACCCAGCTTGCTTACTAGTCTCCTATGTGGAACAGTGTTGAAAGCATTACTGAAATCTAAGTAGGCCATGTCCATCACTCCACCCTGATCTAACTCCTTTGTCACCCACACAAAGAAATTTATAAGATTTGTTTGACATGATCTCCCCCCATGAAACCATGTTGCCCCAGATCTTGTAGTCCACTAGATTCAAGATATTCCACAATCTTTTCCTTAAGCAGTGATTCTAACAATTTTCCCACCACCTATGTCAGGCTGACTGGCCTATAATTGCTAGCCTCCTCCCTGCTACCACTTTTGTGTAGTGGGACTACATTTGCCCTGCTCCTGTCCTCTGGAACCACTCCTGTTTCCAAGGAGCTGTAAAAGCAGGAATGTCAGAGATGCAGCTTGTATTTCCTTGAGCTCCATAGAAAATACTGCACTCACCACTTTCAGTAATGAACTGCTCATACTATCTGCCTGTGCTGAATATATTTTATTAAAGTGCCAGCACCAGAAGCACCCTTCCATATGCCTTAGTGCATTTCAGAAAATGGGTCCTTTATCAACAAGCATTTGTCAATGCCGAATGTTGTCTTGCTGGCATTAGCATTGTAGTGCAGGAGTTAGATGCATAATAGGAACAGCAGTGAAGTATGGAATTGACGCCAACCCAACTCCACTCTGCAGAGACTGATAGGCATTGAGGTGTGCCTTTGGGTCTTCAGCCATAACACTCATGCCATTTCACCTCACCCTACTCTGCAGACTCTGACAAGTGTTGCATTGTGCCTTGGGGTCATTGGACCTTACGCTCACCCCATTCCATAAGGAAGAACATTGAGATGGGTGCAGTATAGGAGAATGGGGTGAACTTTGGTGCCGAAGAGTTCAAGGCACACCTTGATGCCTATCACTGGGTGCAGGTTGGGGGTGGGGGAAGGATGGCATAAGCATTACAGCTGTCAATCCAAAGTCACACCCCTGATTCCTGTCAGTCTCTACAAGGTGGGAAGTTTCGGTTAGAAACCCTAACACCCCGGGCGTTTGTTGGTATTTGCACTCCAAATTTTCAACATAAGCTTTGTGTGACACCACCTCATGAAAGCATTTGGGACCACAGCTCATGAACAGTGGCACTGTGATTTTGTTAATCTGTCCCAAACGTTGATTTCCCACAGTGACCACACCATTCTGTGCCAGATATGCAAAAATACATTTTGAGCAGGATGTGAAAAATGACAGCTGTACCATTCATAAGGAGGTGTGAAGAAATGGCAGTGTTGAAAATCGGGAGAGAAAACATTAAACATTCTTGAACTTACAAGCATGTGTGGAAACTGCGCAATGCATGCTCATAACACAGTTGGTTTTTTTGGAATTTTTTCACCAAATTTGCAACATAGGCTTTTTAGGAGCCCACCTCATGAACAGTGGCACTGTTGTTTCGTTAATTGGTCCCGAAAGGTGATTCTGCACAGTGACCACAAAATTACCTTTTGGGACGGAATAATGAAATGATAGTGACTGATTTCTTGAGGTGGGGTCCCAAGAACCCCATCTTGAAAATCTGGAGCCAAAAGTCACAGAAATGGCCAAGATATCCACCTAAGTTGAACCCCCCCCCCATTGATGCCATTATAAGCTTACCATGATTTTCTTCAGTTCGTGGTCGGTTTTGAAGAGTTCAGACGTCTCCCGCTCCACCGAAGATCGTTGTGCTGGGCTCCGGAGGTAAGTATGGGGTGGGGGGTTGCAGGGAGGTGGGATGCAGAGAGGGTGGGTGCGGTTGGGGGAGGGGGTGCTCCAGACACAATGATGGATCGTTTTCTTTTTTTTAGGAATGGACATCACGGGAAGGTTTTCTTTATTTACAGGTGAAATAAACCAACTGTCAGGCACATCAGGGTGGTCTCCCAGTGCACCCCATGACTTTGGCAGGTTCTGTTGGCCACACTGGAGTGGGCTCCCAGTGTGGCACACAATGGGGTTGGAGTGGAGTGGGGGCAGAAGTATGCCAACACGGTTGGCTTCGGGGTGATAGTGGAGAATACCATACCACAAGGCACACTGGGGTGGGCTCCCAATGTGCCACACAATCTTGAGGGGATTATAAAAATGGCGACAGGAGGATTGGGCACCCCCCCATAGTCAGCTTTCTAAAGATTGTGAGAGGCAGATGATGATAGCCACTGCCATGTTTATTGAAATGTTTCAGCAGGCAAGGCATGCCTTGCAATGACTGGGCACTCCCTCATTGCAGCGACAAAATTCTTTCAAGTTGGTGGCACGCTTCTCAGCTACTGTCATAGACAGCATGCTCATTCATTGGTGCCACACAGACCAGCCTAAGAAAGCAGTGGCGCCATTGGCCACAACACTGCTGCACCTCCACAACCAGCTACTCCAGCATGCTGCCACAAAATGTTGCTTGCACTGCATGTGCAAGACTACATAAAAAGCATGGTTTAATGAAATATATTCAGCACAAGCAGATGGAATGAGCAGCTCATTACTGCAGGTGGTGAGTGCAGGATTTTCTATGATTGGATTTGAATGCTTTACCCCAGCACCCCAAACCAGGTGTGATCACAACTTTGAATGACCACCACTTTTTTCCTGAGCTCCCTCAATACCTTGGATGCACTCCATCTGGTCCCATTGCTTTGTCCACCTTTAGATTAGTGAGTTCCCTCAGGACTGTCTGCTCCGAAAAAAGGACTAGTGTCCACCTCCTTCCCTCTAAAGCTTCTGTTATATTTTTTGGCCCTCCTTTCTCCTTCCTCTGTGAACATGGAACGAAAGTATTTATTTTAGTTATTTTTTATTTATTAGCTTTTGGTAACTGGGTAAGTGCGCTAGGCAACAAACCTGCCTATTTTCACGCACGACCCGGGAGAGTACAGGACATTGTTATACATATTACAGTAGTACATGATGACAATCAGGATAAACATAAGACAGCAGGAGCAATTAACAACATACATAGGTGATTAGAGCAGCAAAATCAAATACAGTGCATAATAAGTGACATATAGAACAAGAATAGGCTTGTGTCCATGCCACAGGCCTGCAATAGGGTGAAACAGATTACAAGCAATTACAGTGTCCACGGGCATGAAGGTGAGAGAATAGCAAGCTTTTAAATTCCCGGTGGGAGGCAGAATTTTTAACCTGAAGGGGGAGTGAGTTCCAGAACTTAGGAGCAAAGTGAGAGAATGCCTGTTCACCCATTTTTGTAGCGCAAGGTCTGGTAGAGAGCATAAGGACAGAGGAGGACCTGAGGGTTCGGGTATGGGAGGCAGGAGTCAGCAGGTTCGTCAGATAGTCAGGGCTGGGAGGTCTAGTCAGAGAGTCAATAAAGCATCCCAGGAGTAGGCCTGTAGATCCTTAGGTGATAGCCAGTTTAAACCAGAGTAGAGGAGGCAGTGATGAGTAAGGCGAGGGGCAGTTAAGGTGAATCTGCAGATGTTGTTATAGACGGTGTCCCATTTACAAAGTATAGAAGAGTTGGCAGCGTAGATAAGGGGAAGAGCGTATTGGAGCTGGGGTAAAGGATTCCCCTTGCTACGGCTAATCTGGCTGAAAGAGTGAGGGAGTGGCGCACATGATAGGAGCCACCAATTTTTGCATTGACAGCTCGGCAAACCGTGTTGACATGTAATGACAAGTCAAGGGAGGGATCAAGTGTGACCCCCAAGTATTTGAAGGATGCCGTGTTGGTGATAGGGGAACTGTCAATGCAGTGAACCAAGAGCCTGAGGGCAGTGGAGGGCAGTTGTTTTGAGGAACCGAATAGCATAGCTCGAGTTTTGTCCTGGTTAAGGTTTTGATGGTTGTACGAGAGTCAGAGTTGAAGGACTTGAAAGTCATTTGAGAGAGTGGAGTTGATGTCCTCTATCGATTTAGACCCTGAGTAGAGTACAAGGTCATCAGTGTACATAAGGGTGCAGCTGTGTCGGGAAAGAGCGGGAATATCATTTAGGAAGAGGGAAAAAAGGAGAGGTCCAAGTATGGACCCCTGTGGGACTCCACGTGAGATCTTTATGGGGAAGGAGAGTGTCTTGTGAAAAGCTACCTCCTGAGTGCGATTGTCCAGGTAGCTGCGGAACCAGGATAGAGTTGAGTCAGATGCTCCAATGGATTGGAGCTTCTTCAGCATGAGAGGGTGATGAACCATGTCAAAAGCTTTGGACAGGTTTATGAAGACAGCTCCAGTGAGTAGGCCATGGTCCACATTACATTTGATGTCGCTGGTAAGTTGTGTCAGTGCCGTAGTGGTGCTGTGTCCCGGCCTAAATCCGTGTTGGCAGGGGGTTTGGAGATTAAACTTGGCAAGGTGTTCAGCTAGCTGGCGGTGGACTATTTTCTCAAGAAGCTTACTGAGAGTGGGTAGAAGAGAGATGGGTCGGTAGTTGGTCATAAGTTTGACATAACCCTTTTTGTGAATAGGGATAGTTCTGGCTGTTTTCCAAGTAGATGGGACAGTGGACGTGCAGATCGAGAGGTTGAAAAGCCTGGTGACAGGCTTGGCCTGCCATGGTGCAAACTGCTTAAGTATACCAGGATGGATGCCATCCGGCCCCTGGCCCCCACGTGCCAGGAGGGAGTTAAGTAGCTTATGTACAACACGGTATGTGGTTGGAGCCAGCACAAGGGTGGGTGGAGTATGGGATGAGGAAGGGGCATGATGACAGTAATCTTGAGGCATAGTCTGAGTTGCACCAGGTAACATAGAGAAGAGGGAATTGAAGGCATTGGCAATTGTACTCAGGTTGTTGCAGTGAATGCCTTGAATGTTCATGTCGGTTGGGGACTGCTGCTTATCACTGCCAAGAATTTCCTTTATTCGGGCCCAGTACTTTTGAGGGGTCTCAAATGAGAATTTTAGGAGGTTCCTTTAGTAGGTACTTTTGGCAAGGCGAATTTCTCTTTTGCATTTGTTCTGCGAGGCTCGATAGGCTTCATAGTCAGTGTGAAGATGGGATACCTTCCACATGGACCAAAGTTCATCCCTGCTTTGAGAAGTTGAAGCAGGGGGTGCGTTAGCCACTCGGTTACCTTCCCTGCCACCCTGCATGTGGTGACTGGGATATGTAGGTTTTGTAATGCTAGGAGGACGGAGTTGAAATAGTCAGTTGCGTAGTTAATGTCCTCAGTTAGGTAGAGAGGAGACCAGTCGACCAGGCTGAGATCATTTATGAACACATCAGCATTTAGGTGGGAGAGGTTAGGAAATGTGACTATTTTAGATGGGAAAGATGGGGTGACGGTGTCCCAGACACAGTAAACAGGATAGTGATCACTAATGGTGTCAGGAAGCACTCCGGCCGAAGTGATGTATTCCTTTCTGTTTGTGAGTATCCAGTCGAGCAGGGTAGCACAGTCACCGCCCTGGGAGACCCTAGTGGGTTTCTGGATGAGCTGGGATAGGTTTGCCTTGCTAACCATAGAGGACAGCTTGGCTGAGCTATTCTCAGACCAGTCAAGGTTAAAGTCCCCAAGGCAGATAATGTCATTTTTGCCTGTTACTGTTAGCAGGTTCTCCAAGAATTCAGAAAGACCCTGTTTGGCATTTTTAGGAGGGACATAGATACAGAAAATATGGAGTTTCTTAACTCCCCCCAGAAGAAGGAGGGAATGAAGGATTTCGCAATTAGGTGGAGTGGGGTCCATCAGGAGGGTGATGTTCAGGTGTGTTTTATAGTAGAAAGCAAGGCCACCCCCCCTTTTGGCCCCAGGTCGGTCCGCACATAGCATATTTTATCCTGGAAAGGAGCACTGAGAGTCAGTGACAGTGGGCTTAAGCCAGGTTTCGATGAAGGCTAGGATGTCCGGGCTGTTCGCACTCACACAGACCTGCAGGTCAGGGAGGTTGGCTAGAAGGCTCCTGGTGTTAATGTGAGCAATAGTTAGTCCGTTGGATTTTGGTAGGGAGGTAACCGGGGATGGCAGAGATTGGATGGGAACATGCGGTGGACCTGGATTATCCTCGATGTCCCCAGCTAGCATAAGTGACAGGAGAAAAATCTAAATCGATATAAAGAAGCAGGACCGAACTGAAATTCTGATGGAGAGCTTCAATTTAAGATGAAGGTATCTGGCTAGAGGCCACATCAGCTTGCTAATGAGAGTAGTTGAGGGGAAGAGGTGGGGAAGCGGCAGTAGTAAGAAGGCTGGAGAAGTAAAAGTTGGCATATGAGTGAGCATTGGTAGTTGTGGTAGGAGTGTTAGGGCATGAGAGCTCAGAGAGAATAAGAAGATTTGTTCAGGATGTTTGCCTTTTCCTGGTCTGCCTCTGCATATTTCTCCCCTTCCATTTTTAACCTTACAACTCCCCCCCACCGGGTCTTCCTCTTTTCATTTATATACCTAAAAAATGCCTTGTCCCCCTTTGTTATGTCCTGAGTTTTTCTCTCTTCAGTTTGTGCCTTTGTGCTCCTTACTACCTTCCCTGCTTCCCTCTGTTTCCCCTGATACACCTCCCTATCCTCCTCCTTCCTCTGTGTCTCCTTATACCTTCTGAATGCTACCTTTTTTGCCTTTACCTTTTCAGCCACCTCTTTTGAGAACTACAGTGGTCTCTTTTCCTCTTGCTTTTGCTCACTTGTTTGATGGAGGGATTTGTTGTCTTTACTATGCTGTCTTTTAGCAAAGCCCATTGTTCGTTTACCTCTCCCAGGCCATGCCTCCTGCCAGGTCATCCCTGAGGCATTCACCCATCTCTATAAAAACTGCCCTCCTGATGTCCAGGATTCTTGCACTTGTGTGGCTCAGTTCCACAGCCATCCTTATATTGAACCACACTGTATGGTGATCACTGGTCCCCAAGTGGCCTCCCACCTTGACGTCCACAATACTGTCCCTGTTAGTGAGTACCAGGTCCAGTGTTGCCCCCTCATGAGTGGGTTCACTGGCTAGTTGCCTGAGGAACACCTCCTGCAGAGAGTTCAGGATGTCCCTACTTCTAGCTGAAGCTGCTGCTGGGAGGCTTCAATCTACATCTGACATGTTGAAATCCCCTAACAGAAGCACCTCCCCCTTTTCTGCCATCTAGTGGATTCAACTAGTGCCTTAGCCAATTCCTCCTGCTGTGCTGGAGTTCTGTAGATCACTCCATTGTGAATAGTATTCCATCCCCCATCTCCAGGGTGACCCACAGTACCTCTGTCTCCCCCTGTAGTCCCTGTATCTCAATTGCTTTTATGCTTTCCCTCACATGAAGCACCACACACCCTCCTGTCCTTCCCACCCAGTCCTTCTGAACAGAATATAGCCCGCTATGACTATGTCCCTGTCATGGTTTTCAGTGCTCCATGACTCAGTAATGGCCACAATGGCCAGGCTGGCCTCTGCCATGATGACTTCTAGTCACAGAATCTTATTTCCTAGACTTCTAGCATTCTCACACATGGTTTTCCAGATTTTGTATCCACTCTGCTTGTTGCACCCCTTTTTTAATTTTTGTTTTACCTCCTTCCCCCTCTTTTTAATGTTCCCATTTCCTACCCCATCTACCTCTACCACCCTGCTTCCTTTATTAATTTGCACCCTGGGAGATTCCACTCCCCTTGGGATCTCCTTACTCTCTACTTCAGCATGTTCAGGGAGGCAATTTCTGCATCCCTGATTCCTTCCACCATCCCTTGGCTAGTTTAAATGTTCATCAAAGTAACATTTTATATAAATCACTGAGGATTGCAGTGCCCCGCCTAGATAGATGCAGACCATCACCCCTGTATAGGCCTTTAACCTCCCAGGTGGGTCCCCACTCCCTAATGTAGCTGACTCTCTCCTCTCTGCACCATTCCTTCAGTCATAAACTGAAGCTCCTGCTACAGAGATCCCTGCCTTCACCTCTGTCATAGATGGGCAGCACCTCAGTGAAAGCCACTGAGCAAGCTGCCTGTCTAAGACCCCTCCCCAACTCCCTAAACTCCCCCTTCACTTTCCCAGCCATGTCCTTGGCCAGATCATTAGTCCGCAGGTGTACAATGACATCCAGCTCTCTCTCCTGTCCTGCTGTTACAGTGATCTTCAGGATCTGTTTCCCATACCTCTGGGCAGTGGCACCTGGTAGGCACCTAAACTGCCTCTCACCCCTTTTCTTATTTCCAAATCTATCCCCCTCAGAATTGAGTCCCCCAATAGAAGTTGCATCCTCCTCCTCTGGGGTTCTCTACCACCCTCCTTGGCATCTTCACTATGGAGGGGCCCCCACTTCCTCCCTGGTCACTACCACTGGTGCCTCCTTTCAACAGTCCCACCCCATCAGAGTGCAATAGGAATTACATAATGGTACCAGCTGAGAAATTTTCCTCTGTCCCACAGCCACCACCCTTCCAAAGCCCACCACAGTCAAGCCTTCCTCTGCCCTGGTATCCTCTGAGGTAATGGTGGCAGACTTGGTGGGCCCTGTGTGGGGTAGTTGGTTCCCCAAAACCTAACCAACTCAGCCTGGAGTCTAGCAACCTTCTCCTTCAACCCAGAGAGGTGTGTGCAGATGGGGAAACAACACAGTCTCCAGAAGGTCTCTCTGAAAACTGCCACCACACAACCACTGCACTGCAGCACTCCCAGCTTTCTCAACTTCTATTCTTTGGGTGCTACTTAGAAATATTTTGTACCCTTACCCCTGATAGAGTGTTTCTAGTTTTCCCCGTTATTTGTTTATTTCTAGTTGTGTTTCCCTGTACCTTTTTTAAATTTCTTTATACTTCTATCCTAGATCTGTTGTTGCATTTATTCCCAGTTTTGACCTACCCTTGATCTTCAACCCTTCCCAGCAGTGACTGTTACACAGTAGTGAATAGGTTCCTTGCCTAAGTCGAGTAGCAGAGTTCTCTGCTTTTTCCCCTTCCTTCTGCTGATGCCTGCCGACACCTACGACGTCAGTCACCTGTTCCACTCCTTCGTGTTCCACTCACTCACTGGGACATGAATGTGCTGGACACATTAGAGTGGAAGTACTTTTGTAGTGCTCTTGTAAGAAGCACTACCAGCTGTGCCACGAAGGCAACTAGAAACTAAGATGCCCCAAAGCACCTTTCTCTTTCTGTAATGCACAACCTGGTGCTGCATAGATAATTACATTTTCAGTTACAAGGGCGCATATTTTTTTATGGAACCCAAACAAGCAGAAAAGAGAACGAAATAAGTGCCTTAGCTGGGAATTGAACCCTGGCTGCCCAGAATACCATTCTGGTTGCACTACCAGATATACCACCAAGGCAACTATGCACCAATAGGTAAGTGCACAAAGGTAACCAGGTTTTCCTTTAATAGCTTATGCATCTTATTTACATGTACTGTTCTGTCTGATAGGTGTACTGAAATAAATGAAGGGAACATCTGTTTTGGAGACCAGAAGGGAATCATCACAGCAAAGAGTTGCACAGCATGTAGAGGAAGGAATAAAAAAAAGGCAATGTTTGTTTTGTAGACAGGAAAGAAAAGTTAAGTTGCAGAGTGGAGCAAATGTTCAGACTTTTATATTACTTTTTTTTATTTCTATTCTTTTATTCTTATTTTTCATGTTTTTATACTATTGTTTTGATCACTGTCTAGTTTGGAAGTTAATGCCATAATAAGAAGTAAGTTTTGTAACCCAGTGCCTGGCTTTGCCAGGCTAGGAGAAGCCAAATTGCAAAAAAAAATAAAATAAAAAAAAATAAAGATTTTCAATAATTCCCAATATCATTGTCATTTTAACAGCAGTAGTGGTCATAGAGCCAAAAGGTCAGTCAAAACATCAAGCAGCAAGTGTAGCACATCTGACATCTTTATTCCAGAATCTTTGTTAGCAAAATCAAGAGCAGAGATTAGAAAGTCATACGTTTGGTAGTCAGTTCAAACTGCTAAGCTGGAAGGTAGTGACAACACATTGTCTGGCTGTGACTTGTACACCCAATTCACTTAAAAGAATTACCAAATGCATATTGAGCTAAATAAAAAGAAGCAGCCACTCATGTTCAGGCTGCAAATGGGAGTGATGTGGCTGAACAGTATCTCCTGTAGTGCTGGAGAGGCGCTATGAGGGTACACTTGTCGAGGGGAACACAAGCTCTTTACATGCTACCTGGGACAAGGCAGGACATTATTCCTTTTTGGTATTCCAGTAGGCAAGAGAGTCAACATTAAAGTTCTCTGTTGGCTCATACAAATGTTTACTAAGCATCTGCTCAGGAGAATATGGCAACAAATGTGTCCTCTGCCACTGCTTGCTTAGCAGTGAACTTGTGAACTGTGACCAATCATAATGTTGTGCTTTCATAACCTGAGACACAGTGTCATGGGCCTGTGTTGCTGACTCACCCTTTCTTAATGCATCAGCAGTAAACCTCACTGTCTGTGGCATACCTCCATCCACACTACTGGGCTCCCAGTGTCACTCAGTCCAGTTGTTCTAGAACTGTCTGACTCACCATCATCCTCTGAACAGAACAGCTCCTTTTCCCTCATGACTACAATAAGTTCACTACAGTTACTGCTGGTACTCATTCACTCTTTTACTCTGCTTGGCCAGACACAGTAGTTTACATTTAAATCTTGGGTCCAGTATGGTTGCAAATCCGTAACTAGCATTGTTGTGTACAGCTGAAAACCATGATCTTAACTCCCTAGTAAGCACTTTAATGAGTTCTTTGATGGGTTCTGGAAACAAGCCTATAATGCTACACTCTTGGAAACTCTCCACTGTTGACATGAGGATGTGGACAGCTGGAATGACCTGACTCACTGAACCTGTACTGGAGCTTAGGTCATGGATGCATTTTTCAGAAGGAGACAGAACCTGGGCCATGCCATCAATGATACTCCACTACTTATGTAGCAGTACTCCACCAATATGCTGCTTGATGGCCAACTCATGTAGAAAATGCTTCTGTTCCAGGAAGCATTGCAACATATAAAATGTGCTGAAAAAGTGAGCAACCCTACAGATCATTTAATCCACACACTTACAGTAATTGAATAATGGCACTTAATTCCTGCTTCCTTTATTCAAAATATTTATTTAAAAAGAGACAGTACGGGCAACTTTAACCATACCTAGCAATCTTAGTGCAAGTGGAAATGTGCAAACTTACAAGACAAAAAACTGATTCATTGCTTAGTCCCAGGTGCATAGTCGCAATTTCTGTAAACCCAAGAAAAATATCCTTTCTTTTGGCTTATTTGCCTTTTTTTCCCACTTGCATATCCCAATTTCTGCAAATCCAAAAACAGTCTCTTTGCATCTGGCTCAGTTGCTTAAATCCAATATTTACTTTTGAACTGGTGTGTCAGTAGTGATTCTTGTGTATTCCTGCTGTCCTTTAGGTCAGTCTTTTTATCTTTTAGTTGAGGACAATCTCTTACTTCTTCTTGCTGCCAAATGAAATACACCTGCCCACCTGGCTAGGGGGCAGCTACAATGAACAATGTTAGCTTACGTTTCAGAGTCTGGTTACTCCATTGTCAGTGCTGCTCACCCATTTGTCCATTGTATTCTTATATTAATTATTTATATGGCAACCAGGTAGCTCAATTAAGAAGCCCCTGCAACTGCATTTCAATGAAGCCACAAACTAATAGGCACCAGCTTGGTTTCACAGTAATTTAAATGTGAACATACAATAAAACAAACATACATGCATACCAGAGTTAAAGACATATAATGTTTTTACCTCAATTGGGGAATGATCCATACAAATACATACAAGTGTTAAAACTAAAGTCAAAAGTTCAGACATTATAAATAACTATTCAGTCCATCCTCTTTAAGATCTTTTGGTTGTAGGCTGTTTAATTCATGTATCCAAAAGGCTTCTCTTGGACGCAATCTTTTCTGAAGATCTCTACCTGGTATTGTCAGGCTCACTTTTTCAATACCTAGAATACAAAGGATTGTTGCTGACCCATATCCATAGTCTAGATAGTGTCTTGCAATTGCATAGTTCTAGAGCTGTGCAGAATGAGAAAATTCCAAATGTGTAGAATTGTGATGAAAGTTGGTGAAATTCTGAGGAATTTCATCAGAATTTCATGGAATGTTTTAAAATTTATTATTTTAGTCATAACTTGGCTGTCTATTGAGCTAGAGCTCTGAAATCTATGCATACTTTCAGGGAAGAGTTCTAATGACATGCTAAATATCATCAGATTAGGATGGATTGTCTCAAAACTATAGGTACTCAAAGTCTGTCATTTTATTTTTTGGGGGGAAATGTCATGAAAAGTTTTATCTGCACATATTTCAGCCATCTATTGGGTCAGAGATCTTAAATTTGGCATGATTACTTGATGATATGTGTTCTAAAAATGAGACAAATTGCATGACATTAGGATACATCATCTCAAAAGAACACGTGCTCAAAGTCTGTTGTTTTATTTTCTGTGGGAAATTTCATGAAAAAATGTATTTGCATATAACTCAGGCACCTTTGGAGCTAGACATGTGTAAATTAGCACAACTAACCTTTTTGTAATGGTTATAGAATCATTTATACATGAAGAGAATTGGATTAGAGATTTTTAAATTACAGGGGTTCATACTTTTGCTATGTAAATATTTGCAATATTTTGTGAAAAAGCTCAGAAATGTGGATGTTTGCAACTTCTCTACTCTTGCAGCATTGACTTAACATTTGATGTGCATATCCAATGTCAGTGTATCCTGGTGTCTAACACAACTGGATGAATTGGTTTAGCAGTGTTAAATTTAAAGCAAAAAAAAATGGTAACATTTTCTTAAATATTTATGGTATCATATAGATGAAACACCCAGAATTCTTTTTGTGACATTTCAGATTCACAATGCATGTATCACTGCTTCATTTTATAAACTGGGCTGAGCTTTTTGCAGTCCTGCTGTTCCTCTCTGGCTTACTATTTGCCCCCCCTCCCCCAACATAGCCAGATTGACTCAGTAGGACTACATATCCCATTGATATCCTCTTTGTTCTTTACAGTGACAAAATCCCTTAAAATGAAAATCACATGCTCATTTCTCTATCACCCTATCTTGTTGGAAAAGCCAGAATTCATTCCTTCTTGGTGCCCCAGACATTGTTTCCCCCACATCATCTTTTTAGTACCTCTGAGTCCCAGACTTGCACATATATCAGGCTCCCTGGATCATCAATTTTATGGGTGTGATCCTTATATATCCTGCATTCAGGTTGGAATTGTTGACACTCTTTTCTTCCTTGCTCCACTTGGGGGGTCTACCACTGGTGTGCTACCCAGCTCAGCTGTCCATTTCTTGGTGAAACTATGCATCTAACTCAAGAACCTGGTGACCTGCCTGCACTACCCATCTCTCAAACCCCTATCTTTTAATTTAAATTCTCCTGATAAGGCTGAGTGAAATTACCAAATCCAATTTCATGAAATTGTCATGAAATTCTGTAATTTTCATGAAGACTCATGGAATTTGACTTTAAGTGCAGATGTTATTTTGCAGTTTCTGGTAGCAAGCAGTTAATAAAACTGACACACACCATCTCCTTGTAAGATCCATGAACCTGCCCAATTTAATGGAATTCTGGTCTCTAGTTTTTAAGTGCCATGGATTTATAAATCTGCAGTTTACATTCTTGCAAAATCTAATTTTAAAAAGTTGTGAATGTTTGACTGCTTTTAATTCAGTCCCATTTAAAGCTGTAAATATGAACTTTGTTAGAAATGACCATGTAGAATAGTAGTTTAAATGTCTCAAATCTGGTTAAATTTGGATATGTTGTTTTAAAATCAGAAGGAAATAACTGAAATGTAAATTTTGGCAACATGTTTGGTAAGCTATAGCTCAGTCCCATTTGAAGCTAAAAATGTGAAACTATGTACACATATACATCTAATGATATCCTGTATACATCTAAAGTTTTATAACATTTTAATAAGTACTATCAAAATTATACAAAATAACAGAAATCTAAATTTTGGAAAAATATTGGCTACCTATCATTCAGTCTGTATTAAATATTAATACTTAAAACATGGTGCACATACTCATGTTGTACGTTTCTCTGAATCCTGAAACTGTGGAGTAATTTGGATAAGAAATGTCAGTGGCTCAGTAGGTAGCACACTCGCCTCTGAGGCCAGGAGATCAGAGGGCTGTGGGTTCAGTTCCCACATCTGGCACTTGGGTTAATATCCCAGTACTGACACTGTAGTGCAGCATGAGCGGGGTGCTACACTTCTGAGGTGCTGTCTTTCGGATGAGATGTTAAACCGAGGTCCCATCTGCCTGGACTGGTGGTAGTTCAGGTGGATGTTAAAGATCCCATGGCACTTCTTGAAACAAGTAGGGGAATTGTTATTATAAACATCAAAATCAAAACAGATTATAACGCTGTGTTAATGCACACAAAACAATATACAAGATCATAAAAGAAAAGCATTACACCATATTTAGTCAAATTCATAACCCAACACAAAATCAAACAATAATAAAGAGAGGGAAGAAAAAAACTAAAAAGGTATTACTTCATACCGTAATCACTAAAGGAAAAAAAAATTAACCACACATAAGCATGTCTCTCCCCCCCCACAAAAACAGCAGGGTAATAGTTCTCCATCCAATCAAATATGTGAAAAACCAACATCTTCACCCCATTCCATAAACATATCCAAATCCCCCTTTTAATTGAGTGTATGGGGGTAATTTATCAAAATCACATGTTAACCCTAATGAACTCCTCAAAGACCAAATTTTGAAATGTACTCTAAATATGATCAAAATCACTCCAAAACTAGGCCCAAAGATCCAAACTATAAATTTGTCATTCGGACTGTTTCCAGCTATGTAAAGACAGACATATCATATAAAAAAGTTCCAAAGCTGGTATGAACTGCTGTTGTAATAATAATCTACAATGTCCTATCCATAGCCAATAAAGAAAATGAACATAAATTATACGAGGAGTTCCGGGATGTAAATTAACATGCGATTTTGGAATCAACCCATAAAACAGCAAATTAGAATCTGGCGGACCCACCCATTTCCATCTGGTTTTTACTATGTCCCACAATTGCATCGCATATGGACAATCAACATACAAATGATCCATTGTCTCAATCTTCAGGATACAATGCTCCCTTGGACAATAAGGTTCTGGCAAAGATTTATGTTTCTGATTGCCCTTCACATTAATTCAGCCATGAATTCCCAACCATACAGTATCCCACATTTGCACAAGAATTCCATCATTAATCACATAATCAGATAGTTGTTTCTGATCTATCTGTGAAAATCCTGTAAAGAAATTCTCATTAAAACACCATAAAATAATATCCGCATAGAGTGCCCTCCTAGAAAGGATAAGAGAAGCTTCCACTGTTATTCCCCATTTTTTCAAAACGTCAAATACATCTTTCCATCTCTTCACCAGATGGGGACTATGTTTATTTTTATGCAAAAATTGGTCAGACGTCCATTCCCCCAAAGCTTCTGCCAACACGTCATATCTCCAGTACCCTCACAACTTAGCAGTACCCTTTAGTAATGGAAGAAGATTATTATACAAGAAAATACACTGGGATGTAACATATTAAGGCCTCTAGCATTCAATGATTTGTAAAGAATGTTATGTTTTCACAGGATTCAATCTACTGTCCCACACACAAATAAAAAAAACACTCATCAGTGAGGTCTCCAAATCTAGGGGCAAAGGAAAAATCATACTAATAAATAGAAATACTGATACGAAAAATATTTTTATCAAAAACACCCATCTTTTCTTTGACATTTTCCACCAATTCCATAACTTTACTTTAGCATATCCCAACAACAAAGCATGTTCCCAATTAAACTTTGCCATATTCTCCCCCAAAAATAAATACCCAGAATGCAACAAGGAATCTCAGAAACCAGAATATCACCTACCAGGATTCCAGACCCTGGGAATCCATTAATATCTAAACATCAAGTCTTAGACATATTAATACTAGCCCCCATGATTCTACCCACTTCCTGAAGCAATCCACAGGCCAACCGGATGGATGACCCAATTCTAACTAGTAGACAGACATCATCTGCATAAGACAATACCTTATAATCAAAATCACATCCTTTTCTCAACCCATATATCAAAGGGGAATGCTGAATCAAACGGAGTAAGGGATCTAACGTAAACACATACAACAAATAACTTAAAGGACAGCCCTGTCTTACTCACTTCTGGACCTGAATCTTCTGCCCCTTCCACCCATTTTCATATGGCCACACAAATGCCAAAGTATAACATAATTGAATCCACTGGATAAAGATCTCTGGTATTCCATATGCCCCCAAACAATGTCATAAAAATGTGTGTGACACTCCATCAAATGCTTTCACCTGGTCTAGACTAACAATATATCCCTTATCTCCAACCCCCAGATAGACCGGGAACCTCCATCAATTCCCTCAATAATAATAGAGTATCAGTTATTTTCCGACCAGAAACTGAACAAAATTGGGTGGGGATAATCAATCCTTCCATGACAACTGCTAGTCTATTACTTAATAATTTAGCCAATATTTTAAAGTCTGTATTTAATAAAGTAATGGGTTGCCAATTCAAAATATTCTCATGATCTCCAGATTTTAATAAAAAAAACGTAAGCCCCTCATATATTGAAGTTGGTAAACACTGGTCTTGTAAAAAAAATGATAAACCGCTAACATGTCTTCAGGTATAATCTGCCATAATACATTATAAATGTTCCCAGATAACCCATCAGACCCAGGAGTGACATTCCATCTTAATCCCTCAAGTAGTAAAACCATAGACTCTTGCAACTCTGGCTGCAAATGTGGGAGTGATACTGACAATAAAATTTGTGTATCAAAGCCCAAATCTGGCACTGGAATTCCAAATACCTCCTGTATATAATTTTCCAAAATTGTCATAATACCAGTATTATTCTCCACCAAAACCCCCTGTGAATTCAACAAACCAGGCATCAACTTTTTCTCTCTCCTCTTTTGACTATCAAGAAAAGGGTTACCTTGTTCCAACTTCCCCTGAGTACCAAAAGATTGTTCCTTACTTAAAGATTGCAAATGATCATATTGATAACAAGCCATTTCAGATTTAATCTCCTGTATTTCCATATGAACCTCATCATGACCAGCATGGAGTTTGGACAATAGTACACCTAACTGATTCCAAAGCATTAAGTAATTTGAATAAGCAGATGTCCTTCTGGTTCTCCCTTCATCCCGAAAAAAACTACTCAAACAAAGTTTGACATCCTCCCACCATCCACCAAGATCATCATATAAAAATGGTGTAGTAACCTTATCCTGAACCATAGTAGTTAATGCATGTAGGACATCAGGGTCATTTAAACTCGAAGAGTTCAATCTCCAGTACCCTGGTCCAGCCATTCTATGAGGAGGGGACTCAAAATATACTCCTACTAGCACATGATCAGAAATTTCTATCAGTATTAATTGTGTTTTAAACACAGGCAAGGTGTGATAAGCACAAATCATATCAATACAGGAAGAGAGAGATCCCTTATAAAAAGGAGGATGAACCATTTGGCTTCCCTTCCCATGCACATCTTTTAAACCTGCTTGTCCAATCATCGGATGTAAAAAAGCCCTATCACAATAAATTTTGTCAGCAGATCCTACATGTGATAAATTAATATTAAAGTCACCCCCAAAAATTATCTGTCGTCTAGTATGTAAGAAGGGTTGAATTTTTTTCAGCAATTCAGTACGTAACACTTTGGATTGTGGCCCATGAATAATGCAAGACCTGGGTCAATATCTACCAGTCGATAAACCTTCATCCCCGGAGAGGTGAAACAAAATCCTACACCACTACAGGTGTCTGGCCCCAGAGACCAAAAAGACAGCCCCCATGTCCAAGCCGCAGAAGCCTGATTTATCTCTGCAACTGAATGTAATCTGGTCTTTTAGAGAAAAAAAAATCCTATTGCAAGCATTGTAAAACCCTAAATGTAGAAAAACGCTTTCTCATTGATTGCATACTATTAACATTCAAACTAGCAATCTATAAACATAATGATACAGGGAGGAAGCATAGCCACCTTTCCGCTAGAATGAGTTATCTGTTTTTGGGAGAGATCAGCCTTTTGTTTTCTTTGGGGTGAACGTCAATTCCTGGGGGGGGGGGAGAATCTGAAACAACACCCTCCATAGGGAGTTCAGAGTCTACCTGTTCTACCCAAGTGGTAAAAGCAGCAAATCTATTAGACAAAGGAAGATGGGACAGCAAAATTCCCAGCCACTCACCCATCATCACCTGTGAAATAGAAGGAGGTAATGCTTTATCCTCAACCCCCCAAAATATCTGAATACAAAACTGTATTTGATAGACCAGGCAACAATGAGCCCCTCAGATCCTCCTCCGAGACTATAGGGGGGAAGGAATTAGCACTAAAACATTAGCACCCTGTTGTTGCAAAAAGGAAGTCAATGTTACAGTTCTAAGGGGTGACCCCTGAGGGGTGGCATACGGAGTAACCTCTTCTGCTAGTCTAATGTTCATCTGGGATGATTGCTTTCCCTTGGAAAACTCAGGAATATCAAAACATGAGTGTCCAGTCTAGCAGTGTGAGGTCTCGATCTCTGAGGCTTCCCCCTCTCTCCAAAGCTATTACCTCTGCCCCTCTGACAACCATGAGGAGGAATACTATCTTCTGTGAGGTTATTATAGGAATGGCCAAAAGACTGTTTTGCTTTAGCCAAAAATAAATCATTATCAGACTCCTCTGCTGCATTATGGGCAGCCCAAGGGCAATCCTGGAAAGAGTGTTCCTCTTCACCACATAAATTGCAGAAAGGAGGTGCAGCTTACTGAGGAGCTATATGCCCCAACAGACCACAATTAAAGCATTTAATTTTGTCACAATCAACATTCAAATGATCCAAGGCCCCACAGCAGTAACACAACAGTAACAGTTAGGTAGTCCTGCATAGAACAAAACACCCTGCTCACACCTTAAAAAAAAGAACTGGGCAAATGCTGGATCCCTGCCTCAGCTTTGTGGAGTTGAATCCAAAACAGCCATCCCCCATTTCAAAACCCATTTTCATCCATAATTGGTCTGGGTTGCTCCAAAACAGTGCACTTTTTTCTAACCAAAACATAATATCATTGATACAAACTCCTTAACTCGAGAAAAGAATGGTCACAGTCTTAATAGTTGGCTTAGTTATAGGAATAGCCAAAAAATCAAGCCACATTTCTGTGTCTTTTAATACGTAATATAGTTTCCAGAATTTATCCAAGGATTGCATTGTACAAAAACTAAGGTCATATGTCCGGTCCCCTGGGGCATGAATAAAAGCATAAGCCTCTGCTGGTGAAAACCTCATAGATACTTTGATCAGGGCTTTCCCCACCCATACCCTATCAGTCACAATAGGAGCAGCACCCTTATACCTGAGACAAACCAAAAATCATCTTTTTGCAGCCTATGCTGGTTTATGAAAAAGACCAGCAAATGTCTTAGATCCTTGTGAACCTAGTCATGAAGTTCCCTGCCCTCCCATGTTCTCCTGCTCAGACATCGTCGGTATAGACATACTAGGAAGTGAAGCTTCAGAAGAACAATGCGCACCATTCTGTTCATCTGACAAATTTGAAGACAAAGTATCAGGTAATCTAACATGGGAGAGATCAGTAGGTAAAGGAGAATCTACTGGAGACACCGCATCTAGAGCAGTTTGTCCTTCTGTTGCCTCAATTTCATCCCGTACAGCAGCAGCTGCTTTGGCTAGGACTCGGCATTAGATACTTGCAAATTAGACACCTTCCGAAGTCATAATGCTAGACTTTCCAGAAAGCCCTGCAAGGGAATAGCAGAATCAGGGACCCAATGATCCCAATGGAACAACCATCCCGCTTGTTGTAAAGCAGAACCTGGAGTCCAAATTGGAATCAGGGCATGAGAGACATTCAAAACTAATGCCTATGCATTGAAGACATGATCCGAATAAGCACCTAAGCCAGGTCCAGATTCAGTCTCCAGCAGTAAGCATTTACTTAAACCCGGGGACAGACTAGCCACTGACCGCTTTCTCTTTTTTTGTTCACCCTCCAATTTCTGCTTACTTGTAAGGAAATCCCATTCAGCTGCCATAATGAGACCCAGTAATTGTTGTTTTTTAAATTCCAGCTCTGCTTGTAACTTCTCCTCTTCAGCATCCATATTGTGCATCTTGGTTTCTGTTTCACAGTGAGAGGAGTCCCCAAAAGGGTTTTCCTCCCCCATAGCCAGTATTACAGCACTCATATCAGTATGCAAATCCAAATAAGCAGCCACCACTGCTGCACTACGTCCTCTCTCTTCAAAGTTCTGTTCCAAACTGTGGTCAGCCGTCTCTCCTGCAGCGCTGCAGTGCCCCCTGCAGGAAAGAGTAGTGGAATTTCCCCGGTGTCCTGGCCAAATTTCCCTCATTCACTAAAAATACTACCAACAGCTTAATCTGGTTCAATTTCAATTGCTTACCATCTGTTTCCCCCCTCCCCCCGGTCACCCCTGAAAAAGGTACTTCTAGGCCCAGTGGGTTTACCGGGTCAACAAAATTCAACAAACAAACAAACAAAGAAGAAATGCTTAAATTAAATTGAAATAACTGAAAATTAAATTGTGATGAAATGTTTGGCCCACATAACTCTGCCCCCTTTCAACCTACAATCCTGACATTTGGTCCACTTTTGTAGACCCCTACTAGCGGTCCATGTACCATATTTAGTGTCCATTGGATGTGTACAGTACAAGTCACATTAAACTGTTCCCTCAACTCACTGGTGTAGCATTGTTCAATGAGTTTCCTAATCTGTGCAAGGTTTAATTCAATGAATTAGTAAAAGTTTAGTATTGGTTTGCATCTAGCTGTTATGTGCTATAAGCTTTATTTTCAACTGAGTGCTTATGAGTTTCATTTCAGATTGAAGACTAAACAACTCTTAAGGAATGCTATGATATTTATAAACAAAGCTCATAAGGAATGCTGTGATATTTACAAACAATGCTCTAAAGGAATGCTGTGATATTAATAAACAATGCCATGAAAATGCAGCTACTGCAATTTCACTAAACAGTTACATGTGAGCTGAATAGGCAGTGAAGGATGGTTGAAACATATTTGAAAGCTTTAGCAGTTTGAGCTGCCAATCCAGTAGCATCATAAATAAACAATTCTACACCAGTGAGTTGAAACAGTTTAATGTGATTTGTACTGTACATTTAAAACTAGAGCAAAATGACTGAAATTCAAAGTTTTGCAAAATTCCACAGAATTTTCATGCAAATTCTGCAAAATTCTACAGATTCAGAATGGTAATTCCACAGGCATTCTCTGGGCAGAATGTTATTTCCCGCACCGCTCTACATAGTTCATATTGCCTATTCTAATGGCAGTTTTGTGCTCTCCTATTCACGTTATTAGAGCCCTTTTCATTTGTCCTATGTATACTTGTCCACATGGGCATTGAAGCATATAAATAACACTTCTTCTATTACAATTTAAGCATTCCTTTATTTCATGTTGTTTATTTGTTCTTGGATGCTTAAAAGTTTTTTGTATTAAATGTACTATTACATTGCAAATAGTTTCCACATCTATTATTCTCCTTTGGTCTTTCTAGCATCCAGTCTGTCCTTAAATTTACTTTTTCTTTGGTGAACAAAGTATTTACAAGGTTTTTTTTATTTGGACCACGATTGTGTTTAATTCTGGGTCCTGTTCTAGCTGCATCTGTGAGGCTTGGTTTAGCCCTAAGCACATCCCAGTGCTTTTTCACAATCTCATTTATTTCTGAGGACCGCCTAGTAAATAAGATAATTAACGTTATTTGGACTTCTGTTTCCAATGTTTTTTGGGTTGCTTTAAGAAGGTTTTCTCTGTCTGTGGCATTCACTTTTTTTACAGCATTTAGCAACATTCCTGGTGCATATCCCAGATGAATGAACCTCTGGCATGCAACTATAATTTCCTTTTTTATCTCTTCTTTTTCACCATAATTGTGTTTTACATGTGCAAGCTGACAATCAGGTGTATTTGTTTTTATATGTTTTGAGTGATCACTTGTAAAATGCAAAACAGTATTTCTGCTGGTTTCTTTTCGTAAAAGTTTCATTTGAAAGGAAGTCTCTTTTTGTACACTGTCAGATCAAGGAAATTTACAAAGCTATAACTTTTAGATGAAGTACATTTTAAAAAATTGCTGCCACAGGAATTTATAAATCCCAGGAATTCCTATAATCCTATCTTATTTCCTTCCCATAGGAAAAACACATCATCAATAGATCAAATCCATTTTGTAATCTGTTCATGCCATTTATTTTTAGTAGTGTTCCATTGATCTACCTGGTTGCCATAGAACTAATTAGTATAAGAATGCAATGACAAATGGGTGAACAGCTCTGAAGATTGAGTAACCAGATTCCAAAATGTAAGCTAACATTGTTCATTGTAGCTGCCCCTGGCCAGGAAAGTGGGTGTGTGTTGTTTGGCAGCAAGAAGAAATAAGCGGTGGTACTCTACTAAAGGAAAAAAGGCTGACCAAAAGGACAGCAAGAATGTGCAAAAAAAGTAATACTGACACACCAGTTCAAAAGTAAATATTGGATTTAAGCAAATGAGCCAGAAGTAAGGAGACTGCTTTTGGATTTTCAGAAATCAGGACTATGCACCTGGGACACTTAGGCAAATGAGACAGAAGAAAGGAGACTGTTCTTGGGTTTGCAGAAATTGGGACTATGTACCTGGGACTAAGCACTGAATCAGGTTTTTTCTTGCAAGTTTACACAGTACTATTAGCAGTAAGTTTGCTATGTGTGGTTGAAGTTGCTGCACTGTCTCTAAATAAATATTTTGCATAAAGGAAGCATGAATGAAGTGCCTTTATTCAGCTAAGTGTGTGGATGAAATGATATGTAGGATTGCCCATTTTTTCTGATTATTTACCCTGCATCCAGCACCTTGAGTACCTAAGAAGACAGATATCCTAGGCTTCTGAGAATGCAATTTTTTTTTGTTTTTAAGTACATATAAGATATGCTATTCCATTGTGTGCTGACATCTTGGATTAGCTGATGGTTTGGGGAACCACGTCAGTACTCAACAGTTTACAGCTCTCTGATTGCCTTAGCAGAAAGATGTAAATGGCTACAGAGAGCTCTAGAAGTATCAGCCATATGAGAAGCATCCGCACTGCTCTGGAGAGCACCCGTGTCCATGAGGTTCAATGTATGATCAAAGCAGTGGATTCCCTGGAAGTGGTAATCACAAACTGCTTTTACTATGTTCTTCCCATTATCTGTAGTAAAGAACCAAACATGCAAATGTGTTGTGCAAATCCAGGAGTCAAGCATTCCTTGCAAACACTTAAGAATAACACTTGTGTGTTCGCTTGGAAAAACTGTAGCACTAATGGAGCACACATCCATCAGGATGAGGTATTGCTACAGCCAAGGTCAAAGGAAGAAGAGGAGGAGTCAAAAGCAGTTATGCCACCATGGGCTACTGGTGTAGGTGAACACCAGTTTCCTGTGAGTGAGAGGTAAGCATGCAGTGAGTTTGTACTGGGCCCTACATCAGATATACAGTGGAAACTCCTACCCACAGCCTAGTTCAGCGATTTCTCAACCTGTCTGCAGCATACCTGTCAGCGTGGCTCAGTTGGTAGCACATCCGCCTCTGGACCAGAAGGTCGTGGGTTCTCGTCCCACACTGGGATTGGACTTGCACCTAAAAATCGCTGGCATCTGAGTGCAGTATTGGGGGGTGCTGTACTGCTGGGGTGTGCCCTCCTTCGGATGAGACATTAAACCGAGGTCCCGTCTGCCCATCCTGGTATTTGTCGTGTGTCCAGGTGGAAGTAAAGAACCCAGGCACTCTTCGCAAAGAGTAGGGAACATTCCCAATGTCCTGGCCAACATTCCCCTTCCCATAAACAAGTTCATGCAATTATCCAGGCTGTGTGTGGGTGAAGATGTGTGATATGGCCGCCACCACACATTCAGTCACTTCACTACCAGTCTAGCATTGCTTGTAAAGCGCTTTGGATGTATGAAAAGTGCTATATAAATACTGATTCTTCTTCTTCTTCTTCTTCTTCTTCTTCTACCTCATAGATATTTGGCATGACTGTACAAGAAAAAGTATAGAACGGGATGTGGTATTTAGGTTGCAAAAAATGTAGAAGTGTACAGAATCCAGTATCTTCAACAACAGAATAAGATTGCAGACCCAGTGCAATCATCTCACCTCTGAGTTTCATCATCTGAACAGTTATGGGGTGAGCTGGCAAGAACTTCATGCAGGCCTGACATTTATTTATTTATTCATTAATTCTAAAAGTTTCACCAGAAAAGGCATACTGAGCTGCTAACAGCTTACTTTCAGATGAATCCTAGAGGAAGGCGATCTGGAAAATCATATACAGCAAATACAATATATCAAGTAGCATAATCAAAAATTGAGACATCATTATAACATATATATGTAATAGAAAAAAGTGAGATAAATTAGGTGATGGAATTATTCTTACAGAGCAATGAACATGTAATAAAGAAAACAGTTTGACAGGGCAAAACTATTGGGGTGGAGAGAGTCATGGACAGTTGCAGGAGAGAGAAGAATAGTCATGAAGGAGAGATTTTAAGGAGAAAGCAGAAAAGGCAGAGCAAATTGACAAGGGAAGGGAGGACCAGAGCTTAGGAGAGTGGTATGAGAAAGCAGATTGACCAACAGTAGATTTCTTAGAAGAAATTGTGAGGGAATGGGAAGTATTATAGCACAGAGAGTAGTAGGAAGCTGAGGGAGAAGGTAAGAGGGATGTAAAGGAGGAGGGAAAGGAACCAAACCAGAATTTAGATATAAAGAAGGCACAATCAGAAAGGCACCTGGCATCAAGAGGGGAGAGTGAAAGGGCAGAGTAGAGTGAGCAATGGTGCATTCAAGGAGAACAAGTTAATGTAAATCGACAGAAAGAGTAGTAAAGGGGGTCCAGTCAGGCAAGGGAGGATTTTGGAGCTCCACTATACACTATGTCACCATAATCAAAAATTCTGAAAATAATTTTTATTACAATTTCTCAGTGGATGGGAAACGGAATACTTGTTTTGTTCCTGTACAATGCACCACATTTGGGGTTGTGCTCTTGGTGTATGGCATCAATATGAACTTAGAAACCAAGATGACAATCAAACCAGACCCCAAGGTACTTAAAAGGGGATACATCCTCAATAATAGCACCATCAAGAGTGTGAAATGAAGGGAGAGCAGTGAGTCTTGACAGCCTCTGACTGGTGCAAAAAGTCACAGAGACTGTTTTGGCACTGAAGGGTAGTTCATTAACCTGGAATCAGTGCTTAATATTGCCAAAATCTAGCTGAGGCTGTGAGGCAAGATCATGGGAAGAGGAGTCAGATGCAAAAATAACTGTATCATTAGCATACATATGAATGGACAAAGAGGAACAGACAGAGGGGAGGTAACTAAAGAATATGCAAAAGAGAATATGACCCAGGACAGACCCTTGAAGGACAAATGAGCAGATAGGGAGTGGTGATGAAATGGAGCTACTGTACCTATCCTGACAGGTTGAACCTTCCCTCAAGGTAAGAGCAAAACCAGCTGACCGAGAAGTCTGAAAGACTCACTGCTTTAAGCTTGTCCAGAAGGAGGGGATGTGCCACTGTGTCATACGTTTTAGCAGGATCATCAAAAATGCTGTATGTGGTCAGACCCTGTTTCATGGAGGATGGAGTCAGTGAGCTGAAGGAGAGAAGTGGAAGTGGAGTGAGATTTCCTAAAACCAGACTGAAAGGGGGTGAAGAAGGAGGAGGAGTCAAGGAATGATGAGAGTTATGATAGTACAACATGTTCCTGTAACTTAGCTTGGGTAGGAAGAAGACAGATAGGACAGTAGTTACCAGGAAAAGAGGGATCACCACTTTTGGGGATAGAAATGACAGTAGCCTGCTAATGCTGCTTCCTTTATTGTGACAGCAGGCTTTTGAAATGGCATAGCCTTGCTCCTGGCCCTGCCTCCAGAATGGACAAATGCAGGTGATTTAAGGTATGGAGGGGGGGCACCATGATCTGCACATCTGCTTTCCCACCATCTGAACCAGTTTGTGAGAGATTTGCTGTTGTGCCTGTTGGAGTAATTGGGCAAGGACTGGAAACAAGATTGTGCTGGTATTCAGTCACTTGGAGACTGATTCTGCCACCATCACCACAAGCATCATCAACACAGTCATTAACTGGTTTTATTTTGCTTTTTCAGTACAGCGTGCAATGGTGTGAACAGAAAACATGAGCAGAAGCTTTATCCAAGTTAGAAACCTCAGGATGCTTTTTCAGAAGGTGGTTTCAAACACATGTTGCACTCAGTTTATCAATATTATTACCATGGCTGAGACTCTGGCCACAGTGTGAGCACACATCTCTCTCTTTTCATCATCCTCTGGCTCAGAAAAACATGTCCAGATATCACTGGAACTTGAATTTGCACCTGAACGCAACCCTCTTGTATGCTGCTTGCACCCATGACAACCAGAATCATCAGTTTGGAGTGGTATAGAAGACTTGTGAACTGACACTTGATGCAGCAGCAGAACCACTAGGATGAGCAAAATTTAGGATGGACTGCTTTTTTATTTTTGTTCTTGTTTATTTTATTTTTTTTAGCACAAGGTTGATGTAACAGATGAGGAGAAAAAGTGGCAGATGTTTTGTGCCTGGCTTCAATGGCTGATTTTTGTTATCATTTTTTTGACAGAAGTGCTTCCTTGTGGAATGAGCTGAAGATCCAGTTTTAGCATCTTCAGACTCACTCAGGTCATTGTTCTCAGAGAATGTGTCATGGAACACATCTTAAAGCCTTTCTAAATCTTCTGGTATAGGAGGATAGTCTGACCCAGAAGGCATTGCATCACTGTTATCATCATGCTCAGAGGAACAGCTCTGATTTATTCACCAAGGCCATAGCTGAATACTTCTATCATGAACTGTGGTCATGGTTGTACTAGTGGATTTGGTAGCAGTGGTGTTGGTGTCAGCAGCAGTAGTAGTGAAGGTGATGGTGGTGGTGAAGATGGTAGTAGAAACATTGGTGGTCATGCTGATGATGACACTGGCAGCAGCAGTGGAGGTGGTGATGATAACAGCCAGTGTGACAAAAACATCAGTCACTACAAAGGCTGAGACTTGCATTGGAACAGTGGTGGTGGCAGTGGTACTAGCAGTGCTAGCACTGGTTGAAATAACAACTAGTCTGGTTGGAGTGACAGGGACAGCAGGACAGCAAATATGTGTGGAATGTCGACCCCCGTCTGAATCACTTTTGGAGGGGCTGGTCCCCAGACATTTTCTGATTGTACTTTGTTTATGTGACATTTTCACTCATCGGATAAGTTGTAAAAAAGTGGAATAATGTTTCCAAATATTTATATATATTTTATTTTTTCTGATGCTGTAGTTTTTCTAATGTAATGTATGAAAACAAAATACATTTTCTTTTTTTACATTAACAGGAACCAGAAATGGGAGAATTACTGTCTTCTCCAGTGGTGGTAGTCAACAAATTTAACTGGCAGCTCAGTCAACTTCTGTAGCATCCAGACTCTGAAGACAAAATTACTTGAATAATTTTTTTATGTCTGTGTTTGTAATGTTTTACTACAATAATAACTACAGTCAGAAAGCTAAGTCTAGACCACAAAGGTGCCCCCATTGCATTGCTCTGCCTTTCCTAGGGCATAGATAATGTCAGTGGCATCCACACACAAAAACAGTAAAGACTTCAACAATGTTTATGGCTGCAGTGGGTGTAGCCCTGCAGACGTCTTACTATGACAGTAAAGAAAAGGAGCTCTCCAGATACCCAATGGACCAGATAACATTAGAGGTTTTGTAGAATCACTGTGCTAATTGAATTGAGCTGAGCAGTCTTGAAAGCACTATTTACCTCATAAACATGTTAACTTAATCAGCCTTTCAACTGTAATTTAAATTGATACCTCCCTCTCTTTCTAACTTTTTCCTCTTGTCCGTGTTGTACTGAGATTCACAAAATAGGTGATTTCCTTGCAGGCCTTCTCAAAAAAAAATAAACAAAAAACCTGAATACTAAGGTTTTAGAGAAATAATTAGCTGGGAAACACAGCACTTGCAAGAAGATGTGGCAGTCTGAAGATCAAAAGCCACAAAAGGAATGCTATGCAGATATACAAGGTCATTAAACATCCCAGTGTTGACATCTGTAAGACTAGAGAAACTGAAAGACACACTTCAATTGCATTTTCAATGCTGGCACTGTGTACACATATTCCTGTCTGTAACTATGTGTTCATTTGTCAATATTATTTGTGAATATTCAAGTTTGCACTATTTAAATATATTCTGTCTATAACTTTGTGTTGTACTGAAAACTTAATATCTGATCTATAAGGTTTTCTCTTTTCCATTGATACCATATAACTGTAACTCTGCTATGTATTTCTTTTACAGTATCATCAAGACAGTGTCTACACAAAACTTATTTTATTATCACACCTGCACTGATTTTGCACTTCTTTGCATTGAATCCCAGCTGCCATTCTTCAGACCATTTCTCCAGTTTTGTAAGGTCTTCACTCATTCTTTCAACCCCCTGGCATATTCATCCTATTGCAAACATTTTGTGTAATCTGCAAATAGCCATACTTTCCCTTCCAGTCCCTCTGCAATGTCCCCAATAAAGTCCAGAAAGGCCACATCAACCGCACCTCTCTGGTCCTCTACATTAGTTACCCAGTCATGCCACAGGTTAGTACAATGAGTTTGTGCAAAACACAGTGCTCATCATAAATATAGTAAAAGTTATGGTTAGATGTATAAGTAAATAAATGCCATCTAAGGCAATGTATGTGTGTTTGTGGCAATGTTCAGTATGTGTAGACAGTGCACTGCAACAGTATGCTATACTGGAATATATATTAATATCTGTGTATATGTATTAGTCAGTGTGTGTGTGTGTGTGTGTGTGTATCAGAACAGTTAGAAAGGGCAGTTAGGTGGCTCCGTGGTTAGTGCAAAAATTGTTAGTCTACATTCCACTGCTATCTAGATCTGTTTCAGCCTTATACATGTCATTGCTGATTTAAATGAAGTGTCTAGTGGCAACCCCCACCCTCCAATGTCCATTGGAGCCTGAAAAGAAGAAGACGGTACCTTATTTTTTTTCTTAGTCTGTAAAAATGTGCACTGCTATGTTACACTAGAATATATATGCATATATGTGTATATGTATTAGCCAGTGTGTGTGTGCATCACAACAATCAGAAAGTGCAGTTCGGTGGTTCAGTTGTTAGTGCAAAAATTGCTAGTTTACGCATTTCTCACTCCCCACAATACCATTATTTTGCAGCCATAGTGGCTGTTGCTATAATTTGTTTAATATTGTTGTCTGTAACAATTGACTTTAACAAAAGTCACAAAGCTAAGTCTAGGCCACATGCAATGGTGTCCCCCTTTGCCCCTGCCTATCGTAGGCACAGATAAAGGCTGTGGCACCTGGCCCAGAAACAAAAACACTTCAACAATGTTTTCATATTGTTGTTTCAACTTGTTACTGTTTTAACAACAGTCCGAAAGCTAAGTCTAGGCCATAAAGGTGCCTTCTGGCCCTTTCCTGCCTACCCCATGGCACAGATAATACTGTATCTGTGAAGAACACCATCCAAAGACAAAAAGAATAAAAACGTCGACAATTTTTTTATATTAAACGAAAATTAGTTTGCCAGCACCAGGTAAAACTAAGCAGAGTGCTTTGTCCAAGCCTGCCAAATAAGGTTGTGTGCTTACTGCCAAGTGAGATTATGTGTTAAAGTATGCACCGAAGGGAATCCACACCATGCCACCTGTGCTTTCAAATCCAGTGTTCTTTATTTTTTCACACAACATATGAGGTACAAGTGCTCCCACTCTTCACAGGCTCCTTACAAACTGCAGGCTTACAGGCTGCCAACCTCCTCCATTACCCTATACACAGTGTCCTAATGCATTTCACACCACCTGTTGCTTAATCATAGGAATGACACTTACAAAGATAATTCCCATTAAATAGCATTGCATTTAAAGTGACAGTGCACCAACTTGAAATGACTACCTAAAATTTCAACTTTAATTTTATGACTTTAAAACACATTATGAAATGGATTATCACTCACTACTTTTACCACTACTACACCAGTGTCCACCATTGCTCTTCGCCATTGAGAGACATAGGAATCCACTGAGTATTATAGGTCGTGGTACCTAAAAGAAAAAAAGTTAAACAAATTAAAATCTGGTACTGACTACATTCAACTACATAACAGCTCATGATACATAGGCATAAACAACCCTGCACTTCTTATTTCTGTAAAAAAGGTTTTATATCAATCCTCTCATTAAGGCCAGGTTTTTCTGACCCTCCTAATGCAAAGATCCAGTATTGTTCTCTTTTAAGTAGTACATTGTCATGATTCCCTCCTCTGGGGCTTCTCATTGTTTTTTCTATACCTAGAAATGACCAACTGTGTTCCTTTACATTTTTCACTTTCAACATATGCACTGCTAGAGCATTTTTCTGGTCCCCATAATTGATAGCCCTCAAGTGTTCACCCATTCTTTCTTTTAATTTCCTTTTGTTTTACCAATATAGAAGCTTCCACATGTACAAGATGCCATATAGATTACCCTTCAGTTGCACAGGTTATAAATCCTCTCACTTTGGTTTCCTATGTGTTTTAGGATTTGTAAAACTTTCGTTGTTTCAAAAACTACAGAATTTACAATTACCACATTTGTAGCAACCATCTTGTTGTTTTGTAACCACATTCTGCCTTGTATTTGTCCCGTTGTATTGAATGAACTAAAGTGTCTTTTAAACTTTTTCCTTCCTATGTACTATCCTGGCTTAATTTCATTGAGGTCCCTCAGGCCTGGGTCTAAACTCACTAAATGCCAGTTATTTTTGACAATGTCACTAATTTTATTAGACTGTGCATTGTAAGTACTGACAAAATTTATTCTCTGATCTTTTATTTTTCCAGATTTTTCTTTTTCTTTTGTTATGACCTTTGACCTTTCCATTTGGCTAACCTCTTTTCTAGCTTGCACCACTAAACTTGTCGGATGTTTCCTTTCTTTAAGTCTTGTCTGTAGTTCATTTGCTCTTCTTACAAATGTAGAATCAGAACTACAATTTATTTTTAGTCTCATAAATTGTCCCTTGAGAACACCCGCTATGGTGTGGTATGGTATGGATGACTACTATTAGCTTGTAACAGTGTATTCCTTTCGGTACTCTTTCTGTAGAAATCAGTCTCAATTCCCTCTTTACCATCTTTCTGAACAATTAGATCTAAAAAACGAATTTGTTTGGTACTGAAAGTTAGGGAAAACCGTAAGTTGGAATCACTTATTTCAAGATATTTAATGAAATCAAAGAGTTCGCCTCAGTTATTTGCTCTCAATGTTTTTATATTGTTGTCTGTAACATTTTACTTTAAGGCTGTTCCCTGGCATTTTACCAACTCGGGCATGTCAAATTCACAAGTTCTTGCTCAGAACATGATGCTCATATGAACATTTAAAATACACAATGAAAAACATGGGTTGCCATGCTTGTTTTTAAGTTACATGGTGAGACTTAATCCCTCTTTATGGAAAAACATCTGTAACTGTTTAGATTGCTTTATGTAGTTATAGCATCAATGCTTTAGCTGTCAACATGTGTATGAAAGAAACATTGAAACAAGGACTTGTCATTTGCCATGATAGTTGCTTCATTTTTTACATAAATCCAAAAGGAAAAAGAAAATCACAAATACTATTACACTCTTTTGAACTAACATTCCCAAAATGGAAGTAATATTTGTATGTTTTAACGCATAAAACAATTTCAGTTTCATGTCATTTTCATAAAACTCTTTTGAGAAATGTAGAATATGGTTATGAATATGGCAAAAGAAAGAGATAGTGGGGTTGCCATGCTTGTTTTGGTTCTAGTTGCTTTCAAAGCTGCAGTTTCAGAGGTGGTTGGCTCAGGACAAAAATAATTGAAAAATCCCCCAATAGAAAATAAAGCTTGCTGAAAAGCTATTCAAACAATTCAAATGTACATGCAGAATGACAAGGACTTTAATATAAAAGAAACAGAGTAACCAAAGACATACAAGCAAGCACATAAAGTGTCCTGAATGATGTCAACGGCTACAATTTTAGGAGCTAATTTCCTCGCTGCTATCCTGTATATATTTTTAGTTGGACACAACATGATAGGATAAATCGTTATTCTAATAATGGTTTCATATATTTAAGAATATATTTGTGGCAGTAAATAGCACTGAAAGCATTTTTGGGTGCATTAGAAAAATGGGAATTTGAAACACCAGGAAACATCCTTAATAACAGTCAGAAAGCTACTGTAAGTCTAGGCTACATACAAAAGTGCCTCACTTGCCCCTGCCTATCCTAGGGCACAGATAAAGTCTGTGATGTGTGTTCCAGAGACAAAAGGATTTCAGAAATGTTTTTGTTTTGTTGTTTCAGCTTTTTATTTGTTAACAAGTCAGAAAGGCAAGCCTAGGATGCAAAAGTGCCTCCTTGGCTCCTGCCTAGGGTATATATAATGTCTGTGGCATCTGCTGTCTGGAGACAAAAGAGTAAACACTTCAATAATTTGTTTTATATAGTTGTCTGTAGCCTTTTACTTTAACTATATTCAGATAGCTAAGTTTAAGTTGCATGCAAAGGTGCCCCCCTCACTCCTTCCTACCTTAGGACACAGATAAAGCCTCTGGTGTGTGGTCCAGAGACAAAAAAGACTTCAACAGTATTTTTTTATATTGTTCTTTTAACTTTTTGCTGTTTAGCAACTGTAAGAAAGCTATGACTAGGCCACAAAAGTGCCCCCTTGGCCTGTGCCCTGCCTACCCTAGGGCATAGGTATCGTATGTGGCATCTGGAGACAAAATGAGTAAAGATTTCATCATTTTTTATCTTGTTTGTAACAAAGCTGCAAAGCAAAGGTGGCAGTGCTCCCCCTTGCTTTTGATATATTAAACAGTAACTGCAGTGGTGGAAGGCAGGCAGAAAATATATCAGTGCACTGCCAAAATAAAGACTGTAGTGTCAGGGGAAAAAAATAAGATTTTTTGTAAATTAATATAATTAAAGCAGCTACAGAAAAGAAAGCAAAGCTGCTGGCCTTGCACATTGGCAGCCGCTTCAGAACACAGTAAACACACACTACAGTTTTTGCAAAGATACAACAGTTTTTACTGCAAAATATTTTTTTTTAAGTACTGTAAGTCTAGGTCTGAAGAAGTCACAGGAACAGGACCCTTTTCAGGCAGCTATCCAGCAAACAAGAGATAGCCTAAAGCCTATCCTGCAACTGCAGACAGACCCTGGCCTGAAGATTACAACATGATTTCTTCTGTTGTAAAAAATAACTACTTAGCAATCAATCAGTCAGTCAGTCAAGTGCAGCACCACAGTCTCCATTAAGATTCATTGAACAGAAGAGTAAAAAAAGTCTACTAAGACTATTTATTTCCAAAATCTGATTCAGAAAAGTGCAGCTCCTTCACAGAGAGCAATAGCTTCCTCTCACCTTGAACTTCTCTCTGCGCTGTCGCAGGTCACATTGTAAAGAGACTTCACAAGATCTCAAAGTCTTGTTGAATAAGTGCTGTAGAATACCTTGAATACACCCCAGTATTCAGGTATTCATTTAATATGCTTGGTATTCAAGGTATTTGATGGTAGATTCAAATTTGATGCACACCCCTAATGACCGTGACCATGGCCTGATGTCCACTGACCTCACAGCAGATGGGAGAACATGCCAGGGTTCATCCTGGATGTTTTTCCATGACAGGACAGCCAATCAGATGGCAGGACACCTTGATGTAAAGGCAATGAATCTGAAAGTTGCCTGTTCAGAATAAGGGAAGGAGAAAAAACACTCAGCCAACCAGAGACTGCATTTTACCTAATCTGCTAACCCTTAGCTGAACTGGGCCAGTTTGGAGCTGGTGTTGTTGGGGTATAATAAAACCTACTGCAGGATCAAAATGCAGTTAGCTTGCAGCATGATGGTAAAGAGATAAAGAGAGCAGGGCCCAAATATTCAAATACGTGCAAGCCAAGTGCAAAGTTTTGTGCTGCACTTTGCCATTGCTTAGGGGTCTGAGGATACTGTATTCAGTCAAATAGCTCACTGGCACTATCTGACTGAATATGGGGGCATGTCAGAACAGTGCTAAGTCAAGTAGCGCTGCCCCCACATGGATCCCTACTGTACAGGGAATATGCCACCAGATCCGATAGCGCCCGAGTGCTAGGTGCGATATTCAGAAGGACTCAAGCAAATTTGTCCATTGGGCATGCAAGGCACTAAGGGAACATTTGCATGGGTAGCAGTGGAAGGTCATGCGGTGCCATCCCCACCTCAGTTTCCCAATCCCAAGAAGTAAGAACATTCTCCCCAATCCCCAACTGCCATCCCGACAGTTGGCTGAAATATCCATGGTGCCAGTGGAATCCCCCAGTCTCTGATTGCCAGTCCCCTAGTATGGTGCACTGTTCCTTGTGCCTAGCGGTCCCACTACCCACCACCAATTGCCATCCTGACAGTTGGCTGAAATATCCATGGTGCCAGTGGAATCCCCCAGTCTCTGATTGCCAGTCCCCTAGTATGGTGCACTGTTCCTTGTGCCTAGCGGTCCCACTACCCACCACCAATTGCCATCCCGACAGTTGGCTGAAATATCCATGGTGCCAGTGGAATCCCCCAGTCTCTGATTGCCAGTCCCCTAGTATGGTGCACTGTTCCTTATGCCTAGCGGTCCCACTACCCACCACCAATTGCCATCCTGACAGTTGGCTGAAATATCCATGGTGCCAGTGGAATCCCCCAGTCTCTGATTGCCAGTCCCCTAGTATGGTGCACTGTTCCTTGTGCCTAGCGGTCCCACTACCCACCACCAATTGCTATCCCGACAGTTGGCTGAAATGGCCCTGGTGCCAGTGGACCCCCCTGTCTGTGATCTCCAGCCCCATAGTATGGGGTACTGTTGTTGGTGTCTAGCAGTCTCCCTGTCCCCTGATCACCAGCCTTACAGTTCCCTGAAATTTTCTTAATGCTAGTGGACCCCCCCAGTCTCTGATCACTAGCCCCATAGTATGGGTCACTGTCTGTCCCTCATGCCTAGTGCCTCCCTCAACATTGATCACCAGCCAGTATGTGACTAAACTATTCTTGCTTTCACCGGACCCACCGGTCTCAATATCCCATCCCCCGTGACACCCTGAAATACCATGGTGGTCAGTAGTCCTGTCATCTGCTGATCTCTGTCCCTGTAGGCATAGAGCACATACCTTGTGGCTAGTGCCCCCCTGGTGTGTGATCACCTGTACAGTATGAACATGCTGCAGTCAACTATAAGTAAGTAGAGAACTGCTACAGCAGGAATGACACATATACACAATAGCACAATGTACCCTGAGACTGTGGGGATCCCATCACCTGGTATCTATCCCTGTAGTGCTAGATACAGTCCCTGACATCCAGGACCTCCCCAAAATCCCCATGCACTGACCACCCACCCAGCCAGCTTCCCCAACACCACAGGTAACATAGAAACATAGAAACATACACTTTGATGGCAGATAAGGATGGCTTGGCCCACCTAGTCTGCCCATTTCCCTACCTAGAGTATAAGTTGCAGATCCTATTTAACCAATAGCCTATTCTTCCTACCCCCCCCACAAAAATTGCCTTATGTCTGTCCCATGCATTCTTGAATTCTCCCAGAGTTTTAGACCCCACAACCTCCTCAGGAAGGCTGTTCCATGCATCCACCACCTTCTCTGTGAAAAAATACTTCCTCACATTTCCCCTGAGCCATCCCCCCTCTATCTTCAAATTGTGTCCACTTGTTCTTACACATCTCTTTTTCTGAAAGATGCTACCCTTCTTAGACTTTGTTGATTCCACTGAGGTACCTAAACGTTTCTATCATGTCCCCCCTCTCCCTCCTTTCCTCAAGGGTATACATACTAAGCTCCTTTAGTCTCTTCTCGTATGGCTTCTCTTGCAGACCCTGCACCATTTTAGTTGCCCTCCTCTGAACTGCCTCCATCCTGTCTATGTCCTTGCGGAGATGGGGTCTCCAGAACTGGATGCAGTACTCCATTTGGGGTCTTACCAACTGTCTGTACAGGGGGATAACAACTTCCTGTTTTCTGCTGGTGATACCTCTCCCTATACATCCCAGTATCCCCCCAGTCCTCCCTACTGCCTTCTTGCATTGCTTGCCACCTTAAGGTCATCTGATATGATTACCCCTAGGTCTCTTTCCATTTTTGCTGTTGTTACTACCTCCCCCACCATGGTGTAATCTTCCCCTGGGTTTTTGTTTCCCAGGCGCATTACTTTGCACTTCTTTGCATTGAATCCAAGCTGCCATATTTCTGACCATTTCTGCAACCTTGCCAAGTCCCTTCTCATCCTTTCCATGCCTCCTTGTGTATCAACCCTGTTGCAGATCTTTGTGTCATCTGCAAAGAGGCATACTTTTCCTTCCGACATTAAAAAGGACTGGACCCAGTACTGAACCCTACGGTACCCCTTCTTCTTCAGAGTGGACTCCATTTACAATTACCTTCTGTGTCCTGTTGTTCAGCCAATGTTTTACCCAGGCTACCACCTTGGGACCCACTCCCAGGCTGGTTAATTTGACTACTATTCTTTTGTGGTGCCTCAGTGCAGATAAGGTGACTGACACAACCTTCCTCACACCTCCTTGGCCAGCCACTCTATGACAAGGCAGGAAGCACATAGCATATGTATAGCACAGGGTGTACATCCGCTGTACTGTTCTGTACTGTATGTGCTATACATAGGCCACCCACTCCCTGCCTTGTCATACAGTGGCCAGCCAAGGATGTGTGAGAAGGGCTGTGCCAGTAACCTTATCTGAACCACAGCAGTGATGACTGTGGTAAGGGGGGGCTTGGTTAGGTGGGTGGACAGTACATGGGTTGCTGGGGGGCTCTAGACATCAGGGACCGAGTTTGGTGCTACAGGGATGGGGATCAGTAGGGGGGGCCCTCCTGTCACTGGGGACATTGTGTTATTGAGTACATGTGTCATTCTTGCTGGAAGAATTTTCTACTTCCTTATAGTTAACTGTAGTATGTTCATACTGGCCTGACCTATCACACAGTGAGGGAGGCACACTAGTCCCCAGCGAGTGTCCTGTGACTACGGGGATGGGGATCAGTGGATGAGGTGACCACTGACGGGTCCAGGTGCTGAGATCATGGGGGTCCAGTGGATGCAAGGGTATTTTTATCACATACAGGCCAGCAATTAATGTGCAAGGTGGAGCTAAAAACCAGGGACAGTGCCTGTACCATGGGCAGGTGATAGGAGACCAGGAGGGAGTACACTGGCACTAGGGAAATTTCAGCCAACTGTTGGGCCAGTGATCGGGGTTGGGGGGACCACTGGCCACCAAGGATACTATTATGTTTTACTAGGTCAGCAATTGGCAGGGGGTGGGACCTCTGGGCACCAGGAGGCAGGTGTGGTTCTCCACTGGCCAACATGGTAGTTGGATGCAGTAGCTCTGGCAGCCACTAGGGTTGCCCAGAGTAAGATGGGGTTTCAGTCAACGGTATTTGTACTGTGTAAACAGACCATGCTAAACCCTTTTGAGCAGCAGAAATGCACTGAATAGGGGGTTGCATGGATATTCCCATCCCTACCCCTCCATTTGCCCACCCACATACATTATGTTTTGAGTGGACACTAATCCTGTTTGCCCATGCAACTGCCACTTTTGAATATCATGCTGTGGCTCAACACCGGGTTTGTGTGGGCAAACGCCCATTTGTGCCTGTGCAAATTTTTGAATATCTGGCCCCAGCTCTCTTCTACCTATGAAAAAGGAGTGATACCTGACAAGAGCTGCAACTAAACCAGAAAGGATGAGCAGAGAGTTTAGACTTGTTTTGTGTCATTTTTAAAATACATATTGGTGTTCTCTCTTCTTTTCTGGCCACTGAGACTTGCCTTATGCAAGGCATTTGTTCAACACAGCCAAAGACTGACATTGCATGGATGCAACTGCCTAAAATCTGTAAACAGAGCTCCAATATAACCAGAGCCAAACAAGACTCAGGCAGCCTCAGCCATTCTGTTAATATCCGAAAAATTCCCAAGCAGGGAAAAAACAGGAGAAAAGGTCCATTTCTGAAGGGTAAAGGGAACATTCCAACTCAGACTACAAAGGGCTCAACACCTGGATACATATCCAGAAGCAAATGGTTTGATACCTTTTGTTGGACCAACTTTGATGTTACAAAAAGAACAACATGCCTAAGCTTTTGGGCCAACCAAGCCCTTTCATTAGAAGCTTATGACACTTATTTAGAAAATCTCATACTTTTAACACCCAGATCATACAGAAAAAAACTCAGAAAGAATTCTCATTGGTTTAAAATATTCATTTAAATCTAACAGCAGTTTAACTCAGAGGAATCATATTTCACCAGTTTGTTTCAAACTAAGGCGACTTTGAAGGTCAATTATCATCCAAATGAGATAAGGACTCTTCAATCTCATCTCTATCTCATTTGGATGATATTTGACCTTCAAATGCTCCTTAATTTAAAACAAACTGGTGGAATGTGATTCCTCTGAGTTAAATAGCTGTTATGGTTTAAATGCGTATTTTAAACCACTGAGAATTCTTTCTGGTTTTTTTTTTTATGTATGATCTGGGAGTTAATAGTATGGAATTTTCTTAATAACTCTCATAAGCTTCTGAGGAAGGACTTGCTTGGTCCAAAAGTTTAGGCACTTTGTTCTTTTTGTAACATCTAAGTTGGTCCAATAAAAGGCATCAAACCATTTGCTTCAGGATCTGTTTTCACAAAGACCAATATGGCACCTAAACTAAATCTGTTTGTCACCTGAACACATGAACTTTCAGTTATTTCATCCACCTTAATCCGACCAATGTTTTGTGCCTAAACACCACTTCCTCACATAAACAGTTGTAACTCAATGTTATTATTTCTAGCCTACTGTACATTAGTACACTGTTTAGTAACCAGGGCTTCATCTTCGAATACTTATGACTTTTCCATGCCTTCCCAGATTTACAGACAATTTAATTATTCACTGCCAAATATGGTGTGCTGATCATGTGCTGAAAACAAGAAATGATAGCTGTGAGTGGCCTTTCATCAACTGGCTGCTCCTTTAGAGTATGGAGTGGTCAAGCCTTCCTTTCTCTGAGCTGGAGGTTTAAATATTGCACTGGCTAGAGTCTCCTGTGATAAAATATATACAGACTTACCCTGGTAGGGTTCAGTGCTCTATAGTGAACACACCTGGAGCCAGCTGAGGTGTTCACAATAGCGAGGTGCTAATATGCCTACTTAGTCAACAATGGGAGCCATTATAGGTGTTCACTATAAGATGGAGTTTGTTATAGAGGGGTTCTTTATAGAGAGTGAGCACTGTAGTTGTTATCCTGGAATAGCACCTGGCAGTTGAAGTGAAACATTCCCAAGTGAGGTGAAGACCAGCAAGGCTGAGTAAGCTAGCCCAAGACTTGCTCCTGCATGCCACTGGGAGTGCAGCTGTGATAGCCCTGTCATGCACATCCAACTTCTGACCATTGGTCACAGCAGAATTACAAAAGGAAAACTTGTCTGACAGCCGACACCTGCAGGAGCCTGAATAACAACGGAATGATAAGTAGCGACAATATCTAGATCCTGCAATGTGTTATTAGTTAGATACTTTGATATGTTGCTAGTTTGTTGGCAGCCCTGGGCCATGACTGTAATCCCCTCCAGGCATACTACCCTCAAGCATCCCTCCTCACTGCCTCAGCTCCTCCTCCTCTCCTATCCCCCATTACTGGGTATAGGATGAATCTGTCTCCTTTCCTTTTTCATCCCCCCTTTCCTCTTCCCTTGCTGTTTCCCATCTACCACATACCCAAAGCAATGCCCTCCCCATTTCTCCCCTCCTCCCTCTCTCTCTCTGTCTCCCAGACCACCCCCTCACCACCACTCTTCTTTCCCTTTTTCCACTAACCCACTCCTAACAAAGCTTCACTGAGCTGCCTATGACTTGTACTGTATAATTAACTGGCAACACAATTCCTTGACAATGCCTTTGGCTGCTATTATTGTAACCTTATTTGTCTTTTTGTAATGATCATGTTATGTTTTGTACCTTATTGTCCTTATTGCCTTGACGTGGAACCTTGTAAAAGAACCCTCGGCTCAAAGGTGTCATCCAAAATACAAATAAATAAATGACTGTGACACATAGGCAGTCTGAGCTGCAGACCAGAATGTTAGTTATATAGCCTTGGAGTACAATTAGCATTTAGAAGATTACTTGAATACTTTATACGCATTGGGAACTATGTGTGCCTTCTGCCTCTTCTAGACAGTGTTGGGCCTGAAATAATTCATTGATTCTGTGTGGTACCATATAACTTAAAGCGATTAATCAGATTTCTACAAAATGAATACTTTTGCCATTAGTAAGCTTCAAATCACATAATATTCCACAAAAATGTGAACGCCTGGACATTCCGGTCTTTATTACTGAAGAAATTGCAGGACAACAGGTTATTTGCCCTTTAGTCTCCATCTTTCTTTGCTGAGTTACCTACTCTGAACTCATTACCCTCTACTTATGATAGCAGAATTATCTCTGCAGCAACAAGTTAGCTCTTTAGAGATCCCAGGAACACTCACACCAGGGGGTGGTGGGTGGAGGGGTGAAATGTTGCTCTCTTAGCAATGGTGAGGACCTCATGGCTATTGTAGTAAAGTTGAAACTAGGGAATTTTTAAATTACGGAACAGTTTGAGATAGGTAGTCCATGTTTGACATCTGGCCAGCCAAAATGAGAGAGTGAGAGAACAAGAGAGCTGTATCTCAGAAAACTGGCAATTCATTAAATCTGTAATTGAATTGTTAAACTCCTTGCATCAAAAAAAGGTGACCTGTGAATATTTTGTGTCTGAATAAATACAGCTTATTTTTGTGCATATAATTTTTGTCTTTATAAAGCTGGGATAATCCATCCATCTTTGAAGAGATACACAGACTACCCAGTTTTGATACTCAACTACCAAGAAAGGCATACCTACTGTAGATTCTTAGCCAGAATTGCACAGAGCATATTGGTTGGTGACTGGCTTTACATTTCAGTAAACAAATAGTTCCAAATTTACCTTGAATTCTTCTGTACTTCTATTAGCATTGGCAAGTTGCTGACCCACTCTGCATTACACTGCTTGATTCAGGTCATACAGACTTTAGGTTTCAGACAAACAGAACTGGTTAATTAAAAAGCAGGGCACATGCTTTTAGGTGTTAAATAATGCATGGCAGATGTTAAACAGTTGACCTTATAGCTGACATTTGGGATACCTTTTCTGCATATTGGAGGGTTAGGCCTTATGTATATGCAGTTATTATTCTTAAAGGGACACTGTCAACCCTCTTAGGCCTCAAAGTGTCCCAGTTTAAAAAATGCGTTTCATGATTGTTCACTTTCTATAGTGACTGTTGATTCAGCTGGTAGTTTGTTCCTTTTTTATTTAAAAAAGTGAAAAAAAAACTGAGTGCTCACCATACTGGTGTTACTCCACTAAACCATGTTTGTTTAGATTTCTTGACCAACTCCCACTACATCTTTCCTGGACTCAGGAACACACCCAACACAATCTAGCCACTCATTATGCAGTGGGAATAGAGGAGACTGTGGTATCATGAGTGGCTGCACTATTTGAGGATATTTCTAATGTTCATGAAATATGCCATAAGAGTAGTTTAATGATCTAAACCAAAACAAGTCTGGGTATAGCTATACATTACCATGCACTACAGTTCTAATAAGCAAGGAGGCAGATGAAATAACCAGCAACATCAATGAATTTTAGAGAAGGTAAGCAATCATAACGTGGGTTTTTACCTAAAAATAATATGATGCAAAAAAGGTTGACAGTGTCCCTTTAACTATCTGGCAGGAGCTATAACTCCTTGGTTCAGTAATATATGCAAGAAGCTGGTATGCCGGTGCAGCAGTAGTGCTACCGCTTGTGAAGTCAATGTCAGAAGCAAGCCCGAGGTGTCGAAGAGCCAGCTGGGGGGAGCAGTACTGAATTTCCAAAGGACTGCTCTCCTCCTCTCTGGGGGTGGGGAGGTTAAGATTGGGAAAAGCTTGGTGTTTGACTGGTCCCTGGCAGAAGTCAGAGGAGAGGCAGCCTAAGGCAAGAAGAGGTGGAGGAAATGTAACAAACATCAACAAGTGCACCTTGACATTTAAGGATTTGTAAGAGCAAATTAACAGGATTTTTGGAGGGATTTAGGGCGACAGACTTTGTGAATGGAGTAGATTAAAGTAAGTAATGGTCACTTTGGGAGTTGGGAAGAATACCAGCTGTAATGACACAGTGTGGGTAGGAGGTGAGATCCCAGTCATTTAAGGAGTGATTCTAAGTTTTTGTGTTCAGTCAGGAGGGTTCTTTAATTACCTGGGTCAACTTTTGACAGACTGTCTCAGATTGGGTTTTGTTTTGGGTGGGGGAGAGTCAGTTAATGTTAAAATCTCCCAATATGAGCAGTGCACTAGTGGTGAAATGTGTCTGTAAGGTAGACAACATTTCAGTGATAGAAGATTGGGATGGGCTATGGCACCAATAACTACCTGCAATAAAAATGGACAATAAGAAGGGGAGTGAAATCTTTACCAATAGAAGCTCATTGGCCTGTGTAAGGCAGACTGCAAGGATGGGGTGAATTGGGTGGAGGAGAAAATATACATAGCGATGCCACCATCTCTAGTGCCTTGGTCCTGGCCAAGAAGAGAGTAGCCAAGAATCGAAACACTTATGTCAGTAATCTTTGACTTTAGCCATGTTTTAGTAATGATCAGAATGTCTGGGTTAAGATCTAAGACAAGGGGTTGGAGAAGAGTAAGTTTGGTATTAAGCTCCAGATGTTTAGCTGTGCTATTTTCAGCCCACTTGGGATTTATGAGGAGAGGAAGGGGGCAAGGCCAGGATTGGGTTCAACATCACCTGCTATCAGTAGCAGCAAGGTAATTAAGAGTTTGGTGGCTAAAGTGGTACATTTTTGTGGTGAGGGACAGGGGGAAGAGGGTGTGTTTAGAGTTTGTGGGTGGGGTGAACCTGAGTGTGAGCAACCTGGGATGGAAGCAAGGAGAGAGGATAGATGGGTCTATGTCATAATGGCAATCACAGAATAGTGATCGCCATTTTGGTGAGTGTACATCACCGAAAATAAATAATGGCAATGTACGCTCACAGCAACTACAAAACCGGCAATGGTTTTCTATGTTATGCAGGGGGCTGTGCCCCCCGCACCCCTACTTAAAGATTCTCAACTCTTGGGGGGGATGCATGTAGAGGGGGAGTGTAAAACTAAAAAAAATGAATAAAGGCCTGACGCAGAAAGTGATCATGCTCCAGAACTGAACCCAGCACTCTCCCAACCCCAGCCTGTCACTCTACCCACCATGCCACATGGACAGCTCAGCAGCTGACTGCCATACTACACCCCACATACCCTCCCTCCCATTATGCCCATTGTACGGAGTGGTCCCCCGCATGCGTGTATATATGCATCCTGTCAGAAGGTTCACCCGCTAGATAACACAGAACACAGGCGCTATGATGGAGTAGCCCTTTTTTCAGTCATTCAATCATGGTCGCGTGTTCACTGGATACCAAGATAGATGGGCTAGGGGGCCAAGGGTTATGAGATCAGGCTGGTGGAACTTGGGTGGAGGGAGTCAGATAGGAAAAGGAGATAGAGTAGGTTCAAAGATGGGGAAGGGGGGAGCAAGGGGATTGGGGGGAAGGGAGGCTACAGTGAAGAGGAGGGGGAGACTACAAAGGTCACCAAGGAGCATGGCTTGAGGTGGGAGGGGAGCAGGGGAAGCTAAGTTAAAAAGAAAAATGTTACATGGTAGAACATAGAAATACTGAGCAACTTATAGAAATGAAAGCTGTTAAATGTTAGATCGCTACTTTAAAGGAAAACAAATGTTTTATGGTAGAAAATAGAGAAATATACTGAGCAATTTGTGGAAATGAAGGATGAATAAATGTTAAATAACTGCAGTAAATTACTGAGGGGAAGGGAGGGAGGAGAGAAGGAGTAAAGGAGGATAAAAGGGACCACTAGTAAGATGAGGGGCGGGACCTGGAAAGCACCTGGGTAGCATGGGTGGAACCACTATCCAAAGTAAAGAGGGTGGCAAAAGTGAGCTGACAGGTTTTTCTCACAGTATAAAAGTGACATTAGCTTAGGTAGGGGGAGGTGGCTGGGGCATGTTGGGTGATAAGTGCTAAATGGTGCTGCTGAGGAGGAGCTGAAGCTGGAGTGAGATGCTCTGAGTGCTGTGTACCTGGATGATAAGCAGACTGAGCAGCTGCCCCAGAGTCAACAGACCAGACATCTGATAGGCCAAATTCCATAAACACTTCCTGCTTTCCTCTCCTACTGATGCAACTGCCATTCTGCCACTGTCACTGTGATCACACAGCCAAGGAATGAATGGATGCCCTCTAATTAAAGACAAAATCCAGCCTATTGCATAAATTGCCAACACAGTGGTATAAGCAGGTGCTTGGACAGAGGTTGCACAGTATAAAAATAAAACAGTTCCAGAGGGACTGTAGACTCACAAGCATCGAAGCCTTATTAATCTACATAAAATTTTAAAAAGTTTCTTGCCAACAATTATATCAACATATTTATTAATACAGCAAAAGCTTTCCTCATTTATTTTCTAGACTCGGTGTCCGAACCTATTGTTTTTCTTCTAGTCAGTATTGCACAGTCTGTAATATCTTTAACAAGGCCCTTAATACAGTATTTTGCCAGAAAATCTGCACAAAGTAGGGTGCTCGGTAGTATAGAAACACAGAAATTTGTTGGCAGAAAAAGACCCCATGGTCCAGCCAGTCTGCCCGAGCTCTCTCGTCTAGGAACACCTCCGCCCTCCATTTTCTGTCTGCCACCTGTTGGTTAGGCCCATGTATGTATCCCAGGCTTTTTTAAATGTTGCCCAGTGAATCAACCCCCACCACCCATTCCAGCAGTCTGTTCCATGACCCCACCACCCCCTCAGTAAAGAACTTCCCCCTGAAATCACCTTTAAATCCCTCCCCACCCCCGAGTTTTAATGCATGCCCCTAGTGGATTTTTCTCACTTAATCTGAAGATATTGTCAACCCTCACCCTATTTATACCTTTCAAGTACTTGTATGTTTCAACCATGTCCCCCCTCAGATTCAATATAGTGCACAAATTCTAAGATTCTTTGCACAGCCCAAAGTATTGAGTACAACATCTATAGTAAACTACTGTATTGCACATATTCTTAATAGTCTGTATTTTGCCACTAATATTTTAGTGCAGAGACTCATTTTAAGTATATTTGAAAGTTCATCCTTAACTAGCCCAGTGGCAAAACCTTTCAAACCTGAGAAAAGTAAGCTGTATGAACTTCTCTGAATGTCTTTGTCCAACTGCTGAGCGGTGAGATATCTATGAGGTGAAGGGCACAGGAAACTCGTCGAGACAGTGAGAAACATTGATTCATATTTCACAATTAGTACTAGTATTCTAAGCACACCACCTTGCCTGATGTCATCCTTCAGCTTATGGCACAAAGGCATGCCTTTTTTAAAAAATAAATCAGGCTATTAACTCCTGCACTATAGTACTGCCCCCTCTGGCTAGCAAGCTCCTGCTACTGTATCTCACTAGACCTTGTTAGAGATGGAGTGAAAGCAATGGCAGGGTGGTAAAACATGTTTAGGGGGTTATTTGCACGGAAGTGGAGGATTTTGAAAAATGGGAGAGGATGGGAATTTATTAAATAAACCCAGTAAGGCAGACTTGATGCACTTATGGACTAGGTCCTGATCTTCCCAAGTCCATCAGATCCTGTAAGATCCGGAGGGGTTCTGATTTCCAGCAGACTGGTCTGCCCATCCCTAAATGTATCATCATCTTCTTATAGCTGTGCAGTGGTTCTTTCAAGAGATGTTTCTTGCATGAATCTGAGCTTGGCCTGAGCTAGCTCTCTCTATGTCCTGAAGTAGGATCTGTACAAACTGTTCAGTGACAGGAGTTCTGTAACCTGGGCAACAGGCTTTCCCTCTGTCTGAACCCATTTTACAAAATCTCTCTCAGGTGGATGTATGAAAAACACCAGCAGATACAGGCCCCTAGGTCTATCAAGTCTGCTCAAGTGTGCAGCTATTTGAGTTTACTCTATAGCTGCCCCCCTTCCCTTCCACTAGTTCCCATCCCCAAGATCCTATCCCTCCCCCTCTTAAAACTGTTCACTGATCTAAGCATGTTCCACCTTGCCACCACCCTCTCTGTGAAGTAGTGTCTTCTCAACTCCTTCCTGAACTTGCCCCCTTCCAGTCTCACACTGTGCCCCCTAGTGGCTCTCTCTCCTTTTAGTCTAAACATCCCTCTGTACTGACCCTGTTTATGCCCTTCGTATATCTGAAGGTCTCGATCATATCTTCTCTATCCCTCCTCTCCACCAGGGAGTACATATTGAGTTCTCGTAGTCTTTGCTCATAGGGTTTATCCTCCATTCCTGTTATTGTCCTGGTTGTTCTGTGTTGGACTCTCTCTAGCAGCCTAATATCCTTCTTTAGGAAGGGACGCCAGAACTGCATGCAAAACTCCAGGTTCTGTCTGACCAGCGACCTGTATAGTGGCAGGTTAACCTCCCTCCTCCTTGAGGTGATTCCTCTGGCAATACACTCCAGCATCTTATTAGCTTTAGCTGCTGCCTTCCCGCACTGTGCTGAATGGTTCATTTGCTCTGTTACGAGTACCCCAAGATCCTTCTCCTCCTCTGTAGTGCCCAACTGTATTACCATCATTCTGTAGCTAAACTTACGGTTCCTGATACCCAAGTGCATTACTTTGCACTTTTTTGTGTTGAAACACAGCTGACATGTGTCTGACCATTGTACAGGTTTATCCAGGTCTACCTGCAGTCCTAGCCAGCCCTCTGTGTTGTCCTCCACTGCACCAGTCTTTGTATCGTCTACAAACAGGCTGATGTTATTGTTGACCCCGTCTGATATGTCAGCAATGAATATGCCAAACAGCATTGGCCCCAACACTGAGCCCTGCAGAACCCCACTTGTCACAGCCCTTGGTGAGGAGAGCTCCCCCACCCCCCGTATAACAACTCTATGCTGCCAATCACCGAGACAGTTTTTGACTCACTCCACCAAACCTCTCTCTCCCACCCCCAGGTTCCCCAACTTGCCTATCAACCTCCCATGTGGTACTGAATCAAAGGCCGTGCTGAAGTCCAAGTACAGGACATCCACTGCTTGACCCTTGTCTAGTGCTCTTGTTACCCAGTCAAACAAGTCCACCATGTTTGTCTGACATGATCTACCAGAGACAAATCCATGCTGTCTGTTGTCCTAAAAAACATTCTCCTCCAGGAATGCTACTATCCTCTCCTTGATGAAGGACTCCATAAGCTTCCCCACAATGGAGGTTAGGCTGACGGGCCTATAATTCCCTGGCTCATCCTTGGGCCCACTTTTATGGATGAGCACCACATGTGCCATCCTCCAGTCCAGGGGTACCCATCCAGTCTCCAAGGAGGTATTAAATAAGTCTGCCAGAGGTCCTGCCAGGACTTCTGCCATCTCCTTTGGCACTCTGGGGTATATGCTGTCCAGACCTGGTGCCTTGTCCACCCTCAGGGCTCTCAGACCTTCCAGTACCATGTTCTCTTGGATTACCTCCTCTATGTTTTCCCCCCCCTCCATATACGCACTGCTACCTTCCCCTGCAGGACTGGTCACATTTTTTCTCTGGTGAACACAGAACGGAAGTACTCGTAGAGTGCTTCTGTCTGTCTCCCCCCTTTTCAGCCCACCCCCTGTCCACCTTGATTCTAACAATCTGATCCTTGTATTTTCTTCTCTACCTTATGCAATGGAAGAAATATTTCTCCCCTTCTGTTATCCCCTGTGCCAGCCTAAGCTCTTTTGCTGCCTTGGCTGCCCTAACTCATCTGCTTACCTCCCTCGATTTCTTCACGTAGTGCTCCCTGTTCTCCTACCATTTGGTTCTCATGTATTTCTTGAAGGTGGCTCTTTTTTCCTTAATTTTCCCAAGCACCTTCCTGGATAACCAGCTTGGACTCATGGACCTGGACTTTTTCCCTTGGAGCTTTGAACAGGAGTGTGTTGCCTCAGTTAGGCCAACCTTGATAATCTTCCACTTTCGGTTGGCATCCATATGTGGTTGGATTCTGGCGAGGTGCTCTTCCAATATGACCCTCATCCTCCCAAAGTCTGCCCGCCTGAAGTCAATCACCCTAGTCCTTGTACTGGCTGTCTCCTTACTCATACTAAGGGAGAATCTCACTGTGTGGTGGTGGCTTCCTGCCAGGGGGTCCTCCACCCTTACCTCCTTCACTCCCTCACCGTTTGAGAGCATGAAGTCTAGTATGTTCCCCCCTCTGGTAGGCTGCCCCACCAATTGTGCTAAGAAGCTGTCGGGAGGGCATCCAGGATGACCTGTTCTCTGGCACGAATGGTACTGTAGCCGGGGCAATCCATTCTACCCCTGGCATGTGTAAGTCCCCAACTATCACTGTGTGCCCTTTTGTGTAGACTTTTCTTATCTGCTCCCCTAGCTCTCTATCTACCTCTTCACTTTGGGCAGGTGACCTAAACACCACTCCGAGCCTTGTCCTCCTTTCCTTTGGGTCTTGTATCTGTACCCATAAGGCCTCCGTGCTGTCCTCCTCCCCCTCTTCCCTGCTATAGGAAATTCTCTCCCTTATGTAAATAGCCACCCTCCCTTCTCCCCCCTTACTCTATCCTTCCAGAACAATTTGTATCCCAGAACCACTAGGTCCCAGTCCTGGTATTGGGTGGCCCATGTCCCAGAAATGGCAACTACGTCCACCTCAGCTTCTGTCATCAGTGCCTGCAGCTCAGCAGTTTTGCTTCTCACGCTTCTTGCATTTAAATAGACCACCCTCCAGTTTGTACCTCCCCCGTCTCTGCCTATCCCTAGTCCCCTCCTGCTACCCTCCCTCTTTGAACCAGGATTCTCCCTCCTCTCTTCCCTACTGGCCAGGGAAGGGAGATCTGGTGGCCTCCCTTTCCTGTGACTTAGCTCGTCATCCAGCCTACTGCCTCCTTCCCTACCTAGTTTAACAGTATCCCAGTTGCTATATACTCACCCAGTCTCTGCTTCATGACTGCTGTGCCTTCTCTACTCAAGTGGAGCCTGTCTGGGGCATAGAGATTCTTGTTCCGCCATGTATCACCCAACCCCCAACTAACCCATACCCATTTGACTGACACCATTGCCCCAACCAAATGTTAAACTCTTTTATCCTCTGTTTCTTGACTGTGCTAGCCCTGGGTACAGGGAGAATGTCTGAAAAGGCAACTGAGCTCCCTGCCATCTCGCATAGTCTACCCACCTCCCTAAATCTTTCTTGGACCTCTGTGACCGTGCCCTCTGCCAGGTCATTTCTGCCCAGGTGCACTACAATGTGAGGTTTGTCCTGTCCCTTCCCCACAACCTTATGCAGAAATTGACCCACTGTCCCTGCCATCATGACCGGCATGCACTCCACCCATATACGTCCCCTCCTGGTATTCTTGCCTTTCCATTTCACACCTTTTAGAACTGAGTCCCCTAAGATATGACTGTACCCTTTCCCCTTGCTCCCCCCCGCTTGTTCTCTCTCTCTCTCTCCTGGTCACAGTCTTGTTCACTGTGATCATTGTTCCTGCTCCTTTTACCTCCCGCCCCTCCCATATCCTCCTTTGGTCCATCCCTTGCTCCTCCTCCACCCTCCTTCCCCCTATCCCCACCAGTTGGCCTCTCACCCTCCCTTCTCAGCTCATTTTTCCCATGATCCCCCACTCCCCTTCTCACACTGCTTGGAACAACCTCATCGCCCCTTTTCCCTCACCTGCTACTTGTCCTCTTGATCCCACCCCCTTCTCTCTGCCTGATTTGGCATCTTCACCCCCTCTGCCCCCACTTGTTCATCCCTACCCATCTTTGCCCTCCTCCTACTCCACACATCTTAGCTTTTGTGCCCCTGCAAGTTCCTCTCCCCCTTTATTGTCATCCCCCCACCTAGAAGTACCATTTTCTCATTTATCTGCTCCTTCTCTAACCCCCCCATGCTCCTCTAGTCCCTGGCTATCTAGGCTACCCAACACTGAGAATCTATTATAGCTGTCTGTGGTCCTGCCTTGAGCCCCCCCGGTGTTCAGTATGTCACTTTACTTTCCCGCCTCACCCTAGGCTTTGTCTTCCCTATGTTGTTGACCACTGTCCACTTCCCTGACTCTAGTTCCCTTGGTCCTGGCTTGTATGGTAGTCTTGGCTCCATTAGTGCTCCCCTGCCCTCCCCCCAGTCTGGCCCCTAGGCTGTCTGTGTAATTTATTTGGCCCCCTGTCCTGAGATGGCCCCCCACAGATCCCCCTCCCTTCTTCCCCACAGCTCATTCCTCAGTCATGCAATTTTATCCCTTAGGAGCCCAAGCTGTCTACACACTAAGCACCCACAAGCTCTTCATGAAATCCATAGGAGTATGGCTGCTCCACAGGCATTGCATCCAATTATCCTCCCACTGTCCCGTCTTGCTCCTCTTCCTTAGTCCAGTCTTCTCCCTACTGTCTTCCAATAGACCCTGCTAAGCAAATTGCTGGGCTATGAAGTTTATTGTTTGGAATCTCAGTAGGATTTTTTGCTCTACCAGATCATATCGTTCTGTGTCTCAGTTGTCCATGTGGCTGTAGGCCATCTGAGCCTGACCCATCAAATAGGGTGCCAATCTAATCACGATCTTGTCTGTTGGCCACTGGCACACAGATGCCACTCTTTCAAATGTAGTGCGATACAGTATGCTTGGATATCATTCTCAGCAGCCAGTGTGGTTATAAACTAGTTGTGTCTGAAACACTTTTCTCTAGGTTTGCAACCCTAGGTCAGTAGCTCTGTAGTTCTTGTTCTCTGTGTTCTGTCTGTCAGTCACTGGTAACTTGTCAGATAGCTAGCCAGCGTAGCAACTCAGCAAGGTCCTAGGGTCTCTCCTCCAACACCTCATCATCAGTCTCATCCATTTCTGGCATATGCAGAACTGGTTCAGCTTCTTGGGTCACACAATAGGATCTCTCATGCCTGGCAGCAGCTACTTTCCCAACTTGTCTGCCATGGCTTGAGCCAACATGCCTCTTTCAACTGACAGAGTTTGTCTTCCTCCCTTCTCATATACCTTCATTTCCGATTATGTCTCTGGGTTCCAAAGCTGCTTGTTCCCCTCTCATCTGAATGTAACCCACTTCTCACACTATATGTTACAGGGTGTGGGTGTGCAAAGTTCAACAGAGTCAGGAAATAAGGTTCAGCACATTGTAGCTTGTATGGTTTTATTGAAAACTAACAAAATAAAATTTATAAAAAACAAAATACATATGTAGGAGGTATCAGAGTGAACTTGCAGGGTATACTGCTTAATTCAGAGGCATAAATATAGCCCAAAATATTTGTCAGGACTAAGTCAGCATGACTTAATCCTGGAAACAGAGGAACTCCAATGAGCATGTCAGGGCAGTAGATCTAGCTCCTTGCTTTATCAATACCTTGACTGTACTGAGCTCTTCCCTCCTGAGCAGGGTGATTTGGGTACTTTTTATAGACTGCCTCTGAGGTCAGCTGATCCACCGATAAACCTATCGCAATTCTGAGGACAACAACAAGTTTCATTTACAATATACAAGAACATCACATACTGTACACAGTGGCTGAGAACCTTAAACAGACATGTATCCCTTTTTAAATGCAGAATGCAGAGTTAAAACCAGGGCCCCATGTTCACTGCGGCAAACTGGACCTACATTCTGCGGCAGGACCTCATGCTTGCTGCGGTTAGGCTGAGAGCAATTCTGAAGTGATTCTGTGGCAATTCTGTGATGGACTTTACATTCTCTGGCAACTCATATGATCCCCAAAATAAAATCTAATTACCCAGAAAGAAGGCTCAGGAAAACGCAACCTGGGGCAGTTTGGCAGATGCACAAGCATGGCAATGAAAAGCAATTCTGGAATCATGATTTGGATTGGATGTAGATCATAGGGCAAGTGAAGGGTTATTTATTTTTCACTGCAGCCTGTTTTATTGTCCCATGGCTCCCTCCCACCAGCCCAGTGCTGGTTTACCACAGCTATGCTCCTGCGAATTTCTTTCCCTGCCTGCACAGTTGCTTGAAGACCAGTACCGCCTGGTTGTGTACCAGTGCTGCTCCAATGGCTCCTCCCACCCACTTGCTTGAAGCCTGGTGGTGATGGTTTGTGCTGTAATGCTGCTCTAGTTGCTACCTCCTGCTTGCGCAGTTTAATGCCGTCGGTGTTGTTTGTATTAGTGCCACTTGGCTTCCATATCTTCTTCTTTCCCACTCTGTAGGGATTTACTGTGAGGCTAGAGAGTCACTGGACCATATGTTGCATTAGACAAAGGTCCAGAAAGCCTCACATTTTTGTCTACAATAATTACTGATACTTTTTTATTCCCCAGTTCTGTAATTGGCAAATAGAACCACCATTCTTTTTCATAAAATAGACTTCCTGAGGTTCCCTCAGTGTTTGTAGAAGGCCATAGTGGTCATAAGCTTCAGGGCTGAGTGCCAGTGGATTGGAAAGGGGTGGCCCCACTGACTACTGCAACCAAGGGGGGGGGGATGGATGCATAATGGTGCTGCCTACAACTCACACTAATGCCATTTTAAGCTTGATCACAATCATTTTAGCCATTTAGTTGGGGTTTTCAGTGCTGATGGCCATTTTTACTGCACCACAAAATGCTGTTTCTGCAGCAGAGGCTTGTTTCTGCAACAGGACCATGTTTCTGCAGCAGTTGCTGCAACTGCAGAATCGTAGAAAACATGAGGCCCTTGTTAAAGCTGAACAGAACCGTCTCTGAAATAAGGTTAATTAGGAGGTGATGCTCAGCCCAAGACCACCTTAACCCCACTTAACCCCACTTTTTTGTAGTTTAATATAGCTTTGTACCTTTTCTTACAGTGTTTCATGTAGTGAGGGGAGGGAGTATATTGGATATTTATTCATATTACATTGAAGAAACACTGGCTGGGCATTGAACTGTTCAAGTCTCACTTTGAGGGTTTTATAAACGTAGCTTTAAACAAGAGCTTTACAGGGCTGACTGTGATTTTTTTTTATCTACAAGCTATACAAACAATAAAACAAAACTAAAAATACAGGCACATGATCCACGTCAGGACAGCGCTGTTGTGAGCCCTGAACCTCAGTGGTGGTGGGGGGGAGGAATTATAGCAAGAGACCTGGGGAGGAATTACAGCAAGTGACCTCTGTGGCTACAGAGCTCAGTTACAGTTGGGCTTACAAGCAGTAACAGGCACATAGCACAATTTATTATTGTCTCCAAGAGGCAGACAGTTTTAGTATTAAACATAAATGCCCAGATATTCAAACTGCGCCAGGCTGTGGCGCAAGCCTGGGTGCAGCACAACTTGGCTGCGCAGGGGTGTAGACTGGACGATATTCAATGGAGCTGCACCATGGCTCAGCAGCATTGAATATCGCACCCTGGCCACCCGCAGTGCACGTGGCACAGTGGCACTGCGCCAGCACCAGTTGCCAGAGTGGAGCATGGGGATGCGCTAGCACAGGTTCCATTGCGCAAGGTGCAGCAACCATGATATTCAAAAGTTGACATGTAAATGGGGCCATAATGTATGCAAGGTGCACATGGGGCCATTTGCATGTCATTATGGCCCCATTTGCATGCAGGTGTGCCAATCCCCGATGACTTGTACCTGGCGCCCTGCCAAGCAGCAGCTGTTGGGGACTGACACCCCCTGCAGAGCGGCAATGTGCCCCACAGCCTGATCGCTGGCTGAATCCAAATAAAATAAACCGCTATCCCTGGTGGTCCAGTGGACCTGACTGCCCGATTGCGGGCTGTATTAAAAATAAAGAAAGCACTATCCCTGGTGGTCCAGTGGACTTCTGCCCGCCCGATCGTGGGCTGAAGTAGAATGAAAGTTAATTCCAATATCCCTGGTGGTCCAGTGAACCACTGCCTACATGATCACGGGTTGTAATAGAATTAACGAAACCCATCATCCCTGGTGGTCCAGTGGACCACCTCCCCTCACCACTGATCCCCACCGCCGTGCTCCTCCCCAGTCAGCGGTGGGTGGCACCACCCACCTGCCTGCTGCCCGCCGCCACTGACTCTGACACCATCGGTGGGGCTGTCGCCCATTGCTCCACAGTGTGAGCCAGCGGGCAAGCAGCCCATGTACCGTGCTACACACACCAGATGTGAATGGGATCCATTCACATATCTGGTATGTGCTAGTATATTATGGGGCTGCATGCCCATCGGCTCATGCTGTGGACCAATAGGCGTGCAATACCGATAATTAATCGTCGGCGAACTACGGGCAGCAGGCAGGTGAGTATGCCACCCGCTGATTGAGAAGGGCTGGTGAGAATCAGCAAGCGGAAAAATCACTGGACCACCAGGGATGATGGGTTTCGACTAATCTACCGCCGCCGTCAGGTGGGCAGTGTCCTGCCACCGAATAATGGAGCTCTTTTCATTCTACTTCAGCCAGCGATACGAGCAGCAATGATCCACTGGACCAACAGATTGAATTTATCTTTGTATACTGATGCCCGTAATTGGGCATGGGGGGCCACCACCACGGAGGTGCAGCCGGAGCTCGAGTGGCCACCCATGGGTGGCAGCTGTCGTGTTGTGCCCTGCAATACGGCAGCTCACCTGTGGGTGGCCAGCCCTTGCTCCTTTTTTTTTTTGTGTAACTTTGTGCTGACACAGGTAGGGGTTGCGCATGCATGGCTCCGCACATCCTGGGCTAAATATCGGGCTGTACAGAGTATACATGGGCATGCCCCCCCACCTGCACCTGCATACATTACTGATGCGCTCCGGTGCATCGGGATTTGTGTAGTGCACTTTCCCCTTTTGAATATTAACAATAATAATACAATTTATTTGATTATGTGCCTTTCAAATATTTCAAGGTGCTGTACAAAGCAACATAGCATCAACGTAACAATACATACTCTGACAATACAACCAATAAAATATTTAAAATAAACAATTAAAATACAACAGGAAATGCCTGATTCCATAAAAATGACTTTAAAGCCTTCTTAAAACTATCCACCATTGTACTTTCTCGGAGCTGACGGGGCAGAGAATTTCAGAGGGTGGGAGCCACAAAACCAAAAGCACGGGCTCCAAAAGACTTCAAATTCACCCTCAGTATCTCCAGCAACCCCTCGTCAGCTGAGCGAAGCTGTCTCAGAGGGGTGTAAGGCACCAGAAGATCTTTCAGGTAGTTGGGACCTAACCCATGTAGGGCTTTGTAGGTCAGAAGACCCACTTTAAAGGTGATCCGCCACTGTATTGGCAGCTAGTGCAGCGTGCACAGCACAGGGGTAATATGGGACCTTCTAGACACCCCAGTCAACAAACGTGCTGCTGCATTCTGCACTAGCTGCAAGCGGTGGATATCAACCCCAGCAAGCCCTAGGTACAGGGAGTTACAGTAATCAAGACGAGATGTCACAAAGGCATGGACCAAAACCGGCAAATCGCCTGGTGGAACCAGGTGCTTAATCCTGGAGATGTTTCTAAGATGAAAAAATGAAGTCTTGACTACTGCAGACACGTGCTAATGAAGGGTCGAGCCAGTGTCAAGCTCCACACCCAGGTTACGCACCCGTTCAGAGGTAGGGATCTGGTCTACCCCAAGAACTAATCCAGAGGGGGACCCTTTCCCTAGACCCTCAACCCTGTGACCGGGGTCCACCACCATAACCTCAGTCTTTCCTGGGTTCAACTTCAAACCACTGGTATTCATCCAGTCTTGGATACCAAGGAGGCAGTTATTCAGCACCGAGATAGCACTAACCTGGTCAGGTGCAAAAGACTGGTAGAGCTGGGTATCATCAGCATAGCAGTGAAACCTCAGCTCATACCGTCTTACAATGTCTCCGATGGGTAGCATATATACTGCGAATAACATGGGTGAAAGCACCGAACCCTGAGGTACCCCACAAGGTAGAAAGAAAGCCCCGGATGAACATAAACTGGAAACAACTCTCTGTGTTCTCCCCAGGAGGTAAGATGAAAACCATCTGAGGACCACACCTGAAAGCCCACAGATGGACCTCAGACGTTCGAGCAAAACCCCATGATCCACAGTATCAAAAGCTGATGATAGATCAAGGAGAACCAGAATATAGCGGTGACTCCAATCCCTCGCCATCAGAAGATCATTGAGCACCCGAACCAGAGCAGTCTCGGTGCTATGCCTCTTACAAAAACCTGACAGGAGAGGCTCGTATAAACTATGGATGGTCAAATGGTTATCAAGTTGAGCCGTCACAACTTTTTCAATAACCTTCCCCACAAAAGGGAGGTTAGAGATCGGATGGTAGTTGGCTAGGTCATTCGGGTCTAAGGAAGCTTTCTTCAGAAGTGGAGTCACCACCCCTTCCTTCAGAGAGCTAGGGAAAACTCCCATCTCCAAAGAACACCGAATAATCCGAGCAAGGACAGGGCCAATAAGTTTGCTACATCCTATAATCAAGGAAGTAGGACCCGGATCCAAACTACAACATGTTGGGCGCATCTCAGAGACAATCCTCATAGTGTCCACGAGGTCCAGAAGATTAAAGGAACTCCAGGAAACTCCGGGCTCTGCGACAACACACTGATCAACTGTAACAGCCTTGGAGTGAGGTCGGGGACACTGCCTCTGAATGTCTTCCACCTTATTCGCAAAGAATCAGGTGATCTCCTCACAGTCATTCTGCGTAAAAACTTGTTGGACCTGCCGACAGGCTGGGTTGCACAGTCTGTCAGCAGTTCTGAAGAGCTGAGCCAGTCAATTCCGAGTGACAGAAATTTCCCTGGACAGGAATTCTGCCTTCTTACGGGAAAATTCTGTTTGATAGAGCTTATAATGCTCTAGCAAAATAAGATGGTCGTCATCCAAGGCAGTCTTCCTCCACCGACGCTCCAACCTACGCCCCAACCTCCGCAACCCTCTCAATGCCCCATCAAACCAAGGGGCAACAGGACAGCGCGGAAGGGGGCGAACACGGATTGGTGCAATCTGGTCAAGAGCAACCAAGATGGCCCCATTATGGGCCACCACCAGCCGCTCAGGATCAGAGAACAATTCATCACACAACGAGAGGTCAATAACTGCCATCAGGTCTTCGAGGGCAACATCCGCAATAGGCGGTACTTGACCAACTCCACGAGGGCCAACCTGCAGGGGCCTCAAATTGAATCCAACTGAGTAATGATCAGACCAACCAACCGGTTCCACCACCAAGTCGGATGCCTCGATCCCCAGGAGAAAACCAGATCAAAGAGTGACCTCCCTTGTGAGTAGCTGTGGAAATAACCTGAGTGAAGCCAAGAGATGTCATCACCTGGAGGAAATGTTGACCAAAAAGCGAAGATTCGTCATCGACCCATGCATTGAAATCACTCAGCACCATCAATCTGGGCGATTCCAAGCTCCAGGGCACATCAGTGGGTTGCACATGCGCAACCCTTTTGAATATCTGGGCCATAATGTTTATTTTTGAGAAAAAGTCTGACTAAGGGCCTTGCACTTCTAGTGTTTCTGTTCAGTTCCAAAGCAGTAACAAGTCAGACAGCACAATCTGAAGGAGAGAAAGAAAAAGATAAGAAAATATCTTGTATAAGGTACATTTTATTTAGGACATACATCTTGTGCAGGTGGCCATTTACAGGAAAGCACACAGTAGCAGAGTAAAAGGAAAAAGGGCTGTGCAAGAGAAAAACAGATAAGTGCTTTCTATTTTTTTTTATAAAGTATCTAGGTACAGTCTACAGACATCCATTTTATTTTCTTATCCTGGCAGTTTTACTTACCAATAACAAGCAAACTTGTGCGAGGCCTTAACCTTGTCACACTATGGTCACAGCCTCCAATCAGATCCCTAGGGAAAATGGAGAGTACTTCATGGGCACGGCCATCTTTATGCTCTCTGATCCTCTGCTATAGTGTGCAAGGTTCATAGGGGAAAAGAAAATGACCACAGATGTAGAAACCAGTCAAAGCAGCTGTCTGACCTCTTGGCCCACATCCTATTTGACACAGCTGTTTGATAGCTGGCAAGTGAGGGCAGTAAATCATAAAGAATGCATGCTGGGTAGTAAGGGCAAAAGGAAGCCCAGGCGTTAACAGACCACTTGTGAGCTGGAGGACCCTCAGGGTTCTCACTTGCCATGAGTATAGCTAATAAGGTGGCTGAAGAGTGTAATTGACAACACAGCTCAGAGACTGACTGCAGAGGCTACAGGGGCAGCACTGATTCTAGATTTTAGATTTAATCTCTTACTTTCTATATATTTCCTATCAGTGCACTATATGTAATATTTTGCCACTGAATCAATTCTATATAAATGTTAATCTTTCTAACTAAACTCACTTTGGCTATTACATGTATCCATTTGCATAGATGTATTCTAAATGTAAATTTAGCCTATCCAACCAGCGAGTATTGTGAAATGCTGAAACTCAGAATCCAGACACCCAGAATATCAAGCCTGACATTGCATTTGCTGACAGATCGGCATCCCGATGGATGAAAGCCTGACTCTCGAACTTGTAATGACATGGAGTTGATTATATTATTTTAGGGGGGGTGTGGGGTGTGGAGCCCCCATCCCACCTACAATAATGACATAATTGAGGTGTCCGGCTTTCCACCGTCGGGATGGTGATCTGTTCAACAAATGCAATGTCGGGATGATGGGCTCAGGTTCCTGGGTGTAGAGATTCCGAGTGTCAGCATTCCATAAGTAATCCTCTAACCAAACTTATATGTCTATTATATGTATCCATTGTATATATGTACTCTATATGTATTTATGAAATGGGGGAAAAAATCCAGGGTTTTGATTGTTTTATACCTGTGCATCAAAGCCATTCGATGCACAGGTAAAAAACAAGTACTCTATACCAGGACTGCATTGAAAAAACTATCAGTGTACCAATAGAACGTTCATGTTTTGAAATGCTGCCATGTTTTTCCATCCTTTAGTGAGGAAAAAGCAATCCCTGTGTATTTTTAATTAGTAATCTAACCCCAGGTGAAATGTTACCTTTTGCAGTGAATAAAATAGCGATCTGATTTCTGCGATCTAGTGAAATTATCAGATTTCTTTACATCCTGCAGTCAAGTCTGCTTGCCTCACTGTGGCTATCCTGCTGTGCTCCATGATTTAAAACAAATAACAAAAAAAAAGACCTCAACTCAATTTTTTCTTTTAAAACATGTTTTTCGTGTGTGTGTGTATGTATGTGTGTGGTGTTTGGTGCCTTTGTGCCATTGGTTGAACCAGTCCTATATGTTTATTCTGTCACTTATCCTGCTGTGGCTATCTGCTGTACTCCACAATTTAAATAAACAAAAGATGTTTACACAATTATTCTTTTAAAACATGTATTTTTCTCATTGGCTTGCGTATTTCCTGCTCGGCTGTTTTTTGGGTGGTGGGGATGTGTGAAAAGAGGGACAGATAACACTTCCCCTACGGGTGCTACAGTACAAGTTACTTTAAACTGTTCCATCAACTCACTCTCCTAGAATTGTTTTTTTGTGATGCTACTGGATTGGCAACTCAAACTCTTGAAGCTTTCAACTATGTTCCAACCATCCTTCACTGCCTATTCAGCTCACATGTAACTGTTTAGTGAAATGGCAGTAGCTGCATTTTCATGGCATTGTTTATAAATATCACAGCATTCCTTAAGAGCATTGTTTATAAATATCACAGCATTCTTTAAGAGCATACCTCTCAACCTCCTGCCTCATAAATCAGGGACAAGGCTTAAAAAAATCAGGGACAAAGGACAGAAATCAGGGACACATCTTCAAAATTAGAGATAGCCACCCAGAAAGCTGGTAGAATATGGGGCTTAGTGCAAAATGCATTTTCTTACGAAGAACAAGTCTGTAACTTTAATGCTTGACATTGTTTTGTGCTTACAGTCCCCACTGTTTAGCCACAAAAACACAAATTTTAGGAGGAACAGAGTAAAATATTGAGGCAAAATCAGGGACATCCCTGAAAATCAGGGACACTTGAGAGGTATGCTTAAGAGCATTGTTTATAAATATCACAGCATTCCTTATGAGCATTGTTTATAAAGAGCATAGTATTCCTTAAAAGTTGTTTAGTCTTCCTTCTGAAATGAAATTCAAGCACTCAATTGAAAATAAAGCTTATAGATCATAGCAGCTAGATGCAAAGCAAAACTAAACTTTTACCAGTTCACTGAACTAAACCTGGCATAGATTAGGAAACTCATTGAACAATGCTACACCAGTGAGTTGAAGGAACAGTTTAATGTGACTTGTACTGTAGCTGTGTATATGCTGTGTGTGTGTGTGTGTGTGTGTGTGTGTGTGTGTGTACCACATGCTGCCACTTCATGAAAAAAAAAATAACACAGTTGTCTCTTTCTCTACCGACCCAGAGCTACTTACTATTTCAAAAAAAAAAATCAACAATGATACATGTTAACAAAAAATTCCACAGCAGTACATGGGGGAGGAGTAGTGTTCTTGCATCACTTTGTCCAGCACAGACATAATATCATAATGATGTCATTATGTAGTAGGCAGAAGGACTTTTTTTATCTTAAATCAGCATGAATGGGAAGGAAGATGGCAGCCATGCTGGGCCAGCCGTTAGGAAGCAGAAATTAAGCTGCTTTTGCTGTTTGCTGTTTGTTTTAGTTTACTTTCTGTCTTCATTTTTTTACTTTATTAGCAATAAGTCCTTTTTATTTATTTTTACATAGATACATAGATACATAGACAGTGTCGGCAGATAAAGGCCTATGGCCCACCCAGTCTGCCCATTTGAGCTTGCAAGTTCAGTTTGTTTTCCTAGAAGTCTGTTGCCCCTTACCCTGACCTCAGAATTCCTTTATGTCTATCCCATGCATTCTTAAATCTCGTGATTGTTCCAGCCCCACCACTTCCTCTGGCAGGGTGTTCCACTTGTCCACCACACGCTCTGTGAAGAAATTCTTTCTTCATGTTTCCTCTGAATCGTCCTCCTCCAACTTCATCCCATGCCCTCTAGTCCTGGAACATCTTTTTCGCTTAAAATATTGTTTTCCTGCACCCTGTTCCTCCTGTAAGATACTTGTATGTCTCTATCATATCCCGCCTCTCCTCCTCTCCTCCAGGAGTACATGTTCAGTTCCTTCAACCTGTCTTCATAGGACTTGTGATGCAATCCATGCACCATCTTTGTTGCCCTCCTCTGAACCTTCTCTACCCTGTCTATGTCCTCACGTGGGTATGGTCTCCAGAACTGTACACTGTACTCCAGGTGGGGCCTCACTAGTGTCTTGTATAGCGGAATTATGACCTCCCTTTTCCTGCTGGTGATGCCCCTGCCTATACATCCCAGCATCCTATTTGCTTTATCTACTGCCTTGTCACACTGTTTCCCTACCTTGAGGTCATCAGAGATGACAACCCCAAGATCCCTTTCCTGCTTGGTGCATGCTATATCCTCACCCCCCAGTAGTTGCCTGTAGTTGTAATATTGCTATCCAACTTGCTGCTCAAGTCTGGAGGATTGGGGAGTTTGGCCATACCTTGCTTGGACTGGCGGTGATCTCTCACTGCTCATAGCCTGTAGCTGATTTTAACACAGGACAAGTTAAAGGATTTGGCTGGGGAGAACGGGGACTGTTGTTGGAATTTATTGCATCTGAACCCTGCTGGTGGAGTTTTTGAAATGTGAGGATGCTGTCCCAATTGGTGAGCTCTGGGGAAAGTTTATTGCTGGAGAGTTGTACTGGGTGAGGGATCCACCTGTGCTTCCAGGAGCTGCTGCCCGCTGTTCTGTCCTGGACCGGCAGGAGTCGCCTTGTTTGGCCTCTGGGGAACCGGAGGGGAATTGGGGCTTCTCCTAAGCCACCTTGAGGATCAGCCAGGGGGTTGGTTCGCTAAGGTGCCTGTAGCCGTTGGTCACAGGCAGACAGGACAGCGGCTAGCTTTGGATGGTACAGTTGGGGGGTGTCTGTCTACCTCCCCTGGTTTTGCAATCTCCAAGCTCTTTACTCAGCTCTGACCCCTTTGGAGTGACTAAAGAGGATTACTCAGAATGGGCAACATTAGCGTGGAGCTGCTGCTGAGGAAAATATTTGGAGGAGTTTGTTGACTCAGCAGTGAACTTTATTATCCCTCGCATCCTGCGTTAAGTTGGGTTCATCAGGCCACTCTCCTTGGTCATAAACTGTGCTCCTGAAAGTTAATTCTGCCTCCCTTCCTGGCTTTTGTTACACGGGTGTATGGGCAGTGAGAGTGCTACACACACTGTTTTCTTTTTTAATATTTCAAGTTACTTGGTTCAAACTTGAGTTAATGTGGATTAACTGTGGAGTCCTTCCCCACTATGTGAGAGGTGGTATCAGGGCAACACTACAGATACCAACCCGAGCTATCTTAACATTCCACTCAATAATTTTGCTGGAGTTCATGCATGCACATGAGAAGTGCTGCATTTGGGCCATGTACAGAGTTCTCCTTTTGCTGTAGAGGAGATGGTTTTATCTGAATTTATGTGATTTTTTCCTCTTTAACAAGACTTTAAATACTGTTGAATCAAACAGTATATTTGTGAAGAGGCTTGCTGATGACTGCTTCTTTAGTTTATTTGATTTAATCATTATTTCTGGTGTGTTATTGTGGGGGAATAAGGTTGGGTTAGTTTAATATTAATTTTATTTAGTGTTATTTGTTTTTTGTTTTAACTCCTGCCCTCTCTGTGAGAGAGAAAGAGAGCAAGAGAGCAGGGGAGTTATTATTAAAATTATGAGAGGGTGGGTTTTTATTATTTAAAAGGTTGGTTTGATAGGGGGTTTGATAATTATATGTTTATCAATATAAAGGGGAGGAAGTGTTGGCTGTGTGGGGTTGTAAAGCAGACATAGTGTTATTTAGATTATTTGAAATATGTGCTGGGGTGTTAAGGATACAGTCAGGCGGTACTCCCCCTCAAGACTAAAGGATCTCCATCTGTTTGAATATCCTTCACTTCCTCCAGAAGTTTATAAAAATTGCAGAGCTTTTGACATTTTGAGACGGAGGAGTGTAAGGAATAGGAGATCCTGGAACTCTTGGGCGGGATGGGAAAGGAGTGGGCTGATAGAGACAGTTAGAACCAGGAGATGCCCTGGGGCGAAATGGATACAGGAGCGAGGCTTACCTTGCCTTGTGCCCATATGCAAGGGCACTGACTTGGTCAGGCAGGAGGTGGAGTCATCCTTGGACTCTCGTCCCTTTCGGGCAGTGTTAAGCAATGCCAGGTCTATCAGGAATAAGACTGCAGTGGTGGCAGATCTTGTTGTGTCTGTTACTGAGACCTGGCTGGATGAAAATGTGGGCCCTATTTTAGAGTCTGTGGTTCCGGCCTGGGTCTCGGAGATTCACAGCCCAAGAGTGGACCATAGGGGTGGGGGGGGGTTGCAATCTGTTTTAGACAGGAACTGGATCTCAGGGAGGTGCCAGTTGGATGTATCAATTCCTTTGAGTGTATTGTGAGTGCAGGTGCAGGCTACAGGATCCTTCTCATTTATCGTCCACCAGGTGATGGGAGGGAATTCCTGAGGAAGGTTGCAGACTTCATCACCGAGAGGGTATTGGAGTCCCACCAATAGTTAATTTTGGGGGACTTCAATGCCTGGGTCAATGATGAACTCTTGCTTTTTGTACAAAACTTCCTCCAATTGATGGATTCATTGGGCCTGACACGGGTTGTTACCTCTGCAACTCATGAGGGGAGACACTCATTGGACTTGATATTCCATCTGGGGATGGAAATCTCTGGTGTGGAGGTGAAGCCTATTGGTTGGTCTGACCATCACACCCTGAAGTTCAGTTTCGCAGCCTCCTGAAAGAGGCCTTCCCCTAAGGGGATAGTACAGTTCCGTCCTTTAGGAGGAGTTACCTCAGAAGGCCTAATGATGGAGCTGGAGTTCTCGGGATTGCAAATGGATAGCATTTACCCAAGGCCCCTAGTGCTGGACTTTAATAGGGGGATCTGGGTGTCATTGCTCCAACTCGTGTTTGCCCTTGCTCACTTTGTCCAGGGGCTCCATGGTTTACCGGGAGATCCGTGGATTGAAGAGACAGGGTTGAGGATTGGAGAGATGCTGGTGGAAAAATCACCTGGAGGTGGACAAGCTTAGATTGTTGGATCATTACAAGATCTACCAATCAGCAATTTCCCATAAGAAGGCAGAGTTCCTGTCCAGGGAAATTGCTGCAGCGAGGAATAGACTGGCTCAGCTCTTCCAGACTGTGGAAAGACTGTGCAATCTGTCTTCATGCCATTCAAGCATTGTCACATTTACAGTGTGAAGAGTTTGCGCTGTTCTTCGCTTATAAGGTGTCCACCATCAGGGATAAGATCAACCAGTGCCTCCCCATTGGGTCTTGTATCAGTCAAACGAATGGTACTAATGCTCAGTTGACTTGGTTCACCTTTAGCCAACCGTCAGTCATAGATATAAAGAGGATTGTCCAGACTTTGCATCCAACCTACTGTAGTCTGGATCTGAACCCTACTCACCTACTAGTGGGGTGTGTAGAGGTCATTGGCCTGATCCTGACTGGGATAGTGGTGGCTTCATTGGAGAGAGGGATCTTTCCAGATCCCTTAAAGGAGGTAGTAGTGTGCCCCCTTCTGAAAAAAACCTCCCTTGATCCCGACTACCCAGCAAACTACCAACCAGTCTGGAATCTTACCTTTTTAGGGAAGGTTATCAAGAAGATGGTCACTCTGCAGCTAGAGGATCATTTAACCAGCCACAGTATCTATGACCCTCTCCCAGTCTGGCTACAGGAAATGGCATCGCACTGAGACAGCTCTTGTACAGGTACTAAATGATCTCCTGATGGTGAGAGGTCAGAGAGCTTGTTCCATCTTGGTTCTCCTTGATCTCTCAGCAGAATTTGACACTGTAGATTATGGAGTATTGCTCGAGCACCTGTGGTTATTCTGTGGACTAAGAGGGGTGGTCCACAGTTGGTTTCAGTCTTTCCTTGAGGGCAGGACTCAGAGAGTAGTGTTGGGGATTTATTCCTTGGCCTCTCACTGCCTGCTCTGTGGGGTGCCACAGGGTTTGGTGTTGTCCCCCATGTTATTAGCGGTGTATATGCTCCCACTGGGGGGACATTATAAGATGATATGGGCTGAGATTTCATTACTATGCTGATGATTCTCAGCTCTACATGTCTTTTGTGCCCGGGCAGGAGTCTGATTCAATCACAGTGTTTAACAACTGCCTGCTGGAGAAACAGAACTGGATGAGTACCAGTTAGCTTAGGTTGAACTCAAGTAAAACAGAGGTATTGGTGGTGGATCCAGGGGTGAGGATGTTAGGTTCATGGGCAGGGAAACCCTCAGGTTTATTTCCGGGGAGGACCCTGCTTATGGCCTCTAGCCAGGTGCGTAACCTTGGTGTTAAGTTTGATGAGGGCCTGACCCTGAGGGCACAGGTGTCGGCTGTAGTCAAATCTTCCTTCTTCCATCTAAGGAGTATAGCATGGGTGAAACACCTGGTTCCACTTGAAGATCTTCCCATCCTGGTCCACGCCTTAATTGCCAGTCATCTTGTTTACTGTAATGACCTCTATCTAGGGCTGCCGGGGGTGGATATCCGCTGCTTGCAGCGCTGGTGCAGAATGCGGCAGCCAGGTTGTTGACTGGAAGCCCCAGATCCAGTCGTATAACACCTGTGCTGCGCGAACTGCACTGGCGGCCTGTACAGTGGCAGATCACCTTCTAGGTCACGTTGCTGACCTATAAGACCCTACATGGGTTGGGACCCCACTACCTGAAAGAACTCCTGTTTTCTTACTGTCCCTTCCACTCTTTTCAATTCTCTGATGAGGGATAGCTAAAGATTCCCGGGGGAACCTTGAAAACATCTAGTGGAAGAACTTTTGCCTTTATGGCACCTACCCTGTGGAATTCTCTACCTCATCAGATACGTGATAGCCTGACTGTAGAAGGGTTTAAAAAAACCTTGAAAATGTTTTTATTTGAATAAGCATTCCTGGAAACTTAATGTCTGTGATGTTTAAATGTGTCTTAATTATTATGGATTTTAAAAATTGTTATTTTGAAAATTTTGTAAAGGTGCCCTGACCTCAGGAAGGCCGTTTTATATAAATAAATTTTACCTTACCTTACCATAAGCAAATCCTATTTTTCATATTTAAAAATTATTTTTCTACCTCTAAAAAGTTGTTAAAGAAGGAGGCCCATTTTATAAGTGCAATAAGACACTCCAGGGGTGTGCATGGAACAGATTTTACCACACTTCTAAGGGCTGAAGGCACTTGGCCTACTGCCTCGTGCCTCACTACATCCCTGGGCATGTGGTCAAATCTGTTCCATGCACACCTCATCACGTCTTATTGCTTACATATTTATGTACCTATCTCATATGTATAAAATCCTGTTACCTTGTCCCCAGGTCGCACCTGGAAATGAGCCTCAGCTCAGTGTGCCTTTCCTGATTATCAAATATTTAAATAAAATAAATAAAAAAAGAAAAAATTCTCAGTGGAGTAGGAAAAGGTAGAGACTTCTGCACAGAGCAACTCCTACATGGAGCATTCCATAGAAAATAGCTACCATGAAGACAGATGCTAGAATAAGAGAGCATATGCAGAGTTTTTTTCATCCTGCCTTGTAAGACTGGATACCAATCAATGTCCAGCCAGGCCAGATTAGCACATCTTCAGCTGTTTGATGAAAAGTCCTCACTTGTGGTGAAGTGGAGTTAGTATCTCTTAAGGGTGAAAATGATCATAGAAACATAGAAATGTATCAGCAGATAAGGACCACTTGGCCCTCCCAGTCTGCCCATTTTTTCCTACCTACAGTATCGCTGCAGACCCTGCTTGATTTCTTGCTCTTTCTCCCTCACCCCATTCTTTTCCACTAAGATTTTCTCATGTCTATCCCATGTATTTTTGAACCCCACCACCTCATCTGGTAATATACCACTCTATCTCTGAAGTACTTTCTCACATCTCTGCTGGCTTTAACCCCTCCAGCTTCACAACATGTCCCCTTATTCTTAAGCACCTTTTTTCCTGAAAAATATGTTCCTCCTGTACATAATTTGCCCCTTAAAGCATTTAAAGGTCTCTATCATATCCCCCTTCTCTCTTCTTTCTTCCAGAGTGTACATATTGAGTTCCTTCAGTCTCTCGTCGTAGGGCTTTTGATGCAGACCAATACCATTTTAGTTGCCCTCCTCTGGACTGCCTCCACTCTGTCTATGTACAGTATTTCTGGAGATGTGGTCTCTAGAACTGTACACAGTATTCTAGATAAGGTCTCACCAGCAGTCGCTACAGAGGCAACACCACCTCCCTTCTTCTGCTGGTGATACCTCTCCCTATGCACCCCAGCATCCCACTAGCCCTCCCAACTGCCTTGTCACACTGCCTGTCCACTTTTAGGTCATCAGAGATGATTATCCCCAGGTCTGTCTCCTACTTGGTGGTCATCATAACACTCCCTCTGTTGTGTACTCTGCCACTGGGGGTTTTGTACCCCAAGTGTTTTATTTTGCACTTTTTCACATTGAAACCCAGCTGCCATACCCTTATTCACTTCTCAAATTTTCTCAGGCCTCTGCTCATTCTTTCTACTCCCATGGAGTGTCCACCCCATTGCAGATTTTGGTGTCATCTTCAAAGGGGAAGACTTTCCTCTCCAGCTCCTCTGCAATGTCAGCTATAAATTTATTAAGGAGGATCTGACCTAACACTGATCCCTGAAGCACCCTCTACTCCTCAGAATGAACTCTGTTTACCACTACCCTCTGCCTTCCATCCTATAACCAACTTCTTAACCAGTTTACCACCTTTAGACCAACTTCTAAGCTACCCAGCTTGCTTAATAGCCTCCTATGTGGAACAGTGTTGAATGCCTTACAGAAATCTAGGAATGCCACATCCACTTCTACACCCTGATCTAATTCCTCAGTCACCAAATCAATGAAATATATCTGATTCAATTGATATTACCACCTTCCTTTGAATCCATGCTGTCTCAGGTCTTGTAACCCATTTGATTAAAGATATTCCAATATCCCTTTCATCAGCAATCATTTCATTAACTTTCATACCACAGATGTCAGGCTGACTGGCCTATAATTGCTTGCCTCCTCCATGTTACCACTTTTGTGAAGAGGGACTATATCTGCCATCCTCCAGTCCTCCAGAACCACTCCTGTTTCCAGTGAGTTGTTAAATAGGACTGCCAGAGGTGCAGCCAGTACCTCCCTGAGCTTCCTCAGTACCCGAGGATATACTCTGTCTGGTCCCATTGCTTTGTTCACTTTCAGATTAGCTAGTACCTTTAGGACTCTTGCCTCTGAAAAAAGGACTGGTGTCCACCTTTCTCCATTCAGAGCTCCTGATACTTTTTGTGCCCCCCTCCCCTTCTCCTTCCACCTTGAACACTGAACAAAAGTATTTGTCCAGGATGCCTACCTTTTCCTGGTCCCCCTCTATGCAGTCCCTCCCCCATCCCTTTTAAACCTTACATCCCTTTCCTGGTCCTCCTCTTTTCACTTACTTACCTAAAAATGTCTAGTCCCCTTTCATTACCACTTGGGCTGTTCTCTCTTCACTGTGTGCCTTCCTTACTTCTCTCTGTTTCTTCTGATAACCTCCCTATTCTCCTCCCTCTGCATCTCTTTATATCTTCTGAATGCTACCTTTTTTGCCTTTACCACTCCAGCCACCTTTTTTGAGAACCATGGCAATCTCATTTTCCTCTTACTTTTAATCAGCTGCTTCATGCAGAGGTTTTTTGCCTTCACTATGGCCCATTTTAGCACTTCCCACTGATCATCCACCCCACCCAGGTCATCTCCCCTGCCAGGTCATCCCTGAGGCATTCACAAATCTTTATGAAATCTGCTCCTCTGAAGTCCATGACCCTTGCCCTTATGTGGTGTGACTCTACAGCCATCCTTTTATTGAACCACACCGTATGGTGATCACTGGTTCCCCAGGTGGCCTCCCACCTTGCCGTCTGCCACACTATCCCTGTTGGTTAGTACCAGGTCCAATATTGCTCCATCACGAGTGGGCTCATTGACTAGTTGCCTGAGGAATGCCCCCTGCAGGGAGTCAAGGATGTCCCTGCTTCTAGTTGAAACCACAGCTGAGAGGCTCCAATCTACATGTGGCAGACTGAAGTCCCCCACCAGCAGCACCTCCTCTTTTCTGCCATCTTGCCAGTGGCTTCCACAGTACCTTATCTACCTCCTCCCTCTGTGATGGAGGTCTGTAGCTCTGTTTTCCTTCTCTAGGGTGTCCCACAGTACCTCTGACTCACCATATTCTCTTTCTCTCTGTCACATTTATGCTTTCCTTCACATAAAGCACCCCCCCTCCTTTTCTCCACCCCCCCATCCTTCGTGAATCAGAGTATGGTCTGGTAGGATATATTTTGAAAGACTGAAATTCAGTATCCCGAACTCTACAAGACTGAGTTTGGGAGACAGAATTTCGGTATCCCGTAAGGAACTTAGATGTAATGCAGGGGTCTCCGCCTCCACACACCCTGCTCTGCCCCCTTCACCGCCTGTAACTTTTTTTATAACTTAAAGTTTATCGAGTATCGTACATTGCCATACAAAGCCAGACTGGAACAACATGGTGAAAAAAGGAGATAACAAGCAAATAACAATTACAACAAACTACTAAACAGTCCCCAACAAAACCACCAGCCCTCCCACCTCCACTCCCAGTATACAAACACTTGCCTCACCCACCCACCCACAACCCTGGAGCACACAGAGGACTTGGGCAGAGGAGTAGTAGTAGTTGATACCAGGAAGGAAAAATGGAATACAGGTGCAGAAGCAGCCCAAGCCTGGTATTAAGTGGTTGCATGGTCCTCCAAAAGAGTATGCAGAGTTTCCCAACACTGTTGATACTGATGGAAGCAGCAGTTCATTCTGGTGATTAGCTTTTCCACTGCCAAAGCTTGCAGAACCTTGGCATACCATTCACAGAAAGAAATTGTGGTATTGTCCCTCCAGTGCAGCAGTATAACAACCTTGGCCACTGCTGAGATCAAAGCCATATGTGCCTTATGAGAGTCAATGAGAGTGGGAGGATATACCCCTGCTGAACAGCTATCAGGTGTAAAGGCATCCACCAAACCAAGAAGTGGTCCAGCAAGGCTTTGATCCTAGACCAAAAAGGGGTTATCTTAGGACAATCCCAAAGCATATGGAACAAATGGCCAGGGGCCATGCCACATCTGGTGCACAATGGGGAAGTGAATCTTTTCATCTGATAAAGGCTATATGGGGTATAATACAGGTTGTGGAGAATACGGAACTGGTCCCATCTGTATTTATCCCACTTGACATACCTTTAGAGGTTTCGTTATATAGTACTCCAGTGCAAGCTTTCCAAATTCCAGCCAAAGGTATGTCGCCAGTAGAATACCAGACAAGGCAGATGGGTTCACTTTTTGCAAGAGAGAGTATGACCCGGCAACTGGATGAGGCTGGAAGGCCCACTCTATTAACTGGGGCAGAACCTCACTATCACCAGTGCTAAGGGGAATAAGGTCCAAAGCAGATGTCACTGCTTTAGTGAGTTGCCAATATTTAAAAATATGAAAATCCAGGAGACCACGTGATGCAGGCTACTGGGTAGAAGCTCCTCTGTGCAGCTCCAGCCTCCCGACTCAGTAATTCTGCATTTCAGATCAATAAAACTGCCTAAAACCCTCAAAATCTACTTTACTTTGTCTTCTTATTTTCCTGAGCTTCTGTTTGGTGGGTCGTTACATCGATGGATGTTTACATGAAGAAGGCGCCGCAGAAACATACCCTGCCGGTTACCCCCGAGAAGGCCCCGAAGAAATCACAGGCCTCGAGTGGGTCAGACAAGCCAGAGCACTTGAACCTGGCCATGGAGCAGGACCCGCTAACCTTGAGCAGGTTTTTGGAGGAATTTAAGCCCTTCCATGAGGAAGTAAAGGAAATTTCGAAAAAATCGACGAGGTCTCTATTGCAACTTCGGATAACACAGCCTGAATTTCCTCTTTGGAGAAGCGTGTGGAAAAGATTGACCCCGGGCTTGTGGCTATGCAGCAGAAGCTTTCACGCCTCGAAGTAAAGTTAGAAAACCTCGAGGGTCGCAGCCACAGGAACAATGTTGTTATTCTCGGGCTTCCAGAGGGAGAAGAGGACCAGAACACCATTGCATTTATTCAAAATCTGGTTGAAAGGATCGCTGGTCCCTCTCCCTTTGTGGCCAAGTACATCATCAAGAGGGCACATAGGTCCTTGCGGCCAAAGCCTCCCCCAGGAGCTTCACCTCATCCCATCATATGCCGATTTCTGAATTACTTAGAACGGCAGCATTTTCTGGCAAAAGCTAAAGAATTACAGGAGGTCAGATGGGAAAATGCTAGACTCAGGATTGCACAAGATCTACCAGGTTCTGTCAGGTAGAAATGCACAGCATTCCACCCTATAGTTTCAAGGATCATTGCTGCAGGGCTTAAGTTCAAGATGGAGTACCCAGCTAGGCTGCAGGTGCAAGTGGCTGGTACCTGGTCAGCCTGTGATGATCCAGATGCTGCGCTTTTGGGTTTAAAGTCAGCCCTGCCTGATTTATTTCATGATCCATGACTTGCACCTTCTGAATTGGAGAAATCTGAATTGGAGGGATGATGCTACTCCTCGAGATGTATGAGGGGGATGAGTGATAATTTGCGTTTGAGACTGAGACAGCCTGCTATTGAAGGCTGAAGGGACATCATGTTGCTGTGTTTATTTAGTTCCTTATAGCACTTAGCAGTCCTATATACTCCTGGGACAGCTGATTTCATCAGGAGACTGCTTCAGTTGAAGGACAGTTTATTTGGGGGAGGGTTTTCCCTGTAAAGAGCTTGATAGGTGCCTATTTGCAGGTACATCAGGGTGTTTGTTTATTTACCAGGCTCATGCCTCCTTGGTTCTTAATTTTATTTAACGGAGGGACTGATCTGGGGTACAGCTGGGCTTTCTTTTTCACAATATGTATTGCCGTGCTCTTTCGCCCCGGTACTGCCAGAGGGAGCTCCTGTCATTTATCTAGCAGCTAAGTGTTACTAGACAACCCGGGATCTTATTTTCCTTGCAGGAACTTTCTATTAGAGGCCTGGGATTAGCTAGTGTATTTCACACTAGGTTACTTAGTCCTGCTGCTGGCATGGCTCCGTGGTGGATTTGTTTTACCTTGTATTACCTACTACTCACGGTAGACATGTAATCGTGCTTAGTCATTAGGATACATGCAATTATTTTACTATGCCAGTATTTTAGTTGAATTTCTAGTCTCAAAGTGCTGAGCATTTCCCTCTGGCTATCCGGAGCTTGCTAGTTAAGAGATGTTAGTTGAAACGTTGCATTTCCTTTCATATATATTTAACAGTTACCTGTTCTTTACAAGGTGGTGCTGCAGGACTTGTTTGGGTTTGTGTGGGTAATGCTGGGGGGAGAGGAAGAGAAGCTGTATTTAGTTGATCGTCGTTTGTGACAGTTGGGGTGGTAGGGTGGGCGGAGTTATGGCAAGATCTAAGAGACCTGGTTTACCTATGTTATGGGACTTCGGGGAGTATTATGGGGGGTGGGACTGCGGGGATTAGGTCTGGATGGGAGGCTGTGGGGTTGGGAGGGGGGTACAGCAGTAATCAGGGGTATTGGATTTTGGACACCTGTTGTAGTAACATCTGGATATTATGTATGTGTTTACTTTCTACTAATTTACATGGCTAGTAATATTAATCTTGCTACTTGGAATGTGAAGGGGATAAGGAAAAAACCTAAACAATATCAGGTGCTTAAACACCTGAATTTGTTGCGCTCCCAGATTACATTCCTGTAAGAATCCCATCTGCTAGACTCTGAAGCTTTACAACTCAGGAGGCAACAGGTCGGACAGGTTTTTAATGCCTTGGGGTCCACTAACAGCTGTGGGCTCATGTTAATTGTCAACAGAGGCATTCCCTTTATTTCCACACAGGTCCTTAGGGATCCTGGTGGTAGATACGTCCTGGTTCAGGGTACTCTTTGGTACATGGCACTTTTACTCTGCAGCACCTAAGGGCCTAATTCAGATGACCCCAGCTTTTTTATGAAGCTTATCGCCATTATTCTCCCTATGCTTCCTATCACGATAGTTATGGGAGGAGACTTCAATTTGGTTTGGGGCCCTAACATGGACAGGTGTGGTAAGGGGTTGAGGGGACTTTTACCTGGGCAGAGAGCATTTAGGGATCTGTTGGTTCAGTGTGGACTGTGCGATGTGTGGCAAGTATTGCACCCCATCTCCAAGGAATATACTTTTAGTTCGCCAGTGCATGGATCACAGTCTTGCATTGATTATCTATTAATTTCCCAGGCGCTCTTGCCAGGGGTTTTGTCTGCCTCGATTCAGCCAGGTTCTGTATCTGACCATTCCCTGGTGGTATGCAACTTGGCTTTCCTTAATATTCCTAAGAAAGAGACCAGGTGGAAATTAAACGAACAATTATTAAAGGATGCTAGGTATTGCAACCTAGTAAAAGAGCAGATCGATTTCTTTTTTTCTCCTAACTCAATAGAAGGCACGGCGCCGGATATTTTATGGGGCGCTTTTAAGGCTTATATGAGGGGGATCTTTATTAGTTTAGCCACAAAGAGGAAAAGGGCCCAAGAAGCTGAATTATTATCCCTACTGTCTCAGGTACAGTCCCTAGAAGCCAATTTAACCCCCAGTACTCCGGATGAGGACAGGAAGAAACTTTTGGTAGCTAAAGATAGATATTTAGATTTATTGAGGGAAAAGGCAGAGTTAGCCATTATCTGCACTAAAGCAAGTTATACTGATCAGGGAGAAAAAGCGGGGTGTCTGCTTGCTTTAAGGTTAAAGCAGCAAGAGTCTGCAGGATTTATTCCTCCAGTCAGGGCTCAGGCAGATGGGTCCTTGAGGGTATCCCCTTCAGAGATAGTGCAGGAGTTTGCCTCGTACTATGAGCAATTATACAGGGACATAGACAGCCCTCCTCCTTTGGAGACATTGGAGGCATATCTCAGGAGTCCTATCTCCCTTTCCTGTCATGTTCGCAGAGGAGTCTTCTGTCTTCCCTTTTATCCCTGGAGGAAATCTCGGAGGTTATAAGGGCCCTGCCCTTGGATAGAGTCCCGGGACCGGATGGTTTTTCCTCATTATTTTATAAAGTTTTTCGAGAACAGTTATTGCAGGTGCTTCATCGGTTGTACCTCCACATTCTATCTGGGGTAGATGTAGATGCCTATCTGTCTGAAGCCCTGATTGTCCTTCTCCCCAAACCTGATAAAGATCCTGAGTTAGTACAGAGTTATAGGCCTATATCCCTTTTGAACCAGGATATCAATATTCTCTCAAAGATATTGGCCGATAGGTTAACTCTGGTTCTCCGGATCTGATTGGCATGTCCCAGGTGGGATTCATGAGGGGACGTTCATCATCAGACCATCTAAGTACCCTTTTGCATGTCTTCTCAGAGTCCAGGGACACCACCTTTCCTGCTGTGTTGGTTTCCCTGGACGCTGAGAAGACATTTGATCGTGTGAATTGGAATTTTTTATTTCAGGTTCTTAGGGCATTTGATTTTCCCTCCATGTTCATAGACTGGATTCATGCTCTATATCGGGCCCCCTCTGCTAGGATTTCAGGGAATGGAGCATTTTCAAAACCCTTCCTCTTATACTCAGGTACAAGACAGGGCTGTCCCCTTTCCCCTCTATTATTTAATTTATATCTGGAGCCCCTTATCCGAAACATCTTAAACAATGCGGTATACCGCAACAAGGTATACCGATAGGGAATAATGTGGTGAAGATCATGGCATATGTCGATGATCTTCTCCTCCACTTGTCCCATCCGGTAACATCTATCCCAGTGACATTAGGGGAGATTGCAAAGTTTAGCTCTTTTTCGAATTATAAACTGAATGCTAACAAGTCATCTATTTTCCCCTTTAATCATAAGATCTTTAAGAACGATATTATCCCTTTTGGTTTTTGCTGGTCATCCCATGTTCTTAAATATCGAGGTATTAAATTAACACGTAATCCTTCCTTATGGTTCAAAGAAAATTTGGAGCCCCTTTCCCAGCTGATTGTTCAGAACTTAGATAGATGGTCTAAGCTTCCTGTTTCACTATGGGGTCATAGCAGCATAATTAAGACAAATGTATTTCCCCGTCTTTTTTATCCCCTCTAGCACCTTAATTCTTTTATCCCATTATCCTGGTTTCAGAAAATGCATAGAATTTTTACCAAGTTTATCTGGTCTAACAAACGTTCTTGGCTGGCATACTATAAGCTGGCCACTCCAAAAGCAGATGGGGGACTGCGGATTCCCCCCTTGGCAATCTACTACTGGGCTAGTCATCTAGCAAAATATCTTAAGTGGGTGAGTCTGGGTCCTGAAAGTTCGAGACCAGTCTGGCTCAACATCGAATTAAGCTTTATCCAGGCTATGAACATGGACCCCTTGACCATGTTTTGTGTTAAGATTTCTTTCTTACAAGACGTTCGTAAATGTCTCACCATTATGACCTCATTAAAAGTCCATGCGCAGCTCTGCTCTTTTTTGCGATACATTCTGCACCTGGACCTGTCCCAGTCCATATGGAACTCCCTGGCCTTTACTATAAATAAACAGAGGATCCCCCGTGTGTGGTTGCCCCAAGTAGGGAATGGGATAGTATCCACCTTTCTGGATGGTGAGGGGGCATGGCTCTCTGTAACTAAAATTATCCGAAAATTCGACATTCCAGTAGACCAGCAATTCAGGGTTCTTCAATTAAAGCATCTGCTTACCACGGTGCTGGGTAATACCCCTCCCCTCCCCACCAGCCTTCTCATTGATACCTGAGCTTTCCTCCCTACTTGGACCCTCAAGTGTCATTTCCAAAATATATCAAGTCTTGTTTCACTGACTATATGGGGGTTCCTATGGCCCTACCATGTTCTGGGCCTCTCTTTTTCCCCAATATACTTTCAATTGGCTGGCTCTATGGATGTTCTGTCACAAATACGTGTCTCAAGACAGACTATGACTTATGCAATATCACATTTTACATAACATGTACTATACCCCAGTAAAACTGGTGAAATGGGGTCTTCTTGAATCAGAGTTGTGTACCAGATGTTCCCAGGGAGAAGGAACACTTCTTCGTATATTCTGGTTCTGTCCCAAGATAACCCCACTGTGGGATTCAATTAAAGCCAACCTGGACCCCATACTGGGTTTGCAGGATTGCTTTACTCCTGACATTTGCTTGTTGGGTGACCTGTCTTCTATTAAGGCTAAAGTTCGGAGATTTCACATTTCTATGATTGCATTATCTGCTAAAAACATCATACTTAGGCATTGGAAGGATGAGGTTAGCACAACATACCAGGAATGGATTCATGAAATCCTTGCTAATCTTCACACAGAGAAAGCTATAGCGAGTCTCCACAACAGGTCACGGAATTATAAGAGTATCTGGGATCCCCTTCACACGTTAATCATGGTCGGTATGGATAAATGAGTTGTTGGCAATTGTTTACCACAGCTTATACAAGGTTATTGTAATATGATATTATACTACAACGTTGTAGTGCACTGCTGTCCCGGGGGGAGGGGTAGGGGTGGGGTAGATCATGTATTGTTTTAGGAGCATGTTGTATATGTTACAATCTCTGTCCCCTGTACTGTGGAAAATCTGTTAATAAAATTAGAATTGAAAAAAAAAATTAAAATCCTGGATAACGAGGGTGTCTTGCACCTGGGCCTGAGACAGAAACTGGCCTGAATCCAACAGGGGGGAAACCGGGGCATCCCACAACTGTAGACAAAAAGAGAGGGGAATTTGCTGACCCTCAATACGGATATTAGGATTGGCTAAAATAGGTTGGGACAGGGAATGAGTCCAATCCTCCCTCTAAAAAATTCTCCAACTGCTTGTGGGCTTTGAGAGACCAGATCAGAGGGAGAGAATGTAGAGAGGAGGAGAGTCAGGAGAGACTAGTGTAAAGTAAACTGTTAAGTGTAATGCCAGCCTCCCAACATAGATTAGCCTCTATTCATAACCACAGTGGTACATAATCCCACCCTCTAGCACAGCCGAAGGAGTAGCCCATCTCAAGCACCTGGAGCCATAAAAAGCTAAATAACAGAGGAAAAAGTTCAGGAGGCGTAACCCTCCAAACTCCCTTGGGCAAGTAAGCTTGGTGTATGAGTGCTTAATTGCCCCCTCCTTCCAGAGGAAGCAGTTAAGTAAACACTGAAAAGCCAAGAACCAAGCCTTAGGGAGAAAAGCTCCCAGCATCCCCAGGGGATAAAGCAGATGCAGTAGGGTATTCATTTTGAGGATACTGGAAGATCCCCAGAAAGTTAAAGGGAGGGATAACCATCTCAGGAGGTCTGCCTTAATAGTTTGCAAAAGAGGAGGAAGATTTAATGGGACTAAATTCAAGGAGAGTCGAGGTAAACAGATTCCCAGATATTTCAGGGCTGTTGGTTCCCATGTCAGGCCAAGTCCCTCCATCTCCCATTGAGGCACGTACTCATTAAGGGGCATAACCTGAGTCTTATCTATATTCAGCTTGTATCCTGCCAATACAGAAAATGAATCAATCTCTGCTAGGGCCACCGGGAGAGAAGATATAGAATCTTCCAGATGCAGGAGTAAGTCATCCGCATAAGCAGATAACACGTATCACTCGCCACTAATCTGAATGCCTTTAATGTCTGGAGAGGATTGCAATTTGTGAAGAAGGGGTTCAAGGTATAGATCAAATAAAAAGGGAGAAAGCTGGCAACCCTACCTCATATCCCGCTTTAAAGGCAGAGGAGAAGAGGAGAAGCCATTGCAGCAAATCCGAGCTGAGGGCTGAGTGTACATAGTCTGTATCCATTTATAGAAATTTGAGGGGATACCAAACTTACAAAGAACTGAGAACAGGAAAGGCTACGAATTGCAATCAAAAGCCTTTTCCGTGTCCAGGGAGACTAATACCGCAGGAGTACTGCCCTCCCCAGACTTGGAAATCAGGTGTAGAAATTTCCTTACATGACAGCTAGACATCCGACCAGCTACAAAGCTAACCTGAGCTGGTGAGACCAGCCCTTCCAAGACTTCCTACAACCTGTTGTCCAAGACCTTAGCAAGGATCTTAATATCGGAGTTTAACAATGATATTCGCCCATAACTGGAAGGGGAGACCTTGCCTCTGCCAGGCTTCCTAATGAGGGTTATTCAGGCCTGTTAAAGGAAAAATTCTCAATCCCCTCAGTGAGAAGAAAATTAAATAACTAAGTAAGAGGAGGGAAAAGCTCAGCTGAAAAAGTAATGTAAAAAGTGTTACAAAAATCATCTGGGCCTGGAGTTTCATCTTGGGGAACGGCGTTTATTACACTTAAAACCTCTGAGACACAAATTGGCTGAGCAAGGAAATCTTGTTGGGCAGAAGACAGAGATGGGAGAGGGATAGTGTATAGATATGTCTGTATCCGTTTGAGAAGTTCTGGAGTGTCTGGTGCACTGTCGTATAGGTTCCTGTAGCACTTCCCGAAGTCCTCAACAATGTCCAGAGAATTAGTAAGGATAGGGCCCCGGGTATAGGTCTTAGGCAAAAAACTGTCCTAGCCTCATCCAGCTGCTGGAGTCACCAGGCAAGGAAACGACTGGCCCTCGCCAGATTCCAAATATCGGGATTGGGTACAAAGCAAAGCCATTTCCTCTCTCTCTCTCTCTCTCCCCCCATCAGTTCCAAATACTTGGAATGGAGATTATCCAATTTCCACCAAGTATCTGGAGATGAGGCAGAAGACAAGCTCCTCTCCAAGCTTGTGATCTCCAAAAAGGAGATGGTCTTCTTCCATCAGAGTGTGCCACTTCTGTGCCACTGTCATTTTAATATATTCTCCCCTAACCATGTATTTCAGAGCACCCCATAACCAGTCAATTCTAGACTCAGAATGTTTATTAGCCACTAAGGAATCAATTGTAAATTGCCTCAGATCATACACCAAAACAGGGTCCCCAAGAAGTTGGACATTGAGGCACCAGATACCATCTCTCTCCCCTCCCCAGCATTGAAAATCAGTACCAATTTTATAAGGGCATGGTCGGATAGGACCAAAGGTAGGATCTCAGCAGAGATCCTCCTGAAAAGCTTGCTGTCCTAACAAAACCAAAAATCAATTCTAGGGTCAGACCCATGGGGAAGGGAGTGATAAGTATAGCATCTCTCCATGCAGTGCAGTGTCCTCCATGGGTCAAGGAGGCCCAAGGCATCAAAAAGCTCCCTCAAGCCCCTCTGTCCTGGTGAAAGACCTCACTGAGTGGATCTTGACCTGTCCAAGTTATCTTGGAGAACAATGTTCCAGTTGCCTCCCAAAATAATAGGGAGCTGGGGAAAGGAGGAAATGTGGACAGCAAGATTGGTAAAAAAGTGCATTGAATCAACTGTAGGACTGTAGATGGACCCCAAAAGAACCTCTGTGGTGCCCAAACAGGCCTGCAGTAAAATAAATTGGCCTTCAGGGTCTAGGAGTTCTTTAATCCGCTGAAAAGGCATGTCCTGTGAAATGAGCAGGGGCCACCCACCTTCCGCGGTATGAACCCTAATATGACAAACACCTGGGCCACCCACCATCTCCTAAGAGAGGTTAATTTCTCAGATTATAAATGAGTCTCCTGTAACATGACCACATGAGGGTTAGATTTTTTAACATGTTCTAGAATCATACCATGCTTTCTCTTATTTCTGACCCTTTTTATGTTCCAAAATAAAAACTTACACATCTTCATCCTGGACAACATCTCCCCAAAAAAATTGACAGAGTGAACAAAAATGGAACCTAAGCCCCCCCCAAGTGCTCCAGTGTAAACCTCCCCAACAAATAAAAAACCCACAAAAGTAAAAAACAAGTTTCCCAGCCACCATCAAACTGTACCACATCTCCTCATCCCTTCCCTATAAAGAGAACTATCCCTACCACCCATACCACCACCCCCAGAACCCCAAGAACCAACCCCACAAACACTAGGACCTCTCAACTGGAGATCTGGAACTAGGCAAACAAACCTGGTAACTATGTACAAGGCAGAGGAATATGCAGGTGCCCAAGGAAACAGAGGGGGTAATAAAAAAAACTGATTCTGTAGAAAGACAAGCCAGATAGTGGGGTATACAGAGCAGTTCCTTGCACTGAACTGCCCTGAGAGGAGTGGCTCCAGCAAAAAAACCTAAAACCATCAAGAGAATTACTCTGGGGTCATGTGAACTTGCAAGACAATGAAATAACATGGGAAACCCCTCAGGTTGAGAACCCCGAAATAAACAATCCAAAGGCACCTACTGACCTCAATACTGTTAATATCAAACTGCCCCTCAAGAACCCACATTCGCAATAACCAAAATCCCACCCCAACCCTTAATATTCCCCACTGCAAGTACATGATGTACTCTAGGGCCATGAGCTACTGTACCTATCCACCAATCCCCCCCCCCAGATCTGCTGCTATCTTTGCAAAAGAAAAGAAGCAAGAATGAGCACCCCTGACTGGATTGACAACAAGCCTAAATACAACAAAGATATCCAACCAGCCAGTAGCAAGACCCCAACGTAATGTCCTAAATATGACTAAGGTGCACAAACATCCAATGACAAGCTCAAACCTAGTGTCCTGTTAATGAGGGACCTTCATCATCTTCAGAGAGGGGATGTTCCATGCAGAGCTGGAAAGGAAGGCATCAGTCCTCGCAGGTGGAGTACCCCCAGCAGAATGTCCCTTTAGTGCTCACTAATCAAATGAAGAGTCCAAAATCAGAATAGTATAGGCATAGTCCAAGCAGTCCAAAGACATTCCACAATGAAATATATTAAGAATTACCCAGTCCCTTCGGTTTCTCAGTAATCCCTAAATAAATCGGGTAGCAGGGTCTATAACTTGGCAGAAGCCACTTAAAGAGAATCAAGGGACCACCAGGAATCCCAAACTAAGACCTGGAGTTTAGCCGAGTAGAGCATCTTAAAGTGAAGCCCTGCAGCAATAATCCTGTTGACCAAGCTGTGGTAAGCCACCCTCTTCTTGTGCCCCAATGCCGGCAAGTCCTTGGCCACTTGGAGCTTGACCCCTTCCCATGTCATCACCTGCATCTCCTGAACCTTTGAGAGGAGGTGCTGCTTATCCAGATAGTTCAGTAGCTTGAACAAGAAGGGTCATAGAGGAAATCCAGTTGGTGGCATGGTCCTCAATGATCTATGGGAACGCTCCACCACACATAAGAGTCCATTGGGAGAGAGGTCTGCCAATCTAGTGCAGAGCTTTTGGGCAAACAGAAGAGGATCAGAGCCTTCAGCATGTTCAGGGAGCCCAAAAATCACAACGTTATTACGGCAGCTCCGACCCTCTAAATCTTTGAGTTTATTTTCCATTTCAGTAAGTTTCAGCTTAAGGGCAGACATATCAGATATTTCCTTCTCCTTCCAGCCCTCCAATAAAAACACCCATGCCTCCGTGTCCCCAACTCTTTGGCCCAAATTGATGAGGTCTTCCCAGAGAGATTTGAGCTCATCTGTAATCTCTTTAAGAGTATCCTTAAATGTGCCCATCTCCTGGAGAAATCGATCATCTGTCAGTGGTGCAGACCCCAATGTTGCGCTAGAAGTGCACCCAGGGCCTGCCTTGCGGGCCTTGGCTTTCTTAGCTGATTTATCTGGCATTGTTGGTGGGGTGTGTGTTGCAAGAGTTGCTTGCATCTCCACTTCTGTCATCTTCCCTCACAACCAGTATTATCGGAGTCAGGGGGGTGCTCTAGAAACAAGAAAAGCCACAGCTGGTCCAAAAGAATCATGTAAAGGCAGGTAAAATAAAAGAAATACAAGGAAGGAGTGGGAGCTAGGCAGGGAAGCTGCTGCTAGACTCAGAGCATCATGTGACTCCGCACCCCCTGTAACTTAAAGATCCAATTCTGAGGGGGATTGGTCCTTGGAGTAAATAAAAAAGTTATTGGGGGGTAAAACAGTATGCCAGTAAAGTTTCTGGTGACAGAACCCAGGTTTTTTAGACCACGCTGGCAGAGCTGCTAATGGCTTAGACCTCCACACCACTGGATCAGTTCAGCCAACTTCTACAATTTTTAGTCCCTTATGGTGCCTGGCTAGGAGTACGGTAGTGGTTTGTCACATCCACTACCATAACCCTGTCAGCATCAGCTTTCTTCCTGTCGGGCGTGTGGGTGTCAGGATTCTGAGTTTCAGTCTCCCTGATAGATACTGTCTGGTATGACCATGTCCCAGCCATGGTTTTCAGTGCACCATGACTCGGTAATGACCCCAATACTATAGAACTCAAAAGTTTCACTGTAAAAATAAGATCACTATGTTCGCTGGAGGTAAACTTTGAGCGATTATATTTTTACAGTGAAACATTGCTGTCACTATGCTGGCAAGCATCGATGTTTAAACAGGATCTACTGTATCTGCTAGCACCGTATGTTACTTTGTGTTTGCCTGTAAGTTGCCAGTTGTACTATTACAGCAATAGAAGGACTAGTAGCCCGGTAGCCTAGTACACCACCCACTACTTAGTTTTTTTTTTTTTAAATTGGTTGTTTTGATTTAGCCAAACACAACCACGTGGTTTTGAAAATAAAATCTGAATCACTTCCGTATTTGTCAGCTTAGTAAACTCTGCCGCATCTGCATTACATTGAGGGTTAAAACATCAAAACAAAAGGTCAGTGCATGCAATTTTATTCAGATATATAGGAAAGGACTAGAAAATAACTAAAGTGAGCTCTCGCAATCTCGCAAGCTCATGTATGCGAGTTGCAAGTATGAGTTGTGGAAGCAGACAGCTTGAAATTAACCAGAACAGTTGCTCCACACCCAAAAAAGAAAACAATCAGAACTCAAATTTCATTTCATCATCACTGGAGTTGCAACATTCTAATCTGTAGAAGAAAATGGAGACAAGTTGTTAGAATGTGTACTAGCAATGAGTTATGGCTTTTTGAGTCACGGTAATGTTCTTTACCATTGAGGCATTCTGAGTGGGCTTTCAGAATGCCCGCCTGCTCATATCCACACCTGCATTCTTCACACTGCCAACTTTGCAAAACTGCTTACCAGCCACTGAGTGTGGCAGTTCTTTAAGGTGGTAGTTCGCAAATCAATTTCAAGCTTGTTGTGCTGATTACCAGTGCCTTCTTTCAGCTTCTTTGCCACCTCTGAAGCATACCACTCTGTGAAGTGCATCTTAAGTTCATCTTTGAACACCTTATTCACAGAGATGTCCAATGCTTGCAGTTGGTCTGTGCATGAAGCAGGCACAAACACAGCGATAATGTTGTGCGTATCAAATGCCTTTAGCACATCATCAGTGGTGTGACCCCTGCATAGGTCCAAAATCAGAAGTGACCTCTGAACACTGGCCAGATGCAGTTTTTCTTTTACTGATGAAACATATGGGACTATGACAGACTCCACATACTCAGTTGTAGTGGCAGAGTTTATCCAGTGGTTCTCTGTGTGAGTGACCTGCCAGTTGGGGAGGGGGGGAATTAGTAAGCAGGATGACATTGCTCAGTGTGACCCTGATAAATCAGTTGTGGTGGGAGGTAGTGCCCAGAAAGAATACAGCATGGCACCAAAGTAATTTGCATTTTATCCCCCAAACTAATCAGCTTTATGTGTTTCTTTCCAACCATCTCCATGATCCACTCCGAACATGGGATGATGTTAACTTCAGTTTCATCTAGACTGAGCACAAGTTCTGGGGGAATAAGCTTCTGATGGGCAGCAGTAGTGAATCAGCATAAAAATGCAGACTTTAGTGCTGTAAAATCAACTGGAGTTTTCCTGGCAGCTTTAGTGCCTCTCCTTTTGCTGTACCCCATACTGTTTAGGAAAAGTCAAGCCCATTGTCTCATGAAGGTAAGATTACCACCATTTTCAAGGAGCAGCTCTGGACTTTTGGCTTTCACAGTTCCTGTGGCAATTGCTATCAAAAGTCTGCCATTTTTGACAGCCCCTGCTGCTCTAAGTGACTTGATAATGTTTTTTAACTTTGTTTCAATGTCTGCCAAAAAAAGATGTGGTCACCCTCTGGGTTTTACGGGAAGCTCACGTACAAGGTTCTCAGGGTCTGGGTTTGTTTTTAACTTCTCCAAGTGGAAACAGACAACTTTGACTTCAAAATCAACTGGTCACAGACACAGTTAGTGCAATCAGCTGATTTTGAAGTCAGATCTTTGAACAGCAAAAGATTGTGGGCATGACTATTCGAGGAGGAAGTGGAGCACGATATAAACTTTGCACGGTCATATGTGGTTCTACAATATTTAGGTCTGCCTCTGCCATGATGGCCTCTAGTTCTGGAATCTAATTTCCAAGATTTTTAGGATTCGGACACATGGCCTTCCAGATTTTGTTGTCACTCTGATTATTACACCTTTTTCCTTTTTGTCCTCCTCCCTTCCCCCCCCCCTCTGATTTTGCCTGTGGGGGGTGAAGTTTCTACCTCCCCAATTTCTTCTGCCACCCCCTTCACCTAGTTTAAATGTTCATTGAAGTAACATTTAAACCATCCTTTGAGGATTGAAATTCCTTTCTGGATGAATGCAAGACACCCCCCTTGTAAAGCCCCTTATCCCTCTAGGGTCGACCACAGTCCCCACTGTAGTCAAACCATTCCTCTCTGCACATTTCCTTCAACCATGAGTTGAATGTTATGGTGTGGTAATCCCCTCTCCTTACCCATGTTGTAGATAGACAGCACCTCTGCAAAAGCCATTGAATGTGCTACCTACCTAAGGCCTCTCCCCAGGTCATCAGAGGCCGAGACAACTGCAGACTGATAATCACCTGTAGTCACCAGTTGAGTGCTGCTGATCCTGTACCTGTTTGCTTAGTTAATAAGGGATTAGGTTTGAAAATACCTAAACAGGACTGTGTGTCAACACAGCCCAAGGAAAGACCTACCCTTTTGCCACTTGAGTGTTTTGGTGAGCTCAATTATGATTATATTTATTTATTCAATTTTGGATTAAATACCTTTGAGCCCAGGGGCTCCTTTACGAAGGTTCCAAGTCAAGAGATGCAAGACAGTACATTTGTTACAGATTGTTACAGGCATACAAAACAGTAAATACAGACAATGTTACATTAGCATTTCAGTTACATAAGTGCTGGTGAATTTCAGTTACAGCAGTGCTTGAGAGGATAACATTAGCACTCCAACAGTGCAGTACAATGTTTAAGCAAGTTCAGTATACAACTTAAAAGCTACGACATTCCTGGGAGACCAGAGTACATGGCGTAAGGAAGTAACAGCAGCCAGAGGAGGCCTTGTCAAAAAGTAAATCTGAGAGTGAGATAGTATTGAGGGAGGGGGTTGGGAGTAGGAGGAATGGTTCCAGATGTTAAAAGAGATAGTAATGAGGGGAGATGGGGAGTAGGAAGGAGAGGAGTTTGGAACTGAATGGGGGGGGAGTGGGAAGTAACACTACAAGGGGAAGCCAGTCATGTGCTCTAAGAATGTACTATTGTATCCCGAGTTTAAGTTGGGCAACAGCAGTTATTTCGGAGGGCTAGGTATGAGCGGAGCCCATTTTTAAATGGGCCAAGCTTGCTACATTTGATGAGGGAAGCAGGGAGGTCATTAATCCACTTAGGACCCCTGAATGATAGGGATCTCTGAGCAAACCTGGTGCACTTAAAGGGCACCAAAAGCTCCCCCTTGGTTGCACTTCTGCTATTTTTAGTTGCTTGGGCACACTTGAACAGACAGGTGGTGGATACAGGAGTCAGACAAAGGAGAGACTTTTTCCCCATGAGGCAGACCTGGTGTTGTACTCTGAGATGGAGTGGGAGCCATCCAGTCTCCTTATAAAGTGCACAGGTGTGGGTCAGGTAGTCTGCCCCAAGGACCAGCCTACAAGCCTTATTAAGGAGGGGTTTTGACCATTTTCAGAGCAGTATCAGAGTCAGCCCAGCCCGTAGTGTATAGTGGACAAAACAGAGCTCCACGTGACCAATTGTAATGGATCAGGTGTCATAGCATGACTGTGGTGGAAAAGCGCACCTATTATAGGTTGTAATTTGCTTTTAAGTTGGACTACACATTTGAGTAACTCCGTACTGTACCATTTTGTCCTCACCAGCCAGAGCCATAATTTTCCCACAACTGTGTATACAGAAAATACTTTGAAAGATAGCTGCCAGGGTCTGTGGACATATGTTTACTGGTGTACGGGTTAGAGAGTAATGGTAGTTTATTGACCTGGTAAAGTTGATTGTGGCAGTACGTCTCTGAGGCATTTTATCCTTCACAGACTGGGTCTCATTCTCACCTGATAGGCTGTCGGTGCACATGTGACTTCAAAGAAGAAGACTCAGCCCCTGTATTGCACCACCTTGGGCTACTTTTGCTCTGTTAGATGTCTTCCATAGCTGTACTTGTGTACTTGAAGAGAGGTTTGTTAGTGTGTCTATGACTACCCTAAAGAATTGAGGCATACTTTGGTAGTGCAGTGAGAACATCATATTTATTTTCTATTATGTACACTCTAAATAAAGACCAGCTCATTTAGCATGCTGATGGAAATATAGGTCCTTAAACTCATAGTGGTTGATTGTCTCTGTTGGAGTCATGGGCTGTCTACCTCTTGGGTGGGCTGTGAAGCGCCTCAGAGATGTATTCCCAAAATCACCTTTACCAGGTGAGTAAATTACCATTGTGGGGAGTAATCTCTGAAGCACTCCAATTTTCACAGACCGAGTTTTTAAAAAAGCAGTGCTGTAGCATCACTTGGGTAGGGGAGACTGTTTGTGACTGTGTGACTGCTCTGTCATTGCTTTGAGGACTGCCTGACTAAAGTTTGTTTTGAGTTATGAGAGCATGTCATACCTGTAATGCTTGAAAAGGGTGTGAACAGTGGACCATGTGTCTGTGGCACATATCTCTTCAGCTGTGGCCAGATTGCATTCTGCCCATGAGGTTGCCACCACTCTGGTCAAGTGAGATTTTATGTCCTTATGTGGTGGTATGCCCATGGCTTTATAGGATTCTTGAATGGTGTTCTTCAGCCATACCATTACTGTGGACTTTGACGCTGGCTGTCCCTTCTTTCTCCCTTGCAACAGTATGAACTGTCAGTGAGATCTATGGAAGTCCTTGGTCCTGTTTATATAAGTCATTAGGAGTCTTTTAATCCCTAGGTGTGAAGCTTTGGTTGCACTGCTCCACCTGCTTTGGGTATCATGGCCTTTAGTTCAATAGTTTGGACCATGTGAAAAATCAGAACTGACTTTGGGTGTAAAGGAGAGGAGGGTTTTATGAATGACTTGGTCTTAGTGGAATACTGTGAATGGTTCCTTGCAAGCCAGAGTATGTAATTCACATGTTCATCTGACTTAGCATATGGTGACTAGGAAGGCAGGACCCAATTCTCAAAGCCTCCCAGAATGGTTCAAGGTGCAGCTTGTGCCAAAAGAAGCACTGGGAACGATTCTCAAACACAGCCTGCATCAAACCCAGGCTGTGCACACTAAAGGGGGCTTGCATCATACTTGCAGCAAAAAATGGGCTACAGCATTTCTAAACCTTCCCCGAGGGTGAAATTTTAAGTTACATTAGACCAGCCAGGGCTGGTCTTAGAGTACTTAGAAATGTGTCCTCTGGGAGGGTAAGAGCACTTGTGCCACCCACAGAACCCTCCCTAGGAGGGAGGGAGGGAGCAAATGTGTGCCGTGGTCCCCCCTCCCCAATCCCGATCTGTTGTTAAAAAAGTAACAGTTTCCTAGTGGCTAGTGGTCCCCTCAACCCTGATTTGCCTGTAGCAATATAAATATCACTATCTCTGGTGGTCTAGTGGACCCCCTCCTGACCCCTGATCTGCCCATAGAATTGTAAATATCACTATCCCTGATGGTCTAACAGACCACCAACCTATCCCCAATCTACCCATAGTAATATAAATATCACTTTCCCTGGTGGTCTAGTGGACCCCCACCCCAGCAGGCAGTGCCTCACCACCAAACCACTACATACAATAGAACATTTTCAATGTACCTTAAGCAGTCAAACATATATTTTACAATATGTGCTGCACAACAACAGTGCAGCAAAAAAATCGCTCATATTTTAAATGTGCAAATGTTTAACAATGGATATCTGTTTTTATCTTGGCATAAACTGTGCTAGCTAGCTATTACATTGGTCATTTTGAGCCATGTAAGATACATTTTAGAGGGACCTTAAAAGAAAACATAGAGTAAAGAGGAAAAAGGGCGGGTCTGTAGGTGGCCATCCTGATGGAACAGTGACAGGATAGTACAGTATAGAATAGCTAGAATGCTGTTGCAACAGGCTTTAGAAAAATAAATTATTCTAGAATAGAGTCCCTCTAATTCCAAGGTAGGATGCCCTACCACACACACTCCTGTTCAGGAGGAAACCAGTGACATTTTAGTTAACTGGTTTTCATACACTCAGGCATAATGGAGCAATGGAAGCATTCACCCACCCTCTACAGAAGGTCTACCCCAGGGTCCCTTAATAATCAAACAACCGAACAATACTGCAACAGTATTTTATATATATATATAAAAGGGCTACATGATGGGCATGAGTGTGATATGGCAAATATTGTCACTCCTGCAGAGTGAGCTCTGGATATCTCATGAGTGCTGAAGGCATGAGTGAGATATCCAGAGCTCACAATGCAGGAGTGACAATATTTGTCATAGCACATGATCTAACCATCATGTATTCAATATATACAATAGGGCCAAGAGTTTTAGAAGTTTTGTTATGCTCTCTTGTGTTCTGTTCCTGTTTATGTGTTTGCTCATTCTGTGTGTGAGCTTTTCTGAATGGGCTGGCAGTGTTATAAACTCTGGGAGACACATGAGTGTGTTTTGCAATGCTAAATGAGTTAGTTTTAGGTAGGAGTGAGAAACACACTTTTGTGAGGCTGTATTGTTTAGAAGTCTGGCTGCAGTGAAGCAGAGAGCATCACAGTAATTGTAATGAGCTGAGAGACAGAGTGTCAGAGCAGCTGATACTGTTTTCAGTGGTAATTAAGTTAGCTGCAGGCAGAGTGCAGAGTGTTCTGTGAAATTGTGCTCTTTAGGATTCTGGCTGTTGTCAAGCTGGTAGTATCACAGTAATTGTAATGGGTAAGAAACAGAGTTTGAGGAACAAGTGAGAGTGTGTTTCAATGGTAGTTGAGTTAGCTGCAGGCAGTAGTTTAACTGTTCTGTGAAGCTGTACTGTTTAGAATTTTGGCTGCAGTCAAAGTAATGAGCTGTAAGTTGGTTGGGGGGGATAGGTGTGTTTTGTAATGCTCACTGAGTTAGCTGTAGGCAGCAGTGAGACCTTTGAAGTAGTTCTGCATTTGTGGCTATGGTAACAGCACAGGTATTTCTTGCATGTTGAGGGGAAAGCTGCCTAGAGTGATGACCTTTTGTGACCTGTGTGTGTAAATGGCTGATATCATCACAGTAGAGCAGAGGATAAAAATATCACACTGCAGTGGATGATACATTGTTTTATCTCACTCATTTACCACTCACCCCTATTGTGTGTGTGTGTGTGTGTGTGTGTATATATATATATATATATATATATATTCATATTCACCCTGGGGTTATAGAGTATCTAATATCTTAAGATAGATGTTATAGTTTCCTATACATGTCTAATATCTGCTCCATGCTTGGACAAAAAGTCTGCATTTTTGTACTGAGCAGCAGGTCTATGCTGTACAGTAAACTGATAATGCTGCAAAGTCAGATACCATCTCATAATTCTTGGATTCTTATTCATTTGTTGAACCCGACAAAGGGGGTTATGATCTGTCACCAGTTTGAATTCAGCAACCCACAAATAAAAGTGTAAGGTGTCAATTGCCCATTTCACTGTTAAACATTCTTTCTCTATAGTAGAGTACTTATGCGCTCTTTCATGCAGCTTACTGCTTATATAAATAACTAGATGTTCTTCAATCTGTATCATCTGGATGAGTAGAGCCCGGTACCAGCCTCAAAGGCATCTGTTTGTATCTCAAATGCAACTGTAAAATCTGAGCATTTTAAAACAGGAGCAGAACAAAGAGCAGTCTTGATTGACCTGAAACCTTCTCCATAGGCTGGGCTCCATTTGACTTTGTTAGAACACCTTTTCTTAGTCAAATCCGTCAATGGGGTAGCTACTGTGGCAAAATTAGGGATGAACCTTTGATAATAACCTGCCAAGCCTAGCAATGATCCAATATGTTTTTTAGTTTGGGGAATATGCCACAGCTTCTATTTTCTCAGTCTCTGGGCTGACTTGCCCATTCCCCAGCATGAAACCTAGATACTTGGTTTTGGTCATAGTAACAGCACATTTAGCTGGGTTGATGGTCAGTCCTGCTGTCTTATAGACTATATAACAGCAGCTAAATGTGTAAGGTGTGTCTTCCAGTCTTGGCTATACACTACCACATCATCTAGGTAGGCTGAACAATACTCTATGTGTGGTGTTAAAATCTGATCCATAAACCACTGAAAAGTAGCAGGGGTGCAATGTAGACCAAAGGGCATGGTAACAAATTGGAAAAGATCTAGTGGGGTAATCTTATCCCTAGATTTCTTTTCCAAGGGGATTTGTCAGGACCCTTTTGTCAAATCCAATATGGTAATATACATGGCATTTGCTATACTGTCTATTATATTATCTACCAGTGGCATGGGGTAACCATCAAAGTGAGATATAAGATTTAGCGTCTGGAAATCCAAGCATAGCCTGATTCCACCATCTTTTATTTTTTATCAGTCACTACAATAGGTGAGGCCCAGGTGCTAGTAGATGGCTGTATAATGCATAACTGTTCCAAATTTTTTGTTTTGGCAATAATATCACTTCTCACACTTTCAGGAAGTATATAGGGTTTCTGCCTTGTAGGTTGTACTTGGGTAACAATTATCTGATGTTCACCCCTTCTGCTCTGCCTGGATTGCTAGTAAACATGGTTTGAAACATCTTTAACAACTGATGGACCTTATTCTGTTGTGTACTCTGCAATGTAGGGGTAATTATCAGTTCCTCCAATCCACCTGGTTTTTCTAACCTTTTACAGGCCAAGTCCATCTCTGAGTCTTGCCTCTCTGGAAAGACTATCATGCTCAGAGCACAGGAGTTTGCATGATATATCTTTTTACTCTGGCATCTGTCTGGAATTTCTGTTTTGTCTGTCACTGTTCCTATCTTAGGACCTGGTATTGCAAGCCCCTGCCATTTCAAAAATAACTTATTCTCAGAGGAGGGTAGAAGTAACAAGACTTTGTCTCCTTCTTTAAATTCTTTATGTATCACTCCCTGATCATAAAGATACTTTTGCTTTTTCTGGGCCTGTACAATGTTGCCATGAGCCATTGCAGTATATTTAACCAGCCACTTACAAAGCTGTATTATATACTCTGCTACACTTGTCTGTCCAGTTCCTTTTCCCTCTTCCCAGTGTTCTTTGACAAGATCTAAGAGGCCTCAAGGGTTTCTTCCAAATAACAGCGAAAATGGGGAGTAACCACTGGAAGCTTGGGGTACCTCACGGTATGCAGACAGCAGGAGAGACAAACACCTATCCCAGTCCTTCCCTTCATCATGGACAGACTTTCGCATCATTTCTTTTAGGGTTTGGCTAAACCTTTCCACTAGCCCATCTGTTTGGGGATAGGAGGGAGACGTCTGGACTGCTACTACACCCAATAGGTGGTACAATTCTTTTAACAATGTAGTATTTGAAGCAGTAGATAGAAGAAAGCACTGGGATGGTGGTGCCTATCTAAGTATTCACAGTATGAAGTAGTTGACAAGATAGCACTCACCCCTCAGTAAAAGAACTTACAAATGTAATTCCTTCAGTCAGGCTGATTTATTGCATTGCAATTTCAAGTTCGGTGCAAACAAACAGAAGTAAAGGTATTGCTACACTGAGCACTATCCCTTACATTTCACCCATTCCCTATCGGCTTCTTCAGAGGTTGAAGCCCATAGGGAAACGGGTGAAACATAAGGGATAGTGCTTGCTGTAGCATTACCTTTACTTCTGTTTGTTTGCACCGAACTTGAAATGGCAATGCACTAAACCAGCTGGACTGAAGGAAATTGTGTCTGTAAGTTCTTTTACTGTGGGGTGAGTACTGACTTGTCAATGTAGCATTAAAACTGCTTCCCTGGTCAGTCAGGATCATTTTTGGGATGCCTAGTCTGCTAAATAGTTTTACCAACTCCTCGGCAATCATTGGGGTAGTGACTTTATGTAATGGTATGGCCTCTGGGTATTTGGTGGCATAGTCTCACAGAACCAGTATGAAGCAGTTCCCTGGAGAGCACTTCTCTAATGGGCCTACTATGTCCATAGCTCTTCTTTCAAAAGGTGTGGCCACAAAAGGTGAGGGCATCAGGGGCACCATATCCATCCTCCCTATCAGTGCAACTTTCTGACATTCTGCATAGGCTCAACAATAATCAGTTACAGACACCTGCTCATGAATATTGGGCCAAAATAACCTTTGCAATAAGCAAATCAAGATATGGCCCCTCCCAACATGACCTGCTAAAGGTAAATCATGGGCCGAGTATTACAACTGGGGACAAAACCTTTCAGGGACTATCAACTGCTCTATTACTTCTTCTGTGTTTGAATTAACATAGACCCGGTATAAAATATTATTTTTCTTCTTATACTTGGGTGTCCTTTTATGCATGCTTTTCCTCACCTGCTGGAAAAATTTGGTTATTGTTTTATTGTTCTTTTGTTCAACCCCAATATCACACCCTTCAAACTTTTTGTCAAGTGAACCTCAGGCAATCCATTATGTTTTTTGTTCCATTTATTTTTTAGCCTTTTCTTTTCTTTTCTGAACTGTGTATCCTTTTCTGGAGTCCCTATTACATCTCATTTAAAGGGAAATGTGTCATTAAGGATATTTTCTTTCTTACCCTGGGCCCTGGTAGTCACTGCAGACATCATTGCGTACCTCTTTATCAAACTGCCAAAGTCTGGGAAATCATGCCCAATAACCACAGGCACAGGGAGTCTAGGCACAAATCCTGAAGTTACTCTAGCTTCTTTACCTTGTTCAGTCATATTTACAATGATAGGGTAATGGTGTGTGTCCCCATGAATACAAATGACACCTGTACAAGGACCTCTGTTTGACACATTGTCCAGGAGATCCAATAGGATCAATGTCTGCTTGCTACCAGAGTCTAGCAGCCTCATCACTTGCTTGTTATCAATGTCAGTATTAGTTAAATAATGTCCACAGCTGGCTAAGATGGCTGGGCTCCAATTTCTTTCTCTGGCAATAATAAGCTATATATGGCCTGCCCCTTGACAATTGTGGCAGATAATGTCAGGTGGAAAATTTCTCCCTCCTCTTCCTGGTTTCCCTTCAGGTTTCCCTGAGGTTTTATCTGGGCCCCAATTAGGTATAAAAAGGGTTTGTCTTACCAGACTGGATGTGGTTGAGTTCAAAAAAACAGTACCTCTGTACCCTCATGTACCAAACTGTCAGGCAGCTAGGAAATCCTCTGCCAGTGTAATAGTCAACTTCTCATATTCCGGTCGATGTTCCCTCACCCACATCTGGACATCTTGGCATAGTATTTATAAGAACTACTTGATCACCAGGGTTTCCAAGATCTCAGCAACTGTCTTCCCCTCAGGTTGAAGCCACCTGACACACAACTCCTTTAGCTGGGTATGAACTTCTCTTGAAATATCCACATTCTAGTAACAAAGTGAACAAAAACTTTGTCTGAAGGCTTCAGTGCTAATATCAAATCATTGTAAGAGCTCCTTCTTTACTAATTCATAGCAATCTGTGTCTCTACTGTCTATCTGACTGTAGGCTAACTGGGCACAAACAGTTAAGTATGGGGTCAACCATACTACCAACTGGGTCTGAGGCCACTCACAAGCTCTTGCAATTCTTTTGAAGGTAGTCAGGTAGGTCTCAATGTAATCTGTACCCATTATTTTGGTACGTTTTATGTCTTTTGGGATGTACCAGTCCCACCAGTAGGATGACTGGTCCCAATGACCTAGAGTGCTTACATTGTATCAGCCCACCTCTGATCCTGTCTTCTTCACTCCATCTCCCTTTCTTTGCTTTGTCTCTCTCTTTGTTTCTCCATCACCATCTGCTTCACAGCCACCCACCACAGCAGTTCACTTATACTTTCTTGTGGGGTCATCAGCCAGTTCCTTACCTGTCTTATCCATACTAGCATAAAGAAGGGATCAGACTTTGTATTCCTCCTGGCTTCAACCTGCATACCAGGCAGTGGCTTCTCCCCAATTTCTTCAGCCATGGCCTTTGTTAATAACCTTCAGGAACTAACTGCTCCTCTGAGGCTGTCTTTCTAATCTTCAGACTTGTACCTTAGGTCCATCATAATACCAGGGCTGGTATCTGCTGATTAACATTTCCCTGACCACCTGAATATTTATATGAATCCCACTACTGAGAGCATGTGTCCCAGGGTGTGGGTGTAACCGATACACACTGATTCAGTTTTTCTAAAGTACAACACACTTGCTGCGTGATTTTATTTCAACAAGGTTCTAAAAACAACAAGGAAATAAAAATAAAAGAAAATAAATCATTACATAGCATTTGTGAGGATGCAACCATAAGGATTACATAACATTGCTGGGATCCTTTTCTCATCTTCCTACAGATTGCTTTGAGGACATGAAGACTGCATGCCCTTCCCTCTCTCATGCTTAAGGCAGATTGAAAATCCTAGGCTCTGCTTTAAACTGTTTTAGGGCTGTTTGCAAATGGCACCAGGCAGTCTTGAAAAACAAGGCTATTTACAGCAGGCTGTGGGATGACTGGAAAAACAAGGCTGTTTATCTCAGAAAACAAATACATTCTCCAGCCTTTCTCCTATTGAGGGAAACTTTTCATTTATACTAAATCTGGCTGTCTCAGACACCAAACCACTATGTAGTATATAGAGATTCGCCAAGTCCACAAAATTTGCTCAGTGGAGTAATTCGCAAATTTCGCAGAATTCACGGAGCACAATTTGCAGAATTCGTGGAATTTGTGGACTGCAGTTTCCACGAATTTCACTGCAGAGTGCAATATTTCACCTACAAATTTCATGCTTTATGGCTAGTTTCATGCTCCGTGGCAAAATTCACGCAATCCGCATGAAGCCGAAGTTTGTCATGCCAGGGTAAACTTCACAGATTCGGTGAAACACTAATTTTCAGTGATTCACGCGGACTTCATTCATGAATTTTAAATTTGCTGCATCTCTAGTAGTACATAACATTTTCAATGTACTTAGGCAATCAAACATATTTTATACTACATGAGCTGCATAACAACAGTGCAGCAAAAAAAAATGCACATCTTTTAAATGTGCAAATACTTAACAATGGGTATCTGTTTTTATATTGGCAAATGAAACTGTGCTAGCTAGTAATTACATTGTTTGGTCACTTTGAGAAATGCAGGATACATTTTAGAGGTACTTCAAAAGGAAACATAGGGTAAAGAAGAAAAAAAGGAGGGTCAGTAGGTGGCCATCCTGACAGAACAGGGAGTGGACAGTACAGTATAGAATAGTTAGAATGCTGTTGCAACTGGCATTAGAAAAAAAATAGAACAGAGCCCCTCTAATTCCAAGGTAGTATGACCAGCCCTACCACATGGCCCCCAATTACCCAGGCACACTCCAGTGGCAAAGCACTACCTCTGCACCTAGAAGACAATGTATTTGACACTGTTGATACCAAGATTTCTCCCCATGTCACGTACTGCATAACCATATTTATTTAGTACTTGACATGGGGAGGAGCCTGGCTCTGGTGGGGTCAGCAGCATCCCACATTGATTGTTCCTGTTACTCCTAATATCAGCCATGAGAGGGGTCTATGTGAAGGATTTTGAATCTGAATGGCACATGGGGTGGGCATAAGGTCAACAGATATATTTTCTAATTTCTACAGATGTTAATAACTATGTTTTATACTCTTTTGATTGTGTAGTTCGGAAATAGTAGGTGCCACTACAGTGTGGGATTGGTGGTTTTGTTTTGAGATTTAGACTTGGGTGTCCAGGTTCATATCTCTGGCCTTTACTAGGCTGAACTGCCTGCTACATGTAATGCTTCCCTCAAATGGTGGCTTACCGTAGTTGCCCATTCTCCCATCTGCCTCTTCGTGCCTGAGTATTCCCCCAGTATTATTCCCTGTTCTCACCACCATGGCCTGAGCTTCTGATGTGCCGCAAGGGCCCCTAGAATATCCCCATTATTTGTTTTGCCCATTAAGGGCTTGGGAAGTGACTGCGGAGCCACCAGCCATTTCCTACATGCTTCACGGCTGGTCAGCAGATCACGCATGCACAGAAGCACACCTCAACTTTTGACCACAACTGCAGTCAAACGGATGCTGTCTTGGTGGTCCCAGCTCCAGTAAAATCCACAGAGGGGACCAGTGACCAGAATAAGGGCCAAAAGAGCTGTCCTTGTAAATAAATAAGGAGCACCACGAAGCACTTGGTTCACGGCTCATTAATATTCATGAGTGCCCCATACATAATAATGAGATGCCTGCTTGCCACCTAGGGGACTGCTTTTTGGCAGCAGTGACAGATGGAGGACAGCATTAAATGTCTGAAAAAACAGCACTTTGCAGGGTACTAAAGGGGCAATTGAATAGGTTGGTAATTGTGGATGAAAATCAATAACACTGGCTGCATCAGAACTTATATTTTGGAACTGCTATGGACTGCAGGGGGACTGTAATGAGTTGCAGCCATTTTGGGCAGCCAGCAGCCAATTGGAAAGGCAAGGTTTATAGCCAAGACTTTTGGGAATTTGCCAAAGCATTATGGGACGCTGTCAAGGGCTTGTGGGAAAAAAGCAGAGACTATGTTCAGGTGCCAAAACATTGAGCCTATCAGGCATCAAAGGAGGCTAATGAATATTCATTTTTGGGACTGACAAGAGACTTCAGCTAATTGTTTTGGAACCAACAAGTGTATTCAGCCAATCAAGCGCCTCAGAGGGCTCCTTAAAACACAGGGACATTTCAGGCTGCACTCAGTTCATTGTGAGCCCCTCCACAAGGAAGGGGGGCTCCAACCTCCAGCTGAGAAAATGGGCCTAGTGTATCCTGCAGGAGCTCCTCCACAAGGGAGTGGGGCTCATGTCCTCTGCCAGGAGAGAAAGTGTCTGCCAGATATGGAAGTCGCCAGCCTGGGGGTTGCCAGAATTTGTCCCCTAGGGCTGGCATTTACCTTTCTACATTTTGGGAAAAATGTGGGTGAACTCCGAACCATCTTTAGCTGTGAGAGAGCTGCATGAACATTCTGCCTCAGCTGTGAGAGTGCTGATGAAGTCTTCAGCTTCCAGAAAAGGAAAGTTCCTGAATCCTTTTGAGTGAGTAAACTTCTGGTTCAAGTGCTGAGAAATCTGTTTAGGGCAGAGAAGCCCAGAAGGCCCAGAAGTGCCTATTATCTGTCTGCACCCTGCATCTGATTAACACCAAGAAGTGGGTGGATGTCTGATATCTCAAGTGACCAAAGAAGGGTTCAGTGTTGTGAAATGCCTAATGTGATTGTTAAAAGTGGCTGCAGGACAGGCAGAGGAGCACCAAGAGTGCGTGGCTATTCCTGACATTGGCTGTGAGGACAGTACATGTCCAACTGGAACTGCAAATGCCAGCATAGCTGAGAGGGACATTGATGATGTGTCCAAGTGTCCACCTGGAGCTGCAAAGGACATCATAGCCAAGAGGGACTTTGTTGATGTGTCCAAGAATCCAGCTGGAGCTGCAAAGGCCAGCATAGCCAAGAAGGACTTTTTGATATTGTGTCTTGTGCTCTGAGAAGTGTCTGAGAAAGTGAATTTGCTAACAAGTGAAAGTTTAAAGTGGTTGGCAGCCATGCCTCAAGCTCCTTCTGTGATGTAACAGAAAAGAAAATGTGTCTTTCCATGGACTGTGTGAGTGTTGGATTTGTCCTAGCCTTAGGGCAATGCACCCTCCTTTGAGAGACTGTGCCTGGAAAGCTGAAAGGACCATGCCTGCCACACTGGCCACATGGTTGAAAAGATTGTGACATGTGCTGAAAGTAAAATGTGCTAAATATAAATGTGCTGAATGCAAAATACTGTATTTTCCTGATTTGCCTGGGAGACAGAATGGTAGTGTGCCAGCTAGGCATTGCCATCTGTGCTTCCCACTGAGGGGCATAGCCTAGATGTGGGGGTTTGAGACATGTCAGATCTGATCCCCAGCTAATCTGTAATAGAATGTGATTTCAGCTTATGAAGATGGGCCACTACATAAAGAAGCTGAGAGACATTTCCAGTCTCAAAAGCTACAAGATCCTGCAGTTAGTAAGGGGGTTCCTGGCTGCCAGCACATTTCAGCATCATGAGTAGTGCCTGCATGCTACAATTATCTAAATCTACCTTGTACAGCCTGATTTCGACTCTGCATATGATGACTTCAAAACTGTGAGTGAGCAGACCCTGGTCTGCCCTCTAGTGGGAACTGTAAATAGTTAATGTTGCTGCCAATTTCAGTATTCTGAGTCCAAGTTACTGTCAGGTTGTGTCCCAAGAGTAACGCTGGAGATTATCTAATTTTCTTTAAGGGCCTCAACCCACCACAGCTGCAACATTTAACAGGCCTGCAACTTTGAGAAATTAATACTGAATACCCAGGTATACTATAGAATTGTGGGTTCTGTAATGGTTCTTGGACTGGTATCAGTGTGGGCATTTGATCATATGAGTTTCCACTATTCTAGTGCAGCCAGCTAGATAGCCAGAACAGATATTATGAATACATCAGAGGCTGGTGGATGGCCACAATGACTAATGCCTGAATTTGAAATGCAACAATGATTATCGTGATGCCAATTGAAATGCCAATCTGAACCAATGCCAATCTTATCCAATGCCAATCAATGTAAATACTTAATCTTTGCTTCCAACTCCCCCTTTCCTAACCTTCACCCCTTGTAAATAAATTGTTGTTTGCTGTTTTTCATAACTTTGGTGTCAGCAGCGTATTATTAAAGTGAGCCTTTAATCTAAGTAATGTTGAAATGTGGGGTTTTGAATTGTGGGTCATGTGTGGGGTGACAATATGGTAATGTGGGTGAGTACAGCTTCCCAGGGGGTTGTACTGGGTTTTATTCTGTCCCACATAAAAGCATACTGTGGGTGGAGGCACTGCACATTTATACATAATCACACATACCCCCGTATTTCAAAGCATCATGGGCTGTATATGCAACTCACCACAAAATGTTATGCTGGTCCAATTTTAAGCAGAAATGCATGGTGCTGAAAGACCTCTCACACAGTCTGCAAAGGGTGCCAACAGAAGACACAGACATGGTTTTTGTCCTACCAGGACTCATCAGTGTGCCTCATCTGTATGACACCCCAGTGAGATGAACCAGCTACCCTAAGTTAGTCTATCAGGTTTGGGTTGTGGTGAGCCCAATAAAAACAAAAAACATGCTAAAAGACAAAGAACCTTAGTGTGTAAGCACTGAGGCAAAGGTTACCCCAAAGGGCATTGCTCGGGAAGCCAAGTTTCAAAGAAATACTTAATCACACATACTCCCGTAATGCAAAGCATCATGTGCTGTATATGCAAATCACCACAAAATGTTGTGCTGGTTCAACTTTAAGCAGAAATGCATTTATGTTATTTGGGAAAGAACCAGTTTTAAATCTATATTAGGAGCCCAGGCCTCTCAATCTTGTTATGGGCCCACAAGGCAGGGGTAGTGTAGCCCTTAGATACCAGGCGCCAGGGTGACAGACACAAAACTCACTCAGTGTTGGTAGAGTGCCCTTTGAATATATTATTATACTGTACTAACACTTTAAAGGCAAAGCTATCCCAGCCAATGTTCTACAACTATTTTGCCAAGGATTACTCAGTCATTATACTAGTTCTAAATCGCAATGGATGGTAGAGCATTGCACTGCAGAGTAAATGATTTGCAATATTAATAAATCAGTAACCCACTCAAGCAATCAATGATGATTGTCTTCACTCGTATTGAATATAGGTAGAACTATTAGTGAGTGTTAATTGCCCAGATGAGACAATAAGGAGGGTATGAATGGCCATAGTATTAACCCAGACTTCTTTGAGTTGCTATGTACTGTAGTTATTGTGTGTCTGCTCTTTAATACAGTAGCTACATGGCTTCTGTTTATGATAAACAGGAAGTTTTCAAAAGGAAATGGCTCAGCTGAATGAGGTCCATTAGTGAGCAAACAGCATGACTGTACAGTAGGTCTCCGATGCTGAGTACTGCAGTCTGAATATGTCAGCTCAGTATTCTGCCCATTCAGACTCCAGCTGAGGCTGATAGGTTACTCCTGACATATTGAAATGTAGAAACATTTATTTATTTAAAGTCTAGGATTACAGTTACCTTTGAGACAAGGCTCTTTTAAAAAGGTTCCACGTCAGAATGAGTACAAACAAGCATGACATTAATCATTACATTACATTAATTACGTTGTTACATTAGTAATTACATGATACCAGAGTACAGTTGTTTACCATTACAGCTCATGAACAAATACAGTTAGTTGGTACTAGGAGCATGCACATGACAGGGATTTTCATTTTTCATTTTTATTTTTTATTTTTGTAAATCCAGATAATCAAGATTGCCCATTTTCACTGGTGACAAGTTCAATCTAAAAACACTGTATAAAAATACAACATACTACATTGGAGCAAACTATACAATCCAATAAAGTGCAGTGCAGAAGCAGATACATTATGTTTTTGAGAAAAGCCAATATTTTAACCTTTTCTTAAAACACTGAATAAGACTACTCTCAACTATTACTGAAGGTATTTTGTTGAAAAAAGTGGGTGCTCTAAATAATAAAGATCTTTACCCAAAGGTTGCCTTAAGAAATTGTGTTTTAAATGTATATATAGACTGGGACCTAGTGGATAATGAATTTATTGCCCTAGGAAACATTAGAGAAGTAGACAGGGGAAGAAGGTTGCATTTTACTTTAAATAAAAAATTACCCATTTTGAAAAGATCTCAATTTTTGAAAGACTGAGAATAAGACTGTTTATACAAATCAGAACAACGGGTTCAGAAAGGCAAATCTAGCCAAAATCTTAAGGCTGAATGATATATTACTCTAAGCGGACTCAAAACATTGTGACATGAGGAGGAATATATAAGTATTCCATAATCAAGTACTGAAAACAGAAAGCTATGAACTAAAAGCTTTCTTGATTCAAAGGTCAGAAGGGATTTAACTCGATAAAGAATACCCGATCTTTGGTGGAGGGTTTTCCTAAGACTCTGAATAAGAGGTTAAAAAAAAACTGATTGTCCAAAGTTACATCTAAGTATTTGAAAACTAAAATAAATTCGATTTTATTGCCCTTTCTGTCGATAATTAAAGGGGAATCAATAGATGCATTCTTGTTCTGGGAAAAAAAAACATTACCTTTGTTTTTTGGGAATTCAAAACCAGGTGATTTAAAGATAACCAATCCTGCAGGTGATCAAAGTCAGTCTGAAGGTGGAAGAGAGCAGTGTCAGATCTGGGATTAGTACAAAATATAACAGTGTCATTGGCGTAAAGAATCATCTCTGTTTTAGTACAAATATTTGGGGCAGAATTCATAAATAAAGAAAAAATGAGTGGCCCCAGGATTGAACCCTGGGGTATGCCACAAACTAATGGAAGGGTGTGGGATAAGGATGAACCAATAATGGTTCTGAAAGATCTATTGTGTAAAAAGTTTTGATACCACATGATTACATCCCCAGAAAAGTGAAGACCATGAAGGACACCTGGAAGGAGATTGAGTTCAACCAGGTCAAAAGCCTTGGTGAGGTCCACGAACAGTGCCACACATGAGTATCCTCTATCAAGTGCACCATGTACACTGCCCATGAGCCCCACCAAGGCTGTTTCAGTGTTATACCCTGGCTTGAACCCATGTTGGTTCCCTGAGAGTAAAGAATATTTCCCAAGAAAACCTAAGGTTTGGTCCATCACAATTTTTTTCCAAAATGTTTGATATGGGTGATAAAAGAGAACCTGGATGATAGTTAGCAACAAAGGAGGGATTTCCATTCTTCAAGATAGGTTTTATGATTGCCCATTTCCAACTACTCGTAAACACACTATGGGATAAAGAAAAATTAAACTATGTGCTAATGGATGGGCAAAACAGTCTATACCTAATTTAATGATCCTGATATCAACTCCATCCTGACCCTGAAGGGGTTTTGGATTGTTTTTCAAAAAATATTTTTTTACTAAGAAAGGGGTGATAAATTTAAAGTAAAACTTTGGGTTAGTATCATTGTAGGCTGTCGTTTGGGTCAGTCACACCATAAAAGATTATGGGGGTTCTAAAGGAACCAAGATTCCCAAAGTGATTGTTGAAAATATTAGATACCTTGGAATGATCACACACACTACGTCCATTTTGAAAAATTGTGGGGGAAGAAACTATTTTATTTCTTCCCATAATTTTATTTAGGAAGTTCCAGGTTTTTTTAGGATTTGCCCTGAAATTCCTTTGTTCGTTTAGACAATAAGCGACCCTAGCTTTCCTGATTTCAGATTTACACTTATTTCTAAGTGTCTTGTACTCTTGAAGAGAAGGAGTTCTGGATACCTTATATAGCTTCCAACATTTGTCACGTTTTCTCATTAAATGAATGAGGTCCCTTGTGGCCCATTCTTGTTTAAAGGATCTGATTCTTTTTTTTTTAAAGGGGAGGCTGTATTTATGATTGCATTATAGGCTATACAAAAAAACTCCCACATTGCATCAATGTTGGTACAAGATACTAGGGGAGACCAATCAATTTCATTGAACAAAGCTTCGATTCTCTGGGAAGTCAAATTAGCCAAATTTCGACATTCAGCATATCTGGGGGGGACTTTTGGGCACTTTTACAGACCATTCGCATTTAATGGGATGATGGTCACTCTTGATATCAGGCATAACTTCACAATTAGTTATCCTGTCAACATGAGTGACCATGATCCAATCAAGAACAGTCCCTCCACCTGTTTTATAATTGGGCCTTGTAGTTTCCTCTATAAGTTGAGTAACACTCAGATCAGCCAGAGTTTCTCTAATTTCACCTTTCAAACTTTTATCCCAGCTGCAGTTAAAAATCACCAAGAGTGATCCACTCTCTGTTAGAAGGTAGGACCTCTCAAAATGAAGTCAGCAATTCAAGACCATGAGATATTTTACCAGGGGGAAAATAAATTGTACTAAGGGTCAGATGTTCACTTTGTCCAGAAATCAAATCAATAGAAATCATGTTGCATCCTGAGTTTCTCAGAAAGTGATCAAGAACAATATAATCAAATTTGCAAAGAATGTACATTAAGACACCACCTCCCCATTTTCCTTCTCTGTCTTGTCTGATCAGGTTATAATTGGGGAGATGAATCTCTGAATCCGGTATGTTATTATGCAACCACATTTTGGAAAGGGTAATAACATCAAATGCATGGAGTTGAGACCATGCAACAAACTGGGTCCATTTAGAGAGCAGACTCTGAATGTTTAGATGAACGATCTAAAGTGTAGGGGAAACCAGGCCCTTGTGGGCACCAGCTGAGGTTGATTCATAGTTTCCTAATGGTGGAAAGTTAGGCCTGGTATGTGGATGCACTAATCCAGACATGAATAGAAGCAACATTAGTAATCTTTTTAGATTAGTCCTATTCTCTAATTGTCTTTCTCTTTTTGTTGTAGTAGTGATCAATCTATGAATAAACTTATTGGGTTGAGAATTATAGAATGGGCAGACTTCATAAGAAGAATAATAATAAGGGGAACAAAATTCAAACAAACCCTTCCTAGTGAATCCATTGTCTTGATTTGTACTACATGGGCAAGAGTAAAACAACTAAAAACTATATTTTTTAACATATGAAACACCAGCTGAAATTGAGCAAAGCTCAGATGACAGCAACATTACATAAATCAAAAACATGTTGAGAGCAGACTATTTTAAAAAGAAAAAATTAAGCAATAAACTATCAAATCTAATTAGTCACAAAATGGATGCTTATTACTTCAGATATAAGAAGAATGGCACTTACAAAAGTCTTGGATTAAAACTATTGCAGAGTAAGTAGCAGACATAAATAAGTGCTAATTGCATATATAAATGGTGTAAGATGGCCTTCCTAAAACGAATACACCATCATATTGCAAATTAAATCTGGAACTTTATAGGCCCAGATTAAAGAAATTTAAAAAAAATTATTTAAATTTAATAACAAAGTAAATACTAAAGAAATAAGTATCTAAGTAAAACAATATGATACATAAGCATTTAAGCAATATTATTTAAAATAAATCTAAAACTTTCTGGACCTAGGTATAACACAGGCTAATGCCTAGAGTTTCGAAATAAAAATAATAAACTTACTTAAGCAAAAACAAGTCGGATAGAAAAACAACACTTATATACTAAGCGATCCAGAAAACAAAATGTCCTCAAACTGAAACAGGCTTACATAACAAGTGATGTTCTTCTGTGGTAGCGCTTGCACCCTCACAATTATCCGTTTCTATGCGCGTGAACTTTTGAGCAGAGGAAGACCACCTCCCAATGGCCGCTGCAAGTGTAAAACACTCCCACACTCCCTTGGCTCAAAAACAGCAAAACATCCGTTACAGTACCTTGGAAAAGAGAGATGAGGTACAGGCTTAGGGCAAGAAGATGAGCCCCACTCAATCAGCTCCTTGCAGCTTGGTGAAAATAGGGATAAGATTGATAACAAGAACTTGGGTGAGACACATATTGAAGATGCTGCGAGAGGTGATTGTCAAACACACAAGAAGATCAAGTGGAAAGTGCAAGTATGAGGGAAGTGGGGAGGTAGGTAGAAGGGGGATAGTAGGGGGGTGATGCGAGGGGACAGCTGCCAAATGGGAGCAGCAGGTTAGGGAAGACAGTCACCTATGCTAGAGGCAGAGAGAAATACTACATAGAAGCTGATGGTAGATAAGGACCGCAAGGCCCATCTAGTCTGCCCAATGTTTTTTCTAATTTATGAATGTGCTATAGACCTTTGCTCTGTCAATGGGCTGTCTATTCATACTCATCTGTATTGCTCCCTTATGCCTATCCCATGCCTGTTTGAAGCCCTATACTATATTCATATCCACCACTTCCTGAGGTAGGCCATTCCATACATCCACCATCCTTTCTGTGAAAAAGAACTTCCTCACATTACCCCTTAATCAGCCTCCCTCTAGTCTAATACTGTGTCCTCTTGTCCTGCAATTTTTCTTGTATTGAAACATGTTAGACTCTTTCACCTTGTTAATGCCCTTAAGGTGTTTGAATGTTTCAATCATATCACCTTTCTCCCTCCTTTGCTTTAGAGTATTCATATTGAGCTCCATTAATCTGTCCTCATATGTTTTCTGATGCAGTCACTGCACCATTTTGGTTGCCCTTCTCTGGACTGTCTCCATTTTGTTAATGTCCTTGTGAAGGTGTGGCCTCCAGTACTGCACACAGTACGCCAGATGGGGCCTAACCAGTGTCTTGTAAAGAGGGATTATTACCTCCCTCTTATGACTTGTGATACCCCTACTAATACACCCCAACATCCCCCTAGACTTACCTACGGCTTTAGTGGTCTGCTTCGATGATTTCAGGTCATCTGTCATGATGATGCCCAAGTCTCTTTCTTCCATTGTGACTGCCAGCAACTCCCCTCCCAACCTATTGGTGGCTTCAGGGTTTCTCTTCCCTGTGTGCATGATCTTGCACTTCTTTGTGTTACACCCCAGTTGCCACTCTTCAAACCATTTTGCCAGTTTATCCAGATCTCTTCTTATTCTGCCCACCCCATCTGGATCATCTACTCTGTTGCAGATCTTGTCATCATCTGCAAACAGACAAACCTTATCCTCCAGTCCATCTGCAATGTCACTGATTAAGATATTGAAGAGGAATGGCCTCAGGACTGATCCCTGAGATACCCCACTTGTGACTTGCATCTCTTCTGACTGAATACCATTTACCATCACTCTCTGTTTTCTGTCCATCAACCAGTTTTCCACCCAGTTGACCCACTTCTGACCCACCCCGAGCCTACCCAGCTTGTTAATCAATCTTCTGTGTGGAACAGTATCGAAAGCTTTGCTGAAGTCAAGGTAGGCAACATCAACTGCTCCCCCTTGGTCCACCACTCTGGTTACCCAGTCAAATAAATCTATGAGATTAGTTTGACAGGACCTTCCTTTCATAAACCCTTGCTGTCTGGGATCCTGTGCTCCTATGGATTCCAGGTGTTGCACTATCCTTTCCTTAAGGAGTGCCTCCATAATCTTGCCCACTACTAAGGTAAGACTGCCTGGTCTGTAGTTCCCTGCCTCCTCCCTGTTACCACTTTTGTGGAGTGGGATTACATGAGCCCTTCTCCAGTCTTCTGGGACCTCTCCTGTGCTCAGAGACTCACTAAGCAGTTCTGATAATGGCTCTACTAGTTTTCCCCTTTGTTCCTTTAGTACCCTGGGATGTATGCCATCAGGTTCCATTGCCTTGTCCACCCTGAGCTTATTGAGCTCTTGTAGGACCCTATTTTTGTGAAGGGACTAGTGTACCTCCCCCGTGTCCATGGTGCTGAGTTGTGGGCCCTGCCCCACCTTCTCCTCAGTAAATACTGAGCAGAAGTGTCTATTTAGGATAGATGCTTTCCATGGTCCTTCTTCTCACACTCCCCCTTATCCCCTTTGATCTTATCAATACCCCCTCTGGACTTTCTCCTTTCACTAATGTATCTATAGAAAGTCTTGTCCACTTCTTTGCTTTGTATGCTTGTTTTGTGGCATGCTGATTGGTAACAGTAAGTAAAAGGTACCTAACACCATGGATGGAATGATACCTCAAAACCATTTTTCCTGATTAGACAGTCCTAAATGAAATGGGAAAGTATGATACCTTCATCATGTAGTGTAAGCCAAGTAGTAATGTATACTGTATGTGAAAAGCAGTCTGCGAGCAGCACTATCTAGATGTGACATACTGCAACAGCAATATTTGTGACTCTCCCACATGCCTGGTAATGCTGGAGAAACTTTATTCTGCATAATGCAGTGTAGGCAGCCTATAGACTATACATACATATATATATATATATATATATATATATATATATATACACACACACACACACACACACACACAATAGGGGTGAGTGGTAAATGAGTGAGGTAAACAATGTATCATCCACTGCAGTGTGATATTTTTATCCTCTGCTCTACTGTGATGATATCAGCCATTTACACACACAGGTCACAAAAGGTCATCACTCTAGGCAGCTTTCCCCTCAGCATGCAAGAAACACTTGTGCTGCTACCATATACACAAATGCAGAATTACTTCAGAGGTTTCACTGCTGCCTACAGCTAACTCAGTGAGCATTACAAAACACACCTATCCCCCCCAACTTCCAGCTCATTACTGTGACTGCAGCCAGAGTTCTAAACAGCAAAGCTTCACAGAACAGTCTAAACTACTGCCTGCAGCTAACTCAACTACCACTGAAACACACTCTCACTTGTTCCTCAAACTCTGATTCTCACCCATTACAATTACTGGGATACTATCAGCTTGACTACAGCCAGAATCATAAAGAGCACAATTTCACAGAAAACCCTGCACTCTGCCTGCAGCTAACTTAATTACCACTAAAAACAGTATCAGCTGTTCTGACACTCTGCCTCTCAGCTCATTACAATTACTGTGATGCTCTCAGCTTCACTGCAGCCAGACTTCTAAACAACACAACCTCACAAAATTATGTTTCTCACTCCTACCTAAAACTAACTCATTTAGCATTGCAAAACACACTCATGTGTCTCCCAGAGTTTATGACACTGCCAACCCATTCAGAAAAGCTCCCACACAGAATGAGCAAATACATAAACAGGAACAGAACACAAGACAGCATAACAAAACTTCTAAAACTCTTGGCCCTATTGTATATATCGAATACATGATGGGCAGATCGTGTGCTATGGCAAATATTGTTACTCCTGCATCATGAGCTCTGGCTATCGCACTCTGCAGGAGTGACAATATTTGCCATATCATACTCATGCACATCATGTATCCTCTGTACATATATATGTATACAGTATAGACTTTTTATGGAGTTTTCATTTATTATGTAATGTTGTGAAGGTGAACTGCCCCTTTTCATATGTTTCACTCTACCTAAAGCTATGGTTTCCTAAGAATTTCCTTTAAAGCATTTGAAAGTTAATTCAGAAATTAAAAACCTTGTTGAACATTTTCCAGGTAACAGTTGAATGAATTTCAGCTTGAAGCAAAAAAGAATCACCCATCCTTATAAAAAAGTAATTAATATTGTAATTTTGCTGAAGAAAAACAGCACTACAAATTGATGACTGATATCTTGGAACCAAAGACACTTTGCATATCTAGGGATTGTCTGTAATGTTCTGTATGCTGTAAAGGATGCTCAGCAAGTTCTTATATTACTATAGAGCCAGGTCAGACTGATCAGGCACCATGGAGCAATAGCTTTGGAAGTGAAAGCTAGGGTAGAATATAATCATCCCTTGGCCGTGGCAGGCTGCTGTGTACGTAAAATGTAGGAAGGGAATCTAGGACCCCAGCCAGCATAGCTAGTTCGTAACCACAATTCTGACTCAGAAAGAAAGACAGAAAAGGAGTCTTAATAAGGAAAGGTGGAGACAGAGCACACAATGCACAGCCCACAACTAGAGCCAAAGGGAAGGAAGACCACTGCTAGCAAATTATATGGCACTGAAAGTACCAATGCAGTACAGCTAGTGCCACTGACACTCTTTATACATTTTGGCACCTAAATCAGGGAAAGGCAATGTAAGAATACAGCATCCACCACCAGAATTAAAGCTGGTACCAGGGTAATACCAGGCTACATGAACTGGAAATCTACCAGGTATGGGACACCATATCTACAACCATAGATGGCAGCAGAAAAGGCTACACAGGCTACACAGTCAAGACACCAAAACGGCCAGGATGCTGTAAATGGCTGGCACTGGGCCTAGAGGCAGAGCAAAGAAATGCAGAGTCTATTTAAGTTTAATGGCATTACCAGGAGTTGGGTTTAAATGTGATCTGATGCCTAAGTGGAGATCAAGGAACTCACTGAAAACCATCACTTTTGACTCTAGTAAAGGGAGGGGTGGTAAAGTTTCATGGACTCAGTTTGCTCTTTGGCTCTTTGACAGCATGAAGTAGTATTTATTTTACATTGAGCACACATAAAATTTGTGTAAGTTTTTGTAAGCCACATGACGTGCAGCAATGACACTGAAAATTGCAATCTTTTTAGGCTGTGCATATCTCAGTGTCATCTCCAGCTGTCTGTCTCAACAGAGGAGTAGGATGTGCACTGAGAGACACAGTTCTTCAGTTCACATGTAAAACAGTTGCCTTTAATCGAAAAACACATCATAATTGTCAGAAAATTGTTCATTAGGACAGCTTGTTAACATCGGTTAATTATCGTTTCCATGTAGGGCACAATAGAAATAAAAGTGTTGCTGCATTTTGGAAGTAGCATTAAAAGACAGGGGACATGTTACTGAAAGAAGTGGCATAATTGGTATTGGCATCAAACTTCTTTGAATATAAACAACATGATTACCAACAACAGCCATGGGAAATATCCAGGCTTCCAGCTATACAAATTTATATAAGCAATAAGACATATCACGGTGTTGGTTGTCAGGAGTTAATGCACACCAAGGTACGTCTGGGAGTGCATTAACCCCAAACAACCAAGAACCATGAGGGTTTATTTTGTTTATAAAATGGATAAACTAAGAATCAATTTAAATAAATACAATTGTTTTTAATTAAAAACAGGTATTTTCTTTTGTTGAAAGTAACTAGTAAAAAGTAATTGTTCCCCACTTGCCAATCATCTATCTTTCCACACATTCAATAGATGGAATATTTGTTTATTATAGAACACAGGAATTTAAACTGCTGCAGTATTCCTCTGGCAGAATGCTCAACCCATTGCACATGACAGAAGGCCTTATACAGAGCCAAGGTCTCATTTTTATATAGAGCAGTGTAAGTAGCAGATACTGCCCTGTTGGGGTGGTAAGGATAGTGGAGGGATTTCTCATGGACAATAAAGAAACACTAGGAATTAAACTATAACAAGTACTTAATTTTTAAGCACCTACAGTGTAGCTGTAAGCACCTATTGTGATCATGTGTATTTTTTTTTTGCAATAAGTCAGGTTCAGATGTACATTAAGTGTGAGTGATTTGGCTGCATGATGTCATTGATGATGTCAGTGATTGCATTTTTAGGTCCTGGCATAGGATTTCAGACTTACACAAGCCTTAGTTTTATCCCTAGTGGGGATTTTTTTATCTTCTTTCTCGCTATAGTTTATGTAATATGTGAGAAATTGATAGATGCCTTTGCTGATGTTAGTGATAGAGTTTCAGCAAGGTTTGAATTTCTATATTGCTGATAATTTGAAAAAGTTCCAGCTCAACCTAGCAAATAGACAGACTTAATTATGAACACCCACTGCAACTGTGTGTGTTTGTGTTGGGGGGAGGATCTGTCTTTTTACACAGCCTGTATCTCCTGTGTAGGACGCTAGTACTGTGGTAGAGCTACAGGCTACCGAGTAGTAAAGGGTAGAGGGCCTGGGCTGGATCCCCAGAGTCAAACTTTTTTTTTCTTTCTTTCTTACTACAATTTATGTAGTATGAAAGACATAGTTTGATTTCATTTTTTTATACTTTATTTTTATCTATTATCATTTAAACATGACAGAAGTTCATTATACATATAGCACACAGACCAATGCCACATTACACCACTGAGATAAAAAAATCTCTGAGATACAGGGTTATTATGCATGTGCCATATTGTGGTACAACATTCTGGGGTAACAACATTTGACACCTACCTTGAGTCCTGAAAGAAGCTGTATAGGAAGTCCATAAGCCACATGGCCAAAATATCTCAATGCAAAAGGACTGTCTAGCAAATCCAGTCCACAAATCCCATATTCCCCTTAAAGGGGGAAAGTTGGTGCCACATCAAATGTTTAATGTAAAATTACCAACTCTGTATTTGCAGCAGTGAAAACTAACAAAAGCTGATCAAAATTAACAGAGAAACATTTCCCCTTTGTCCCAAAACAAATATGCAACCCCATTTTAATACATTTCTAAACTTCTAATTCTTATTAAGTGAATAGTATAATCAGTTTAGCAACAAAAGGCAGGATAATTACCTACCTTAAACGATATGCTTAGTGAGTATCAACTGGTGTTCCTGGCAGCAAACAGGGCAACTAGCCATCAAGGAGCAAGGACATATTAAAAAAGAAAGGTACCCTTTATTTATTAATAATAATGAGGCCTAGTCCTTGCAAAAAGAAAGTCATGTAAGGTTCAGAAGCTCCTCTTTGTCCCCTGAGTCATCTGTTCGCAATCCTGAGACCATTGCCTGATGATCAGTCCATTTACCTGCTTCCGTCGGGTCTGAAAAAATATACACTTTGCTCTGGAAGATGAGCCGGAGTCTAGCAGGGAAGATCATGGAGTGAGAGATCTCCAGCACTCGCAGTTGCCGCCAAACTCCATCGAAGCGCTTCCTATGCTGTCTTGTGGTGTAGCTTATGTGGAGGAAGAAGTGAATCTGTTGATTATCCTGGAATAGAGGGGCATGTTTCCTTGCATATTTTAACATTTTGTCTCTCTCCCCAACTCCAGTTGTAACCAGCATGAGCATATGAGGCACCTCAGAATTAGAAGCCTTACCCCTCGGGGTGATTCTATAAGCTTTCTGGATGCTCCATGACTCCTCCAATTCTTTAAGTTTTAAATTGTCTGTGAACCATTCCCTGAGATGCATTAAGGGGTTGCCCCCTCCGATCCTTCAGGTAGTCCAATTATTCAGATATTAATTGCTCTGGTTTGATTCTCGAGTGTCTCGAGCCTTGCATGTAGGTTTTGATTTTCTTTTCCCATTAAAGTTGTGGCCCCCATGAAGGCATCGGCTTGTCTTTTGATCTGGCTCACATCTTCCTTTAAGCCTTCAATGGTTGTCTCCAAAATTACCACTCTACTTTTAAAATCATCTATGTTGTTTAGAGTTGTCACTGATTGCATCAGCAGTTGTAACTTATGGCCTAGTGTCTCAATAGTTTCTCCCGAGCCCGAAGTCTCCGTAGGCTGTGTGGTGTCGTCGGGAGGCAAGGCACCAGTGTTTTCTTTACTTTTTGCTCTGCCACCATACTGTTTTTCCTTTTTAGGATTACCCCTCTTAATGAAATTAGGGTCGCTCTGGTCGATGATCTTAGTTAAAATCTGCACTAGAGCCTCCAAAATGTATTTTTTGGGCAAAGTAAGGGGTAGTTTCTTGAGAGCTCGAAAAAGACTGCTGCACACTACTAGGGTTTCACAGTGCCCCCAACCCCCCTTAGTCTGATGTCATTGATGATGATAGTGATACACTTTCAACAAGATTTGAAGTTCTATATTGCTAATAACTTTACAAGTTCCTGCTCAGACTCTGAGGTTTAAATGAAACATTGAGACACTACTTCAAATAGACAGACTATTAATTACAAACATCCAGTGCAGCTGTGTGTGTGTGTGGGAGGGCGGTTGCACTCACAGGTGGATGTCCTTTGCCACAGCATGCAACCCTTGTGTAAAAGGCTTAGTACAGTGACAGAGCAACAGGCTATCAAGCAGTAGAGGATAGGGGCCTGGGTTCGATCTTCAGAGTGGAACCTTTTTTTTTATCTTGCTTACTACAATTTATATAGTATTACAGAAATATTTACATATCATTGCTGATGTTAATTTTTATTTATTTATTATTTTAGTTTTTGTTGACTGGGTAAGTGCACTAGACAAATCCTGCCTATTTTCAGGCATGACCCAGGGAAGGGGGGATACAGATGAATGCCAACTGACCTTGAACCAGATTAAGCTGTTGGTGATATTTTTGTGAATGACAGACTTTCAGCAAGATTTGAAGTTCTATTTTGCCAGTAACTTGAAAAGTTCCAGCTCAGACTTTGAAGTTTAAATGCAACTTGATAAACATTACTTCAGTTAGACTATTCCTTATCGCCCTAATCGATCACTCCACTTGGCCGACGAGGGGTTGCTAGAGGTTCCAAGGGTGAATTTGAAATCTTTGGGCACTCTGACTTTTGCATATGTGGCTCCCACTCTTTGGAACTCTCTACCCCATCGGTTGCAGGAGTACACTTCTGTGGAGGGCTTCAAGAGAGGTTTTAAGACTTTTTTGTGGGAAACTGCATTGTTAGAATGGTGATTGAAATGACTGTTTTGATCCAGCTGTATTTTTTAATGATTTTTATTGTTTTAATCTGTTATTTATGTATGGCGCCTTGGCAATTGAAAGGTGCCTTATAAATAAAGTTATTGTTTTTATTATTATTATTATTAATCAAAAACATCTACTACAGTTTGGGTGTGTGATGGGGGTCTGCACTCACTGCTGGTTGTCTCTGGCACAGCATACATTGTCTGTTGAGGAAGCTAAGTACAGCAGTAAGGTTACAGTCTACCAAATACTAGAGGGTAGAAGTCTTGGGTTCAGTCCCCAGAACAGACCATTTTTTTTCCTTCTCACTACAATTGATAGATGCTGTGTCTCAGACCCTGCCCTCCAAGCCACTTACTTCCCTTTTCATTGTCAGACGAAGCTTGCCAGCCTTCTTTCTGGCTATGCAATTATTTCATACAGATCTTCTTTAGTGCCTTTATTACCACTGGCACATTGATTCAAGTTTGTTTCTGTGTGTATGAAGGGTATTATGAGAGGTAAGAATGTTGACTTATTTATTTATAAAAACTTAAGCGAGTTTTACTTTTTATGGCCTTATTGAAAGTTTTCAGTGATTAAAGGTGGTAGCCAAGTTTGTAATGGCAGTCAGGGATGAGTGAAGTGTCTCATGAATTCTGTTTATGACTGGCCCAAATTCCAAATACTATTGCCTGAACTTGCCTCAGCCTGTGCATTTCTGGGGAATTAATGTATTGGTCTCAGAACTTATCTATCCAGTCAGGAAGCAGAACATTTCAAACTCATATTATAGAAACATAGAAACATAGACTTTGACGGCAGATAAGGACCGCTAGGCCCATCTAGTCTGCCCATTTCCCTACCTACAGGATAGGCCGCAGATCCTAGTTAACCAACCGCCTATTTCTTCCTACCCCCCACAAGAATTGCCTTATGTCTGTCCCATGCATTCTTGAATTCTCCCACAGTTTTAGACCCCTAACCTCCTCAGACAGGCTGTTCCATGCATCCACTACCCTCTCTGTGAAATAATACTTCCTCACATTGCCCCTGAACCGCCTCCTTCTATCTTTAAATTGTGTCCCTTTGTTCTTGCAAGTCTCTTTTTCTGAAAATGCTACCCTCTTGGACTTTGTTGATTCCACTGAGTGCTTAAAGTTTCTATCATGTCCCCTCTCCCTTCTTTCCTCAAGGGTATACATATTAAGCTCCTTTAGTCTCTCCTCATACGGCTTCTCTTGCAGACCCTGCACCATTTTACTTGCCCTCCTCTGGACTGCCTCTATCCTGTCTATGTCCTTGAGGAGATGGGGTCTCCAGAACTGGACACAGTACTCCAGATGGGGTCTCACCAACTGTCTGTACAGAGGGATAACAACTTCCTGTTTTCCTGCTGATGCCTCTCCCTATACATCCCAGTATACCCCAGCCCTCCCTACTGCCTTCTCACATTGCTTGCTAACCTTAAGGTCATCTGATATGATTACCCCAGGTCCCTTTCCTTTTTGTTGTTGTTACTACCTCCCCACCATTGTGTATTCTTCCCTGGTTCTTGTTTCCCAGGTGCATTATTTGCACTTCTTTGCATTGAATCCTAGCTGCCATACTTCTGACCATTCCTCCAACCTTGCCAAGTCCCTTTTCATCCTTTCCACACCTTCTTGTGTATCAACCCTGTTGCAGATTTTTGTGTCATCTGCAAAAAGGCATACTTTTCCTTCCAGTCCCTCTGCAATGTCACTGATGAAGACATTAAAAAGGACTGGACCCAATACTGAACCCTGCGGTACCCCACTAGTAACCCCCCTTTCTTCAGAATGGACTGCATTTACAATTACTCAGAATGGACTCCATTTACAATTACAGTAAATAAATACAGTATGCTGCACATAGAGGAGAAATACTGTTTATCGATAGATGATCATATACTCCTTGTTCAATAAATTCTACTGCAAATATTACATGATGCCTGTTTTTCATCAGCATCTCAATAAAGTAACATACATTTTGAAATATATGGGCAGTTGCAGCAAAAATGATGGCTAGATTTTTCCTGAAATTCTGTGATATCTGTAGATAAATTACACACCTGAATGCAATAACTCTGTTGGGACACCAGAGCAAATGTCTTTCGAAATCTTGCAAAATATCAAAAAATATCTGACCATGTAATTTGGGCAGGGCCTAGAGCAGGGGTATTCAATTACATTTTCTGGCAGGCCGGATAAGGCAATGTCCAAACTTTGGTGGGCCAAAGGATGCTCTTCATGTGTTTGCTCTCTGCTGAGCCTGCCACTGGCCAGGGGTCACAACCTTTCAAGAGTGGTGTGCTGGACTGTATTTATTAATTCCAAAATAAAAGATTAGGCATGCCAGTAGACAATATTCAAATGACATCTTGCAAGCAAATAATTACAAATACTGTGTACTCATAGAGTAGATTAGTTTTATAGTGCTTTTTCAATTTGATTAAAATGTCCATTTCTTACTGTTACCTAACAATTTTCTTTAAAGCCCCAAATAAAAGATCCTTTGCAGGATTGATTTCTTTGGCTAATTTACTGTACTTGAAGATTTTTCTTTCTCTGTCTCTCTCTGTGTCATTCTCTCTCTCTCTCTCTCTCTTATTTTCTTTCTCATTTTGTTATTTTGCCTGTATGTGTCTTGCTGTCTGGGGCAAGTGATGCTGAATTGCTCATTCCCTCACAAATGTGCGTGTTGCAAAGAATATCTGTGGTTCTCTATGTAACCAAACCAATGGTGTTTAGCCCAGTAAGTCAGTGGCACCTCAGTTACACAAGGAGACAGGACCTTCTCTCTGTCAGCCACCACTACTACAATAAATTATGCGGAGAGGAATGAAGCTCGTGTTTCATATATTAAGTTACAGAGAACTTTATATTCAGACACAAAATTAAGTAATACAAAAAAGTTCACAAAAAGCAAACAAAAATGATGTGGTGATGAAGTTTTAAGTGTCAGACAGATCAGAAACAAAGATGCAGGTCTAAGGGAGAGTGCTGAGTGAAAGTATTGAACATTTCCACTTCAGCTAGATACAGAACTTCACCTCCCAATGTGGTCTGTCATCATGGTCAGTGACTGAAAAAAATTATAATAAGAAAAATAATTTAAAACTCTTTGCAGGTTCTGTATACAGATCACTTTGCTTTAAAATAAAAAAGTGTGTTTCGCTCATTAGAGGTTCAAACCACCTGCAGATAGCAGGCAACCTCTCATTCTGATGTACATCAAAACACCTTGGGTATTTGCAACTTAAATTTTTGCATGAAGGAATAGCTGACGTCCAGAGAGCCAAAAGGAAAGCCCTCGCAGGCCGGATTTGGCCCACAGGCTGCCAATTGAAGAACACTGGCCTTAAGGGGAGAATAACAAATTGTGAATGAGCTTGATATATCCAGCAGACCAGCTTAGATTCCCACAGCCTCCACTTGCATTCTGTGTGACTCTGAACAAGCCACTTAACCTCCCCAGTGCTCCCATGTTGCCCCTGAAAACAGACATTTGTTTCTATTGGGCCTTACCCAGTTATCAAAGACTAAAATAAAAAATAAATAAACAAATTTTTTGCTGCAACTATAAACAATAAGACACATTGAGGTGTGAGTTGTTGTCTGATGGGATCATGCCCCAGGTGCATTGTAAGGCATACAATGCTTGTGCCACATGCCATCAGCACCTTTGAAGTGCTCCTGTCAGGCAAAAACTCACACCTCAGAGTGTCTTATTGCACTTGTAAGGCAAAGCAAGGCAATTTTATTTGTTTAGTGCACTACATAAAAGCTTAGATCACCTTATAATAATAATAACATAACATCAAACAATTACATCAGATTAATAAAAATAAAGAAGAAGTATACAATCATAATAAACTTAGTCTGATTAGGGCTATGCAAACAAATACATCTTAAATTGGTGTTTGAAGACTTCCACTGTATAGGCATATCTTACAGTCTCTGGCAGGGAGATCCAGAGAAGTGGGGCAGCAACCCCAAAGGACTTGTCTCCAGATGTTTTTGAATGGGAATGAGAGACATAGCACAAACCAGCATTGGTGTATTGGCAGGAGTGGGTAGGTGAGTAGGACATCAGAAGGTCTTTCATTTAGCTTGGACCCAATCCATTTAGGGCATTTAAAGTTAACAAGACTATCTTGAAGGTGATATGCCACCACACAGGCAGCCAGTGCAGACCATGCAACACTGGCATGATGTGATCCCTCTGAGAAATTCCCAACATCAGCTGAGCTGCAGCCTTCTGGACCAGCTGCAGGTGGCGCATCAAACCTCCAGATAACCCTAAGTAAAGAGCATTACAATAATCTAGTATGGAAGTGACAAAGGTGTTGACTACTATCTCCAGTTCAGCTGGTGCTAGATGCAACTTGATCCAGGTGATATTAGGGTGATGGGAAAAAGCATTCCTGACTACCATTAACACATGTTGTTCTAGTGCCAGCTTGCAGTCCAGACCAATGCTCAGACTCTTCACTACATCTACAGTTTGAAGTGACTGGCCATTCACAGATGGTAAAAGCAGGCCACCACTTGTCACTGCTGGCCCATGCCAGCCTAGATCAAAAATCATAACCTCTGTCTTGACAAGATTGAGACACAACAAGTTGGAAGCCATTTAGTCATTGACTTCTTGTTAGAGCAGGTGTAGATGGAGGTGGGGTGTCACCCAAAAGATTAATAAATGCCAATGGTTGTTTAATGTAGCAGATACACTCAAAATGCAAGATCTGTCTGTTGATCACTTGAATGCTGGGGCAAAATGGTAGTTTGCATCAACTTTGTACTGACACCTTGTCACATTTGTGATTTTCAGCTCCATGTACTTAATACAGATTTTTGAGCCACTACTTCAAGAGTAAGTGAAATATACATTCAAGTATGCTCTCAATGACTTGGCAGAAGTTAGACCTTTATGATGCATACCCATATGTTACCTCAAAAGATTAATGTTAAAAGTTATAGAGTTAAATATCAACCACCACGCCTTAATTTCTTGTGTGAAATTTAAAAATATTCTTATATTTAATCTTGCCAGACAAGATTTATTGTGCTTTATTTCTTATCATACAAGATTTTTATTAGTTCTTTTCATAGTCACATACACAGAAATTAGGCCCATATGTTAATCATACATGATAAAGCTCTTAGAAACAGCACATCCAATAATACAAGTGCTCGCTACACATAACCGGTTACATATCACTAACATCATAACAAACCATACCTATAACTCTACAAAGTTCCTTGTCAAAGAAGAAGCAAAACATTATTTAAGGAACTAGGTTAAGCAACAGAGTCCTAGGTATTACTACTCTTCTCTTGAACAGTAACACCACCACTTGCATAACATAGTGGTCATAAGAGTATGATATCATAACATTAATAGGGAGGAAAAGAAAAGGAAAAAAAAAGAAAAGAAAGAAAGAGAAGTGATGTGAACATATAGGATCCTAAATACACAACAACAATCAGACCTACTACCATATGTGGATGATCCTCTGTTAGGTTCATATCCACCAAGGTCTCAATGGGCAGGGGGATTGCCAGTGGAAGGCAGAGGAGCTTTACACAAGGGAGGTTGGAGGTATATTCCCCATTTATTGTAATAAAGAGGGAGTTGTCCTCTGTTGGCATACATAAGTCTTTTGAAGGTAGCTGTTCTGGCTAAGTTGGAGTGCCAATGAGAGATTGGCGGAGGTGCTGTTTGTCTCCAAGGCATGAATAGAAGCCTCTTATCTCCTAGTAGTGCAACTAGCAACCATTGTGCATGTGGCTCTGGTAACAGAGATACGGGTGCAGAGTCGCCCAGTAGTAACATTGGGTTAAGGACATCAACTGGGTGTCCCAGTACTCCTACACAGTCGCTAGCTGTGGTAGACCAGAAAGAGGTTAATGACGGACACTCCAGCAACAAGTGCAGGATGTTCACTGGTTCCTGCATACATCTACAGCACCTTGCATGCAGAAGTAAAACCCATGAGTGGAGAGTGGCCAGGGTGCGATACCACCTAAGGAGGATTTTGAGCTGTAAGAACTGGCTCTTAAAATCCTTGTACATGGAGCGAGCAAGCGTAGGCAGTGGGACCAGGTTTCTGACATGATGGATATATTAAGGTCTGTATTCCAAGCATTTCTGCATGACTCGGTGTGGTCTGGTTGAGCTTCCCACCATGTGCCATAGAATCAGCCCACTAGTCCTTGCAAAGATGGCTTAAAGTGTAAGGAAACCAGCCATTGCCACTTGAAGTCTACTAGGTGTGTCCAGTCACTGAATTGCACTGCACTGTGCAGCTGCAGATATCTCCAAAAATCAGAGGTCTGAAGGGAGTAGCGGGTCTGGAGCTGGGCAAAGGACATCCATATAGAGGAATCAGGTATAAAGAGATCTTGGACCACTCAATTCCCTTTGTCTTCCCATCCCAACCAGTGTAGTGATTTGTTGTTCACTGTAATGATGGGTTATGCCAGAGAGCTAGGTAGCGAAAAGACAGGACCTTCGCCTCTTTGCTGTGTTGGAAGCTGACATAAGCTTAAACCATGCTTTCCTGGTCTCAAGCATGATTGGGGTAAACCTTCTGGTTTCCACTGGGGTGGTAGTTAACAGTAGACTGAGAGGGGCACTCTGTAGTATCTGTGATTCTAGTTGTACCCATTGGGGAGGTGTAGACTGGGATGGTATGAACCATTTAGTAGCCTGAGCAGAGAGGTATGCCCAAAATAACCCTTGCAGCCAGGAGAGTCCCAGTGGGCCCGCATTTTCCCACGGCTCCCTCTAGGTGTCTTTTCTTCCCATAAAAAGAAGGATATTAAGTTATCCAGTCAGTGGAATACTTTACTAGTTAAGGGACTAGGGAGATTGTTGAGGAGGTACTCCACTCTGGGTAGGAAGAGCATGCGAATCGCTGCTACTTTCCCTGGGAGGGAGAGGTTAAAGCGGTGCCAGCAGTCCACCTCCACTGTTAGCAGACTTAATAGGGGGCTAAAGTTCTCATGCTCTAAGTGGTTCCAATTGTAGGAGATATTGATGCCCAGGTATGAAAGAACATATGGCGATCAAGCTAAATCCAACCCATGCATGCATAGTTGCATGCAAGCCAGGCTGAAGGGGGGGTAACACTGTTTTTTTTCTGATTGATTTGCAGGCCAGACATCTGTGCAAAGTCCCTTGAGGTCTCTAGTACCACTGGAAGTGCCTCTTGGGGTGGGTAAGCATCAATAGCAAGTCATCCGCATATGCTGCAGTGAGATAAGCCTGTTGCCCGACTTGTATGCCTTGGATCTTCCCGTTGGTATGTAGTTTCCATATCAACGGATCTAATGCTACCAAGAAGAGGAGGGGGGATAGGGGGCAGCCCTGCCTTGTACCATGTTGAAGGGGGAAATGAGGATGATATATCCTTATTCATTAGAATATGTGCGCATGGAGCATTGTATAGTATTCGTACCCGTTGCCTGAAAAATGGCCCAAACCCATAAATCCGAAGTGTTTCATTTATTTATTTATTTAAACATTTAACCAGGAGGGCATACTGAGCAGGCTAATGCTCGATTCCAGATGTGTTCTGGGGAAGGGGGAACATAGACAACAGTTGAAGACAGCAAGAATCAAGTAAAATACATAGTGGGGATTCACTAACATTTGGTTCTGGTAACTAGGCATAATTGGACGGTAAAACAGTAGCATAGACAACAGTTTGACAGCATGAAACAAGTACTTTCATATGGGGAACACTAACAATCGATCTAGGTAAAGACAAAGTGAAGTGAGAGAAACAGTAGTTTCAGACACTGGTTATATGCAGTACTAAGTGCTGACATCACAGTTATTTCACTTGATACACTGAGAACTGTCTAGACACATGTGCAGGTAGGGGTGAAATAAGCTTGGAGCAAGGAGTTAAGGTGCTGAGGGGAGGAGAAGTGACGAATATTTGCTGGGAGGGAGTTCCACAGCATTGGTATGTGGTAGCTGAAAGCTGCCTGACCAGCAGTAGTGGACCTATGTGGGACAGCTAGGGACCAAGAGTCTAGGTTTCTGAGAGAGTATGCTAGGGTGCAGGGGTTGGCTATTGCAGCAGTGAGGTAGGAGGGGAGTTGCTCAGACCAAAACTTGGCTGTGATTTTGGCACAGTGAGACTGTCCACAATTGTTTAGAGAAGGGAGGTCCATCGATTGGTAAAGGGCACAGTGGTGAGTAGAGGAAGGACAGTTCAGGGCAAAGTGGCAGAAAGAATGGAAAAGAGGGTCCAGTCTGGCTAAAGTGGACTTTGGGCCAGCACTGTAGATATGGCCCTGGAGATATGACCATTCTACTGAATCGAAGGCATTAGAAAAATCTATCACCATCGCTACCATTGGGCTAGTGGAGTGCATAGCTAGCCATTTGGGATTCAGGGCCATTCATATACTGCCCACTGCCGCCCACCCATTAGTAAAACCAACTTGTGATGGATGTATTATGGAGGGTGGCACATTCATCAACCGAGTGGCAAGCATCTTAGCAACAATTTTGTTGTCAACTGAAATGAAGGAAATATGGCAATAGTTGACACAATTTAGAGGGTCATCAGACTTTTTTGGGAGGAGAGTGATCAAGGCCTCTCACATTGTGGGGGGGGTGCCTGTCCCATGGGCCTCTTGGATTACTGCCAAAAGCGGGCCACTGATTTCCACACTGATGGCTTAGTATATTTCAGCGGTCATGCCATCCAGCCCAGGAGATTTACTAGATGGATGGCTTTCTGTAGCTCAGATTCTGCAAAGGGCTCATCCAAGGTGCTTTCCATGTGCGGAGGCAATTGAGGGGTATTGGAAGCATCACAGAAGGTCACTATCTGTTCTTCCAACTGCTTGGAAGTTGGGATATTTTGTGATTGGTAAAAAGCCTAGTAGAACTGTTGCATGAATTCATTAATTTGCTTTGGGCCTGTGACCACTTGGCCTCTCTCATTTTTAAGGGCATGGATGCATGAGGCAGCCTGTTGCTTCCTTAATTGGAAAGCAAGAAGTTTACCTCCTTTGTCTCCTCCCTCCCAGTATGTACGTTTGGACCGGAGCAGCATCCATCCCACTATTTTGTTACAATGTGGTGTTTACGTGATACTTTAGCCCAACAATCTCTCAGAGGAGTACTGGGCCAGGTATATTTGCAGTGGATGCCTTGAATCTGGCTTCTAGGGGGGTTAGTTGTGCTTGCAAGGAGCTTAAGGCTTGCTGCCCGAGCTTATTTTGTTGGGCAGTGTACGCAATGATATGCCCTCATAGGACCACCTTAAATGCCTCCCAGACTGTGGTGGCAGAGGTATTTGTGGCATTAATCAAAGAGAGGTACTCTTTGGCAGCTTATCATATCATGGATTTAAAGTTGGGATCTATAAGAAGCAATGAGTTGTAGCTCCATCGGGTGCCTTACCCTCTTTGTCCGGAGGGGATATATACACATGAAACTGAGGCATGGTCAGATACCAGAATATCATGAATTTTGGTAGATGTTATATCTCTGGCCATGACCAAATTGGCTAACCAGAAATTGATTCGGCTGTATGTATAGTGAACCGATGAGAAGAAGGAGTAGTTCCGCCCAGACGGGTGGTCTCTATGCTATATGTCAGACATTCCCCACTCCGTTATGATTCCTTGTAAGACCAAAATCATTTTCGGATGCACTTGTTGAGTCGGTTTGGATTTATCCAAAAAGATATCTGGTGTAAGGTTAAAGTCCCCGCCAACTAAAATTGGAATCTGCGGGTACTCCACCACCAAGGATTCTATGGCTTGGTTGAGATCCAGTAAGGTTCCCAGATTGTCTGTATTGGGGCCATATACATTAGCTATCACCACCTGCCCCCCGGGTACGAAAACCGGACAGCTAACCATCTCCCCTGTTCATCCATGACCGCCTGTTCTTGTATCCATGGGCATGATTTCCTAATTAGAATGGCCATGCCCCTAGATTTGGTCATTGCGGAACTTGCCATCACTCTACCTACCCAGGCCTTTTTCAGCCATGATACAGTTCTTGCAGTGAGATGCATCTCCTCGATAAGTGCAGTATCCGCCTGTAAGGAGTGTAGGTGCCTAAGGACCATGGACCTCTTAACTGGGTGGTTTAAACCCTTTACGTTCCATGATATGAACTTGATCCCTGCGTCTACATTCTGCATTCCAGATCCCATGCTTATAGCATATATAGGTACTCACCATCTAGTTCCAGTAGGGATAGGAAAGCAGGAGTATATAGGTTGTATGGAATGAAGAAGATCTGAAGTGTGCAGGGAGAAAGAGGGCACTCTGTTCACTGGGTGTTATGCCAATAATACCCTCTGTCAGGAATAAGAAACAGCAGTAATAATGCTCTACTTAGGTCACTAAAGTGCCTTTCGAGATGGTTCAGAAACAGTATTAAACTTAACCCTGCTAAAGGGGAAAAGTAGAAGGTCTTGAACAACTAGTAAATTCTAAACACAAACAATTCAATTAAGCACAAAGCTAGTGGTGAATTGGTGTATGCACGAAATTACACCCCTCAGCTCTACCGAGGAGGAGCACACATCTGTGCTAACCATTCACCTCATGGGGAATAGTGCAGTAGTGCAGTCTAAACTGGTAAAAATTGCCTACAGCACTAACCCAGCTATCATAACATCAAAACATAGTAAGAAGAAATTTTGTATCATCTGGGGGGGTTACCCAGCATGAGCCTATGAAGGGGAAGGGGGAGGGGGAAGGAGATGGGCTTTGCTGCATTAATCACCAGAGGGTACTGGATAAGAGGAGCTATTTTAACCTGTGCTCTCAATTGCTCTGGATCTTGACAGCAGCCAAAGCATTGAGTAAGCCTTATTTTGGATTCTCCTCCTGCAACTCGCTCCAGTGGAGGGGCAACTACCCTTCCGGCAGAGGTCAAGAAAAGAGTCTTAGAATCATACCCCCTATATATATACATATGCCTCGCAGCAGGGTATTTGAGCTCAAGGAATAGAGATCTCCCAAGTCACCTTAGATGGGATATATCACCTTGGTCAAAGCCTCACAATGGGTGAAAAAGGGATAGGGGAGACCCACCAAAATTGCATTCCTTATATCCATCTGCTTGCAGAAAAGCTAAGGGGTACCCCATGTGAGAGAGTTACAGAAATAATACAAACATATCATTTTCAGTTATTGTGAGCTGCACAGGTGGTGGAGTTCTGAGACAGTGCCTCTGCAAAGATAAGCAGCCCAAGTTTCACAGGGATGTTGGAAAAATCCTGACAGTCAGTCAGATCCAGCAGTATACCTACCTATGATGTGGTATCCGCTATCTCCATAAAAGATTCATCTGGTATATCCTGCTGTTTGGAGTGCACCAGGATAGGGGGGTCCTCTTTAGTTAGCTTTGCAGGTGGCGCTGTACCTGGGCCTTTGGTCGGAGATCCGTTTTCTCTAGCTGAGTGTTGCCATACACGGTTAGCCTGATGAGTGCCTCACTGAGGTAGAGAGGGAGTGGATGAAACTGCTGGCCCCCTCGTATTCATATTTGTAGCATTGTTGTATATCCCCATAGCTTTCTGGTGCTCTGGGGACCTGGGGGGGAGGTTGTATGACCATTGTAAAGTCCGGCTGATGTTGTGTTCCTTCCTGAAACCATCTTCTGCACTTTGGTACCGCCTTTCCCTCATTTTGGGTACGGTGTCCATAGTCTCCTAGGCATTACAGCACTCAAAGAGATCTAGGGCCAGTATTTAGAGGCCCAGTTTTTCAATCTCCCATGGCATCTTGGCTACAGTGTCTCTACTATCTCTGGAGATGTGAAGGTAGGCTAAATTCCTGAAGCCATACTTGAAACAGTGTAATGCCAGCAATTTCTTGATAGGAATGAATGCTTTCCTACGGCCAGCAACTTCAGCTTAAAAGTCTCTAAATATAGATATTTTAGCACCTTCCCATGTTAACTCGCCCTTGTCATGAGCTGTCCTCAGTATTCTTTCCTTGGTGGAGTATTGCAGTATGTAGGCAATGATAGGCCTGGGGGATGCATCCTGGGTGCGAATGCCACTAGATATGCGGTGTGCTCTTTCCACTTCAATTTGGCCTTGCCACCTTTCCCCAAGCATTTTAGGGATTTCTGTATTCAAAAACATCTCCGTGTTCCGACCTTCTGAACCCTTGGGAATTCCCAGAATTCTAATATTATTATGGCTCCCCCGGTTCTCTTGATCTTCCACATGCCTCCACAATGTAGCCAGCCTTTCTTCATGATCCTGGAGATTTTGTAATATTTTACTTTGTCCAGCTTCTAGTTCATCTGCTCGCTGTTCAGATACATTAAGCCTGTCGTTAAGCACCCATACCGCTGCAACTGTACCCGACAGGGTATTGGATATGCTGTCCATTCGATTTAGCAGGATTTCTAGCATTGTGGTGATATGCTGCAATGAGGTGCCAACATTCACTGGTGAGACCGGGGTTTCTGAGATCAGGGTCTTCAGACTTGGCGAGTGATTTTTAGATAATGCCATCCCATAGCTTGGTAATTAGCCCAATGCTTAAGAATGTAGCTAATCCTCGCTTGAAGCTTCAGTTATTCCACCACAGTTGCACCGCTGGGTGTTTTGTTCTAGTTACGCCCCTTATTGGTCATGGTGGCTTGGCAATCATGCCAGCTTGACTGCTCAAGGCCTGATCTCGTTTAGCTGGGACCGCGCAGTAACCGGCGCTATGGAGCAATAAACCAGGAGTCCTGCCATGAGTTGACTCGCTCTATATCATGGTGAGGATGTATAGCAGCTTGCACTCACCTCAGAGAGGTCAGGAGTCTCTGGATGTCTACAATGCGGAATGGATAGTTATAGCTGCAGGTTGAGCTGATGGTTCGAGTGGCCATCTTCCTTGGCATCCAAACCATGCCCCCCCATTGTGCCTTATAATATAATTTTATGTTGTCTAAAAGGGTAAGGATTCTGATTTGAAATGCATCTGTGGTTTTGAAGTCTTGAGGTAATATAAGAGGATAAATGTATAAAAGTGAAGACACCATTAATAGACAAAATTTTAGCAAGTTTATACCGTCAAATTTTGTAATTTTCAGCTACACATACTTAATGCAGATTCTTGGGCCATTACTTCGAGACTAATTTAACTATGCATTCAAGTGCAATCTCAATGAATAGGCAGGAGTTAGAGCTTTAAAAATGCATACCCATATAGTTAGTTGCCTCAAAGGTTAATTTTAAAAGTTTTTTTAAAGAAAGAAATTTATGGAAAAGAAAAAAAACAAACACCTTAGTTTACACAAAACATTTTTATTTCAAAACATGTCATATTTAAAATATGACTGTTAGTGAAGTAATGGAACTTAGTCTTGCCCAGCTAGGAAAAATCTTTGTCATTGTCAGATATGCCAGTATCATCTTGGTAATCATATACAGCTTGGTCCTCATCTGAGTTCTCATCATTTGCATTATAGAGCAGAGACATAACATCATCTGGAAATGGCATGTCCGTCCACTTTACATTAAGATCATCAGTCCAACTGTGCAAAGCTACATTTGGGGCATTGATAACTGCAACAAATAAAAGCATTCACAATCAGCAGACATAGTTGGCTCGTAGAATATGTAACTTCATGGTTTCCTGACAGGGTGGTAGCAGAGACAGATCAGATATTCTCTTGTCTTTGTTATATTTGTACCAGAAGATCTGCTCCCTTGCTGTATGTACACTACTAATTTGCTTTCTTCCATACAGTTTACAGACATACTCCTCCGAAAGAGCTACAAAACCCTTATCCACTTTTGAAAGAAGTTCCAGCAAATCTTTTTACCTTTTTTGAAGAACGCAGAAACATAGTCTTTGCCTGCGAATGAATGAAAACTGACTAAGACTTTCAGTGGTCATTTCCCACTTAATAACGTCAAAGATTTTTTGACTATTACCATGGCCATTGTCCAGGTATATACTTTGCTCACATTCTGAAAATAGTGACAGTAAAATTACAGGTATGTCGGTATCCCGAGATGGTGAATGGATGATAACAGGGCCTGGACGTATTGTAATGGCATGTTACTTATGAAGGGCAATTTTTGTGTCTGCTTCTTCCTGGTCAGAATAGAGATCATTCACAACTACAGTCCCTTCTTTGGTGATTATGTAGCATTTGTCTCTCTTCAAAAATAAATCACTTGGCTCTCTGGCAAACTTGCATTCTTCTCCCTGGACCTGCATGATCAAATCAATCAGGCACTCCTTGTTAGATCCATTACAAAGGAAGTAACTGAAATTCTTTGGCACTTTGATGTTGGGACCTTTGATAATATGCTTCTCATTAAATCCTCTTTGAAATCTCTCAGCTTCTTTGATTGACTGCTCACTGTATATATCTGCAACAACATCCATTCTTGCAAATCCTGTGGAAGACTATTCAGGAGTTTATTGCCAGATCACTGAAGGTTTCAGGGATTCCTGTCATAATCCTCACTGTTGCCATTAGATCAACTATGTATGCTGACACACTTTTCCTGGGGAAGCTCCAAAGTGTCTAACATTGGACAGTATTCTACTAACACCTCACGTAACTTGCCCTTTGCTGTTGTCCATCTAGTTCCATCTGCATTGGCTAGACTCAGCGGACTGAGCCCAGGCAATATCTAAATAACTTGTTTATATCTACCGAGTTGTGCTTGTTTGAAAGGGTCAAATATTTTCCCAATATTTCTCTTTCAAATTTAAGTTCTGTAACCTTTCCTTTCCTTTGGTCATTTCCTGTGCTTTCTTGTTTGCATCATTGAAGGTTTTCACTGGGGCTTTTGAAATTGGCATAAAATATTTCTTTTACCACTTTCCATGTCTTTCTTTGACAAACTGTTCATACATTTCTGTACCTCATTAAATGATACTGGTGAGGTTCTCATCAATATCAGGAGCAACAGGTGCTCCCAAGGACAAATTAGTACAATCTTTCAGCTTCTAAAGTAGCTCTGACATGGGTTGATAAACTTTTAATCGAGAAGAGTCAATATGGCTTTGATGTGTTGTTCTGACTTGATGATTTCAGATGACCTGCATGCTTTTGCAGATTACTGACTAAATTGTGAAGTCTTGTCATCTCCAAAAGTGCATCTCTAAATTTTGCTAGATGTGCCAATTTAACACAAATTTATCATAAGCCATTTGATTTGTAGCAAAGTGTTTGATTCCACCTGGAATTTTGGCACTTCGATTGAATGTCTGCTCACCAGCTTGGTCAATTGATTCTCTAGAAGCTTTGTGATGGCTCCTTTGAACTGAAAGCCCTTGCTTTTCAATTAATGTCCTAGACCCTGTATGAAAAGCTTCAAGACTTTCAAATGTGTGCACATAGTAAGCCCCATATCAAGCATAATGTTGCTTGTTGAAGGTGAAAAACAGGGGCAGTGAATATTTCCAACACAGTAGTCTAAGATCAGAGTTGTTTACTTTTATTGCTGTGTGGAGTAAATGCTGCCAATCCACTATATCTGGATATGTCCTCCAGAGCTGTAAGGTTTTCTGCAGCTCACCATGACAAATCCACTGCATGAAGGCTTCATACTTAGTCTGGAAAGTGACAATCTCATCTTCCTGATCTGTGGGTTGAGGTGATGATCTGATTAGGTCAAGCTATACTGCAGGGGTGGTATTCAATTCTGTTTAATACTCTAGAAATTTGACCTGAAGAAATCACTCTAAGGCATCTGCAAAATGCTCATATACAGTCCATGCCTGATTGTAATGCTTCCAACACAAATGTTCCCTTATGCTGCCAGAGGCACAAAGACCAGCCGAAATACTATGTCCTTGAAACCACTGCCACAACTAACAGTCCTATAGTGCCAAAGTTTTCCAGGAATAGGTGGAAATCTCCCAAATGAATTATGACATTGTGGAACTGATCAGGGAAATTCTACACATCATGATATGCCTTTACTGCTGCTCCAACATCAAGTGCCAGGTGAACATAGGGCATATTTACTTGCTGAGCTATTTCTTGTGTTTGTGTGAGATATTCAATTACAGTGGCATAATCAGGGATGGGTTTGTGCATGGGTGTAAGATATATGATAACCATCTTCTTTTGTGAACTTGAATGAGTGTTACAAACCAACATCAGCCAACTAGTACACTTGGGATAAGCTAATCCTCCTTGTGTGCTTCCCAACTGAGTTTCCATAGCATTAGCTTTGCCTTGCCAATATTTAGCACTGATGCTGGCACAGTAGACTTTGACATATTGCCAAATGTGGTTGGCTTCTTCTTTGAATTCACCTGCCGATGTTCCATTTCCTTTTTGTTAGACACGATTGTCATTCTTTTTGAGTGAGGAATTTCAATAGAATCTTCTCAGAGAATGGAGCATTCAGATTCTTCTTGGTATGCAACACCATGTGTTTGTGTATTGTTCCATGTCCAGTTACTGTTTCAATGATCTGATCAGAGTTGTCCTTCAGAAAACTGTCAAGACAACAGAAGACTCTGGCTTTGGCTGGCGTGGCAGTAACAGAACTTAGCTCTTGAAAATGTTGAGAAAGTTCCACCAAACCAGTTTCAATTTCACACACTTTGTCATAACTACAACTATTTCCTAAATAAAACAGCATGTTCATGGACATTTGCTGTCCCGTCATATTGTGCTGCACAACTCCAACAAGTGCACATTTTGTAGTGAGAAACTTGCTGCATGTGACACCATGAATTAAGTCTTCTGAGTATGACTTTGACAACTGCGAGAATTGTTCAGTCTTTGTATGTTTGCAGGATTTTAGTGCATGTGAGAAAATGATTGAACGGTTTCTAGGGGGATGTCATTCTTTACTCAGGAGATCATCCACTTTTGGTGGCTATGGTAATGAAGGAACTGTCTCTACAAATGTTAAGATATGTTCATGCAACAAGGAAGCAGCAGGCTTGATGACTTGATTGTCATCCTTTCTCAAGAGCTCTGTGATTGAAGCACCACCAGTTAATGTTTCAGGACTGATTTCAACCAGTGGTTTTGAGGATCAGCCTTTAAAATAAAGTGAATCCCTGTATTTCTTTTCAGCTGGTTTCTAAGTTTATAACGGTATCATTGATCTCCTACTCTAATGCCCAAGATTGCATTCAATGCTTTCATTGAAATGGCTTGGTGTCTTAGAAGCACATTGTCATCAGTTACATGACAAACAGCCTCAAACCCAGTTCCATCTGACTGCTCATTGTCATCCTCATCATCACTTCTATTCTGATCATCTGAGGTCCTGCCCGTTATGACTACTGTACAATTTAGGTAGCACTTGTCATGTTTATGAAACTCCCTTGCAATGACGTCCTCTGTCTTAATTTTTGTGAGCATATCTTGGTTATCATGTAGCTCTGATGCCCTTTTCATTGTGGCTTCAGCTGTTTTTGTAACAATATCAGTTGGATATTGCTTCTTCCCCTTCACTTTTATTACATATTTGTTACAGATTCCACCTGTATCATGAAATAATACTTTAGATAATGAGGCACAAGAAACACCACCCCTGAGATGATGATGTGAGCTATGTTCACCAGCATCTGCATGCTCTCTAGATTTTCTGATACTCCTGGCTTTTGTGAATTTTTGATAGCATTGTCTATGGTAGCCATGCTTGTCAGGGTCATAGCAAGGCATTGGATTGATGCACACTGTTCATCATGATGATTTTCATCACCCTAACTGGGTTTGAATATTTTTGCTCTCTATAGGTTTGCAGTAAGTTTTGTCACTCAGAGGAGTTCCTTCAGATTCCCTTGTTGTTGACAGGGCAGGGTAATGCACTAAACACTGCAGGGTCCTTGGATCTTCCTCTCCACATTTCCGCTTGACAGAAAAGTTTAGAGACATCCTTGGAGAGTCTGAATAAAACATATACATACATAGATATGCCACACATATATAAACACAGAAGATATGGCATGAAGAACTCAAAAGTATAAACTTGCTAAAATGTTGTCTTTTAATGGCATCTCCCAGTTATCAATTTATCCTCTTATAATACCTTAAAACTTCACAACCACATATGCATTTCAAAGCAGAATCCTTAGATGACATAACATTATATTATAAAATGCAATAAATCATGTCTAACAAAATTAAATATAAGAATATTTTGAAATTTCCAAGAAATTAATGGGTGATGGTTGGTATTTAATCCTATAACCTTTAAAATTAATCTTTTGAGGTATAATATGGGTATGCATTTAAAGCTCTAACTCCTGTCTATTCATTGAGTCCACACTTGAATACATTATTTCACTTACTCTTGAGTAATGGTCCAGAATCTGCATTAAGTATGTAGCACTGAAAATAGCAACATTTTTCAAGGTGTCAGTACAAAATTGATACAAACTACCATTTTGCTCCAGTGTTCATGCAATCAACAGACAGAACATGAATTTGGGGTATATCTGCTAAATTAAACAACCATTAGCATTTATTTATCTCTCAGGTGACACCCCACCTCCATCTACACCTGGTCTATGTAGGCATTGCCCAAGCACCATAACAGAATTCAACCAATCAGAAGTGCAAGACAGAAAGAGCTGAGTATCATCAGCATAGCAGTGAAGCTTTTCTCCATACTGTCTAATGATCACACCAAAGGGCAACAGGTACACAATGAACAACATAGGTGCCAAGACCGAGCCTCATGGAACCCCACAGGAAACTGCTACCACTCGAGAGATGTAATTTCTTTGAGCTACCCTCTGTGATCTCCTGGTAATATAGGACTCAAACCAGTAGAACACTGTGCCATTGAGACCCACATACATGATCAATCAGAACATCATGGTCTACCATGTCAAATGCCGATGACAGATCCAAAAGGAACAAGACTGAACAAAGTCCCTGGCCTCTCTTCATGAGGAGGTCATACATCACTCTGATGAAGACAGTCTCAGTACAGTGACAAGGCTTAAATCCTGATTGGAGCAGCTCATAGATGTTAGATACCACCAGGTATTTCTCAAGCTGTTCTGCAACTACGTTCTAAATTACCTTCCTAAAAAAGGGACGTTTCAAGACAAGCCTATAATTAACCAGACTGTTTGGGGTCCAAAGATGGCTTCACCACTGCCCTTTTCAGAAGTAATGGAAAAACACCTTCCCTCAGTGAAGTGGTTCATTGCAATACCATTGTGGTGAGCATTAGCACCATTTTGTTCATCTGAATCTGTATCATCAGATTCTTCTACAGGTTGCCTATGGCTTTTCAGTGGTATTCCTTTAATTTGTTCTACATAGATACATAGATACATAGACAGTGTTGGCAGATAAGGACCTATGGCCCACCCAGTCTGCCCATTTGAGCTTGTAAGTTCAGTTTATGTTTTCCTAGAAGTCTGTTGCCCCTTACCGCTGACCTCCAGAATTCCTTTATGTCTATCCCATGCATTCTTAAATCCCATGATTGCTTCAGCCCCCACCACTTCCTCTGGCAGGGTGTTCCACTTGTCCACCACCCGTTCTGTGAAGAAATTCTTCCTCATGTTTCCTCTGAATCGTCCTCCCTCCAACTTCATCCCATGCCCTCTAGTCCTGGAGCGTCTTTTCGCAAAAATAGTGTATTCCTGCACCATGTTCTTCCCTGTAAGATACTTGTATGTCTCTATCATATCCTCTCCCTCCTCTCCTCCAGGGAGTACATGTTCAGTTCCTTCAACCTGTCTTCATAGGACTTGTGATGCAATCCATGCACCATCTTTGTTGCCCTCCTCTGAACCTTCTCTACCCTGTCTATGTCCTTACATAGGTATGGTATCAGAACTGTACACTGTACTCCAGGTGGGGCCTCACTAGTGTCTTGTATGGCAGATTATGACCTCCCTTTTCCTGCTGGTGATGCCCCTGCCTATACATCCCAGCATCCTATTTGCTTTATCTGCTGCCTTGTCCACTATTTCCTACCTTGAGGTCATCAGAGATGATAACCCCAATATCCCTTTCCTGCTTGGTGCATACTATATCCTCACCCCCCAACTGATATATTGTGCCAGGGGTTTTGGGCCCCATATGCATTATCTTGCACTTCCTTGCATTGAATTTCAACTGCAAACCCCAGACCATTCTTCAAGTTTCTGCAGGTCCTTCTCATTCTGTCTACACCCTCTGGTGTGTCTACTCTGTTAGAGAGCTTTGTGTCATCAGTGAACAGTGAAATTCTGCCTTCTAGGTCCTCGTAATGTCACTGATGAAGATGTTGAATAGGACTGGTCCCAGCACTGATCCCTGTGGTGCCCACTGGTCCTCTTCCCTCTGTGGAGTGACAGCCATTTACCACCACCCTCTGTGTCCTGCCACCCAGCCAGTTACCTACCACCACACTACTGTCCTGCCCACCCATATTCCCCAGTTTGTGTAATAGTCTTCTATGTGGCACAGTGTCAAAGGCCTTGCTGAAGTCCAGCTAGACCATGTCCACTGCCCTCCCCTGATCCACCTCCCTAGTCACCCAGTCAAAAAATTCAACGAGGTTGGTCTGAAATGACCTCCCCCTGGTGAAGCCATGCTGTCTTGGGTCCTGTAGTCCATTGAAAACCAGATGTTCCACCAATCTCTTCCTTCAGTAGTGCTTCCATGATCTTCCCCACTACGAGGGTGAGGCTGACTGGTCTTTAGTTCCCCGCTCTCTTTGTTCCCACTTTTGTATAAGGGGACTACATCTGCTGTCCTCCAGTCTTTGGGTACCTCCTTGTTTCCAGTGATTGGCTAAACAGGATAGCCAGAGGTTCAGCCACCACCTATCTTAGTTCTTTAAGGACCCTGGGTGCACCCATCTGGCCCCATTGCTTTATCAACTCTTATTCTTCCAGTTCCTTCAGGACCCTTTCTCGTGTAAAGGGACTTGTGTCCATTTCTGCACCATTCTCACCCCTTGTACTCCCTTCAGACCCATTACCCTCCTCTTCCTCAGTAAAGACTGAGCAGAAATACCTGTTCAATATGTCAGCTTTACTGTTGTCATCCTCCACGCTGCCTCCATCCTCCCCTTCAGTCTCACTATCCCTCCCTTTGTCTTTCTTTTTTCACTTATGTACCTGTAAAAGGTTCTGTCCCCTCTACCCACTGATTTTGCAATGTGTTCTTCTGTCTGAGCTTTGGCTTCCCTTACTGACCTCCCTGCCTCCCTTTGCTTCTCCTGGTACTTCTCCCTATCCCCTTCTGCCTGTGTCTTTTTGTATTGCCTGAATGCAATCTTTTTGGCTTTCACTTTCTTTGCTACCTCTTTGGAAAACCATAATGGTCTCCTCTTCCTTTTCCTCTTGCTAACCTGCTTAATGCATAATTATGTTGTTCTTGTAATCCCCATTTAAATACTGCCCCCTGTTTCTCAACCCCTGATTCCTGTCCCATTCCCCTTAATGCCTCTTTCAAGTAGCTCCCCATTTTCTCAAAGTCTGCCCCCCTAAAATCCAGGATACGTGTTTTTGTGTGGTTTGGTTCTGCTCTTTCTGTGATTTCAAACCACAATGACTGGTGGTCACTGTTCTCCAGGTGCTCCCCCACTGTTACCCCCATCACACTGTCCCTGTTTGTGAGTACAGGGTCCAATACTGCCTTCTGCTGGGTTGGTTCCATGACCAGTTGCTTGAGCAAGGCACCCTGAAGGGAGTCCAGGATAAATCTGCTCCTAGTTGATGCTGCTGCTGGGATGCTCCAGTCCACGTCTGGAATATTGAAGTCTCCAACCAGTACTACCTCACCCTCAGCAGTAGAAGGAAGTAAAAGAAAATGTCAATATTGCACAATTCTTCAGTTTTGATTGAAATGGTATGTTTTGCAGTAATACTTCAAGTATTTAGTACTTACATTCTTAGTGCCATTCCCCAAGCTTGGGCATACTGGCTTCTTTCCACATCTTTAGTAAGGCACTATATGAGTGGCTGTATTTTGGAGGCACTTTTTTTTGACGTTACAGCTTGTAAAATTTTTGCCGTACCAACTTACATTTTTTCTGGCACAACATGCCATCTTTGTCCACATTGTGCTGTTCCTTCATGTGAGTACTTTTAGCACCCCACATTTCTAAGAGGGGCTGGTTTGTGGCCCACAGAAGTATGTCTGGAACTCCCTCTGTCTCAACTGCCTCAATTAGATATGGTATATCAGTCTTTTTCCACAGTCTTGGAGTTCTACCCTAGGAGCAGTAAAAATGAAAGGACAAATGGAAACTGAGAACAAGACATACAAGATACACAATAGCATACAGTACTGCAGTACAGATCCTGATCCGCTATAATAGAATGGTAATTAAGTGAGTTTTGTACTGCAATACTTTCCAAAATTTGTGGTGAAGTACTTTATCTCAGAAAATTGCATAACTTAAGACTTACTTATGGTTCCAGACATATTACTGTATGTGTAGCAGATGTATAGTAAAACGTCATTCTGGTATCTGTGCTATATAGTGAACAGTGGCAAGGTACCATGTGCAACAGAAGAATGTGAAAAAGAGCTCCAAAGATGCACAGATATCTTCAGTACATTTGTGCCTCCTGCTCATGTTTTGTGGAACTGTGCCATAGGTTCAACGTTTCACACATAGGAGGAGTTCAGCCTCCCTTCAGTGTCAATCACTGATGTTCGGCATGGAGTCTTACTGTTCAGTGTGCAAAATGTCAGAGAAGTGCTTGTGTACTCAATTGTTTTCAGAGGAGGGCAGGATCTGACACTGTACTGCTGTGGTTCTCTCATTCGTATATATGTAAATATTAAGTAATGTTGGCTCACAAGTAATAGAACTTATTTTGAAGGCAGAAAACTGGAAAACAATGTGGGATATGGTAGTAGCCATCAGCAGAGGAGACCAGAATTTGTAAGTTAAGTGCCGCCGTTCTGTCTTGACCCCAGAAAATATATTTATACAGATTGCAGCTGTAGGGGTGATCAGTTTTACCTGACCTCTTCCACACTGGATTGTAAGATTCTAAGGCTACACATTATGACCCCACACCCACCACCTACAGCACCCAACCCTGGAACCCACCCATGCAGTCCACTACCCAGTTATTCAAATTGAATATTTCTGACTGCAAGAAGTCTCCCGCCTCCATGACTGCTTTTACTATAGCAAGAGTGTAATTGCTTCATTCTTGAGAAGGTAGCCAGCTGTGGAGGAGGGAGGGTTATACTGAAACCTTCTAGGCTTCAATTTCAATAACTGGATGCTGGATTGGGTAGCTAAGGGGCCAGGGTTGGGTGCTGTGGATGGGGAGCCATTATATTGAGCCTCACAATCTTACAACAGAGGCGTGAAAGTGGACAGGTGTAGCGGATTACTCAACACCTGCAATCTGTTTAAAATGTTATGTGAGGGCATTAAACAACCTAAAAATACAGCAGTGCTGAATGGAACCCTGGGTACTAAAATCATAAACTAGGAGTGAATTGAACTCTGGACCCTACAACCTTGCAACATAAATGTTGTCACTGCACCACAGCATCAGTGTTAAGAAGAGTGGGGCAGTAACACACCTATCACACAGACAAACCACTTCGACCTGAAAGTTTCCTCAAGGATATAATGGTAGCCTTCAGCAAAGGAGAGCAGGATTTGGAAACCAACTGCCATGGTTCTGTCATCCATATATGTGCAGAAGCATTAAGTATTACTGGTGTACAAGTTACACAACTGATTTTGAATACAGCCAGCTCCCTCCCTCCCTCCCTCCAGCAGCCACAGGGTTGTTTTTGTAACATTGTCATGCTGTACATTTATCCCCCCTACCCACAGCACCCTACCATGGCACTCACCCATCCTGTCCAGCATCCAGTTATTCAAACTGAATCCGAGAGGGTGCGGCAAAATCCTCCCTCCTCCACAGCTGGCTGCCTTCTCATTAATGAAGGGCTCCCACACTTGCTATAGTGAAAGCAGCTAATCATGTGATCACCTGCTTTTACTATAGTAACTTGTCTAAATCTTCATTCATCAGAGGTAGCCAGCTGTGGAGAAGGAAATATTACTAACACCTTATTGACTGCACTAAGTGGGTGGGTGCCAGGGTCGGTGCTCTTAGGGGGTATAATGTACAGCCTCATAAAGTGCTTCATGCATGAGAAGGTAGCAGGCTGTGCAGAAGGGAGGTTGCTCTGGCAATAACTGCATGCTATCCTAGGTAGGTGAATGGGATGGTCAGGTGCTATGGGTTGGGGGCATAATGTGCAACCTCTGAGTGTTACAATGGCATGTGGAAGTGGGTGAGTATAACCGATCACCCAACACCCACAGTGTGTTTAAATATTTTATCATGGACATTAATAACAAACAAAAAAAACTGTGGCTGCTGGGGGAGGGACCTATGCCTTTTGACAGAATGTGGAGGGCTGGGGGGTAGTGTGGCTACACAGTTCTGTGGGTTACCACTGTGGGATGGTGGCATAATCTACAGCCTCAGAAGTGGTCCATTCATGAGAAGACAGAGGACAGAGGATTGTGCTGGGCCTGCACCTTCTTGGCTTCAATTTCAATAACTGGATGCTGGAGTAGGTGGGTGGGTAGCAGGAATACTCCTCCACATTTTGCATTTCCTCAACAGTATGGAAAAAAAAGCAGTGGTGCATGCAAAGTTGGGTAGAAAAAAAACAGGGGTGAATCAAACCCCAGACCCTACGACTTTGCAGCATGAATCTTCCCACTGCACCACAGCATCAGTCTTAATAAGACTGTTGCACTAGTACAGCTATCTTAAAATTCCCACAAGCAAAACCACTGTTTTGTTGTCATGTCTACCTCTAAAAGCAGTTTGTCTATGGTTTTCAAATTTGGATGGTACACAGTCTTAACCCTACAGAAGTGTCCTTTGAACCTTTTGTATAAAAATATTATGTGAAGGAAAATTTATAGTTCTGTGTTCGTCATATTAGAAAACTAACATTTGCCTTCCAAAACTTTTTTTGCAGCACAATATGAACACATTTTGCAGCAAAAAAGTGTTGTATGGGACATATAACTTTTCCCATAGAAAATAATTGGAAAAACAAATTACTATAACTTTTCATCCACATAATACTTTTACACCAAACCTTCAAAAGGCACTTCTGTAGCCTTTAGGCTGTCTACCATCAAAATGTCAAAACCATACCTAATCTGCTTTCAGAGCTACACATGACAAAAACTGTGAAAAACTGAACATTTTCAGGATCTTCAACACTAATAACTTCGACACTGTTAAACAGATTCCCACAAAATTTGACACATCAAAAGATCTTCTTTAGGTACTCCAACATGCCTCATTTCTTGCAAAACCGTTTAACAGTTCAAAAGTAATTAAGCTTCAGATTTAAGGGATTAACACTAAACTACCCTCTCACCCTAACTATACTGGTGCTACCATGCCAGTATATATATATATATTTATTCATTGCAAAAAAAACTTTGTTAATGCATCAGTTAGGGCTCATATTAAAGTGACAAAAGTATGGAAATGCGATGTTAGGGTTTCCAACCCTAACTCTGCATTCAACCCCAACTCACACACACACACACACACACACACACACACACACACACACACATGGAGGAAGGGGCAAGGCAACGCAACCAATCAGAAATAGCCATCATTAGGTAAGAAAAAGAACATACAACTCTCTGAAGATACCACAAGAGACATCAATCATCATGGTCCACCAACTGTATTAAATTCCTTCTTTTTTAGATGGTGTAATGCTAACATTATTCACGTCTCAGAGCATAGGTAATTGGCCATGTTTTAAAACCATTATACCTGTTGTATAACTACTCTGTGTAATAACATGACTCTTTAGGACATTCACTACAATCACTATGTGATGCAACTGATATTTTACATGTATCAGAACACAGACTCAGTACATTCGTAAAACTCTTACAGGAATAAATGGAGTAGCTTGCACAGTTGGTGTAGCAGTATGGGAGGAATGGGTTGCGCATGATACTGCACCATGCATTGTAATCGTCTTAATTTCTACATGGAAGCAATAGGCCCATCTGTCCATGGTGAGTTGTGGCAGCACAGGGCCCTCCAGGCCTTGTGCTCTAATCAATACATATTAAAACAGTCTTATTTGATCCAAGGTCTGCACTCCCAGATATCCATAAGTGTAGAGAGCGTCTAACTGACCATTACTTTCCATAGTCCATAGTGAGTGGTGGGAGCACAAGGCCCTCCAGACCCTGTGTTCCATCCATGCATATTATGATTGTCTTTCATTTCCTTGTGGGATCACAGAGCCCTTCAAGCCCTGTGCTTCCATCTGTTCATGGTGACCTCTGGGAGCACAGGGCCTTCTAAGCCCTGTGCTGCATTCCATGCATATTGTAATAGTCTTATTTGCTGCAGGTGCTGCACTCCCACATATCCATAAGTGTACAGAACTTCTAATTTACCATCATTTTCCATAGTCCATAGTGAGTGGTGGTAGCACAGGGCCCTCTAGTCCATGCATATTGTAATTTTCCCTTCTGAATTTGTGTACAGTGTAGAGGTGTAGGGTCCTACAGACCCTGTGCTGCCATGCAAATGTAATCATTACATGATGTGGTAGCACAGGGTCCTCTGGATCCTGCACTCCCATCCATACATCATTTTCCACATGGCAGTGGCATTGTGGCAGAAGTCATACAGTTGGTGGACCATGATGATGGATGTCTCTTGTGGCACATTCAGAGAGTTGTATGTTCTTTCTTTTACCTGATAATGTCTGTCTCTGATTGGTTGAATTACCTTGCCCCATCCTCTGCTTGTATATGTGTGTCGGGGGGAATGCAGAGTTAGGGTTGGAAACCCTAACATTGCATTTCCATACTTTTATCACTTTAATATGAACCTTAACTGATGCATTAATGAAGTTTTACAATGAGGTTCCTTTCTTTTGAGATGGTGTAATCATAGCATTATTCATGTCTCAGGCGCAGGTCTCTTGGGGCCTGTGCATATAATTAACTCATGTTTTACATCTGGGCCCTGTAAATGTCCCTCATTTACATGTTGGAGTCTGGGGCCCTGTGGGTTCTGTGCTTTCATAAGTCTGCAATGGTAGCCATATGTCCATGTGCTCCTACTTCCATCACTCCATAATGGTATGCATATGTCCATGTGAGACCACAGGACCCTCTGTGCCTTATGCTCCCATGCATGCATATTGTAATGGTCCCTCATTTACATGTGGTATCATGGGGCCTCTGGGCCCTGCACTCCCATCACTCCATATTGAGTGGTGGAACATAGGTCTCACTAAAGCAGTACTGCTGACACATTGAGAATGCATACCACAGCATCAGTCACCTTTGCCTCACCCATGACAATTTACCAGCAGTTTCAAACAAGCCCTATTAATGTGCAAAACAGCTTAGTACACCTAAGGGTGTACTAAGCTGGGAAGTGCAGCAAATCTGTATCTCAAAGAGTTTTCGAGATACAGCTGCTGAAAAGCACCCCCAACCATTATAATGTTATCCTATGGGAAATCACTAAATTTCAAATTCCTATAACTATGGAACAGATGTAAATTTTCTCAGCAAACCAGCAAAAAGCACATCTGTGGGGCAAGCCCTTTGTACCCCAAAAATTTCAGCCCATAAGTCCAAACCGATTCTTTGCAATAAAGTGACAAAGAAACAAAACATTTAAGAAAAGAAAAGTAGTGTTGCGAATTGCTGCACAACCCCTGTTGTTTTGTGAAACAGTGCCAGAATTTGCGCCACTACCCCAAAGTGTTTGCAAAATAGTGTTGCAATTTACAGTACTTTCACAACAGTACTTTCACAAATTGCAGCATTAGTGCCACAACTTGCAAAAGTAAAAATGTCCTGATTAAAATAAACATATTTCTTGGCAGTTTTGTAAAAAAATAAGCACTGAAAGTTTAATTCCTTGGGCCCTGATTAGGTAAACACAAGTGCTGGTGTTTACCAAGGGGCAGTATTTTTTAAGTTATTTACTTTTTTCCACATCACTAACTGAAAACAAGCTGGTGGAATCTCAACATTACATTCCGATTCTGTAAAAGCAGAAACCACTTTCATGGTAGTGAAATGATACTTTTGCACAGCACATTTAATTTTTCCCATAGGAAATAATGGGAAACTTTAATAACTTTTTAATATATTAACATTTTTTCACCAAACCTTCCAAAGGCACATCTTTGACACAAACCCCATATACCTGAACATTTCAGACCAAACCCCCAGGCTGTTTCTGAGAAATGGCGTGACAAAGAATTTGCATAAACATGGTAATTTTAACATTTTGACAATCCATTATCTCCATAACCTCACATCTGACTGGAACAAAACTTGCCACATCAAGAGATCGTTGGTCTTCGATGGTGTGTACATTTCATGTGAATCAGTGAAATGGTAGCAAAGTTATTAAAGTGCAAAATTTTGGGTTTAACATAGAAGTGAAGACTGAACCCTAACTACTGTGTCACTACCGTTCCACTATAATATGGATTAGCTCCTGTGACACAGGATCCATTTTTATGGTGAACATCTATTTTTTTCCATTGAAAATAATGGGAAATTCAAAATTTAATAACTTTTGAGCAGATTAATAATTTTTCACCAAACCTTCAAAAAACACATCTGTGATGCAAAGGCTTTCTACACTGAAAATTTAAAAACACAACCTAAATCAGTTTTTGAGATACAGGAGAACAAATAAAAGCAAAAAAAAAAAAAACCATAAATGTTAGGATTTTTGAGACTCTGTATCACCACACAAGCAATTCAAATAAAATTTCCCAGATCAACAGACCTACCCAATGAGATTATGCAGGCAAAACATCATGCAAATCTGTGAAATGGTGGCAAAGTTACTAAGGTGCACAATATGCAAAACATGAATGACTTGTTTGCAAAAATGGAAAAAAAAACATGTAAAGAATGTTTAGATTCTGTATCTCAGAAACCACACTAGTAATTCAAACTGAATTCACCAGATAAACAGAACTACCCCACAAGCTTATGCATACAAAATTTCATGCACATCCATTGAATGGTTGCAGTTATTAAATATGAGAAACAGGATGACCTGTTTGCGAAAATAGAACAAAATGTAAATTTAAGGACGTTTGAGACTCTATATCTCAGACATCATACAAGCAATTCAAACCAAATTTGCTACATCTACAGATCTACTCATTGAGATTATGTATGCAAGTGTTTTTGCACCTCCATTGAATGATTGCAATGTTATAAGGTGCAAAGTATGCAAAACTGGATGTCTGTTTGCGAAAATGGAGAAACGTACACTTAAGGATGTTTGAGACTCTGTATCTTACAAACCACAGAAGTGAATCAAACCAAATTTCCAAAATTAATAGAACTTATTATGAGTGGAAAACATCATGCACATCCATTGAAGGGTTGCCAAGTTATTAAGGTGCAAAGTATGCAAAACTGGATGACTGCGAAAATAGGAAAAAACATGTAAGTTTAAGGATGTTTGAGACTCTGTATCTCAGAAACCACAGAAGCGATTCAAACCAAGTTTTCAAAGTCAATACACAAACCTCTAAAGATTATGCATGCAAACATTCATGTACATCCATTAAAGGTTTGCAAAGTTATTAAGGTGCAAAGTATGCAAAACTGGAAGACTGTGGAAAATGGAAAAAGCATTTAAATTTAAGGATGCCTGAGATACAGAGTATCTCAGAAACCACAAAAGCAATTCAAATGAAATTAGTCAGGTTAACTGACATCCCCCTCAAGATTATGCTTGTAAAAATTCATGCACATCCATTGAACGGTTGCAAAGTTATTAAAAGGAATCCATACTATTCCCTAAATGATTATTACAACAGTTACCATAGTTGTGCAGAAAATGATTGAAATAGGTACATTTAGAAAATGACTTTAATAAAACATTGAAAATACTTTTAAATTGGGATATGGAGAAATCCATTTTATGAACAGTAAGGCTGTTGTGATGATGTCACTGCCTCACCAGTGGCAACAGTGTGCAGTGCAGCAGGTGAGAACCGTTCAGTTGTGCTGTTAGGGATCCTATTATATTCTAAAGAACACTCTGGAATTTATGTTTGGCAGAGTGTAAAAAAAGAACCAAATGCTTTTCTTCTTGATTTAAAGTGGTTCCTGTCTGTAGGAGTAGTTTATTGTAACCTGCTTCATTGTACACTGTTAGAGCTGGTGAGGCAGTGACATCATCACATCACCCTTCTTGTCCACAAAATGGACTCCTCCACATCAAAATTTTAAAACTATTTTTCTGTCTTACAGAACACATTTTCTAAATTTAACCCAAAAGTTTACATACTGGATCCTCAAAGTAACTTTTATAATAATTATATATAGAATTGTACATATTCTACTTAAGGTGCAAAGTATGCAAAACTATTTGCATATTTGCAAAAATAAAAGTACTTTCATGCCTGACATATACATTTTTCCCATAGGAAATAATGGGAAATGTAAAATTCAGTAACTTTTGAACAAATTAATATTTTTTTCACAAAACTTTTAAAAGGCACATCTGTGAGGCAAAGGCTTTCTACCCTTGAATATTTCAGACCACAATCTAAAGCTGTTTCTGAGATACAAGAGGACAAACAATGCCAAAAAAGTGGTGCATTTAGGATTTTTTGACACTGTGTCTCAAAAACCACTCAATCGAAGTTATTAAGGTTCACAAATGTGGCTTTAACATAGAAGTTTGCACTCAACCCTAACTATACTGGCACTACCGCACCAGTACAATATACATATATATTCTCCCTTAACGTCAAAGACTCCAAAGACTGACAACATTACGACTTGTTAAAGGGAGAGCCCCATCAATCTTTTTTTCTCTTTGCCAGTGTAGTGTGTAGGCATGAACAAAGATTCTCTATCCTGCAGCCCCCTAATTTTATCCTAATTTAAATTTAAATTAAGTTGCTTCACTCTTTTCTGCCCTAGTGAGAGAACCTGTTTGACACCATTGCAAAGGACATTACCCCACTCATAAAAGGAAACATGGGAGCTGATATCATGTATTTGCACATCGAAGGGACTGGGAGTAAACAAAGAGCTCCTAGCATGCAAGAATTAATCAGATAAATTACAAAATGTCACAAGCACCAGCATCACTACAACTGCATTTTTCCAACTCAGACACACTTCAAATAATAGAAAGCACTAGAGAACTTACCTTGAAAAGTTTGATGGCCAGCTCAAGACAAGAATACTGGGACTTTGGAAGACACACAGCAAAATTGACTGATAGTAGCACTTCTGCTCACTTGTGCATGTATGTGTCATCAACTCCCTTGATGCCCTGCATGAGTGGGGTCATAATCTTTGTAATGGATTCAATCAAGTTTTCACACCAAGGCAGGACATAGTAAAGCAACTTCATTTATGTTTAAATTAGGATGAAATTAGTGTGGTGTAAGAGAGGGAATCACTGTTCATGCATACAAGCTACATAGGTATACAGAAAATAGGTTGAGGGGACTTTCCCTTTAAAGTTTTTATTTTTATGTTTTTGATATGTCTATTGTTAGTTGGTATTTCTTAGGGACTTAGTCATGCAGTACTCGATGATAACTTTTTATATATGCTGTATATTGATTGTCCCTTAACTCCAAAGACTGAAGGAGTTATGGCTTGTTAAAGTTGCAATGTTATCCTATGGGAATTTTCAGCAGAAATTCATGAAGGTCAGCTTCTTCTTGTAACTTCACCTTTGGTATTTTTAAGGTTTCTTATTTCTAGTCAGACAGAATAAGTTGAAGGAGCCTCTGCTGATCCTAAACATATTTTAAACATTGTTATCAGCTATTCTTAACATTTATGTATTTCCTTTACTCTACTTTAGTTACTCAACAGTACTTTAACAGTTAATCTTTATTTTGGATCCATGTTTATACCTTTTTGATACTTGTATTTTTCTCATTGTCTGTACTGTTTTCTGTCTGAATCTGTTTCACTCTTTCCTTGGTTTGGATTCTAGTTTATAATTCAGTGATCAGATGGAGTGTGGTCATCATGATGTTTGCACCCATGGCTGAGCCATCCATCTTAATTGACCTCAGTTTTTTGAGGAGTGCCCCCCAATGCCACTTTACCTCCTCTGCCCATCGCAGCAGCAGCAGCAGCCGCCCCATCATCTGATCCTCAAACTGGGCCATGCCCACAGCAGCAGCAAGAGGACATTAGTGTTGCCCTGATTCTGGATTATCAGGAGCAGCAGCAGGAGGAAGAAATGGAGGAAGAACCTCCTGTCCCCCATTGTGGGTCTACCAGCACCAGGATCCTCTCTTCATGCTGCAAAGGAGCTCTCTATACGTCCAGTAGCAGCACCCCAGCACCCTTGCTGCTTATATCCCAAGTCCTCGCTTGTGTTTTTTTTTCACCTGTGACCCTAGTAATCACAGTGTAGTTACTTGCAACATATGCAATAAATGCATCTGCTGTGGCAAGCAAGGGACCCTCATAGGTATTGAGGGTCAGAGGACACATCTTGCAGCAAATCACCAGGCCAAGTTGTAGGAAAAGCAGATGGTAGCAGCAAGCAGGGATCATGGCATGTCCATGCTGGCAACGCTCATGGAAGGGAACTTCCCATGCCATGGTGGGGTGGCAGGCACACCTGTGGAAGCAACAGCATCCTCTGTTGAAGCTCAAGCTTCTCCTGAGGGTACACAGACAGTAAACAACAACAACACCACAAATGTTTATGTTTTTAATTTTTTTTACACAAAAAATACACAACCAGGATTTCAGAGTCTAAAAGGACACACATACAAGACTCAACAATTCAGGTAATTGTAACAATGTTACTGTGTACACACAAAGTCTAGCTTCAGTCAATAAACAAAAATGAAATCAATATAATCAAACCACATTGACAAAAATAATTAATTGAAACACACCTAACTACTATAGAACCAAAATTTCAAACCTCAGAAAACAAGAAAACTAAGAGAAAAGGTTGTCATTTGTTTGCTGCTAGCTACTAACATAGCTCCCTCCACCACACTGCTTCAAGACACACAACACAGAAAACTAAACTATGACTGTAAACAGGATTCAAATACTGTAAACAGGATTCAAATACTCCAATTTTGGAGTATTTGGCTTCCCAAAAGTAGGTCAAAACATTCAAAATAAAGGGAAGTAAGTCATTGACTTCCAGATGTAAAACCATAAATTAGATAACTTCCATAATTGCAGGCAAATAAGTCAGAAATGATGGCTTTTTCTGAATGAAATCATATTTCACCACAAATGACTGATCTTTTCTAGAGTATTGACTTTAAAGTGGATCCTGAAAGTGTCCTGACTTCCAAAAATTATAATGACTTACAAATTTCAACTCATGGAAGTTCTAGACTTCCACTAAAAATAAATTAACTAAACCCTTGGCTGTAAAGTAACTAAATCAGAAAAACTACCACACATAACGGAATTTACTCACCTGGTGAAGGTGATTAATTGAGCACCCTTTATAGTACTCTGCAGTCAGAAACTACTAGGAATATTCCCCATCCATTCTATAGATTGATGCATGATCCAATCAAATTCAAGCTGGCCTTGGGACAACCCCTCTGCCCCATCCTAGCTTTTCCAGTGTTATACTTTCTTAGCAATTGGATGATACCTAGGCACAGAGAACAAGAATTCCTAAAGAACAGCAATCCATCTAGTTAGTACCTGGTAGCCTTACATAACCCATGTGTGAAACACAATATCTCTCAGTCTGTGGTAAAAATATGGTTACTCTTTATTGCTGTAGTGCCAGATACACGCTACTTAATCTCAGTACACCTACAAATTAAAGTAATTCATTAAAACTCATAATACATTAATTAATACTCAAGGTCAAGTCCTGCAAACTCCTGTGCTCATCTTAATGGATACCATCTGCTGTTCTGGGAGGGGCTGCAGAGTACTATAAAGGGTACTCAAATTATCACCTTTACCAGGTGAGTAAATTCCATTATATCTTGTACCCTTTATAGTACTCTGCAGTCAGAAACCACTGGGATCTTTGAAACATTGTAACCATTATTAGTTTTTGGGGGGGTTAAGGCAGACTGTGTCCCTCGATTGAGTACCCCCTCTTAATACTGCCCTACCGAAGGATGCCCTTTCTGCGGATGCCACATTCAGGCAGTAGTACCTGGAAAAGGTGTGTAGTGATGACCATGTGGCTGCCGAACAAATGTCAACTATTGAAACTTGACCTCTCTCCACCCACGAAGTAGCCACTGCATGAGTGGAGTGAGCCTTGATGCCAGCAGGTGGTTCTTGGCCTGCCTCCCTGTATGATTCTGCTAGAGTACAATTCAGCTACCTAGCTATGGTGTTCTTTGAGGCTGCTTGATCTGCCTTAATACCTGCAGTCAGGATAAACAACCTGTCTGATTTGTGGATGTCATTGGTCTTTGCAAGGTATACCCTCAACTGCTGGCCAACATCCAGTGGGTGTGGGATAACTGTTGTGTCATCTTATTTTTTATTTAGAACTGGCAGTTGAACTTCCTGTCCTAAATGAAATGGGGTGGCCACCTTTGGAATAAAGGACAGCACTGTTCTAAGAGTGATTCTGTCATTGTGGAAGGTCAGGATGGGCTCTATCTATATGATAAGGCTTGTAGTTCTCCTATTCTTCTAGCTGAACATATTGCTACCAGAAATATAGACTTCAGAGTACACCAGTAAAATGAGTACTGTTGGAATAATGGTCCCTGGAGGCCTCTAGAATAATGTTTGGTTGCCATAGGGAACATGGGTTTCTAGCCCTGGGTTTAGATATTGTGACTGCCCTCAGAAGTCTAACCAAGTCTGGGTGTGATCTGATGGGATCTATCCCTGGTTATGAACCCCTGATGGAGGAAATTGATGATGTTTGAACTCTGAGGGAGGCATGACTAAGGCCGTTGCTTGCTCCATTATTCAGGAAGACAAGAATTTGTGGGAGCCTGGCTACTGATGGCAAAGTCCTTTCTCTAGGCACCACTTGCTGAAGATTAGGAATGTCTGTGGTACGATGCATTAGTAGACTGTCTCAGTGACTGTATAAGTCAATCCACCACTCTGGGATGATAGCCCATGCTCAACAGCCTCTGCGTCTCAGTAACAAGGCCATCAGTTTGACAGATGAGGGATTCAGATGAAGGACTGGTCCTTGGCTTAGTAGGTCCAGCCACTGTGGTAGTGGCATTGGAGAGTCTGCCACATCACCTGAATCAGAGAATACCATGGCCTCCTGGGCCAGTCTGTGCTACCATCACCACCATTGCCCTTATGGTCCATATTTTGAGGCAAATCTTGTGAATCATTGTGATTGGAGGGAATACATATGCCCTGCTGAAGGTCCATTGTGTTGACAGTGTGTCTATCTCCTGCACCCTTTGATCCTTGAACCTGGAGTGAAACCTTGGTAACTGTGTATTGTGTCTTGTAGCCATTAGGTCTACCTGAAGTGACCCCCACTTTTGTTGGATTTGTTGGAAAGCTCTTTCGTTGAGTTTTCATTCTGATTGACTTATTGTCACCCTGCTCAGCCAATCTGCTTCTATGTTGGACTTTCCTGCTACATATATTGCTGTGATTGACAGCAAATGTCTCTCTGCCCAATACAACACTTTCAGTGATTCTGCTATCATGGTCTTGCTGAGTGTATCTCCCTGCTTTTTGAGGTATGCCACCCTCACCTGATTATTGCATCTCACCAGGGCTGCCTGTCTGGTGATTAGCAGGTGAAAGAACCTTAGCGTGAGGAAGTCTGTCCTCATCTCCAGGACACTGATTGGTAGTTTCACCTCCCTCATGGACTATAGACCCTGTGCTACATGATTGCAGTATGTTGCCCCCCTTCCCATCAGACTCATGTCTGTAATGAAGATGGCTGTGCTTGGGTTGGGTAGTGGCCAACCTTGCAGTAAGTTTGTTTTGTTTGTCCACTACTATAGCCCTGCTAGTATCTTGGCAGGTGGAGATACACAAACTTGGAAATTCTGGGATAATTGATCCCAAGTCTCTAAAAGATATCTTTGCAGTAAGCTCATGTGTAGTCTGGCACATGGGACCATGTCTATTCTTGCGGTCATGCATCCTGGGATTTGTAGATAATCCCACACCACTCTGTTGGGCCTCTGAATGATTCTGTTGGCCTGTGTGCAAATGTTGCACACCATGTCCTCTCTGGGCATTACCCAGTCATACCATGGATCTATTGTCGCTTCTTAGTGGGAAAGGGACTGTGTCAGTGTTAACTGACTGTTCTCCCAGTTGATTACCCACCCATGTTCTTGGAGGCATTGCACTGCTAGGTTAGTGTTGAATTGTGCCTGTTCCACCTTTCTCACTCAGAGCAGCCAGTGGTCTAGGTGCAGGATCACGGTACCTTTTTTTTTTTCTGGTGGCCGCCAGCACTACTAAGGTCTTAATGAACACCCAGGGGGCTGTGTTCAGTCTGAAAGGCAACAAGTATACTGGTAGTGTTTTCCCTTTATGCTGAACCAAAGTATTTTTGTTGTGCCCGTCATATCAGGATATGCACTACGCATCTTTCAGATCTATAGATTTGAGATATTCCCTGGTTGAATTGCTAGCAGGGTAGAATGCAGTGACTCCATTTTAATTTTTGCAGATCATAAACTGGTTCAGGTATTTGAGGTCTAGACTGGTGCATACCCCCATCTTTTGGGACCTCAAAGAATAAGGACTAGACTCTTGTGTCCTCTCATCCTTCGAGACCATAGAAATAGCCCATTTTTGAGCAGGTCCTGCATTGCTAGATTTATAGTTGATTTTTTTCCAGGCATTTTGGGGTAAGTAAGGTAAAGGTTCTTTGGGAGATCGATCTGCTTGTGAATTTGATGGTGTTCCTTTGGTAATCACCTCCTTCACCCATTTATTGGACATTGTGTGGGCCCACTGACATGCAAATCCTGTAGTCTTGCTGCAGCTGAGGAGGGGACTTGATTTTGCCCTCATACCTTCATTGTTTTTCCCTGGCTTTTGAAGTTGAGTTTGTATCCACGCTGCCATAGGACTTGCCAGTGTTGGTTTTAGTCTTGTTTCCATATGTTTTGTGCTGGAACTTTGGTCTCTGATTCCACTGTCTGGATCTTTGGGTACTGTAGTTTTGTGACATGTGTTTAAAGGGCTTGGCCTTAAGGTGAAAAATCTTATCTGATGGCAGGTAAATGTCCTTTTCCCCCTTAGTCGGCATCCCTCCTGACCTGTTTTTTAGGTAAGGGGTGAGACCTTCACTGAACAGGGCACCTTCATTGAAAGACAATTTCATCAAGGTGCTCTTAGACTCATTGTCCACTTGCCATAACTTCAGCCAAAGTGCTGACCTGGCTGTGTTGGCCAGTACCATTATTCTGGATTTGAACCTCAGAATATCTGAGGGTGCGTCCATGATGTATCTAACAGCTTGTATAGCACATTCTGCCAAGTCTGCCTGAGGGGCACCTTCTGGAATGAACTCAGTCAAGGATTCTGTCCACTGCTGGAGTGCTCTGATAGTGAACCAGATGGCTGTATCTGTGGCCTGTGACATTCCTGATACTTTGAATTTTTCTTAGATATTCTTCTATCTTTTTGTCCTTGGGGTCTTTCAATGCCGCTGTGCTTTTGATCGGTATGGTTGTGCACTTGAAAGCTCTGCACGGTTGATCTACTTTCGGGGCCTTCCCCCAGTCTTCTCTCCTTGTGTCAGGTAATGGATAATAGTTATGGACCATGTTCTTCTCTGGAAACCTTGTCGGTTCTGTAGCGTCATACTCTTTAGTAATAATGGTCTCTATGGTTTGCAGGATGGGAAGTGTACCTTCTCTTCTGGTTCTCTCCATGATAACAGTGGGTCTTCTGATGTGGATGGCTGCTCAGATTTGCCTGCAATCCTGAGGGCTGCCCTCATCACCCTGATCAGCTCCTCTAAATTTTTGCCTTGACTCGCTTTTTGTCCAGGATTTCCTTCTCAGGTTCAGTAGGGGTCTCCATTGTGGTACTCTCCATAGCCTCCCTGGGTCACTTGGAGGGGAACTTGCTTCCTGTTGAGTCTAGGGGTGCTTTCTTCAGGATCAGTGGTGGATTCCTGCCTTCAGGAGTCGAGCAGTTGGAGTAGGAGTTGTGCTTGGCTTGCATCCAGGGCCAGTGGGGCCAATGGGGAGCTGTCTCTGTCTGATACTTGCCCTTCTGAGCTTCTGGAACCCTGGTTTTCATTATCATGCAGAGTACACAAGTAGTGTCTCCCTTGTTGGCCTCTGGGAAAAGATGGTGCATTCCCTGCATTTCCTCATGGTTCTGGTTCCTTTCTGTCGATCTGTGGAATTTAGGCAGAAACATTATATAAAGTATGTGCTGTCCATTATGCATTGCCATCAAAAATGAATAAGGCAGTGAATTTAAAAATTAGCCCCTTAATGTTGTATCTGAACCCTGGGAGTGGGGAGGATTGGTCTAGTCCAGTCTGTAGGAAAACCATGCTGGACAATGAGGGACGTTCTTTGTCCCAATAGACCTCCATTGATTAGTATAATTGGGGCTGGTGTTATTATACCCAGGTAAGATGGCCACCAAAATCTTGTGATGTAGGGTGAGATTTGGAACAGCCCTATGCCCAGCAATATAACAGTCCACAACAAGATGACTGCCATAATCTCATGGGAGTGCCCCATGGGATCTGCAAGTACTGGGCCTATTTTCTAGAGTTCAAGTCTCGTGAGACTCCTGAGGCTTCTGAGATACAACAGGTAGAGACCTCAGTGACCACAACTTGTGGTGTGGTTGCATGTGTCTCAGGGGTGGACAGCGATTCCCTGCTGAGTCCAACAAGGAGTTATTTATTGCTGTTTGTTAGAGGGAGTTCAGGTGTGTGGCTGTAGGCTAAGATGGCCATGGATCACTCAGTGGGTGGAGTAGCAGCAAGGCTGGATCAGCAAGACACCATTGAAGAGCCTGTGGAAGTGAGAAACTGGAGCATCTTGAACTGCTGGATCTGGTGACTACCAGTTGACCAGGAAACATGATGGTGCCCAGACTCTTTTATGTTGAGATCACCATGACTGGGAAGCTGCTGTAGGTTCCCTAATCACTGGTCAGTCATGAATGGTTCTTGATGGACCTACTGGGGAGGCTATAGCACTGATATCATGCTCCTGGAGGGAATCTCATTTGCTAAAATGCCATACATATTGGCAGTGTTTAGGGTTGGCATGTTGCTCCTGGAGGGACTAGTCTGAACCCCTGTTAGTGGTAGGTTGTGAGTCGGCTATGTGGAGTTGTCAGAAGCTTGCCTCCGGTTGGGTAGGGAGTACTACTGGAGGGATCCCTGCTCAAACAATTCATTATCTTGTTACTGTCCCTTTTTAGAATCAAATGCAGATGACTAGGCAGTTATCTTTCCATTTTTTTTGTATGTCTCTGACTCCTAGACGTGGTATAGACACAACTTTTAGGTTAAAGTTAATCTGGCTAAGCTGTTAGTTTGCACTTTTGGTGGCTACCAGGTATTTGTTAGTTGCTAAAAATAAATTGAGGAAAGGGTGCTGTACCTGATAGGTTGTGCTGAATGATATTGGTTGTTGGGAGCAGACTTGGATCATGACCAATCTCTCTGGATGCATGAAGCAAACTGGAAAAGCTAGGATGGGACAGAGAGGTTGGCCCAAGGCCAGCTCGAATTTGATTGGATCGGCATGCAACCTGTAGGATGGACAGGAATATTCCCAGTGGTTTCTGACTGGAGTACTATTGGTATGAGATATATTTGGTAACCTAGAGGTACAAGGCACACTAGACAATTTAGGGACTGATTTGGTGGAAAACAAAACTGCATGTTTGAAGCTCTTTTAAAAGTTTTTGGGCACAGAGATTCAGAGCACACTTATCAACAATTCTGTCTTCATAAGACTGCATTGGATTCAGCCTACACATGGCAATATATCTCGTTGCAGCACCATATGACCTCACATCCCATGGATCATTGCAAATTTCCCCTTAGGGGCACAATCCTTAGGCAAAGTTACCAAATTCACCATTTGCAAAGTTCTAGCTGTAAGGCTAAGTTGAACTTTACCTTATGGATTAAATTTGCAAAGTTTGGCAAATTCATAAATTTCTTTGCAGAACAAAGTTTTTTAACTTTGTCCACCACTAACTGGGAGTTGATCAATGAGCGTAAACAAGCAAGTTTTTTTAGTGTGGTAACATCAGTATGGTGGGAAGTCTGTTTCTCACTTTTAAAAAGAAAACATGAATCAAATTCACACTGCTAGGTACATAAGCAGTCTCTACAGCATGTGAACAATCATTACATGCATTTTTTAAACTACAGACACTTTGAGGCCTAAGGGTTGACAGTGCCCTTTAGAAATCCTATACTAAACTAGTTTGTCAAGTCAAGTCTATTATTTTTATTATGCATTAAAAACATAGTAGCATACACAAAACACAATTAAAATCGAAGGATAAAAGTATCCAGATGAACAATTACATTGCACCAGAAGGAATTTATACCAGACAACAGATTCAAGGAATTAAATAGTAAAAGGCTATGCAGTACATCAGATTTTCTGTATATGCACGCCTGAATAGCAAAGAAGCCCAGGGAAAAAAATCAATGCTTTATGATCAGTGAAATTTTTTTTAGTAATTTCCTCAGAATTCTGACCCTGCATTTCTCTCAGAAATGGATATAACCATTTTCTGTAGCCTGACTTAAATTTGGGCCTTACAAAACGTAAGAAACAGTCAGTCTAATATTCTGATTACATTTAAAGGAGACAGATACATTTAAATTGTGTCCATACCTGAATAAAGTGTTGACTATTATTACCCAAAATTTCAAATCTAAGTTTAGTAATTGCTTCATTTTGGAGAACTTAATTCACAAACTTTTTGATAATAGCCAAGTCCAAACTGGCCTTTCCCTGACTTGTATAGTATATATGCATAGATACATAGACAGTGTCGGCAGATAGGGGCCTATGGCCCACCCAGTCTGCCCATTTGAGCTTGTAAGTTCAGTTTATGTTTTCCAAGAAGTATGTTGCCCCTTACCCCTGACCTCCAGAATTCCTTTATGTCTATCCCATGCATTCTTAAATCCGTGATTGTTTCAGCCCCACCACTTCCTCTGACAGGGGTATTTCACTTGTCCACCACCTGTTCTGTGAAGAAATTCTTCCTCACGTTTCCTCTGAATCGTCCTCCCTCCAACTTCATCCCATGCCCTCTAGTCCTGGAACATCTTTTTCTCTTAAAAATAGTGTATTCCTGCACCCTGTTCCTCCCTGTAAGATACTTGTATGTCTCTATCATATCCCCTCTCTCCCTCCTCTCCTCCAGGGAGTACATGTTCAGTTCCTTCAACCTGTCCTCATTGGACTTGTGATGCAATCCATGCACCATCTTTGTTGCCCTCCACTGAACCTTCTCTACCCTATGTCCTTACTTAGGTAAGGTCTCCAGAACTGCACAGTGTACCCAGGTGGGGCCTCACTAGTGTCTTGTATAGTGGAATTATGACCTCCTTTTCCTGCTGGTGATGCCCTGCCTATGCATCCCAACATCAATTTGCTTTACCTGCTGCCTTGTCCACACTGTTTCCTGCCTTGGGGTCATCAGAGATGATAACCCCAAGATCCCTTTCCTGCTTGATGCGTACTATATCCTCCACCCCAACTGATATATTGTGCCAGGTTTTTGTGCCCCATATGCATTATCTTGCACTTCCTTGCATTGAATTTCAACTGCCAAACCCCTGACCATTCTTCAAGTCTCTGAAGGTCCCTTCTCATTCTGTCTACACCCTCTGGTGTGTCTACTCTGTTACAGAGCTTTGTGTCATCAGCGAACAGTGAAATTCTGCCTTCTAGGTCCTGCGCAATGTCACTGATGAAGATATTGAATAGGACCGGTCCCAGCACTGATCCCTACATACACAAGTCATGCATATATCTAAAATTGGCTTCTATTGCATTGTCTCAGGTTTTCCCAAGAAGAGGCTTACACAGTAGTGGTGGGTGCTCGATCAGCAATTAGTTTATTCTTTTATACAGCCCCATATATCATCACTTTCTTAAATCATATTTACAACTTGAAGACCATTGGTTCCCCAAAACTTTCCAATAATCTTCCTAATTTGTATACATCATTTTATGCTTGTATCCTTTTCATTTACACCAAAAGTTCCAAACATTGATTTTCTTTCTTATGTATTCCTCTTTCTTCATCTTCTCACCCCAGACGTAGAACTTGGGGGGCCCTCTCCTTCTTCTTGGGAGGCAATTGTGTGACACCCATTACTGTATCTTTTCTTCTTTTCTTTGTTCTCTACCTGTGTGTGCTCTCCCCTCCTCTTGGCAGCTCTTATACTCTTTTGGCCACTAGGCTGTCTCCAGCCTGCATTGGATGATGGCCTTCCCCTCTCCTGGGACCACTTCCTGCTAAACCAAGCACCTTCTCCAGTCCTCAATGCTCCCATATTCCAGAGTTAAGCCGGGACAGCCCCTATGTCCAGATAAGTGTACCCCGTCTGGCTTGTAAAATTCATCCTCCCATTCTTCTATGCCCCTCCTAATGACCCTTTCCCGTGTGCTATGAACCATATACCGACTCTTCTGTTCATTTTTCTCTTTACCCTATCCATTGTGAGGTGGTTATGTGCATGTCTCCGTACCTGCAAGGTACCATGTCTGACCATGACAGGGTTACTTGTGGCCACCATTTCTTTATTATACTGATGTCATATTTGATTTGTGAAAAATGTCCAGCCATGGCCTGGACCCAATGTCATGCCTCCTAAATGTATGATAATCATGTCTGGTGGTGCCCGTCTTTCTCTTAGGTCTCTTAATGTTGGGAGCAGCTGGCCTCACTTCATGCCCCTGATGCCCTGCCATGTCACCCGGCATTGTCTGGGGTCCTGATATAGTTGCCTGCTCCCATCCTTTTGATGCTCTCCTTTCTGCCCAATAAATGTCAGAATATCCATATGTCCATACCTCGAGCTTCCACCCCTTACCTGCGGAAAGATTAAAGCATGTGTGATTAACAGAGCTTTACCTGTTGTTAATCTCTCTACTGTGTCTATGTTCTATTCCTCTTTTCCCTTTATCACGTTTCTCAATGCCCCCTCCACTCAAACCCGCACTTCACCTATGAATAGAAAATGGGAGATATGGTTAGTCATTGCTCAGTGGCCTGGCGTATCGTTTATAGCAACTGGACCTCCAACATCTGGCACCCTGTACTTGTTCAACTGACCTCCTGCTGCCGCCAGCTGAAAGCCTGCCAATTTGAAATTAATGTGAGGAAAGTTCTTGGGGTTCCCCAGGAATTACACACATTTTTAAGAATCACTGTCCCTTGATAGCCTGTGGATCTTTTCCCATCCTTGTGGATAAAGAACTGCCCAGTTTGTGCAGGACACACTGTAGCGTAGGCCCACAGTGCCCTGACTGGGCAGCTAACTGACCCACTGCTTCTTTTGAGCGTTATCTGGGCCCCTCATCTTCTTAATCTGTGTTTGATTCCTGATCCATATGTTAATGTGTCCCCCTGCCATGTAACGTCGTCTTGTTCCAATCCTCCCCATGCCCACCCTGTTGTGTCCTACTGCCTTGTTCACCCTTAAAGTGCCATGCTACATGGTTGTGAATATGGCTAGGAACACAACTTTTCAAAGTCTGTCTTGCATATGGCTACCATTGCTTGCCCGGTCCATCCATCAGGCTTTGTGACACTGGCCTCCTTTCATCCCTTGGTTTTGTCCCCAGCCTGCCCCATCCTTGAACCATCCATCTTGCTAAAATGGTCTTGGCCGGGTCCTTCCATTGCCTCAGGTTACAAACTAAGCTAATGGCTGCCAGGCGTGCTCCCATAGTAGCCTGCACCATTTCAGTTTTCCATTGGTGTAGTATGTATTTACCCACTTGATCAGCTGTGACTTGCCCACTTACCTCCATGCGCTGTAGTTCCCTGAAACTCTGGAATGTTCCCCAAGTCCCTTCATAGGCTCTGAGCATCCTGGTGGACCAGGAGTTGCAAAACAGGACTTCAGCTCCTTCCAGCCAACTCCGATATATCCTCTGGTATTGGCATCTGTTGTGCCTCTGCCTTCAGTGCTGAGGCCGGAACCTGTCCAGCTGCAGATGGGAGGCTGTCAGCTATAGTGTTTTGGATCCCCTGTATGCCTAGCTCTGAATGTCATGTTAAGCTTCAAACTCTGCAGTACCAACTGCCTCAATACCCTCAGCACTGGTCCGGTCAATGCCCTCTTGTTGTTGAGGACATCCACTACTGCTCTATTGTCACACCAGAAAGTCTCTTTGTGGTTACACAGCTCGTGCCCTAATACTAATGTGCATGCCCATATTGGCATGACTTCTAGCAGGGTGATGCCCATTGTCAACCACAATTATATCCAGCTCCACGCCATGCTTAGAAAAACATTTTCCTTTACAGTAGCCCCCCATCCCGAGTCCCCCGTGCCATCTGTATAAAGCTCCAGGTCTGTATTAAATACCCAGTCATCTTACCAAAAGGAAGTGCTATTGAATGTTTCTAAAAATGTTTCCCATATTCTCAAGTCCTCCCTTGTGTCCCTGGTGACGTCCACCCAGTGGTGTGGCTTTGTCGCCCCTCAGGTGGCATGTGCCATTCACCTGGTGAAGGCTCTCCCTGGGCCGATGGCCCGGCACACAAAACTGAGATGTCCTATCAGTTGCTGGACCTGTTTTAATTGTTTCCTTCTTCCTTCTCTATGTTCCCTTAGGAGCCCCCTCAGCCTATTTACTTTGGTTTTCTAGCAACCTAAGCACCATCTTTTGTGCATCTATTTCTATGCCCAGGAATTATATGATTCTGCTCAGCCCCTCAATGTTGTCTGGCACCAATGAGACCCCCAAGTGTTTACAGAGTGCCTGAAAACTTCTGTGCAGTGCCTCAGTCTCTTCTCTCCCACTCCCAATCAGCAGGAAATCATCTATGTAGTATATCACTGTCTTATGTCCAGACCATCTTTGAAATGTACCCTGCAGGCATGTGCTAAACAGTTCAAAAGAAGCACAGGCCATGGAGCAGCCCATGGGCATGACTTTGTGGAAGTAATATTCCCCATTTAGCTTAAAGCCTAACAGGTCCCAGTCTAGCAGGCAGACTGAAAGGAGCCTGAAAGCTGCATTTGTTGGTCTTTGCTAGCCATGCCTGTGGTATTGCCTAATGATTTCCACTGCTTCCTCTAGAGTGGCATAAGTCACTCTGGAGTGTCTTTCCTCGATGTAATAATTTACTGACTCCCCCTCTGGGAACAATAGATGGTGTATCACCCTAAATTCCTCTTGTTTTTTCGTAGGCACTAGACCTAGTGGTGAGACTCTCAGGTTGTCAAATGGGGGTGCCTGGAAAGGACCCTCTATCCTCCCTGCTTCCTTCTCTTTTCTAGTTTCTTCCTCAGTATCCCTTCTTTCCCCTTCACTTAACCTAAGTTTTTGCTTTCCTGGTATTCCCTAGGGACTTGACAATGTAGGCTGAAACCCTCCTTAAAACCCTTCAATAGTTTCTGTGCTGCAATTTGGTCATGTGTCTTGCCACTTCCCAATTCCTGATATTGATTGGTGTCTTTGCCATGTTAAATATCTGCCCCCCAGTCTACTAGGTTTTGTCTTAATATCTGCTTCCCCTCCCAAAACCTCCCCTCTTGAAACCCTGGCTCCTGTCTGTCCCTGAAACCTCCTTGGTCCCTCGAAAGGACTGGTTGTTGTTGCCCTGTGTCCCATTGAGTTGCCCCATGGCCACCAGTTTGTCCTGCATCTCAAGGCAGGGTCGGTCTCACATTTGGAACATGCATGGCAGAATCTACATTGTGGCCAGGAGCAAAAGGCCTGATTGTATCCCCAGGAGCATTTCTGTATTAATATGGCCTTCCTTGCCCCTTCTCCATCTGGTGTGGACTGATACATGACATAATCTGTCCACAGATCCAGCTATTTGGTGTCCCACCTAACGTCTCTGTAGGTGACCAACCTTTGTCCGAAAAACTCATCGTAATATATCCACCCAACCCCTTCTTTTGCTTTCGCCCTCCTTATTATTAGCTGATAGGTTATCTAGGCACTCCCAACTCTGGCTTTTCTCTAACACTATTGTTGCATATGTAGCAAAGCCAATGGACTAACTGTCCCAAGTCTTGCCTTCGTGAATTTGTCTTCTCTTTCTTCCCCAGCAGGACTACTGCTGCTGCCATCTCCACCTTTCTGATGCTCTCCCTTTCGTCATACTTCATCACTGCTCCTCTACTGACCAGTGCGAACACATCCACATATTGTCCCTTCCATATCTTTTCTTTTGTCTCTATGGGGACGTGTTCACCTATTCTCATCCCTGGTGCAGCTATGTCTCTAGAGCCCCCCTGGCAGTGGTTTCAGTTCTGATGTGGTCCCCACACCTGCCCCTTCTTCTTTCCTTGTTTTGATTCCCCCAATACTTTTCCAGTTGTCCTATCCCATCTTGCCCCATAGCCATAATCATTTTCTCTACATATTCCTGTATGCTTGCTCACATTACCTGGTGTTAGGCTTGGTGGTTGCCCTTCTGCTCCTGGGGTCTGTCCTTCCGATGGGTTTGGTGTTGCTGGTACTGGTCCAGGTGTCTCAGGCAGCAATGGGGTGATTGGTATGGGAGCTGGGACGGAGGGTAGCTGGTATAGGGGTTGGGGTATCTGGCCCCGGTCTGTCTGGGCTTGCGGTCTGGGAAGAGCCTTTTGGGCTAGGCAACGGGCTGTCCTGCATCCCTGCCACTGCTCTCCCTTCCCCTTTCTGTTTTCCCCTGGTCCCTGTGTATCCATGTCCTTTACCAACTCCCATACTTTATTGGCCCTTTCGCCAATTCGATGATGGCCTTGTGAGCTTCCTCCTTGGTTGGCTTGCTCTTCTTAGGTGCTATCATCACTGCTCTTGGACCTGCTCCTAATGTTAAACAGCTGCTGTAAAAGAAAATGCACATGTTAATAGCCCTGGTTCAACAGGCCTCCTTTCATATGTGTGCCCAGGAGACCACCCCTTTCCATTGCTCAGTGGACTTGCCTTTTCCCTTCTTCCTCAAACCAAACAGTTCCTTTCTGTCTTTGTCATTTGTTGCACCCTCCCAACCCCCATTTTGTCCTTTTTCTCCTGAGGAACCAACCTCTTCCCTGTCTGTCGAGAACCCCATTGTCCTCTGGCCTTGTCCTAAGTTACTCCCAACTTTCTTTCTGGGCCTCCTTGTGCCCCCAAAGCACTCAAAATGCCAGCCACACAATTTTTGGTCTATTCATTCCTTGCACTCTGTGTTTCACCCTCAAATCCTCCCTGGAACCTCCTCGCTGCCCTGTAATGCCGTGCTCCTGTTTTTGCATACCCACTATCCTTCCTAGGTCATCCTTGCACTGTTCATGCCCTGTCTGGGCCTTGTTCTGGTGTAACCCACCTCCCATGGCCTGCACGAAAACCTCAGGCTGTATTCTGGCCTGCCTCCCATTTGGCTTAACCCAGCACTGGGGCCTGCATTTTACCATGGGGCTGCTGTGCTGCATGATACCAGCAATCTCCCGGATGGCTACCCTCCCACCCGAGTCCTCTGCTCCATTATGTCTGCTATCCCTTTGTGGCCTCATGGTGAACCGCTGTGTAGCAATGCCATTCCCCACAGAGCTGGGTGCACTCGCCCCATAATGCAGACCCTTTAAACCTCTTTTCTCTTTATCTGGCAACCCTGTCCCTTTTTGAGCCCTTTGTTTCTTCTGCTCACCCACTCTGGGCCTACCTGTGTTTCTCCTGCTCGCCCTGATGCTGGGCCTACCTGACCATGAGGTGGCACCTGCTGTACCCCAGCCACATTGCTGCTGCCATGCGATCAACTGGGCTATGCTGCATCCCTTTATTTTGTCCAAATTAAAAAAAAAAAACTTTTTCTTGTTCCCTTTTTTCATCGCCTTCTAAAACTTCCCTTACCTGTAGTCATTTTATCCCTATCTCCTTCCCCCACAGCCATCTCTGTCTAAGCTCCATATCGCCCCCCTGCGTCATCTCTGCTGGCTTCCCCATTGGCCTACCTGTGTGTGTGGTTTTCTACACCATGCTCCCTGCTCTAAACATGGTTGGGTTGTATCTGCCACCACCAAGGCTGCTTCACCGTGCAGCTCAGAGCTAAATCACACTGGTACCTCTGGTACCTATGACCCAGCAACCAGACAGCCCACCTAGTACACTGGCCCTAGCAACAACTCTCCCAGACTTAAAATAAGAACCCACCTCACAATGCCCATGTGCCCCTACCCTCAGCACCCATCCCCAGGTTACCTCCCCACTGCCTACCCTGGCTCCCTTGGGTGGCTAATCACCCTTGCCCTCCCAGCCTTGCAGACCCTGCCCATCCCCTGCTCCCAGACAGCCTCCTCCCCACCGCCAGATACCCACCGAAAGCTCACCTATCACTGCCCCCTAACCAGAGCCATGATCCTCCTATTACTACTTTCAGGCAATATACATCTCAACCCAGGCTCCACCCTGACTTGCCCCCAACTGGGACTGCCGGTCTCCGCATAGCCTCTATGAATATATGCAGCATACAAAAATTTGATTCTCCAATGCTGGGCCATGCTGCATAAACCAGATGTCATAGCTCATGGAAACCTGGCTATCAAAATCCACCCCCGACCACTTTGTCTCACTACCTGGATACACCCTATACCGAGAGGATCGTGTAGGCAAATGTGGGGGAGGCTGTGCTATCTATACCAGGGACTCACTTACTGAACTAGCACTCCCTGCCCCAGCTCTTGTAAATGGGGCAGAGGCCCTCACCCTTAAACTTATGCCTGACCCCACCAGGGGCCCCCTATATCTCACTACTGCATACATTCCCCTTAAAAACCAAAATCTGGCAATGTTATCCTTAACCGATTATCTTGCCACCCTCCAACACAAGGTCGATCAAATCCTTGTGGGGGACCTAAACGTGAACTGGCTCAGTGCCTCCTCCTCCACTACCAGGGACACCTGTGTGGCTATGGATCTGACACAACTCATTTCCCAACCCACTAGAATGAACACTAAGAGGTAGCAGTACCTTCTAGATGTAGTCATCACAAACCGCCCTAAAAAATCCAAGATATCCAGGTCCTCCGGACTCACTTAGTGATCACTCACCTATCCTATTCCATTGGGCCACGCACCCCAACTAAAGCCCAATCCACACTCTGCCGGTGCCTCAGGCCTGGTGGGCTAAAAGTCTCAAACGACTCCTTGCCCAGATAAATTGGTCACCCATACAGCATGCGCCAGACATAGATACTGCCCTCACCTTCTTCTCCCAAACCTTCAACAAAGCCTGTGACATCTTCTCCCCCTTACTGGAACCCGAACAAAAGCTCAGTGCGCCTGGGTTACCCTGCCCTATGTCAACTGCTCAAGCACAGGGATAACCTATGGCACTTGCACAGAAACAGGCCAGATAGCTGACAGACAGGCATATACAGCGGCATGGAACAAGTGCACCTGGGCTATCTGTAAGGCAAATGCTGCCCATTACCAGACCATGCTCACCTCCTCCTGGGGTGTGTGCAAACTTTCTGGGACAACGTTAAACAATTGAATGGGAGTGCGCGCTCCCCTCCACCATCCCAGATCACCATTGACAGCACTACCTCGACTGATCCGGCTTTCATAGCCAACTTCCTAAACACAACCTTCACGGACCTTAGCTCAGTCCTCCCGAGTAATTTCTTTGACCCCCGCCCTCCCTACCGGCCTCTGCTATCCAACGTCCTTGTTTTCACCTATGCAGGTTAACTGGCCAGGAAGCCAGACCAGACCTGCTCAAAGCATTAAAGAGCAATAGTCCCGGCAGCAACTCCCTGGACCCCAGCATTCTCCGTCGGGTGCTTGCTCCTCTCGCCACCCTTCTCAACAAATACCTCTGCCTGGGGCAATTCCCATCTGCATAGAAAACGGCCATAGTTACGCCCATACACAAAGGTGGTGACATGTCCACTGCAGGGAACTACCGACCTATCTCCATCCTCCCACCCCTCTCCAAAGTCCTTGAAAAACTGGTGGAAAGCTGGTGGCCATGCAAATCACTGAGTACCTAACCAAATACAACATCCTCTGCCCAGAACAGCACGGTTTCTGTGCAGGGGACAGTACCGGTACGGCACTAATTAAGTTTTCAAACTTCATACACTCCTCCCTGGATGCCAGCTGCCTAGCCGGGACAGTGTTTGTAGATCTCTCAAAGGCCTTCGACACTGTCTCCCACCCCCTCCTGCTGGATGCCCTCTCCCGCACTGGCCTCTCTACTGGGCTGATCTCTTGGTGCACTAGCCACCTATCTGACCACTTGCAATGTGTCAAAATCAGCAGGGACACTTTCACAACCTGTCCACCCACTCAGGTGTCCCCAGGGCTCCATCCTGGGACCACTACTCTTCTAATCTTCCTTAACACCCTACCCAGTGCGTGCACTGGTAGAATTCTGCTGTATGCAGATGATGCCATCCTCTTTGCCACCCACCTAACCCTAACGCCTTTAGGACACCTTATAAACCTCCTTTAATGACGCTGAAACCTGGGTTTAAAGAGCACAGACTTGTCATCAATCTCAAAAACTAAAAGCAATGCTCTTTTGCCCACCCCCAAAACAAAGCCAGTAACTTCCGTCTCCACATCATCCCCAGCTCCAAACAACCCCTTGAACTAGTCCACTTTAAGTAACTTGGGTTTCTTTCTATGCAGCCCTCTCCTTCCACACCCACATTGATGCACTTGCCTCTGCTACGAATGTGTGGCTAGGTATCCTCTACCACTATAAAAACTGTCTTCCCCCGTTGCCCTCCGACTAGCGGTTACTTCCTCAATACTGTCCCTGGTGGACTACGGCCTACCTGTATACGGTGCTGCTGACTCGACCGCCCTCAGTAAAATCCGTCTTATCCTGAATAAGGCATGTAGGCTTATTACAGGGGCCCCCAGGCTCTCTCACACATGCCGGCTATATGACATGGCAAGGCTGCTTAATCTAGACGAACGACTTCAATACCAAACCAGCCTCATAACAAAAAAAAACCTCCTTGGGTTATCCCCTCCCAGGCTTACAGCCTCCATCCACCAAGCCCAACCACTGGTTTACACCCGGACCTCTTGCAAGGCCACCCTTCTGATCCTAAGAACCAGGACAAGCCATGGACAGAGGTCCTTCTGTTACAGAGCCCCATCCTGGTTTAATGTGCTCCCTCCCGCCATCTCAGACACTCCCACAATCTCCACTTTCAAAACTGCACTGCAGAACTAGCTATTTAATACTCGTAACTGCACCTGTCACTAGTTGTGACTTAGTTTATGACATACTGACAAAGCTCATATAAGCAGCACCTTTGTAACAAGACTGGTTTTCTCGCTCTACAAATGTCCGCAAATATATGTGATTGTCTTTTACTACAACTTGTAACTGTGTGATGTATCAATGAATCTGTAATGTAATGTATTTGTCCTCAATGTGATGAGGTACCTTTGGAAATGAGCCTCTTGCTCAAAGGTTGTAAACTGATGCACAAATAAACAAATAAACAAACTTGAAAACATTCCTCCCATGACTTTTGCCTGGACAGGAACACTGTCAGTGCCATAACTGTTTGTCCATCACAGAATTTGACCAGACAGTCAGAATTCTTTTGGGGGGGGCTGTGCCCTCAGCACCCCCTGTAAATTAATATAATCAACTCTGAGGTCACACAATATTGTAAAAAAAAAAATAATTTGAGAAGCAGACATTCAGTCTGCAGGTGTGACCATGGAAATTTTAACTTATTTAGAAATCTACATGTACAAGTGGTGGGCTGTGGGAACCGAACCCCTGCTCTTATCTCAACCCTACTTAACTGCCATCCTCATGATCCACCACACTAACCACTATGCTATATGGGAACTGCTGCCATAAGATGCTTCACATCTCTACCTTATAGTTGCAGACCGTCAGCTGGGCAGCACCACGAGTAGTCAGCGGCTACTCTCAAGCGGCATGAGACTCTCATCTGCCATACGACTTCCACTGCAAGGTGTCCACCATGACACCTGCAGCAGAAAGTGCAAGTGAGTCTTTCACTCACTATACTGGTGATAATGTGATGCTGGGGAAGTTGTCCTCAGGAATAATGGCACTGTGTGAAGAGAATAAAGACCACAGACTTGGTCATTGGCTACTAGTGCACCCCACAAGTGCCATTATTCAGAGAACAACCTCCCAATATCACAGTATTGTTTTATTCTAAGGCCACATAGCCTGAGACTGTGATGAAATAGCAAAATCTGATGAGCTGCAAAATATGATAATAAAGCAGCTCCTAACCAGACAGGGGACTGTGGCTATGCCCAGATGGTTGTGTCCAATTTGGAGGGTAATTACAGAGTGGTCAGCTACATAACATCTATGCTTTTGTTCCCCAATTCATGGACACTTTTGCAGAATCTGGACAGCAATGCGTAGCTCTATTTTCTGCAACTGTACTGTACTGACAAAGCTAAAAACTTCATCCAGTGTGCAGTGCACTATGGCCATTAGCAGCAATTTCTCTCAGTGTGTCAGCATTTCATGTCTACCACATAAGATTCTTTTAGCCTAATCACTGGGACCCAGCTACAAAAACCTAGGCCACTTTTGGCCTGCGGAAATGGGTAAATTATATCAGTAAGACAAATGGTGACTAGAGCTGATGCAGCAGACACACGTTTGCAGATTTAAAAAAAAAAATCTACATTGCTTTGTCAGTATAATGCAATTAAAAAAATACCTTTGAAAACCATATTCACTGGTGCATATACAGCAGATAAATGAAAACAACACTGCTCTCTTCAGTTTTCATCAATGCGTTTCCTTACAATAAATAAATGTTATCACATTTTTATCAGGACTGTAATTCTGTCTGCTAGCTTTACTGTTCTCCTTTTGATGAACTGCTGTAAAAATAGGTTGATAAAGTGAACCAAAATGTCAACCTAAACATTCCCCCTTCAAAGAAGTCTACACACCACATAAAAAAATCCTGCTTCCACTTCCAGCTAGGCTGCAAAACTATCCATTATTTTCACCCAGCTTCCTGAAGTCACATTCATGCCGTTCTCCAGAAAATGCGAAGTAAACATGGAAGTGCTCATACCTGAGGGCTCTCTTGCAAAGCCTCTTCCAGGAGGAGTTTGTTGATGGCAGGCATCTTGATTTGCAATCCCTTCCTTAGTCATTTAGTCTTTTATTGGCTTTGTGTTTGAGGCCGAGCCGAGCATTGTGACACGTATTGTTTTGCAGCTGCTGTTGTGCATTGCTCGCTTCAGTCAGCACCACTCAGCAGAAAGCAGCTGCTGCTCTCAACAAGGCAAACCCATCCACCCAACCACAGTCACTTCTTCTAAAAATATGTTGCAGCAAATGCAGTCTTGCCAGATATGCGAGATGAAATTAGATGTGCAGAAGCAGAGCGCATGTACTCCCATTTTCAGCTCTGATGGCTGCCTTTACCAACATGGTAGCAATGAGAGATCTGCTCATGTGCCGTTCTACTCATGTGGCCATGATGATAAAGGCAGCTATCGCTTCCGCAGTTGTGGAAGAAAAAGTAGTGCCCCAAGAAGGGGCTGTGTTTATGCGGCCCTTGGAAGGGAAGGGCTGCATAAACACAATGAGTGGAACTGTGCCTAAGCACTATGGAAGCACACCAGCCAGCAGTCTGGTCACGTGCTTCCACAGTGCTTTTACAAAACTAATGTGATGGCAATACGTCTGCAGAGCTCCACCCATGCAGCCATAAAAAGGAACAAAAAGATGTAAAAAATGTAAAACAAATAGGGTTTTCTTTTGCTTCTCAAAGTACAATAGTTTGTCTATTGCATTTAAAGTAATGTAGGACTCTAGAACTGATAGCGCAGAACTGTTCAGGTGCCAGTAGAGGGTCCCTGTTCTGTATATGTTGTTTTGTGGAAATCCTTTAGGTTACTCCCCACCAACCCCCTCCCAGCAACACTAGAGTTTTTATATGGGTTTCAGTGGCTGAGGCTTTCTGAAAACTACCAGTGTGAGCAATTGAGCATGTCTATCACAGCAACCAAGTGTGCATCTTATTAAAAGATCTTCAGCGGTCATGAACAAGCTGTTTTATTTTGTGATGAAAATGTTTTAACTTTAATTAAAACCACTTCAGGAGAAAGTCTGTTGGTGCTATGTGCAGTACCTTTCTGGTGGGTGGGTAGATGAGCAGAGAGTGAGCAAGCTCTCAGGTGCTGACCTGCAGGGGTAAGAACATCAGCCCGGATTTTCAAACCGCGCCAGGCTGTGCGCCAAGCCTGGCGCAGCTCAACTTTGTTGGCAGGGGTGTGGCCTGGGCGATGTTCAGCGGGCTGCGCTGTGGCGCAGCAGCTTTGAATATCGCACCCTGGCCACCCGCATGTGCATGGCGCAGTGGCACTGTGCCAGCACAAGTGGCCAGAGTGGAGCATGGAGACCGCTTAGCGCAAGTGCCATTGCGCCATGCACAGCACCTCGCGATATTCAAGGGACATGCAAATGAGACTATAATTTATGCAAAGTGCACGGGGGACATTTGCATCTCATTATGGCCCCATTTGCATGCCATTAGCATGCAGGTGTGCCGATCCACAACGACTTGCACCTGGCGCCCTGCCAGGCAGCAGCCATCGGGGACTGATGCTCCCTGCAGCTCAATCGTGGGGATTCATGTAAAAGAACCCCCCTGTCCAATATCCCTGGTGGTACAGTGGACCGCTACTTGCCCAATTGTGGGCATTTGTCTTGAAGATTAAGCCCCCATCCTATATCCCTGGTGGTCCAGTGGACTGATCGCTGCCTGATTGCGGGCATCTGTAACTCATAAAATACCCCACCACCCTGGTGGTCTAGTGTACCCCCCTTCCAACCCGCCCACTGGGCCCCACCACCCGCTCCACCCTGTCAGCTGGCGGGTGGCGGCACCCCACCTGCCTGCTGCCCGCCGCCCGCCGACTGACAGCTCGGTAGGGCTGCGCCCGATAGTTCTGGCGTGAGCCAATGAGCGTGCAACCCATACCATACTACTCAGACCAGATATCAGAATGAATTCATTCACATATGGACTGAGTAATATAATAACAAACTACATGCCCATTGGCTCACGCTGTGAACAACTAGATGCGCAGCCCTATCAAGCCGTCGGAGCGGTGACAAACCGGCGCGAAGGTGAAGTGCTGCCACCGCCAGCAATGGCGAAGCGGGCGATGAGGCTCCAGTGAAGGAGCGGAAGGACACCAGACCTGAAGTGAGGTAGCTTATGAGTTACGAGATGCCATAATCGAGCGTGATCGATCCACTGGACCACCGAAATATTGGATGTGGGGTTCTATTACTGATGCCCGTGATCGGGCTGAGTGCGGTCCACTGGACCACCAGGGATATTGGACGTGGGGGGGTGATATTACTGATGCCTGTGATCAGGCACATAGAGGTCCACTGGACCACCAAGGATATAGGACGGGGGCTTATTCTTCAGGACAAATGCCCGCGATCGGGCACATTGCAGCCTACTCAACCACCAGGGATAATGGACAGGGGGGATTTCGCTATATGGATGCCCACGATGGGGCATGGGGGGGCACCGCCAGGTGCAGCAGGAACACGGGTGCCACCCACAGGTGACAGCTGCCGTGTTGTGCCCTGCAATGCAGCAGCTCACCTGTGGGTGGCCATCACTTGTTCCTTTTTTTTGGCTTAACCTTGTGCAGGCACAGGTAGGGGTTACATGCATGACTCTGCACATCCTGGGCTGAATGTCGGGCTGTGCAGGTTGTCACTGGCACACCCACCTGTGCCTGCATACATTACTGACGCTTCCGGCACATCGGGATTTGTGTGTGGACTTTTCCCTTTTTGAATATCATGCCGAGGCGATCAGCGGGTTGCATGGCATAACACCGTTGCACCACCGCCAACCCTTTTGAATATCTGGGCCATGGTGCCTACCTGCAATGAGTGCTGATCAGCACGGGAGCTGAGGATTACAGGCCTACAAGACTGTTTCACACAACAGAACTAAAACTAAAGTTAGATGATGCACTAGATTTTTAACATAAATGTTATGTTTCTTACTAGTGGTGTGGGAATGAGTGATTCAAAACGTGAAAGACATTATTACATGTTGGGTCAAACAGTGGGTGTTGACTGTTTTAAATTGCTAACATGGATTCCAGAATTTTTTTTAAGTTTCTGATAAGCATGAATATCTATTGTAGATGGCCTGCATCCTGCTCTGCTGAAGAAGCACCAGTTGGCACAATATACAGTATGCTAATAAGGACATGCCAAATGTACCTCTTAATTAATCAGGAAACAGGATTTTCTTACTCATTTTATAAATTAGAATAAAGCACAGATGAGATACCTTTTTGAAATTAACAGTATTTCAAGGACAATTCAATCTGAAAACTAAATTGTTCTGAAAACCTACAGACTAGTAGGATATTACAGCATAAGTCATTTCTAATGAAAGTCTAAAGAAAAGCATTCCATACAGCCAACTGAGAAGTACTAAATGGAACAGCACACAAAAAAGGACTTTTACAGTGAAGCAAAAATTCCAATGGAGAGCGAGAAACAAAGAGGATATAAACCTCACTTCACTAATTCTGCACAGAAAAGGTGAAATTCTACAACGTGAGTAAATCTGCTAAAAAGGTAAAATACAAATACATTACCAGTAGAATCCTATTTAGTACACTACATTCAGACAGGTCATGAAAAATTAAGGACATACTGGATAAGCTCTGAACCTTAATAAAAATGAAAATTCAGCATTTCAGCAGAGACCTTTGTTAGCCCCTCAGAAGATCCTGAACTATAACGGATAAAATAGTACACAATGTATGTACAGGGCATGCAGCACAGTATACCTGCAGAATCAAAATCACCATCACAACTGCTTCTGGAGCTACTACCACTGGAAATCCCCATGCGGCAGAGAGCACAGTGTTGAAACACTAGAAAGTATACTTACTGCATTTTGATAACCGACATTCAAGCAAGAAATTTGAGATCAAGCAGCATATTACTTGTGCAAGCACAGGAATGACACATGTAAGCAATAAAACATGACAAGTTGTAGAGAATTATTCCTGAACCATGTGCCTGGGTGCATTGTGAGGCACAAATCTCTTATTCTGAGTGCCTTCAGCTACCTGAACGTATAGTTCAGGAACAGTAACCCACATGCTGAAGTGTTTTGTTGCACTCATAAAATGGGTCCATGGTAGAAAAAAAATAAAAATAACAATAATCATGTATGTTTTGCAGTGCAGTTACTATTCCTAGAATGCACTGCTTTGAAACCTTCTTGATCAATCAGGAAGCAGAATTTTCCCTTCCCATTTTGTAAAGTTTCTGTAATGTTCCCCTTGTGACACTGTGGGCCTGATTCCAAAAGGCGTTACACCTGATGCAAGGCGATTTATGCCAAACCCAAAAACGCAAATTGCACCTTGTGCCAGGCATTACGAAAGTCATGATTCCAAGTCACAGCTTGTGCCATGCAATATGCGGGTTGTGCCAAAGGTGGGCTAAACCATCCACTACTCCCGCAACCTACAATGGCATGTTGCAAGGATGAGATAGGGCAGCAACTACGCCCTATTCCAAAAGGGTGGCTGCCGTAACCCACCTGCACTATTCCAGAAGCCACTATGATGCAGTGGAGTTAGGCCAGTAGGGAGATGGTCTAAGGGGCATCCGTCCATGCCAGTTGATGGATGACACCTCCAGCACCGTGGCCTGCATATTGCCAGTCTCTCATACCCCCAACACAGGCATGCCCCCCACCTCCATGAATGTTGGGGACCCCAGGGTCCATTCCACAAAGTTCTCTCCAAACACCAGTGTCACCTGGCCAACCCCAATGCCCTCTGGTGCATGCAGTGGTGTTCGGGGCAGGGGAGCTCGGGGACAGTTCTCTGAGGCTGCAACTTGTGGCTCCCTGGTCCATTGTGCCATTCCTGTGGCGCTAGCCTGTGGTGCCAAGTCACAGGACATAGGTGCGGGACTCTGCCTGTGTTGGAATGTGGTGCAGGGTCCCTGGCATAGTGTCACATGGTGCAACTTGCATTCGCCCGTGAGTTGCCATGCATTTTGGAATAGGGCCCCGTATGTGTAGGGAAAATAATAGGAGAACTAGAAATGCAAACCTGTGAAAATAACTATGATCGCAGGTTGTGCTGACATGACATCTCCAATTGCAAGACATAATATTGCTCCGGGACACATGGCAAGTCCCTTATGATTCTGTGGAACTGAACAGGTTCAAATCCCACCACGAGAAGGAGATCTGAACATTTTTTGTTGTCGTTGCAGAGAAAATATTGTTGGATTTAGAAACTAAAATGCCTTAAACCATTGCAAAGGTTTAAATGTAGAATCTAACTTGGGAGCTTTTTACAATTGTTTATATTTATTTTGAGCAAGTTTTTTATGAAGTTAATTGATACACTAAAAACTGCTACCCTACTGTCTTATCAATTATAGAAGAAACCTAAAAACAAAATGTTATTTTGTTCACATAAACACAATTTTAGCATGTTCAGTACAGTATACTTACACCGAAGGCACTTGGAACTGATGAAATTGGGGCACAGGGTCATGTTGTCACATACAAAAACAGCGCAGCACTATACAGTGCTGTTAAAACAGCAATCAAACAAGGAATACAGTGAAATACTTGCTTTCTGCTGGGGGCTCTGCCCCTCACACCCTTAATTATGGTGTGCTCTACCCCCAAACACCCCCATTAAGATAACTTCCTTGGGGGGGGCAGCTCAGGGATTCACACTGTTACTGTTGCATGGTTTTGCCCTCCAGCATTTTATATTCGACATATTGACCCTGTACGTGAAATTGAGGGCTCCACACATAGTGGATACCGAAAGTGTCATAAACTGGTCACAAGGACCACTTTGCTGCACTTTATCTTCACCCTTTGTGCTCACACAAGGGTCACAACAGTATTTCTATGCTGAGCGACAGGTCAGTGTGCTACCACAGATATAGGGTCTGGGAGCCCCAGTAATGACAGACCTTCTATGTATGGTGGCACTGTGCATTGCACAGTGGCTCCTCTGTGTCCTCACCTTGTCAAACAGCATAGCTACCTAATTGCTAGGGGTGGCTGTTTTGTGATCTGAGACATTTGTTCTGTCAGGAGGAGGTTTAGGCATCAAGCAGCTCTGCTAAAACTCAGACTGAAAGATTTAGGGACAGGAAGAGGTCCACTGGATGTCAAGGTGTTACTTTGGACAATAAAAGCAATTGGATCAACTGGACCACCCATGAAGACATATTCTGAAATCAGCTTGGCCCACAGGGCAAGGGGGTGGGGAGTAACATCAAAGTACCATATGCTTGGTGCTATGTCATGGGTTTACCCTTGTGGCAGCCACAGTTTCATGCTGGTAGAGGTCAAATAGCCAACGCGGCAACCACTAACAGCTGGAATTGCACTTTTCATAATAGTATGCAGTGTTGCTGTCATGGGGACACTATGCAGATGGTGGCTCACATTTGTGTATGGAGTTTGGTGGATACAGTACAGGAAGCTCAGTGCACCCCTAATACTGCTGCTACTGTTCATATGGAGCCCTGTGGATCTATTTGAAGAGGGACCTTGTGTTACATATCTTGCATGTAGGGAACAATAGCACACTTTTTCCAGAAACCAAATAATCTGCTTTTTGGTGTCTGAAACAAGAACATTTTGCTGCTCTGTTCAGGTCTCAGTTGGATTGGTACTGGGATAGGGACTGAGATTATGTCATCTCTCTGTACGAAGGGTGCCCCACACATACCTTTGGTTTCCCATCAAAGGAAGAGACTGGTTGGTGCATCATTCTTACAACTGTTTATTTATTTAAAAGTTTTAACTAGGCAGGCATGCGGAGCAGAGTATTGCTCAATTCCAGATGTGTCCTGGGGGAAAAAGGTAAAGGAGAGTACGTGGATATTACAAAGTGCAAAGAACATACAGGTAAACATACAATCAGATCAGTGATGTACAGAACAGAACATCTGACCCATGTACAGAGTGAATTCAATTCAATTTGGTCCTAGGAACACTTAACATCCAGCAACCAGTGGGGAAAAGGAGCACTGCCAACAGTGGGAACTGGCTTAGATCAGAGAGCAGGAAAGGTACCCCAGCTCAGAGGCACATATAAGAATTGTTACACTGAAATAAGATATGAGTTTATTGCATATATGTGCACTGCAATACAAAAGCATTTTGCTTGTTTTATTTTTTTGTTAAATGAAAAAGTAAGGCAAGCAATTTGAAACCAATGTTGGAATTAATATGAGTTAGTTTATAAACTTGGTTTTCAATAACAGTATTGTAAAAGCAGTAATCTATAAGTCAGAAAGAGAGCATATACACCATTTTCCAGTTACTACAACTATAAAGGCTTAAATTAGAATATAAGAGCTATATTGATCCAAAGCAGAATAGTAAAAAAGTGAGAAAGGGATTTTTAATCACAAATATTGTGACTAACACATAAAAGACCCATGGTCCATCCAGTCTGCCCAAGTTCCCTATTTAGCTCTGGGACCTACTGTCCCTCTAGGGTCCTAGCCCTCCTCAACCCCTCCCCATTTCCCCAGTTTCTGCCACCCTGAGAAACCACTATGCCCTTCACTATTCATCAGCTGTATTTGAAACCAACAACTGTTTTAGGACCTACCACTTTGGCTAGTAGACTGTTACAGCTCCGCCACCTTTCTGTAAAATTATACTTCTTCATGTCCTCCTGAACATCCCTCCTGTTAGATTCCATTTATGTCCACACGACCATGAATTAGTATTCAAGCTAAATGGTTCCTGCAGTTCATTTTACTTATTTATTTATTTAGTTCTCAGATTAATACCTTTGAGCTATACACTCACTTACAGAGGTTCCACATCAATAGCAAACAACACAAATACAGCAAAACAATACAGACAGTGGTTACAAACTTATATTGGATACAGAAATGATGTTCAACTCTTTTGTAACTAAAATGACAAAATTCAATCACAATAAGCAATAAGTACATTGCAAGGGGTGCACAAAGTGGAAAGATAGCTTACTATGGAGAGAGAAAGTGGTAGCAACAGAGACTGGGTGCTGAGAGAGTGCTGAGGAGGTGAGGAAGATATAAAGGAGAACAGGTGGAGAAAACATCAACAGCCATAAGACCTTTTCATTGGCTTGCTGGAAGGGGAACATTTTGTGGGGTTTTGGAATGGGAGGATATGGTGAGGAGAGGGGGAAGCAGATTAGGTGGGGGAGGGAGGTGGGAAATAGATGAGGAATGGAATGGAGGATAAAGGCAGAGTGGGATGGTAGATGAGAGGGGAAATATTAAGGCAGTTGGATAGGGGAGACTGTAAGTGCTAGACTTATTTTTCCCAAGGTTAGGACTCCAGAACTGGGTGCAGTACTCCAGGTGTAGCCTCACTAAGGATCTATATATGGGAAGCACTACCTTTTCCGTTCTGCTATCAATACCCCTCACAGTACAACCCAGCATTCTACTCACTTTGCTATCTGCCTTGTTGCTCTGACTCGATTGAGATAGTCACTGATGATAACTCAAGGCCCTGTTCCTGAGCTGTAGTGATAAGTCCCATCCATCCATGCAGTACTCTGTCCTGGGATTCTTGTTTCCTAGGTGATTACCCTTGCACTTCATGGCATTGAATTTCAGCTGCCAAACTTTAGACCATCACTCGAGTTATTGGAAGACCCTATGCATTTCCTGGTTTCTCTCATCCCTATCTACCCTCCCACAGAGCTTGAGTCACCCCAAAGAGATACACCCTGCCCCAAATTCCCTCTCAATGTTGCTGATGAACATATTGATGAGAACTTGATCCAGGACAGATCTCTGTGATACCCCACTTGTGATCTTCCTCTCTTTGACCCCATTGACCACAACCCTCTGCTGCTTCTTCTTTAGGCAGTTACCTACCCAAGTCTACTATGACTTTAGCCACACCAAATCCTCCATCTTCTTCATCAAGCATCTATCAGGCCTAAGTCAAAGGCCTTGCTGAAAGTACAGCAAATCCAAGCATGGCCCCTATCCAGTTCCTTCATCATCCAGTCAAAGAAACTACCAGGTTAGTCTGACAAGACCTCCCTGTCATGAATCCATGCTGTTTACTATCCTTGAGTCCTTTGCTCTCCAAGTAGTCAACTATGTCCTCCTTTACTGTTGATGCCATTCACTTCCCTTCAATGGCCCAGATATTTAGTCCACACTATGCTAATTGTGAATAGTGCAGTCAACTGCTTTAGTGTGGCTGCTGCTACGGTATACTGCAAATGCATATAGCACAGCACTCACCTGCTAGTGTGTAAGTGTTATCTGATGCCTAACCTGTATGCAAATGAAAGCCAGAGCACTGCATCACATTCTAATAGCATTGTATCCTTATGGTCTAGGTGTCCTCTCTCTCACATGATCCCACTTGAAAACAGATTCCTAAAGTTAGTTGCAACAAATGGTCTGAGCAGCATGTAATGGAGAGCACAAGAGGGAAACCTACTTGATCTAGTATTAACCAATCTGGGGAAAGACATTATAGACTGTAAAGTGAGGGAACCCCTCAGTGATAGCGTTCACAACATGGTGCAGTTTGCATTAAGAACTACTGTATGTGGAGCCCTCAAGGAGTAACTATGATGAAATGCTATTATAGAGCTAACATCAAAGGATTTAGGGATTATATGAGAAGTGGGACTGGAAAAGGGAGTTTGAGAGGTCCAACCTGGAAAGGAAGTGGGACATATTGCACTCTAAGCTTAAACACTGCATGGATACCTACAGTATGTCCCAGAAAGGAAAAAGTCTAATAACAGCATACCGGGTCCTATGTCACCGTACTCTTTAAAATACGGCATTATATGTAAACTCAGACCTATGCATCTCAAGATGGACCCCCAAGTTAGAATCCTAAGTGGAGGAGTCCAGGGTGCATCACCCCATAATGGGGTGTTGGGGCAGAGCCCCACAGAAAAGAAATACACCAAAATCATGCAACGCATCAGGATCGCTGCATTCTGCCATGTGACATTATGAACCTGCCTAATAATAGAGGGAAGATACCAGCTTGGTTTAACAAGAATATAAAACTGAGAATAAAGAACAAAGAAAAGCTTTACAACTCTTTAAAAAGCACCTCATTTACACAAGGGTGGAGGATTAAAGATACAAGTTAGGGAGTGCAAGAGGGCCATTAAAGAATCTAAGAGGAAACACGAGGTTCGATCATGGCAGGTACTGCAGATAACAAAAAGGCTTTTACTAATATATAAACAGTGGTTAAAGGAAGCACATAGTGGGACCTATAAAATCAGGCAATTCAGTTATAAGTGATAGATGGCATTTAGCTGAGGCCTTCAACAACCAATTCCAGAGTATTTACCTACTAAGGTGGAGGACCAAATTGACATAGATAAAGGTATACACAAATACTGTAAACACCAAGGATGAGGTACAAAAGAGGCTTCAGAGGTTAAAACTAATAAATCCTGATCTGATCGCCTTCACCTCTTACAGTAGTATCACCAATTTGTCAATCAATTTTGTGAGATTCCCTATTTATCTTTCACAAAATTTAGGGAAAAAATCCTCTAAAATTCTTTTGTTATACCTATAGAAAGAGGCCAGTTCCTATTACAGTACTTAAGTGCCATCTGGTAGATTTTCAACTACACTATCAGATGAGAACACCCTCTCAGATTGCAGTGAACACACTAACAAACAAATCAAAATCCCTAACAAAGGTTTCACAATTCATGATAGGGATTTTTAAAATCATAAAAATCCCTTGACTAATTTGGCGCTAATACTGTATTATTTTAGAAACTGGCTGATTAAATAGCAGGCCCCCTAGCAGATATATTTTTGACCTCCATTTTACAGGGGACAGTAATTAAAGAATGGAGAGAGGCAACAGTCGTCCCAATACACAAAAATGGATCTAAAGCAGACGTGAACAACTATAGGCCTATAAGCCTAACTTCCATTGTGTATGCTGACTGAACAGCGACATTTGTACTGTGATTGACAGTACAGTGACACAGCGACAAGTCGCTGTACTGTCACCACGGGACCCCAGCACTGCTTTCTTGGGGTCTTGCACCCCCTCCCTGAATCAACTCTGACTCGGAGTTGATTATATGACTTGCAAGGGTGCGGGGAAGAGCCTCCACATGGGGGCTCAGGAGAAGCCCCCTCACAGAAACAAAGTTTATTTCAGATGGACTTATGTCGACCACAATTGCAGTCAACATAAAACCATTGCTGTAATGTTGATTGACAACTTTGTTGTCATACTGGCATGTGGATCCCTTCCATTGTGGGCAAGATAATGGAAGAGTTTGTCATAGATTAAATTATAGTACATATAACTGACGGTGTGTAAGAAGATATAAACCAGCTTGGATTTAAGGCAGGAAGATCCTGCCTGACATAGCTCTTATAATTCTTTGAGCCTGTTAGTAGTGCCTTGGATGTAGGACTTCCAGTAGATGTGTTGTTTTTGGACTTCTCAAAGGCCTTTGAAAGCATGCCCCATGACATTTTGATAAAGGAACTTCAGGACATGAAGATGACACTAAATCTAATTAAATGGATACACTCGTGGTTACAAGGAAGAAGAGAAAGGATTTGCATAGCTGGACACTTGTCTTCATGGGTTGAAGTTATGAGTGGAGTACCTCAGGGGTTAGTCCTGGGACCAACACTTTTGGAATATTTATCTCTACATTACAAACTAATAGTAGCTGCTGGAATTCAAAATTTGCTGATAATGTTAAGGTTGGAGCAATTGTGGACAGTGAGGAGGCAATTAAAATGTTTCAAAGGGTGATAGATAGTATACTTGGAAGGTTACACAAACTCAAGTTCAACATGGATAAGTGAAAAGTAATGCACGTGGGTTGCAGTAACAAAAGGGCAGTGTATTACATGTATGGGGAAGAGATCAAGGTAATGCAGAGAGAGAGACCTAGGAGTTATCACAACAAACAAGATGTCTCAGGATAGCAATGTAGGGAGGCGGTCAGTAGGAGCAACAAGGTGAAGGGCTTTATTTTAAGAAACATAGTGAGCAGAGAAAAAGAGGTATTAATTCCCCTGTATAGCTCTTAGGCACACCCCCACCTGGAGTACTGTGTGCAGTAGTGGGTGCCAGGATCTATCAGGAATATCAAACTATTGGAAAGTGCTCAAAGAAAAGCCACCAAAATATAAAATCTTTATCTACTAGACCCTATGAGAGCAGGTGGTAGAACTAAACCTGTACTCTTTGGATTACAGGAGATTTAGAGGGGATCTGTGTATGGTATACAGAGCACTAAGAAACAGAAAGATAATGGAATGTATTGGATTAGAACTCAGGACATCTGAATGGAATAACAGAGGGCACGGTTTGCTGCTAAAAGGGGCTTTGTACAAAACAGAAAAGAGAGGGAATTGGTTCTCTCAGAGGGTTGTAAAGGTATGGAACAATCTGCCTGAAGAGACAGTAGTGTCTGACTCAGTGGAGTCCTTCAAGAACACATTGGACAAATGTATGTGAGAAAGAAAGTAAATCTATCATGATTGAAAACTGGTGAATCACTTGGCTAGTGGCTAATGACCTGTATACTACTATGAAGCTATGGAAACATGCATCCCATTAGTATTGCATCCCTGGTGCTCTAGTCCCCCAAGCAATACCCATTGGCATTCTAATATAGTAGCATTGTATCCCTGATAGTTTGTGCCCACCCAACCAATCCCTGTAGTTTTCCAAATAGTATTGTATCACTGGTAGTCTTATGACCTCCTTAGTTGATCCCTGTACCTTCCTAATAGTATTTTATCCCTGTTAGTCTAGAGGCCCCCTGCCCTCACCAGATCCCTGTGGGCATCATAATGTATTTCATCCATAGAAGTCTAGTGTGTGCCTCTCATCAGATCCACTAGGCATCCTAATAGTGTTGTATCCTGGTAGTATAGTGGTCCCTTTCCCTCACCAGCTAGGAAAAATCTTTGTCATTGTCAGATATGCCAGTATCATCTTGGTAATCATATACAGCTTGGTCCTCATCTGAGTTCTCATCATTTGCATTATAGAGCAGAGACATAACATCATCTGGAAATGGCATGTCCGTCCACTTTACATTAAGATCATCAGTCCAACTGTGCAAAGCTACATTTGGGGCATTGATAACTGCAACAAATAAAAGCATTCACAATCAGCAGACATAGTTGGCTCGTAGAATATGTAACTTCATGGTTTCCTGACAGGGTGGTAGCAGAGACAGATCAGATATTCTCTTGTCTTTGTTATATTTGTACCAGAAGATCTGCTCCCTTGCTGTATTTACACTACTAATTTGCTTTCTTCCATACAGTTTACAGACATACTCCTCCGAAAGAGCTACAAAACCCTTATCCACTTTTGAAAGAAGTTCCAGCAAATCTTTTTACCTTTTTGAAGAACGCAGAAACATAGTCTTTGCCTGCTAATGAAAGAAAACTGACTAAGACTTTCAGTGGTCATTTCCCACTTAATAACGTCAAAGATTTTTGACTATTACCATAGCCATTGTCCAGGTATACTTTGCTCACATTCTGAAATAGTGACAGTAAAATTACAGGTATGTCGGTATCCCGAGATGGTGAATGGATGATAACAGGGCCTGGACGTATTGTAATGGCATGTTACTTATGAAGGGCAATTTTTGTGTCTGCTTCTTCCTGGTCAGAATAGAGATCATTCACAACTACAGTCCCTTCTTTGGTGATTATGTAGCATTTGTCTCTCTTCAAAAAATAAATCACTTGGCTCTCTGGCAAACTTGTGCATTCTTCTCCCTGGACCTGCATGATCAAATCAATCAGGCACTCCTTGTTAGATCCATTACAAAGGAAGTAACTGAAATTCTTTGGCACTTTGATGTTGGGACCTTTGATAATATGCTTCTCATTAAATCCTCTTTGAAATCTCTCAGCTTCTTTGATTGACTGCTCACTGTATATATCTGCAACAACATCCATTCTTGCAAATCCCTGTGGAAGACTATTCAGGAGTTTTATTGCCAGATCACTGAAGGTTTCAGGGATTCCTGTCATAATCCTCACTGTTGCCATTAGATCAACTATGTATGCTGACACACTTTTCCTGGGGGAAGCTCCAAAGTGTCTAACATTGGACAGTATTCTACTAACACCTCACGTAACTTGCCCTTTGCTGTTGTCCATCTAGTTCCATCTGCATTGGCTAGACTCAGCGGGACTGAGCCCAGGCAATATCTAAATAACTTGTTTATATCTACCGGGGAGTTGTGCTTGTTTGAAAGGGTCAAATATTTTCCCAATATTTCTCTTTCAAATTTAAGTTCTGTAACCTTTCCTTTCCTTTGGTCATTTCCTGTGCTTTCTTGTTTGCATCATTGAAGGTTTTCACTGGGGCTTTTGAAATTGGCATAAAATATTTCTTTTTACCACTTTCCATGTCTTTCTTTGACAAACTGTTCATACATTTCTGTACCTCATTAAATGATACTGGTGAGGTTCTCATCAATATCAGGAGCAACAGGTGCTCCCAAGGACAAATTGTACAATCTTTCAGCTTCTAAAGTAGCTCTGACTGGGTTGATAAACTTTTAATCGAGAAGAGTCAATATGGCTTTGATGTGTTGTTCTGACTTGATGATTTCAGATGACCTGCATGCTTTTTGCAGATTACTGACTAAATTGTGAAGTCTTGTCATCTCCAAAAGTGCATCTCTAAATTTTGCTAGATGTGGCCAATTTAACACAAATTTATCATAAGCCATTTGATTTGTAGCAAAGTGTTTGATTCCACCTGGAATTTTGGCACTTCGATTGAATGTCTGCTCACCAGCTTGGTCAATTGATTCTCTAGAAGCTTTGTGATGGCTCCTTTGAACTGAAAGCCCTTGCTTTTCAATTAATGTCCTAGACCCTGTATGAAAAGCTTCAAGACTTTCAAATGTGTGCACATAGTAAGCCCCATATCAAGCATAATGTTGCTTGTTGAAGGTGAAAACAGGGCAGTGAATATTTCCAACACAGTAGTCTAAGATCAGAGTTGTTTACTTTTATTGCTGTGTGGAGTAAATGCTGCCAATCCACTATATCTGGATATGTCCTCCAGAGCTGTAAGGTTTTCTGCAGCTCACCATGACAAATCCACTGCATGAAGGCTTCATACTTAGTCTGGAAAGTGACAATCTCATCTTCCTGATCTGTGGGTTGAGGTGATGATCTGATTAGGTCAAGCTATACTGCAGGGGTGGTATTCAATTCTGTTTAATACTCTAGAAATTTGACCTGAAGAAATCACTCTAAGGCATCTGCAAAATGCTCATATACAGTCCATGCCTGATTGTAATGCTTCCAACACAAATGTTCCCTTATGCTGCCAGAGGCACAAAGACCAGCCTGAAATACTATGTCCTTAAAACCACTGCCACCAACTAACAGTCCTATAGTGCCAAAGTTTTCCAGGAATAGGTGGAAATCTCCCAAATGAATTATGACATTGTGGAACTGATCAGGGAAATTCTACACATCATGATATGCCTTTACTGCTGCTCCAACATCAAGTGCCAGGTGAACATAGGGCATATTTACTTGCTGAGCTATTTCTTGTGTTTGTGTGAGATATTCAATTACAGTGGCATAATCAGGGATGGGTTTGTGCATGGGTGTAAGATATATGATAACCATCTTCTTTGTGAACTTGAATGAGTGTTACAAACCAACATCAACCAACTAGTACACTTGGGATAAGCTAATCCTCCTTGTGTGCTTCCCAACTGAGTTTCCATAGCATTAGCTTTGCCTTGCCAATATTTAGCACTGATGCTGGCACAGTAGACTTTGACATATTGCCAAATGTGGTTGGCTTCTTCTTTGAATTCACCTGCCGATGTTCCATTTCCTTTTTGTTAGACACGATTGTCATTCTTTTTGAGTGAGGAATTTCAATAGAATCTTCTCAGAGAATGGAGCATTCAGATTCTTCTTGGTATGCAACACCATGTGTATTGTGTATTGTTCCATGTCCAGTTACTGTTTCAATGATCTGATCAGAGTTGTCCTTCCAGAAAACTGTCAAGACAACAGAAGACTCTGGCTTTGGCTGACGTGGCAGTAACAGAACTTGGCTCTTGAAAATGTTGAGAAAGTTCCACCAAACCAGTTTCAATTTCACACACTTTGTCATAACTACAACTATTTCCTAAATAAAACAGCATGTTCATGGACATTTGCTGTCCCGTCATATTGTGCTGCACAACTCCAACAAGTGCACATTTTGTAGTGAGAAACTTGCTGCATGTGACACCATGAATTAAGTCTTCTGAGTATGACTTTGACAACTGCGAGAATTGTTCAGTCTTTGTATGTTTGCAGGATTTTAGTGCATGTGAGAAATGATTGAACGGTTTCTAGGGGGATGTCATTCTTTACTCAGGAGATCATCCACTTTTGGTGGCTATGGTAATGAAGGAACTGTCTCTACAAATGTTAAGATATGTTCATGCAACAAGGAAGCAGCAGGCTTGATGACTTGATTGTCATCCTTTCTCAAGAGCTCTGTGATTGAAGCACCACCAGTTAATGTTTCAGGACTGATTTCAACCAGTGGTTTTTGAGGATCAGCCTTTAAAAATAAAAGTGAATCCCTGTATTTCTTTTTCAGCTGGTTTCTAAGTTTATAACGGTATCATTGATCTCCTACTCTAATGCCCAAGATTGCATTCAATGCTTTCATTGAAATGGCTTGGTGTCTTAGAAGCACATTGTCATCAGTTACATGACAAACAGCCTCAAACCCAGTTCCATCTGACTGCTCATTGTCATCCTCATCATCACTTCTATTCTGATCATCTGAGGTCCTGCCCGTTATGACTACTGTACAATTTAGGTAGCACTTGTCATGTTTATGAAACTCCTTGCAATGGCGTCCTCTGTCTTAATTTTGTGAGCATATCTTGGTTATCATGTAGCTCTGATGCCCTTTTCATTGTGGCTTCAGCTGTTTTTGTAACAATATCAGTTGGATATTGCTTCTTCCCCTTCACTTTTATTACATATTTGTTACAGATTCCACCTGTATCATGAAATAATACTTTAGATAATGAGGCACAAGAAACACCACCCCTGAGATGATGATGTGAGCTATGTTCACCAGCATCTGCATGCTCTCTAGATTTTCTGATACTCCTGGCTTTTGTGAATTTTTGATAGCATTGTCTATGGAAGCCATGCTTGTCAGGGTCATAGCAAGGCATTGGAATTGATGCACACTGTTCATCATGATGATTTTCACCACCTAACTGGGTTTGAATATTTTTGCTCTCTATAGGTTTGCAGTAAGTTTTGTCACTCAGAGGAGTTCCTTCAGATTCACTTGTTGACAGGGCAGGGTAATGCACTAAACACTGCAGGGTCCTTGGATCTTCCTCTCCACATTTCCGCTTGACAGAAAAGTTTAGAGACATCCTTGGAGAGTCTGAATAAAACATATACATACATAGATATGCCACACATATATAAACACAGAAGATATGGCATGAAGAACTCAAAAAGTATAAACTTGCTAAAATGTTGTCTTTTAATGGCATCTCCCCAGTTATCAATTTATCCTCTTATAATACCTTAAAACTTCACAACCACATATGCATTTCAAAGCAGAATCCTTAGATGACATAACATTATATTATAAAATGCAATAAATCATGTCTAACAAAATTAAATATAAGAATATTTTGAAATTTCCAAGAAATTAATGGGTGATGGTTGGTATTTAATCCTATAACCTTTAAAATTAATCTTTTGAGGTAATGTATGGGTATGCATTTTAAAGCTCTAACTCCTGTCTATTCATTGAGTCCACACTTGAATACATTATTTCACTTACTCTTGAAGTAATGGTCCAAGAATCTGCATTAAGTATGTAGCACTGAAAATAGCAACATTTTTCAAGGTGTCAGTACAAAATTGATACAAACTACCATTTTGCTCCAGTGTTCATGCAATCAACAGACAGAACATGAATTTGGGGTATATCTGCTAAATTAAACAACCATTAGCATTTATTTATCTCTCAGGTGACACCCCACCTCCATCTACACCTGGTCTATTATAGGCATTGCCCAAGCACCATAACAGAATTCAACCAATCAGAAGTGCAAGACAGAAAGAGCTGAGTATCATCAGCATAGCAGTGAAGCTTTTCTCCATACTGTCTAATGATCACCCAAGGGCAACAGGTACACAATGAACAACTTATAGGTGCCAAGACCGAGCCTCATGGAACCCCACAGGAAACTGCTACCACTCGAGAGATGTAATTTCTTTGAGCTACCCTCTGTGATCTCCTGGTAATATAGGACTCAAACCAGTAGAACACTGTGCCATTGAGACCCACATACATGATCAATCAGAACATCATGGTCTACCATGTCAAATGCCGATGACAGATCCAAAGGAACAAGACTGAACAAAGTCCCTGGCCTCTCTTCATGAGGGGTCATACATCACTCTGATGAGACAGTCTCAGTACAGTGACAAGGCTTAAATCCTGATTGGAGCAGCTCATAGATGTTAGATACCACCAGGTATTTCTCAAGCTGTTCTGCAACTCGTTCTAAATTACCTTCCTAAAAGGGACGTTTCAAGACAAGCCTATAATTAACCAGACTGTTTGAGGGTCCAAAGATGGCTTCACCACTGCCCTTTTCAAGTAATGGAAAACACCTTCCCTCAGTGAAGTGGTTCATTGCAATACCATTGTGGTGAGCATTAGCACCATTTTGTTCATCTGAATCTGTATCATCAGATTCTTCTACAGGTTGCCTATGGCTTTTCAGTGGTATTCCTTTAATTTGTTCTACATAGATACATAGATACATAGACAGTGTTGGCAGATAAGGACCTATGGCCCCCAGTCTGCCCATTTGAGCTTGTAAGTTCAGTTTATGTTTTCCTAGAAGTCTGTTGCCCCTTACCGCTGACCTCCAGAATTCCTTTATGTCTATCCCATGCATTCTTAAATCCATGATTGCTTCAGCCCCACCACTTCCTCTGGCAGGGTGTTCCGCCTTATCTCACCCGTTCTGTGAAGAGATTCTTCCTCATGTTTCCTCTGAATCGTCCTCCCTCCAACTTCATCCCATGCCCTCTAGTCCTGGAGCGTCTTTTCGCTAAAAATAGTGTATTCCTGCACCATGTTCTTCCCTGTAAGATACTTGTATGTCTCTATCATTCCCTCTCCCTCCTCTCCTCCAGGGAGTACATGTTCAGTTCCTTCAACCTGTCTTCATAGGACTTGTGATGCAATCCATGCACCATCTTTGTTGCCCTCCTCTGAACCTTCTCTACCCTGTCTATGTCCTTACATAGGTATGGTATCAGAGACTGTACACTGTACTCCAGGTGGGGCCTCACTAGTGTCTTGTATAGCGGAATTATGACCTCCCTTTTCCTGCTGGTGATGCCCCTGCCTATACATCCCAGCATCCTATTTGCTTTATCTGCTGCCTTGTCCACTATTTCCCTACCTTGAGGTCATCAGAATGATAACCCCAATATCCCTTTCCTGCTTGGTGCATACTATATCCTCACCCCCCAACTGATATATTGTGCCAGGGGTTTTGGGCCCCATATGCATTATCTTGCACTTCCTTGCATTGAATTTCAACTGCAAACCCCAGACCATTCTTCAAGTTTCTGCAGGTCGCTTCTCATTCTGTCTACACCCTCTGGTGTGTCTACTCTGTTAGAGAGCTTTGTGTCATCAGTGAACAGTGAAATTCTGCCTTCTAGGTCCTACGTAATGTCACTGATGAAGATGTTGAATAGGACTGGTCCCAGCACTGATCCTGTGGTACCCACTGGTCACTCTTCCCTCTGTGGAGTGACAGCCATTTACCACCACCCTCTGTGTCCTGCCACCCAGCCAGTTACCTACCCACCACACTACTGTCCTGCCCACACCCATATTCCCCAGTTTGTGTAATAGTCTTCTATGTGGCACAGTGTCAAAGGCCTTGCTGAAGTCCAGCTAGACCATGTCCACTGCCCTCCCCTGATCCACCTCCCTAGTCACCCAGTCAAAAAATTCAACGAGGTTGGTCTGAAATGACCTCCCCTGGTGAAGCCATGCTGTCTTGGGTCCTGTAGTCCATTGAAAACCAGATGTTCCACCAATCTCTTCCTTCAGTAGTGCTTCCACAGTCTTCCCCACTACCGAGGTGAGGCTGACTGGTCTTTAGTTCCCTGCTACCTCTTTGTTCCCACTTTTGTATAAGGGACTACATCTGCTGTCCTCAGTCTTTGGGTACCTCCCTTGTTTCCAGTGATTGGCTAAACAGGATAGCCAGAGGTTCAGCCACCACCTATCTTAGTTCTTTAAGGACCTGGGGTGCACCCATCTGGCCCCATTGCTTTATCAACTCTTATTACTTCCAGTTCCTTCAGGACCCTTTCTCGTGTAAAGGGACTTGTGTTCATTTCTGCACCATTCTCACCCCTTGTACTCCTTCAGACCCATTACCTCCTCTTCCTCAGTAAAGACTGAGCAGAAATACCTGTTCAATATGTCAGCTTTACTGTTGTCATCCTCCCATGACCTCCATCCTCCCCTTCAGTCTCACTATCCCTCCCTTTGTCTTTCTTTTTTCACTTATGTACCTGTAAAGGTTCTGTCCCTCTACCCACTGATTTGCAATGTGTTCTTCTGTCTGAGCTTTGGCTTCCCTTACTGACCTCCCTGCCTCCCTTTGCTTCTCCTGGTACTTCTCCCTATCCCCTTCTGCCTGTGTCTTTTTGTATTGCCTGAATGCAATCTTTTGGCTTTTCACTTTCTTTGCTACCTCTTTGGAAAACCATAATGGTCTCCTCTTCCTTTTCCTCTTGCTAACCTGCTTAATGCATAATTATGTTGTTCTTGTAATCCCCATTTAAATACTGCCCCCTGTTTCTCAACCCCTGATTCCTGTCCCATTCCCTTAATGCCTCTTTCAAGTAGCTCCCCATTTTCTCAAAGTCTGCCCCTAAAATCCAGGATCGTGTTTTGTGTGGTTTGGTTCTGCTCTTTCTGTGATTTCAAACCACAATGACTGGTGGTCACTGTTCTCCAGGTGCTCCCCACTGTTACCATCACACTGTCCCTGTTTGTGAGTACAGGGTCAATACTGCCTTCTGCCGGGTTGGTTCCATGACCAGTTGCTTGAGCAAGGCACCCTGAAGGAGTCAGGATAAATCTGCTCCTAGTTGATGCTGCTGCTGGGATGCTCCAGTCCACGTCTGGAATATTGAAGTCTCCAACCAGTACTACCTCACCCTCAGCAGTAGAAGGAAGTAAAATGTCAATATTGCACAATTCTTCAGTTTTGATTGAAATGGTATGTTTTGCAGTAATACTTCAAGTATTTAGTACTTACATTCTTAGTGCCATTCCCCAAGCTTGGGCATACTGGCTTCTTTCCACATCTTTAGTAAGGCACTATATGAGTGGCTGTATTTTGGAGGCACTTTTTTTTGACGTTACAGCTTGTAAAATTTTTGCCGTACCAACTTACATTTTTTCTGGCACAACATGCCATCTTTGTCCACATTGTGCTGTTCCTTCATGTGAGTACTTTTAGCACCCCACATTTCTAAGAGGGGCTGGTTTGTGGCCCACAGAAGTATGTCTGGAACTCCCTCTGTCTCAACTGCCTCAATTAGATATGGTATATCAGTCTTTTTCCACAGTCTTGGAGTTCTACCCTAGGAGCAGTAAAAATGAAAGGACAAATGGAAACTGAGAACAAGACATACAAGATACACAATAGCATACAGTACTGCAGTACAGATCCTGATCCGCTATAATAGAATGGTAATTAAGTGAGTTTTGTACTGCAATACTTTCCAAAATTTGTGTGGTGAAGTACTTTATCTCAGAAAATTGCATAACTTAAGACTTACTTATGGTTCCAGACATATTACTGTATGTGTAGCAGATGTATAGTAAAACGTCATTCTGGTAACTGTGCTATATAGTGAACAGTGGCAAGGTACCATGTGCAACAGAAGAATGTGAAAAAGAGCTCCAAAGATGCACAGATATCTTCCGTACATTTGTGCCTCCTGCTCATGTTTTGTGGAACTGTGCCATAGGTTCAACGTTTCACACATAGGAGAAGTTCAGCCTCCCTTCAGTGTCAATCACTGATGTTCGGCATGGAGTCTTACTGTTCAGTGTGCCAAAATGTCAGAGAAGTGCTTGTGTACTCAATTGTTTTCAGAGGAGGGCAGGATCTGACACTGTACTGCTGTGGTTCTCTCATTCGTATATGTATGTAAATATTAAGTAATGTTGGCTCACAAGTAATAGAACTTATTTTGAAGGCAGAAAACTGGAAAACAATGTGGGATATGGTAGTAGCCATCAGCAGAGGAGACCAGAATTTGTAAGTTAAGTGCCGCCGTTCTGTCTTGACCCCAGAAAATATATTTATACAGATTGCAGCTGTAGGGGTGATCAGTTTACCTGACCTCTTCACACTGGATTGTAAGATTCTAGGCTACACATTATGACCCCACCACCACCTACAGCACCCAACCCTGGAACCCACCCATGCAGTCCACTACCCAGTTATTCAAATTGAATATTTCTGACTGCAAGAAGTCTCCGCCTCCATGACTGCTTTTACTATAGCAAGAGTGTAATTGCTTCATTCTTGAGAAGGTAGCCAGCTGTGGAGGAGGGAGGGTTATACTGAAACCTTCTAGGCTTCAATTTCAATAACTGGATGCTGGATTGGGTAGCTAAGGGCCAGGGTTGGGTGCTGTGGATGGGGGGGGCCATTATATTGAGCCTCACAATCTTACAACAGAGCGTGAAAGTGGACAGGTGTAACGGATTACTCAACACCTGCAATCTGTTTAAATATTTATGTGGGGGCATTAAAACAACCTTAAAAATACAGCAGTGCTGAATGGAACCCTGGGTACTAAAATCATAAACTAGGAGTGAATTGAACTCTGGACCCTACAACCTTGCAACATAAATGTTGTCACTGCACCACAGCATCAGTGTTAAGAAGAGTGGGGCAGTAACACACCTATCACACAGACAAACCACTTCGACCTGAAAGTTTCCTCAAGGATATAATGGTAGCCTTCAGCAAGGAGAGCAGGATTTGAAACCAACTGCCATGGTTCTGTCATCCATATATGTGCAGAAGCATTAAGTATTACTGGTGTACAAGTTACACAACTGATTTTGAATACAGCCAGCTCCTCCCTCCCTCCCTCCAGCAGCCACAGGGTTGTTTTTGTAACATTGTCATGCTGTACATTATGCCCCCCCTACCCACAGCACCCTACCATGGCACTCACCCATCCTGTCCAGCATCCAGTTATTCAAACTGAATCCGAGAGGGTGCCGGCAAAATCCTCCCTCCTCCACAGCTGGCTGCCTTCTCATTAATGAAGGGCTCCCACACTTGCTATAGTGAAAGCAGCTAATCATGTGATCACCTGCTTTTACTATAGTAAGCATGCAAATGCTTCATTCATCAGAAGGTAGCCAGCTGTGGAGGAGGGAGAGTTGTACTGGCACCTTATTGACTGCACTAAGTGGGTGGGTGCCAGGGTCGGGTGCTCTTAGGGGGTATAATGTACAGCCTCATAAAGTGCTTCATGCATGAGAAGGTAGCAGGCTGTGCAGAAGGGAGGGTTGCTCTGGCAATAACTGCATGCTATCCTAGGTAGGTGAATGGGATGGTCAGGTGCTATGGGTTGGGGGGCATAATGTGCAGCCTCTGAGTGTTACAATGGCATGTGGAAGTGGGTGAGTATAACCGATCATCCAACACCCACAGTGTGTTTAAATATTTTATCATGGACATTAATAACAAACAAAAAAAAACTGTGGCTGCTGGGGGAAGGGGGACCTATGCCTTTTGACAGAATGTGGAGGGCTGGGGGTAGGTGTGGGCTACACAGTTCTGTGGGTTACCACTGTAGGATGGTGGCATAATCTACAGCCTCAGAAAGTGGTCCATTCATGAGAAGACAGAGGACAGAGGATTGTGCTGGGCCTGCACCTTCTTGGCTTCAATTTCAATAACTGGATGCTGGAGTAGGTGGGTGGGTAGCAGGAATACTCCTCCACATTTTGCATTTCCTCAACAGTATGGAAAAAAAAGCAGTGGTGCATGCAAAGTTGGGTAGAAAAAAAACAGGGGTGAATCAAACCCCAGACCCTACGACTTTGCAGCATGAATCTTCCCACTGCACCACAGCATCAGTCTTAATAAGACTGTTGCACTAGTACAGCTATCTTAAAATTCCCACAAGCAAAACCACTGTTTTGTTGTCATGTCTACCTCTAAAAGCAGTTTGTCTATGGTTTTCAAATTTGGATGGTACACAGTCTTAACCCTACAGAAGTGTCCTTTGAACCTTTTGTATAAAAATATTATGTGAAGGAAAATTTATAGTTCTGTGTTCGTCATATTAGAAAACTAACATTTGCCTTCCAAAACTTTTTTTGCAGCACAATATGAACACATTTTGCAGCAAAAAAGTGTTGTATGGGACATATAACTTTTCCCATAGAAAATAATTGGAAAAACAAATTACTATAACTTTTCATCCACATAATACTTTTACACCAAACCTTCAAAAGGCACTTCTGTAGCCTTTAGGCTGTCTACCATCAAAATGTCAAAACCATACCTAATCTGCTTTCAGAGCTACACATGACAAAAAACTGTGAAAAAACTGAACATTTTCAGGATCTTCAACACCTAATAACTTCGACACTGTTAAACAGATTCCCACAAAATTTGACACATCAAAAGATCTTCTTTAGGTACTCCAACATGCCTCATTTCTTGCAAAACCGTTTAACAGTTCAAAAGTAATTAAGCTTCAGATTTAAGGGATTAACACTAAACTACCCTCTCACCCTAACTATACTGGTGCTACCATGCCAGTATATATATATATATTTATTCATTGCAAAAAAAACTTTGTTAATGCATCAGTTAGGGCTCATATTAAAGTGACAAAAGTATGGAAATGCGATGTTAGGGTTTCCAACCTAACTCTGCATTCACCCAACTCACACACACACACACACACACACACACACACACACACACACACACATGGAGGAAGGGCAAGGCAAGCAACCAATCAGAAATAGCCATCATTAGGTAAGAAAAGAACATACAACTCTCTGAAAGATACCACAAGAGACATCAATCATCATGGTCCACCAACTGTATTAAATTCCTTCTTTTTAGATGGTGTAATGCTAACATTATTCACGTCTCAGAGCATAGGTAATTGGCCATGTTTTAAAACCATTATACCTGTTGTATAACTACTCTGTGTAATAACATGACTCTTTAGGACATTCACTACAATCACTATGTGATGCAACTGATATTTTACATGTATCAGAACACAGACTCAGTACATTCGTAAAACTCTTACAGGAATAAATGGAGTAGCTTGCACAGTTGGTGTAGCAGTATGGGAGGAATGGGTTGCGCATGATACTGCACCATGCATTGTAATCGTTCCTAATTTCTACATGGAAGCACAGGGCCCATCTGTCCATGGTGAGTTGTGGCAGCACAGGGCCCTCCAGGCCTTGTGCTCTAATCACTACATATTAAAACAGTCTTATTTGATCCAAGGTCTGCACTCCCAGATATCCATAAGTGTAGAGAGCGTCTAACTGACCATTACTTTCCATAGTCCATAGTGAGTGGTGGGAGCACAAGGCCCTCCAGACCCTGTGTTCCATCCATGCATATTATGATTGTCTTTCATTTCCTTGTGGGATCACAGAGCCCTTCAAGCCCTGTGCTTCCATCTGTTCATGGTGACCTCTGGGAGCACAGGGCCTTCTAAGCCCTGTGCTGCATTCCATGCATATTGTAATAGTCTTATTTGCTGCAGGTGCTGCACTCCCACATATCCATAAGTGTACAGAACTTCTAATTTACCATCATTTTCCATAGTCCATAGTGAGTGGTGGTAGCACAGGGCCCTCTAGTCCATGCATATTGTAATTTTCCTTCTGAATTTGTGTACAGTGTAGAGGTGTAGGGTCCTACAGACCCTGTGCTGCCATGCAAATGTAATCATTACATGATGTGGTAGCACAGGGTCCTCTGGATCCTGCACTCCCATCCATACATCATTTTCCACATGGCAGTGGCATTGTGGCAGAAGTCATACAGTTGGTGGACCATGATGATGGATGTCTCTTGTGGCACATTCAGAGAGTTGTATGTTCTTTCTTTTACCTGATAATGTCTGTCTCTGATTGGTTGAATTACCTTGCCCCATCCTCTGCTTGTATATGTGTGTCGGGGGGAATGCAGAGTTAGGGTTGGAAACCCTAACATTGCATTTCCATACTTTTATCACTTTAATATGAACCTTAACTGATGCATTAATGAAGTTTTTACAATGAGGTTCCTTTCTTTTTGAGATGGTGTAATCATAGCATTATTCATGTCTCAGAGCGAAGGTCCCTTGGGGCCTGTGCATGTAATTAACCATGTTTTACATCTGGGCCCTGTAAATGTCCCTCATTTACATGTTGGAGTGCAGGGCCCTGTGGGTTCTGTGCTTTCATAAGTCTGCAATGGTAGCCATATGTCCATGTGCTCCTACTTCCATCACTCCATAATGGTATGCATATGTCCATGTGAGACCACAGGACCCTCTGTGCCTTATGCTCCCATGCATGCATATTGTAATGGTCCCTCATTTACATGTGGTATCATGGGGCCTCTGGGCCCTGCACTCCCATCACTCCATATTGAGTGGTTGGAACATAGGTCTCACTAAAGCAGTACTGCTGACACATTGAGAATGCATCACACATCAGTCACCTTTGCCTCACCCATGACAATTTACCAGCAGTTTCAAACAAGCCCTATTAATGTGCAAAACAGCTTAGTACACTAAGGGTGTACTAAGCTGAAATACAACAAATCTGTATCTCAAAGAGTTTTTGAGATACAGCTGCTGAAAACACCCCAACCATTATAATGTTATCCTATGAAAATCACTAAATTTCAAATTCCTATAACTATGGAACAGATGTAAATTTTCTCAGCAAACCAGCAAAAAAGCACATCTGTGGGGCAAGCCCTTGTACCCCAAAAATTTCAGCCCATAAGTCCAAACCGATTCTTTGCAATAAAGTGACAAAGAAACAAAACATTTAAGAAAAGAAAAGTAGTGTTGCGATGCTGCACAACCCCTGTTGTTTTGTGAAACAGTGCCAGAATTTCGCGTACTACCCCAAAGTGTTGCAAAATAGTGTTGCAATTTACAGTACTTTCACAACAGTACTTTCACAAATTGCAGCATTAGTGCCAACAGCAAAAGTAAAATGTCTGATTAAAATAAACATATTTCTTGGCAGTTTTGTAAAAAATAAGCACTGAAAGTTTAATTCCTTGGGCCCTGATTAGGTAAACACAAGTGCTGGTGTTTACCAAGGGGCAGTATTTTTTAAGTTATTTACTTTTTTCCACATCACTAACTGAAAACAAGCTGGTGGAATCTCAACATTACATTCCGATTCTGTAAAAGCAGAAACCACTTTCATGGTAGTGAAATGATACTTTTGCACAGCACATTTAATTTTTCCCATAGGAAATAATGGGAAACTTTAATAACTTTTTAATATATTAACATTTTTTCACCAAACCTTCCAAAGGCACATCTTTGACACAAACCCCATATACCCTGAACATTTCAGACCAAACCCCCAGGCTGTTTCTGAGAAATGGCGTGACAAAGAATTTGCATAAACATGGTAATTTTAACATTTTTTGACAATCCGTATCTCCGCAACCTCACATCTGACTGGAACAAAACTTGCCACATCAAGAGATCGTTGGTCTTCGATGGTGTGTACATTTCATGTGAATCAGTGAAATGGTAGCAAAGTTATTAAAGTGCAAAATTTTGGGTTTAACATAGAAGTGAAGACTGAACCCTAACTACTGTGTCACTACCGTTCCACTATAATATGGATTAGCTCCTGTGACACAGGATCCATTTTTATGGTGAACATCTATTTTTTTCCATTGAAAATAATGGAAATTCAAAATTTAATAACTTTTGAGCAGATTAATAATTTTCACCAAACCTTCAAAAACACATCTGTGATGCAAAGGCTTTCTACACTGAAAATTCACAACCTAAATCAGTTTTGAGATACAGGAGAACAAATAAAGCAAAAAAAACCATAAATGTTAGGATTTTTGAGACTCTGTATCACCACACAAGCAATTCAAATAAAATTTCCCAGATCAACAGACCTACCCAATGAGATTATGCAGGCAAAACATCATGCAAATCTGTGAAATGGTGGCAAAGTTACTAAGGTGCACAATATACAAAACATGAATGACTTGTTTGCAAAATGGAAAAAACATATAAAGAATGTTTAGATTCTGTATCTCAGAAACCACACTAGTAATTCAAACTGAATTCACCAGATAAACAGAACTACCCCACAAGCTTATGCATACAAAATTTCATGCACATCCATTGAATGGTTGCAGTTATTAAATATGAGAAACAGGATGACCTGTTTGCGAAAATAGAACAAAATGTAAATTTAAGGACGTTTGAGACTCTATATCTCAGACATCATACAAGCAATTCAAACCAAATTTGCTACATCTACAGATCTACTCATTGAGATTATGTATGCAAGTGTTTTTGCACCTCCATTGAATGATTGCAATGTTATAAGGTGCAAAGTATGCAAAACTGGATGTCTGTTTGCGAAAATGGAGAAAGCGTACACTTAAGGATGTTTGAGACTCTGTATCTTACAAACCACAGAAGTGAATCAAACCAAATTTCCAAAATTAATAGAACTTATTATGAGTGGAAAACATCATGCACATCCATTGAAGGGTTGCCAAGTTATTAAGGTGCAAAGTATGCAAAACTGGATGACTGCGAAAATAGGAAAAACATGTAAGTTTAAGGATGTTTGAGACTCTGTATCTCAGAAACCACAGAAGCGATTCAAACCAAGTTTTCAAAGTCAATACACAAACCTCTAAAGATTATGCATGCAAACATTCATGTACATCCATTAAAGGTTTGCAAAGTTATAAGGTGCAAAGTATGCAAAACTGGAAGACTGTGGAAAATGGAAAAAGCATTTAAATTTAAGGATGCCTGAGATACAGAGTATCTCAGAAACCTCAAAAGCAATTCAAATGAAATTAGTCAGGTTAACTGACATCCCCCTCAAGATTATGCTTGTAAAAATTCATGCACATCCATTGAACGGTTGCAAAGTTATTAAAAGGAATCCATACTATTCCCTAAATGATTATTACAACAGTTACCATAGTTGTGCAGAAAATGATTGAAATAGGTACATTTAGAAAATGACTTTAATAAAACATTGAAAAATACTTTTTAAATTGGGATATGGAGAAATCCATTTTATGAACAGTAAGGCTGTTGTGATGATGTCACTGCCTCACCAGTGGCAACAGTGTGCAGTGCAGCAGGTGAGAACCGTTCAGTTGTGCTGTTAGGGATCCTATTATATTCTAAAGAACACTCTGGAATTTATGTTTGGCAGAGTGTAAAAAAAGAACCAAATGCTTTTCTTCTTGATTTAAAGTGGTTCCTGTCTGTAGGAGTAGTTTATTGTAACCTGCTTCATTGTACACTGTTTAGAGCTGGTGAGGCAGTGACATCATCACATCACCCTTCTTGTCCACAAAATGGACTCCTCCACATCAAAATTTTAAAACTATTTTTCTGTCTTACAGAACACATTTTCTAAATTTAACCCAAAAGTTTACATACTGGATCCTCAAAGTAACTTTTATAATAATTATATATAGAATTGTACATATTCTACTTAAGGTGCAAAGTATGCAAAACTATTTGCATATTTGCAAAAATAAAAAGTACTTTCATGCCTGACATATACATTTTCCCATAGGAAATAATGGGAAATGTAAATTCAGTAACTTTTGAACAAATTAATATTTTTCACAAAACTTTTAAAAGGCACATCTGTGAGGCAAAGGCTTTCACCTTGAATATTTCAGACCACAATCTAAAGCTGTTTCTGAGATACAAGAGGACAAAAATGCCAAAAAGTGGTGCATTTAGGATTTTTTGACACTGTGTCTCAAAACCACTCAATCGAAGTTATTAAGGTTCACAAATGTGGCTTTAACATAGAAGTTTGCACTCAACCTAACTATACTGGCACTACCGCACAGTACAATATACATATATATTCTCCCTTAACGTCAAAGACTCCAAGACTGACAACATTACGACTTGTTAAAGGGAGAGCCCATCAATCTTTTTCTCTTTGCCAGTGTAGTGTGTAGGCATGAACAAAGATTCTCTATCCTGCAGCCCCCTAATTTTATCCTAATTTAAATTTAAATTAAGTTGCTTCACTCTTTTCTGCCCTAGTGAGAGAACCTGTTTGACACCATTGCAAAGGACATTACCCCACTCATAAAAGGAAACATGGGAGCTGATATCATGTATTTGCACATCGAAGGGACTGGGAGTAAACAAAGAGCTCCTAGCATGCAAGAATTAATCAGATAAATTACAAAATGTCACAAGCACCAGCATCACTACAACTGCATTTTTCCAACTCAGACACACTTCAAATAATAGAAAGCACTAGAGAACTTACCTTGAAAAGTTTGATGGCCAGCTCAAGACAAGAATACTGGGACTTTGGAAGACACACAGCAAAATTGACTGATAGTAGCACTTCTGCTCACTTGTGCATGTATGTGTCATCAACTCCTTGATGCCCTGCATGAGTGGGTCATAATCTTTGTAATGGATTCAATCAAGTTTTCACCAAGGCAGGACATAGTAAAGCAACTTCATTTATGTTTAAATTAGGATGAAATTAGTGTGGTGTAAGAGAGGAATCACTGTTCATGCATACAAGCTACATAGGTATACAGAAAATAGGTTGAGGGACTTTCCTTTAAAGTTTTATTTTTATGTTTTGATATGTCTATTGTTAGTTGGTATTTCTTAGGGACTTAGTCATGCAGTACTCGATGATAACTTTTTATATATGCTGTATATTGATTGTCCTTAACTCAAAGACTGAAGGAGTTATGGCTTGTTAAAGTTGCAATGTTATCCTATGGGAATTTTCAGCGAAATTCATGAAGGTCAGCTTCTTCTTGTAACTTCACCTTTGGTATTTTAAGGTTTCTTATTTCTAGTCAGACAGAATAAGTTGAAGGAGCCTCTGCTGATCCTAAACATATTTTAAACATTGTTATCAGCTATTCTTAACATTTATGTATTTCCTTTACTCTACTTTAGTTACTCAACAGTACTTTAACAGTTAATCTTTATTTTGGATCCATGTTTATACCTTTTGATACTTGTATTTTTCTCATTGTCTGTACTGTTTTCTGTCTGAATCTGTTTCACTCTTTCCTTGGTTTGGATTCTAGTTTATAATTCAGTGATCAGATGGAGTGTGTCATCATGATGTTTGCACCCATGGCTGAGCCATCCATCTTAATTGACCTCAGTTTTTGAGGGTGCCCCAATGCCACTTTACCTCCTCTGCCCAATGCAGCAGCAGCAGCAGCAGCCGCCCCATCATCTGATCCTCAAACTGGGCCATGCCCACAGCAGCAGCAAGAGGACATTAGTGTTGCCTGATTCTGGATTATCAGGAGCAGCAGCAGGAGGAAGAAATGGAGGGGAAGAACCTCCTGTTCCCCCCATTGTGGGTCTACCAGCACCAGGATCCTCTCTTCATGCTGCAAAGGAGCTCTCTATACGTCCAGTAGCAGCACCCCAGCACCCTTGCTGCTTATATCCCAAGTCCTCGCTTGTGTTTTTTTTTCACCTGTGACCCTAGTAATCACAGTGTAGTTACTTGCAACATATGCAATAAATGCATCTGCTGTGGCAACAAAGGGACCCTCATAGGTATTGAGGGTCAGAGGACACATCTTGCAGCAAATCACCAGGCCAAGTTGTAGGAAAAGCAGATGGTAGCAGCAAGCAGGGATCATGGCATGTCCATGCTGGCAACGGCTCATGGAAGGGAACTTCCCATGCCATGGTGGGGTGGCAGGCACACCCTGTGGAAGCAGCAGCATCCTCTGTTGAAGCTCAAGCTTCTCCTGAGGGTACACAGACAGTAAACAACAACAACACCACAAATGTTTATGTTTTTAATTTTTTTTACACAAAAAATACACAACCAGGATTTCAGAGTCTAAAAGGACACACATACAAGACTCAACAATTCAGGTAATTGTAACAATGTTACTGTGTACACACAAAGTCTAGCTTCAGTCAATAAACAAAAATGAAATCAATATAATCAAACCACATTGACAAAATAATTAATTGAAACACACCTAACTACTATAGAACCAAAATTTCAAACCTCAGAAAACAAGAAAACTAAGAGAAAAGGTTGTCATTTGTTTGCTGCTGCTAGCTACTAACATAGCTCCCTCCACCACAGCACTGCTTCAAGACACACAACACAGAAAACTAAACTATGACTGTAAACAGGATTCAAATACTGTAAACAGGGATTCAAATACTCCAATTTTGGGTATTTGGCTTCCAAAAGTAGGTCAAAACATTCAAAATAAAGGGAAGTAAGTCATTGACTTCCAGATGTAAAACCATAAATTAGATAACTTCATAATTGCAGGCAAATAAGTCAGAAATGATGGCTTTTTCTGAATGAAATCATATTTCACCACAAATGACTGATCTTTTCTAGAGTATTGACTTCTAAAGTGGGATCCTGAAAGTGTCCTGACTTCCAAAAAATTATAATGACTTACAAATTTCAACTCATGGAAGTTCTAGACTTCCACTAAAAATAAATTAACTAAACCCTTGGCTGTAAAGTAACTAAATCAGAAAAACTACCACACATAACGGAATTTACTCACCTGGTGAAGGTGATTAATTGAGCACCCTTTATAGTACTCTGCAGTCAGAAACTACTAGGAATATTCCCCATCCATTCTATAGATTGATGCATGATCCAATCAAATTCAAGCTGGCCTTGGGACAACCCCTCTGCCCCATCCTAGCTTTTCCAGTGTTATACTTTCTTAGCAATTGGATGATACCTAGGCACAGAGAACAAGAATTCCTAAAGAACAGCAATCCATCTAGTTAGTACCTGGTAGCACATAACCCATGTGTGAACACAATATCTCTCAGTCTGTGGTAAAATATGGTTACTCTTTATTGCTGTAGTGCCAGATACACGCTTACTTAATCTCAGTACACCTACAAATTAAAGTAATTCATTAAAACTCATAATACATTAATTAATACTCAAGGTCAAGTCCTGCAAACTCCTGTGCTCATCTTAATGGATACCATCTGCTGTTCTGGGAGGGCTGCAGAGTACTATAAAGGGTACTCAAATTATCACCTTTACCAGGTGAGTAAATTCCATTATATCTTGTACCTTTATAGTACTCTGCAGTCAGAAACCACTGGGATCTTTGAAACATTGTAACCATTATTAGTTTTTGGGGGTTAAGGCAGACTGTGTCCCTCGATTGAGTACCCCCTCTTAATACTGCCCTACCGAAGGATGCCCTTTCTGCGGATGCCACATTCAGGCAGTAGTACCTGGAAAAGGTGTGTAGTGATGACCATGTGGCTGCCGAACAAATGTCAACTATTGAAACTTGACCTCTCTCCACCCAGGAAGTAGCCACTGCATGAGTGGAGTGAGCCTTGATGCCAGCAGGTGGTTCTTGGCCTGCCTCCTGTATGATTCTGCTAGAGTACAATTCAGCTACCTAGCTATGGTGTTCTTTGAGGCTGCTTGATCTGCCTTAATACCTGCAGTCAGGATAAACAACCTGTCTGATTTGTGGATGTCATTGGTCTTTTGCAAGGTATACCTCAACTGCTGGCCAACATCCAGTGGGTGTGGGATAACTGTTGTGTCATCTTATTTTTATTTAGAACTGGCAGTTGAACTTCCCTGTCCTAAATGAAATGAGGTGGCCACCTTTGGAATAAAGGACAGCACTGTTCTAAGAGTGATTCTGTCATTGTGGAAGGTCAGGATGGGCTCTATCTATATGATAAGGCTTGTAGTTCTCCTATTCTTCTAGCTGAACATATTGCTACCAGAAATATAGACTTCAGAGTACACCAGTAAAATGAGTACTGTTGGAATAATGGTCCCTGGAGGGCCTCTAGAATAATGTTTGGTTGCCATGGGGAACATGGGTTTCTAGCCCTGGGTTTAGATATTGTGACTGCCCTCAGAAGTCTAACCAAGTCTGGGTGTGATCTGATGGGATCTATCCCTGGTTATGAACCCCTGATGGAGGAAATTGATGATGTTTGAACTCTGAGGGAGGCATGACTAAGGCCGTTGCTTGCTCCATTATTCAGGAAGACAAGAATTTGTGGGAGCCTGGCTACTGATGGCAAAGTCCCTTTCTCTAGGCACCACTTGCTGAAGATTAGGCAATGTCTGTGGTACGATGCATTAGTAGACTGTCTCAGTGACTGTATAAGTCAATCCACCACTCTGGGATGATAGCCCATGCTCAACAGCCTCTGCGTCTCAGTAACAAGGCCATCAGTTTGACAGATGAGGGATTCAGATGAAGGACTGGTCCTTGGCTTAGTAGGTCCAGCCACTGTGGTAGTGGCATTGGAGAGTCTGCCGACATCACCTGAATCAGAGAATACCATGGCCTCCTGGGCCAGTCTGTGCTACCATCACCACCATTGCCCTTATGGTCCATATTTTGAGGCAAATCTTGTGAATCATTGTGATTGGAGGGAATACATATGCCCTGCTGAAGGTCCATTGTGTTGACAGTGTGTCTATCTCCTGCACCCTTTGATCCTTGAACCTGGAGTGAAACCTTGGTAACTGTGTATTGTGTCTTGTAGCCATTAGGTCTACCTGAAGTGACCCCACTTTTGTTGGATTTGTTGGAAAGCTCTTTCGTTGAGTTTTCATTCTGATTGACTTATTGTCACCCTGCTCAGCCAATCTGCTTCTATGTTGGACTTTCCTGCTACATATATTGCTGTGATTGACAGCAAATGTCTCTCTGCCCAATACAACACTTTCAGTGATTCTGCTATCATGGTCTTGCTGAGTGTATCTCCCTGCTTTTTGAGGTATGCCACCCTCACCTGATTATTGCATCTCACCAGGGCTGCCTGTCTGGTGATTAGCAGGTGAAAGAACCTTAGCGTGAGGAAGTCTGTCCTCATCTCCAGGACACTGATTGGTAGTTTCACCTCCCTCATGGACTATAGACCCTGTGCTACATGATTGCAGTATATGTTTCCTTCCCATCAGACTCATGTCTGTAATGAAGATGGCTGTGCTTGGGTTGGGTAGTGGCCAACCTTGCAGTAAGTTTGTTTTGTTTGTCCACTACTATAGCCCTGCTAGTATCTTGGCAGGTGGAGATACACAAACTTGGAAATTCTGGGATAATTGATCCCAAGTCTCTAAAAGATATCTTTGCAGTAAGCTCATGTGGTCTGGCACATGGGACCATGTCTATTCTTCAGTGGTCATGCATCCTGGGATTTGTAGATAATCCCACACCACTCTGTTGGGCCTCTGAATGATTCTGTTGGCCTGTGTGCAATGTTGCACACCATGTCCCTCTGGGCATTACCCAGTCATACCATGGATCTATTGTCGCTTCTTAGTGGGAAGGGACTGTGTCAGTGTTAACTGACTGTTCTCCCAGTTGATTACCCACCCATGTTCTTGGAGGCATTGCACTGCTAGGTTAGTGTTGAATTGTGCCTGTTCCACCTTCTCTCACCAGAGCAGCCAGTGGTCTAGGTAATGATCACGGTACCTTTTTTTTTTCTGGTGGCCGCCAGCACTACTAAGGTCTTAATGAACACCCAGGGGCTGTGTTCAGTCTGAAAGGCAAGCAAGTATACTGGTAGTGTTTTCCTTTATGCTGAACCAAAGTATTTTTGTTGTGCCCCATTATCAGGATATGCACGCACGCATCTTTCAGATCTATAGATTTGAGATATTCCCCTGGTTGAATTGCTAGCAGGGTAGAATGCAGTGACTCCATTTTTAATTTTTTGCAGATCGCAAACTGGTTCAGGTATTTGAGGTCTAGAACTGGTCGCATACCCCCCATCTTTTTTGGGACCTCAAAGAATAAGGACTAGACTCTTGTGTCCCTCTCATCCTTCGAGACCATAGAAATAGCCCCATTTTTGAGCAGGTCCTGCATTGCTAGATTTATAGTTCAATTTTTTTTCCAGGCATTTTGGGGTAAGTAAGGTAAAGGTTCTTTGGGAGATCGATCTGCTTGTGAATTTGATGGTGTTCCCTTTGGTAATCACCTCCTTCACCCATTTATTGGACATTGTGTGGGCCCACTGACATGCAAATCCCTGTAGTCTTGCTGCAGCTGAGGAGGGGGACTTGATTTTGCCCTCATACCTTCATTGTTTTTTCCCCTGGCTTTTGAAGTTGAGTTTGTATCCACCGCTGCCATAGGACTTGCCAGTGTTGGTTTTAGTCTTGTTTCCATATGTTTTGTGCTGGAACTTTGGTCTCTGATTCCACTGTCTGGATCTTTGGGTACTGTAGTTTTGTGACATGTGTTTAAAGGGCTTGGCCTTAAGGTGAAAAATCTTATCTGATGGCAGGTAAATGTCCTTTTCCCCCTTAGTCGGCATCCCTCCTGACCTGTTTTTTAGGTAAGGGGTGAGACCTTCACTGAACAGGGCACCTTCATTGAAAGACAATTTCATCAAGGTGCTCTTAGACTCATTGTCCACTTGCCATAACTTCAGCCAAAGTGCTGACCTGGCTGTGTTGGCCAGTACCATTATTCTGGATTTGAACCTCAGAATATCTGAGGGTGCGCCCATGATACTACAGCTTGTATATGCCAAGTCTGCCTGAGGGGCACCTTCTGGAATGAACTCAGTCAAGGATTCTGTCCACTGCTGGAGTGCTCTGATAGTGAACCAGATGGCTGTATCTGTGGCCTGTGACATTCCTGATACTTTGTGAATTTTTCTTAGATATTCTTCTATCTTTTTGTCCTTGGGGTCTTTCAATGCCGCTGTGCTTTTGATCGGTATGGTTGTGCACTTGGAAAGCTCTGACACGGGTTGATCTACTTTCGGGGCCTTCCCCCAGTCTTCTCTCCTTGTGTCAGGTAATGGATAATAGTTATGGACCATGTTCTTCTCTGGAAACCTTGTCGGTTCTGTAACGCCATACTCTTTAGTAATAATGGTCTCTATGGTTTGCAGGATGGGAAGTGTACCTTCTCTTCTGGTTCTCTCCATGATAACAGTGGGTCTTCTGATGTGGATGGCTGCTCAGATTTGCCTGCAATCCTGAGGGCTGCCCTCATCACCCTGATCAGCTCCTCTAAATTTTTGCCTTGACTCGCTTTTTGTCCAGGATTTCCTTCTCAGGTTCAGTAGGGGTCTCCATTGTGGTACTCTCCATAGCCTCCCTGGGTCACTTGGAGGGGAACTTGCTTCCTGTTGAGTCTAGGGGTGCTTTCTTCAGGATCAGTGGTGGATTCCCTGCCTTCAGGGAGTCGAGCAGTTGGAGTAGGAGTTGTGCTTGGCTTGCATCCAGGGCCAGTGGGGCCAATGGGGGGGCTGTCTCTGTCTGATACTTGCCCTTCTGAGCTTCTGGAACCCTGGTTTTCATTATCATGCAGAGTACACAAGTAGTGTCTCCCTTGTTGGCCTCTGGGAAAAAGATGGTGCATTCCCTGCATTTCCTCATGGTTCTGGTTCCTTTCTGTCGATCTGTGGAATTTAGGCAGAAACATTATATAAAGTATGTGCTGTCCATTATGCATTGCCATCAAAAATGAATAAGGCAGTGAATTTAAAAATTAGCCCCTTAATGTTCGTATCTGAACCCTGGGAAGTGGGGAGGATTGGTCTAGTCCAGTCTGTAGGAAAACCATGCTGGACAATGAGGGACGTTCTTTGTCCCAATAGACCTCCATTGATTAGTATAATTGGGGCTGGTGTTATTATACCCAGGTAAGATGGCCACCAAAATCTTGTGATGTAGGGTGAGATTTGGAACAGCCCTATGCCCAGCAATATAACAGTCCACAACAAGATGACTGCCATAATCTCATGGGAGTGCCCCATGGGATCTGCAAGTACTGGGCCTATTTTCTAGAGTTCAAGTCTCGTGAGACTCCTGAGGCTTCTGAGATACAACAGGTAGAGACCTCAGTGACCACAACTTGTGGTGTGGTTGCATGTGTCTCAGGGGTGGACAGCGATTCCCCTGCTGAGTCCAACAAGGAGTTATTTATTGCTGTTTGTTAGAGGGAGTTCAGGTGTGTGGCTGTAGGCTAAGATGGCCATGGATCACTCAGTGGGTGGAGTAGCAGCAAGGCTGGATCAGCAAGACACCATTGAAGAGCCTGTGGAAGTGAGAAACTGGAGCATCTTGAACTGCTGGATCTGGTGACTACCAGTTGACCAGGAAACATGATGGTGCCCAGACTCTTTTATGTTGAGATCACCATGACTGGGAAGCTGCTGTAGGTTCCCTAATCACTGGTCAGTCATGAATGGTTCTTGATGGACCTACTGGGGAGGCTATAGCACTGATATCATGCTCCTGGAGGGAATCTCATTTGCTAAAATGCCATACATATTGGCAGTGTTTAGGGTTGGCATGTTGCTCCTGGAGGGACTAGTCTGAACCCCTGTTAGTGGTAGGTTGTGAGTCGCTATGTGGAGTTGTCAGAAGCTTGCCTCCGGTTGGGTAGGGAGTACTACTGGAGGATCCCTGCTCAAACAATTCATTATCTTGTTACTGTCCCTTTAGAATCAAATGCAGATGACTAGGCAGTTATCTTTCCATTTTTTTTGTGTCTCTGACTCCTAGACGTGGTATAGACACAACTTTTAGGTTAAAGTTAATCTGGCTAAGCTGTTAGTTTGCACTTTGGTGGCTACCAGGTATTTGTTAGTTGCTAAAAATAAATTGAGGAAAGGGTGCTGTACCTGATAGGTTGTGCTGAATGATATTGGTTGTTGGGAGCAGACTTGGATCATGACCAATCTCTCTGGATGCATGAAGCAAACTGGAAAAGCTAGGATGGGACAGAGAGGTTGGCCCAAGGCCAGCTCGAATTTGATTGGATCGTGCATGCAACCTGTAGGATGGACAGGGAATATTCCCAGTGGTTTCTGACTGCGGAGTACTATTGGTATGAGATATATTTGGTAACCTAGAGGTACAAGGCACACTAGACAATTTAGGGACTGATTTGGTGGAAAACAAAACTGCATGTTTGAAGCTCTTTTTAAAAGTTTTTGGGCACAGAGATTCAGAGCACACTTATCAACAATTCTGTCTTCATAAGACTGCATTGGATTCAGCCTACACATGGCAATATATCTCGTTGCAGCACCATATGACCTCACATCCCATGGATCATTGCAAATTTCCCCTTAGGGGCACAATCCTTAGGCAAAGTTACCAAATTCACCATTTGCAAAGTTCTAGCTGTAAGGCTAAGTTGAACTTTACCTTATGGATTAAATTTGCAAGTTTGGCAAATTCATAAATTTCTTTGCAGAACAAAGTTTTTAACTTTGTCCACCACTAACTGGGAGTTGATCAATGAGCGTAAACAAGCAAGTTTTTTTAGTGTGGTAACATCAGTATGGTGGAAGTCTGTTTCTCACTTTTAAAAAGAAAACATGAATCAAATTCACACTGCTAGGTACATAAGCAGTCTCTACAGCATGTGAACAATCATTACATGCATTTTTTAAACTACAGACACTTTGAGGCCTAAGGGTTGACAGTGCCCTTTAGAAATCCTATACTAAACTAGTTTGTCAAGTCAAGTCTATTATTTTTATTATGCATTAAAAACATAGTAGCATACACAAAACACAATTAAAATCGAAGGATAAAAGTATCCAGATGAACAATTACATTGCACCAGAAGGAATTTATACCAGACAACAGATTCAAGGAATTAAATAGTAAAAAGGAAGCTATGCAGTACATCAGATTTTCTGTATATGCCACGCCTGAATAGCAAAGAAGCCCAGGGAAAAAAATCAATGCTTTATGATCAGTGAAATTTTTTTTTAGTAATTTCCTCAGAATTCTGACCCTGCATTTCTCTCAGAAATGGATATAACCATTTTTCTGTAGCCTGACTTAAATTTGGGCCCTTACAAAACGTAAGAAACAGTCAGTCTAATATTCTGATTACATTTAAAGGAGACAGATACATTTAAATTGTGTCCATACCTGAATAAAGTGTTGACTATTATTACCCAAAATTTCAAATCTAAGTTTAGTAATTGCTTCATTTTGGAGAACTTAATTCACAAACTTTTTGATAATAGCCAAGTCCAAACTGGCCTTTCCCTGACTTGTATAGTATATATGCATAGATACATAGACAGTGTCGGCAGATAGGGGCCTATGGCCCACCCAGTCTGCCCATTTGAGCTTGTAAGTTCAGTTTATGTTTTCCAAGAAGTATGTTGCCCTCACCCTGACCTCCAGAATTCCTTTATGTCTATCCCATGCATTCTTAAATCCCGTGATTGTTTCTAGCCCCCACCACTTCCTCTGACAGGGTATTTCACTTGTCCACCACCTGTTCTGTGAAGAAATTCTTCCTCACGTTTCCTCTGAATCGTCCTCCCTCCAACTTCATCCCATGCCCTCTAGTCCTGGAACATCTTTTTCTCTTAAAAATAGTGTATTCCTGCACCCTGTTCCTCCCTGTAAGATACTTGTATGTCTCTATCATATCCCCTCTCTCCCTCCTCTCCTCCAGGGAGTACATGTTCAGTTCCTTCAACCTGTCCTCATTGGACTTGTGATGCAATCCATGCACCATCTTTGTTGCCCTCCACTGAACCTTCTCTACCCTATGTCCTTACTTAGGTAAGGTCTCCAGAACTGCACAGTGTACTCCAGGTGGGGCCTCACTAGTGTCTTGTATAGTGGAATTATGACCTCCTTTTCCTGCTGGTGATGCCCTGCCTATGCATCCCAACATCAATTTGCTTTACCTGCTGCCTTGTCCACACTGTTTCCTGCCTTGGGGTCATCAGAGATGATAACCCCAAGATCCCTTTCCTGCTTGATGCGTGCATTATATCCTCACACCCCAACTGATATATTGTGCCAGGGTTTTTGTGCCCCATATGCATTATCTTGCACTTCCTTGCATTGAATTTCAACTGCCAAACCCCTGACCATTCTTCAAGTCTCTGAAGGTCCTTCTCATTCTGTCTACACCCTCTGGTGTGTCTACTCTGTTACAGAGCTTTGTGTCATCAGCTAACAGTGAAATTCTGCCTTCTAGGTCCTCAGAATGTCACTGATGAAGATATTGAATAGGACCGGTCCCAGCACTGATCCCTACATACACAAGTCATGCATATATCTAAAATTGGCTTCTATTGCATTGTCTCAGGTTTTCCCAAGAAGAGGCTTACACAGTAGTGGTGGGTGCTCGATCAGCAATTAGTTTATTCTTTTATACAGCCCCATATATCATCACTTTCTTAAATCATATTTACAACTTGAAGACCATTGGTTCCCCAAAACTTTCCAATAATCTTCCTAATTTGTATACATCATTTTTATGCTTGTATCCTTTTCATTTACACCAAAAGTTCCAAACATTGATTTTCTTTCTTATGTATTCCTCTTTCTTCATCTTCTCACCCCCCAGACGTAGAACTTGGGGGGCCCTCTCCTTCTTCTTGGGAGGCAATTGTGTGACACCCATTACTGTATCTTTTCTTCTTTTCTTTGTTCTCTACCTGTGTGTGCTCTCCCTCCTCTTGGCAGCTCTTATACTCTTTTGGCCACTAGGCTGTCTCCAGCCTGCATTGGATGATGGCCTTCCCCTCTCCTGGGACCACTTCCTGCTAAGCCAAGCACCTTCTCCAGTCCTCAATGCTCCCATATTCCAGGTTAAGCCGGGACAGCCCCTATGTCCAGATAAGTGTACCCCGTCTGGCTTGTAAAATTCATCCTCCCATTCTTCTATGCCCCTCCTAATGACCCTTTCCCCGTGTGCTATGAACCATATACCGACTCTTCTGTTCATTTTTCTCTTTACCCTATCCATTGTGAGGTGGTTATGTGCATGTCTCCGTACCTGCAAGGTACCATGTCTGACCATGACAGGGTTACTTGTGGCCACCATTTCTTTATTATACTGATGTCATATTTGATTTGTAGAAAAATGTCCAGCCATGGCCTGGACCCAATGTCATTGCCTCCTAAATGTATGATAATCATGTCTGGTGGTGCCCGTCTTTCTCTTAGGTCTCTTAATGTTGGGAGCAGCTGGCCCCACTTCATGCCCCTGATGCCCTGCCATGTCACCCGGCATTGTCTGGGGTCCTGATATAGTTGCCTGCTCCCATCCTTTTTTGATGCTCTCCTTTCTGCCCAATAAATGTCAGAATATCCATATGTCCATACCTCGAGCTTCCACCCCTTACCTGCCGAAAGATTAAAGCATGTGTGATTAACGGGCTTTACCTGTTGTTAATGCTCTCTACTGTGTCTATGTCTATTCCCCTTTTTCCCTTTATCACGTTTCTCAATGGCCCCCCTCCCTCAAACCCGCACTTCACCTATGAATAGAAAATGGGGAGATATGGTTAGTCATTTGCTCAGTGGCCTGGCGTATCGTTTATAGCAACTGGACCTCCAACATCTGGCACCCTGTACTTGTTCAACTGACCCTCCTGCTGCCGCCAGCTGAAACGCCTGCCCAATTTGAAATTAATGTGAGGAAAGTTCTTGGGTTCCCCAGGAATTACACACATTTTTAAGAATCACTGTCCCTTGATAGCCTGTGGATCTTTTCCCATCCTTGTGGATAAAGAACTGCCCAGTTTGTGCAGGACACACTGTAGCGTAGGCCCACAGTGCCCTGACTGGGCAGCTAACTGACCCACTGCTTCTTTTGAGCGTTATCTGGGCCCCCTCATCTTCTTAATCTGTGTTTGATTTCCTGATCCATATGTTAATTGTGTCCCCCTGCCATGTAACGTCGTCTTGTTCCAATCCTCCCCCATGCCCACCCTGTTGTGTCCTACTGCCTCGTTCACCCTTAGGGTGCCATGCTACATGGTTGTGAATATGGCTAGGAACAATAACTTTTCAAAGTCTGTCTTGCATATGGCTACCATTGCTTGCCCCGGTCCATCCATCAGGCTTTGTGACACTGGCCTCCTTTCATCCCTTGGTTTTGTCCCCAGCCTGCCCCATCCTTGAACCATCCATCTTGCTAAAATGGTCTTCGCCGGGTCCTTCCATTGCCTCAGGTTACAAACTAAGCTAATGGCTGCCAGGCGTGCTCCCATAGTAGCCTGCACCATTTCAGTTTTCCATTGGTGTAGTATGTATTTACCCACTTGATCAGCTGTGACTTGCCCACTTACCTCCATGCGCTGTAGTTCCCTGAAACTCTGGAATGTTCCCCAAGTCCCTTCATAGGCTCTGAGCATCCTGGTGGACCAGGAGTTGCAAAACAGGACTTCAGCTCCTTCCAGCCAACTTCCGATATATCCTCTGGTATTGGCATCTGTTGTGCCTCTGCCTTCAGTGCTGAGGCCCGGAACCTGTCCAGCTGCAGATGGGAGAGGCTGTCAGCTATAGTGTTTTGGATCCCCTGTATGTGCCTAGCTCTGAATGTCATGTTAAGCTTCAAACTCTGCAGTACCAACTGCCTCAATACCCTCAGCACTGGTCCGGTCAATGCCCTCTTGTTGTTGAGGACATCCACTACTGCTCTATTGTCACACCAGAAAGTCTCTTTGTGGTTACACAGCTCGTGCCCTAATACTAATGTGCATGCCCATATTGGCATGACTTCTAGCAGGGTGATGCCCATTGTCAACCACAATTATATCCAGCTCCACGCCATGCTTAGAAAACATTTTCCTTTACAGTAGCCCCCATCCCGAGTCCCCTCGCCATCTGTATAAAGCTCCAGGTCTGTATTAAATACCCAGTCATCTTACCAAAAGGAAGTGCTATTGAATGTTTCTCAAAATGTTTCCCATATTCTCAAGTCCTCCTTGTGTCCCTGGTGACGTCCACCCAGTGGTGTGGCTTTGTCGCCTCAGGTGGCATGTGCCATTCACCTGGTGAAGGCTCTCCTGGCCGATGGCCCGCACACAAAACTGAGATGTCCTATCAGTTGCTGGACCTGTTTTAATTGTTTCCTTCTTCCTTCTCTATGTTCCCTTAGGAGCCCCTCAGCCTATTTACTTTGGTTTCTAGCAACCTAAGCACCATCTTTTGTGCATCTATTTCTATGCCCAGGAATTATATGATTCTGCTCAGCCCCTCAATGTTGTCTGGCACCAATGAGACCCCCAAGTGTTTACAGAGTGCCTGAAAACTTCTGTGCAGTGCCTCAGTCTCTTCTCTCCCACTCCCAATCAGCAGGAAATCATCTATGTAGTATATCACTGTCTTATGTCCAGACCATCTTTGAAATGTACCCTGCAGGCATGTGCTAAACAGTTCAAAAGAAGCACAGGCCATGGAGCAGCCCATGGGCATGACTTTGTGGAAGTAATATTCCCCATTTAGCTTAAAGCCTAACAGGTCCCAGTCTAGCAGGCAGACTGAAAGGAGCCTGAAAGCTGCATTTGTTGGTCTTTGCTAGCCATGCCTGTGGTATTGCCTAATGATTTCCACTGCTTCCTCTAGAGTGGCATAAGTCACCTGGAGTGTCTTTCCTCGATGTAATAATTTACTGACTCCCCTCTGGGAACAATAGATGGTGTATCACCCTAAATTCCTCTTGTTTTTCGTAGGCACTAGACCTAGTGGTGAGACTCTCAGGTTGTCAAATGGGGTGCCTGGAAAGGACCCTCTATCCTCCCTGCTTCCTTCTCTTTTCTAGTTTCTTCCTCAGTATCCCTTCTTTCCCCTTCACTTAACCTAAGTTTTTGCTTTCCTGGTATTCCCTAGGGACTTGACAATGTAGGCTGAAACCCTCCTTAAAACCCTTCAATAGTTTCTGTGCTGCAATTTGGTCAGTGTGCCACTTCCCAATTCCTGATATTGATTGGTGTCTTTGCCATGTTAAATATCTGCCCCCCAGTCTACTAGGTTTTGTCTTAATATCTGCTTCCCCCCTTCCCAAAACCTCCCCACCTCTTGAAACCCCTGGCTCCTGTCTGTCCCCTGAAACCTCCTTGGTCCCCTCGAAAGGACTGGTTGTTGTTGCCCTGTGTCCCATTGAGTTGCCCCATGGCCACCCAGTTTGTCCTGCATCTCAAGGCAGGGCGAGTCCCCCTGCATTTGGAACATGCTTGGCAGAATCTACATTGTGGCCAGAAGCAAAAGGCCTGATTGTATCCCCAGGAGCATTTCTGTATTAATATGGCCTTCCTTGCCCCTTCTCCATCTGGTGTGGACTGATACATGACATAATCTGTCCACAGATCCAGCTGTTTGCTGTCCCACCTAACGTCTCTGTAGGTGACCAACCTTTGTCCGAAAAACTCATCGTAATATATCCACCCAACCCCTTCTTTTGCTTTCGCCCTCCTTATTATTAGCTGATAGGTTATCTAGGCAATTCCCAACTCTGGCTTTTTCTCTAACACTATTGCTGCATATGTAGCAAAGCCAATGGACTAACTGTCCCAAGTCTTGCCTTTCGTGAATTTGTCTTCCTCTTTCTTCCCCAGCAGGACTACTGCTGCTGCCATCTCCACCTTTCTGATGCTCTCCCTTTCGTCATACTTCATCACTGCTCCTCTACTGACCAGTGCGAACACATCCACATATTGTCCCTTCCATATCTTTTGTTTTGTCTCTATGGGGACGTGTTCACCTATTCTCATCCCTGGTGCAGCTATGTCTCTAGAGCCCCCCTGGCAGTGGTTTCAGTTCTGATGTGGTCCCCACACCTGCCCCTTCTTCTTTCCTTGTTTTGATTCCCCCAATACTTTTTCCAGTTGTCCTATCCCATCTTGCCCCATAGCCATAATCATTTTCTCTACATATTCCTGTATGCTGCTGCTCACATTACCTGGTGTTAGGCTTGGTGGTTGCCCTTCTGCTCCTGGGGTCTGTCCTTCCGATGGGTTTGGTGTTGCTGGTACTGGTCCAGGTGTCTCAGGCAGCAATGGGTGATTGGTATGGGAGCTGGGACCGGAGGGGTAGCTGGTATAGGGGTTGGGGTATCTGGCCCCGGTCTGTCTGGGCTTGCCGGTCTGGGAAGAGGCCTTTTTGGGCTAGGCAACCGGGCTGTCCTGCATCCCCTGCCACTGCTCTCCCCCTTCCCCCTTTCTGTTTTCCCCCTGGTCCCTGTGTATCCATGTCCTTTACCAACTCCCATACTTTATTGGCCCTTTCTGCCAATTCGATGATGGCCTTGTGAGCTTCCTCCTTGGTTGGCTTGCTCTTCTTAGGTGCTATCATCACTGCTCTTGGACCTGCTCCTAATGTTAAAAGCAGCTGCTGTAAAAGAAAATGCACATGTTAATAGCCCTGGTTCAACAGGCCTCCTTTCATATGTGTGCCCAGGAGACCACCCCCCTTTCCATTGCTCAGTGGACTATGCCTTTTTCCCTTCTTCCTCAAACCAAACAGTTCCTTTCTGTCTTTGTCATTTGTTGCACCCACTCCCAACCCCCCCATTTTGTCCTTTTTCTCCGTAGGAACCAACCTCTTCCCTGTCTGTCGAGAACCCCATTGTCCTCTGGCCTTGTCCCTAAGTTACTCCCAACTTTCTTTCTGGGCCTCCTTGTGCCCCCCAAAGCACTCAAAATGCCAGCCACACAATTTTTGGTCTATTCATTCCTTGCACCTCTGTGTTTCACCCTCAAATCCTCCCCTGGAACCTCCTCGCTGCCCTGTAATGCCGTGCTCCTGTTTTGCATGCCCACTATCCTTCCTGAGTCATCCCTTGCACTGTTCATGCCCTGTCTGGGCCTTGTTCTGGTGTAACCCACCTCCCATGGCCTGCACGAAAACCTCAGGCTGTATTCTGGCCTGCCTCCCATTTGGCTTAACCCAGCACTGGGGCCTGCATTTTACCATGGGGCTGCTGTGCTGCATGATACCAGCAATCTCCCGGATGGCTACCCTCCCACCCGAGTCCTCTGCTCCATTATGTCTGCTATCCCTTTGTGGCCTCATGGTGAACCGTTGTGTAGCAATGCCATTCCCCACAGAGCTGGGTGCACTCGCCCCATAATGCAGACCCTTTAAACCTCTTTTTTCTTTATCTGGCAACCCTGTCCCTTTTGAGCCTCTTTGTTTCTCTCTGCTCACCCACTCTGGGCCTACTCTGTTTCTCCTGCTCGCCTGGATGCTGGGCCTACCTGACCATGAGGTGGCACCTGCTGTACCCCAGCCACATTGTTGCTGCCATGCCATCAACTGGGCTATGCTGCATCCCTTTATTTTGTCCAAATTAAAAAAAACTTTTTCTTGTTCCTTTTTCATCGCCTTCTAAAACTTCCTTACCTGTAGTCATTTTATCCCATCTCCTTCCCCACAGCCATCTCTGTCTAAGCTCCATATCGCCCCCAAGGCCATCTCTGCTGGCTTCCCCATTGGCCTACCTGTGTGTGTGGTTTTCACACCATGCTCCCTGCTCTAAACATGGTTGGGTTGTATCTGCACCACCAAGGCTGCTTCACTGCAGCTCAGAGCTAAATCACACTGGTACCTCTGGTACCTATGACCCAGCAACCAGACAGCCCACCTAGTACACTGGCCCTAGCAACAACTCTCCCAGACTTAAAATAAGAACCCACCTCACAATGCCCATGTGCCCCTACCCTCAGCACCCATCCCCAGGTTACCTCCCCACTGCCTACCCTGGCTCCTTGGGTGGCTAATCACCCTGCCCTCCCAGCCTTGCAGACCCTGCCCATCCCCCTGCTCCCAGACAGCCTCCTCCCCACCGCCAGATACCCACGGAAAGCTCACCTATCACTGCCCCCTAACCAGAGCCATGATCCTCCTATTACTACTTTCAGGCAATATACATCTCAACCCAGGCCCCACCCTGACTTGCCCCCAACTGGGACTGCCGGTCTCCGCATAGCCTCTATGAATATATGCAGCATACTCAAAAAATTTGATTCCCTCCAATGCTGGGCCATGCTGCATAAACCAGATGTCATAGCTCTGGCGGAAACCTGGCTATCAAAATCCACCCCCGACCACTTTGTCTCACTACCTGGATACACCCTATACCGAGAGGATCGTGTAGGCAAATGTGGGGGAGGCTGTGCTATCTATACCAGGGACTCACTTACTGAACTAGCACTCCCTGCCCCAGCTCTTGTAAATGGGGCACAGGCCCTCACCCTTAAACTTATGCCTGACCCCACCAGGGGCCCCCTATATCTCACTACTGCATACATTCCCCTTAAAAACCAAAATCTGGCAATGTTATCCTTAACCGATTATCTGCACCCTCCAACACAAGGTCGATCAAATCTTTGTGGGGACCTAAACGTGAACTGGCTCAGTGCCTCTCCTCCACTACCAGGGACACCTGTGTGGCTATGGATCTGACACAACTCATTTCCCAACCCACTAGAATGAACACTAAGAGAGGTAGCAGTACCCTTCTAGATGTAGTCATCACAAACCGCCCTAAAAAAATCCAAGATATCCAGGTCCTCCCGGACTCACTTAGTGATCACTCACCTATCCTATTCCATTGGACGACCCCCACACCCCAACTTAAAGCCCAATCCACACTCTGCCGGTGCCTCAGGCCTGGTGGGCTAAAAAGTCTCAAACGACTCCTTGCCCAGATAAATTGGTCACCCATACAGCATGCGCCAGACATAGATACTGCCCTCACCTTCTTCTCCCAAACCTTCAACAAAGCCTGTGACATCTTCGCACCCCTTACTGGAACCCGAACCAAAAAGCTCAGTGCGCCCTGGGTTACCCCTGCCCTATGTCAACTGCTCAAGCACAGGGATAACCTATGGCACCTTGCCACAGAAACAGGCCAGATAGCTGACAGACAGGCATATAACGCGGCATGGAACAAGTGCACCTGGGCTATCTGTAAGGCAAATGCTGCCCATTACCAGACCATGCTCACCTCCTCCTGGGGGTGTGTGCAAACTTTCTGGGACAACGTTAAACAATTGAATGGGAGTGCGCGCTCCCCTCCACCATCCCAGATCACCATTGACAGCACTACCTCGACTGATCCGGCTTTCATAGCCAACTTCCTAAACACAACCTTCACGGACCTTAGCTCAGTCCTCCCGAGTAATTTCTTTGACCCCCGCCCTCCCTACCGGCCTCTGCTATCCAACGCCCTTGTTTTCAATTATGCAGGTTAACTGGCCAGGAAGCCAGACCAGACCTGCTCAAAGCATTAAAGAGCAATAGTCCCGCAGCAACTCCCTGGACCCCAGCATTCTCCGGGTCGGTGCTTGCTCCTCTCGCCACCTTTCAACAAATACCTCTGCCTGGGGCAATTCCCATCTGCATAGAAAACGGCCATAGTTACGCCCATACACAAAGGTGGTGACATGTCCACTGCAGGGAACTACCGACCTATCTCCATCCTCCCACCCCTCTCCAAAGTCCTTGAAAAACTGGTGGAAAGCTGGTGGCCATGCAAATCACTGAGTACCTAACCAAATACAACATCCTCTGCCCAGAACAGCACGGTTTCTGTGCAGGGCACAGTACCGCTACGGCACTAATTAAGTTTTCAAACTTCATACACTCCTCCCTGGATGCCAGCTGCCTAGCCGGGACAGTGTTTGTAGATCTCTCAAAGGCCTTCGACACTGTCTCCCACCCTCCTGCTGGATGCCCTCTCCCGCACTGGCCTCTCTACTGGGCTGATCTCTTGGTGCACTAGCCACCTATCTGACCACTTGCAATGTGTCAAAATCAACGGGACACTTTCCACAACCTGTCCCACCCACTCAGGTGTCCCCCAGGGCTCCATCCTGGGACCACTACTCTTCTCAATCTTCCTTAACACCCTACCCAGTGCGTGCACTGGTAGAATTCTGCTGTATGCAGATGATGCCATCCTCTTTGCCACCCACTGCAACCCCAACGCCCTTTAGGACACCTTACAACTCTCCTTTAATGACGCTGAAACCTGGTTTAAAGAGCACAGACTTGTCATCAATCTCAAAAAAACTAAAGCAATGCTCTTTGCCCACCCCCAAAACAAAGCCAGTAACTTCCGTCTCCACATCATCCCCAGCTCCAAACAACCCCTTGAACTAGTCCACTCGTACAAGTACCTTGGGGTTTCTTTCTATGCAGCCCTCTCCTTCCACACCCACATTGATGCACTTGCCTCTGCTACGAATGTGTGGCTAGGTATCCTCTACCACTATAAAAACTGTCTTCCCCCGTTGCCCTCCGACTAGCGGTTACTTCCTCAATACTGTCCCTGGTGGACTACGGCCTACCTGTATACGGTGCTGCTGACTCGACCGCCCTCAGTAAAATCCGTCTTATCCTGAATAAGGCATGTAGGCTTATTACAGGGGCCCCCAGGCTCTCTCACACATGCCGGCTATATGACATGGCAAGGCTGCTTAATCTAGACGAACGACTTCAATACCAAACCAGCCTCATAACAAAAAAAAACCTTCTTGGGTTATCCCCTCCCAGGCTTACAGCCTCCATCCACCAAGCCCAACCACTGGTTTACACCCGGACCTCTTGCAAGGCCACCCTTCTGATCCTAAGAACCAGGAGCAATGGACAGAGGTCCTTCTGTTACAGAGCCCCATCCTGGTTTAATGTGCTCCCTCCCGCCATCTCAGACACTCCCACAATCTCCACTTTCAAAACTGCACTGCAGAACTAGCTATTTAATACTCGTAACTGCACCTGTCACTAGTTGTGACTTAGTTTATGACATACTGACAAAGCTCATATAAGCAGCACCTTTGTAACAAGACTGGTTTTCTCGCTCTACAAATGTCCGCAAATATATGTGATTGTCTTTTACTACAACTTGTAACTGTGTGATGTATCAATGAATCTGTAATGTAATGTATTTGTCCTCAATGTGATGAGGTACCTTTGGAAATGAGCCTCTTGCTCAAAGGTTGTAAACTGATGCACAAATAAACAAATAAACAAACTTGAAAACATTCCCTCCCCATGACTTTTGCCTGGACAGGAACACTGTCAGTGCCATAACTGTTTGTCCATCACAGAATTTGACCAGACAGTCAGAATTCTTTTGGGGGGGGCTGTGCCCGCAGCACCCCCTGTAAATTAATATAATCAACTCTGAGGTCACACAATATTGTAAAAAAAAAAAAAAATTTTGAGAAGCAGACATTCAGTCTGCAGGTGTGACCATGGAAATTTTAACTTATTTAGAATCTACATGGCCAAGCAGGCTGTGGGGAACCCAACCCCTGCTCTTATCTCAACCCTACTTAACTGCCATCCTCATGATCCACCACACTAACCACTATGCTATATGGGAACTGCTGCCATAAGATGCTTCACCTCTCTACCTTATAGTTGCAGACAGCACGTGGTATTCCGAGCAGCACACGAGTAGTCACGAGCGGTACTCTCAAGCGGCATGAGACTCTCATCTGCCATACGACTTCCACTGCAAGGTGTCCACCATGACACCTGCAGCAGAAAGTGCAAGTGAGTCTTTTCACTCACTATACTGGTGATAATGTGATGCTGGGGAAGTTGTCCTCAGGAATAATGGCACTGTGTGAAGAGAATAAAGACCACAGACTTGGTCATTGGCTACTAGTGCACCCCACAAGTGCCATTATTCCAGAGAACAACCTCCCAATATCACAGTATTGTTTTATTCTAAGGCCACATAGCCTGAGACTGTGATGAAATAGCAAATCTGATGAGCTGCAAAATATGATAATAAAGCAGCTCCTAACCAGACAGGGGACTGTGGCTATGCCCAGATGGTTGTGTCCAATTTGGAGGGTAATTACAGAGTGGTCAGCTACATAACATCTATGCTTTTGTTCCCCAATTCATGGACACTTTTGCAGAATCTGGACAGCAATGCGTAGCTCTATTTTCTGCAACTGTACTGTACTGACAAAGCTAAAAACTTCATCCAGTGTGCAGTGCACTATGGCCATTAGCAGCATTTCTCTCAGTGTGTCAGCATTTCATGTCTACCACATAAGATTCTTTTAGCCTAATCACTGGGACCTTCTACAAAACCTAGGCCACTTTTGGCTCTGCGAAATGGAGTAAATTATATCAGTAAGACAATGGTGACTAGAGCTGATGCAGCAGACACACGCTTGCAGATTTAAAAAATCTACATTGCTTTGTCAGTATAATGCAATTAAAAATACCTTTGAAAACCATATTCACTGGTGCATATACAGCAGATAAATGAAAACAACACTGTTCTCTTCAGTTTTCTCATCAATGCGTTTCTTACAATAAATAAATGTTATCACATTTTTATCAGGACTGTAATTCTGTCTGCTAGCTTTACTGTTCTCCTTTGATGAACTGCTGTAAAAATAGGTTGATAAAGTGAACCAAAATGTCAACCTAAACATTCCCCCTTCAAAGAAGTCTACACACCACATAAAAAAATCCTGCTTCCACTTCCAGCTAGGCTGCAAAACTATCCATTATTTTCACCCAGCTTCCTGAAGTCACATTCATGCCGTTCTCCAGAAAATGCGAAGTAAACATGGAAGTGCTCATACCTGAGGGCTCTCTTGCAAAGCCTCTTCCAGGAGGAGTTTGTTGATGGCAGGCATCTTGATTTGCAATCCCTTCCTTAGTCATTTAGTCTTTTATTGGCTTTGTGTTTGAGGCCGAGCGAGCATTGTGACACGTATTGTTTGCAGCTGCTGTGTGCATTGCTCGCCTGAGTCAGCACCACTCAGCAGAAAGCAGCTGCTGCTCCTCAACAAGGCAAACCCATCCACCCAACCACAGTCACTTCTTCTAAAAATATGTTGCAGCAAATGCAGTCTTGCCAGATATTGCGAGATGAAATTAGATGTGCAGAAGCAGAGCGCATGTAGCTCCCATTTTCAGCTCTGATGGCTGCCTTTACCAACATGGTAGCAATGAGAGATCTGCTCATGTGCCGTTCTACTCATGTGGCCATGATGATAAAGGCAGCTATCGCTTCCGCAGTTGTGGAAGAAAAAGTAGTGCCCCAAGAAGGGGCTGTGTTTATGCGGCCCTTGGAAGGGAAGGGCTGCATAAACACAATGAGTGGAACTGTGCCTAAGCACTATGGAAGCACACCAGCCAGCAGTCTGGTCACGTGCTTCCACAGTGCTTTTACAAAACTAATGTGATGGCAATACGCTCTGCAGAGCTCCACCCATGCAGCCATAAAAGGAACAAAAGATGTAAAAATGTAAACAAATAGGGTTTTCTTTGTCTCAAAGTACAATAGTTTGTCTATTGCATTTAAAGTAATGTAGGACTCTAGAACTGATAGCGCAGAACTGTTCAGGTGCCAGTAGAGGGTCCCTGTTCTGATATGTTGTTTTGTGGAAATCCTTTAGGTTACTCCCACCAACCCCTCCCAGCAACACTAGAGTTTTTATATGGGTTTCAGTGGCTGAGGCTTTCTGAAAACTACCAGTGTGAGCAATTGAGCATGTCTATCACAGCAACCAAGTGTGCATCTTATTAAAAGATCTTCAGCGGTCATGAACAAGCTGTTTTATTTTGTGATGAAAATGTTTTAACTTTAATTAAAACCACTTCAGGAGAAAGTCTGTTGGTGCTATGTGCAGTACCTTTCTGGTGGGTGGGTAGATGAGCAGAGAGTGAGCAAGCTCTCAGGTGCTGACCTGCAGGGGTAGAACATCAGCCCGGATTTTCAAACCGCGCCAGGCTGTGGCGCAAGCCTGGGCGCAGCTCAACTTTGTTGGCAGGGTGTGGCCTGGGCGATATTCAACGGAGCTGCGCTTGTCAGCATGCAGCAGCTTGAATATCAACACCCTGGCCACCCCCACTGTGCATGGCGCAGTGGCACTGTGCCAGCACAAGTGGCCAGAGTGGAGCATGGAGATGCGCTTAGCGCAAGTGCCATTGCGCCATGCACAGCACCCGCGATATTCAGGGGACATGCAAATGAGACTATAATTTATGCAAAGTGCACAGGGGACATTTCATCTCATTATGGCCCCATTTGCATGCCATTAGCATGCAGGTGTGCCATCCAACTTGCACCTGGCGCCCTGCCAGGCAGCAGCCATCGGGACTGATGCTCCCTGCAGCTCAATCGTGGGGATTCATGTAAAGAACCCCTGTCCAATATCCCTGGTGGTACAGTGGACCGCTACTTGCCCAATTGTGGGCATTTGTCTTGAAGATTAATTTCATCTCTATCTTCGGTGGTCCAGTGGATCGATCGCTGTTGATTGTGGCATCTGTAACTCATAAATACCATCAATTTCGGTGGTCTAGTACCCCTTCAATCCTGCCACTCGAGATCTATACCTCGCTTCAGCCTTATCAGTTGGAGCGGAGGGCAGCACTTCCCACTCGCGCACCAGCAGCTCGCCGACCGACTAGTTGGTAGCTACCTACTGGTTCAAAGCGTGATTAATGAGCGCAGCTATACCATATTACTTCAGACCAGATATCAGAACGAATTCATTCACATATCTGACCGAGTAGTATGGTATGGTTGCATGCCCATTGGCTCACGCCAGAACCAATGGGTGCAGCCCTATTGAGCTGTCAGCTCGGCGGGCGGGGCGGCAGGTGGTGGTGCTGCCACCCGCCAGCTGACAGGGCTGGAGCGGGCGGTGGGGCTCAGTGGGTGGGTGGGGAGGAGGGTACACTAGACCACCGGTGGTGGTGGTATTTTATGAGTTACAGATGCCCGCAATGGGCAGTGATCAGTCCACTGGACCACCAGGAATATTGGATGGGGGGTTCTATTACTGATGCCCGTGATCGGGCTGAGTGCGTCCACTGGACCACCAGGGATATTGGACGGGGTGATATTACTGATGCCTGTGATCAGGCAATAGAGGTCCACTGACCACCAAGGATATAGGACGGGGCTTATTCTTCAGGACAAATGCCGCGATCGGGCACATTGCAGCCTACTCAACCACCAGGGATAATGGACAGGGGGATTTGCTATATGGATGCCCACGATGGGGCATGGGGGGCACCGCCAGGTGCAGCAGGAACACAGGTGCCACCCACAGGTGACAGCTGCCGTGTTGTGCCTGCACAATGCAGCAGCTCACCTGTGGAGTTGGCCATCACTTGTTCCTTTTTTTTGGCTTAACCTTGTGCAGGCACAGGTAGGGGTTACATGCATGACTCTGCACATCCTGGGCTGAATGTCGGGCTGTGCAGGTTGTCACTGGCACGCCCACCTGTGCCTGCATACATTACTGACGCTTCCGGCACATCGGGATTTGTGTGTGGACTTTTCCCTTTTGAATATCATGCCGAGGCGCATCAGTGGGTTGTGCATGGCACAACACTGTTGCACCATGCGCAACCCTTTTGAATATCTGGGCCATGGTGCCTACCTGCAATGAGTGCTGATCAGCACGGGAGCTGAGGATTACAGGCCTACAAGACTGTTTCACACAACAGAACTAAAACTAAAGTTAGATGATGCACTAGATTTTTTTAACATAAATGTTATGTTTCTTACTAGTGGTGTGGGAATGAGTGATTCAAAACGTGAAAGACATTATTACATGTTGGGTCAAACAGTGGGTGTTGACTGTTTTAAATTGCTAACATGGATTCCAGAATTTTTAAGTTTCTGATAAGCATGAATATCTATTGTAGATGGCCTGCATCCTGCTCTGCTGAAGAAGCACCAGTTGGCACAATATACAGTATGCTAATAAGGACATGCCAAAATGTACCTCTTAATTAATCAGGAAACAGGATTTTTCTTACTCATTTTATAAATTAGAATAAAGCACAGATGAGATACCTTTTTTGAAATTAACAGTATTTCAAGGACAATTCAATCTGAAAACTAAATTGTTCTGAAAACCTACAGACTAGTAGGATATTACAGCATAAGTCATTTCCTAATGAAAGTCTAAAGAAAAGCATTCCATACAGCCAACTGAGAAGTACTAAATGGAACAGCACACAAAAAAGGACTTTTACAGTGAAGCAAAAATTCCAATGGAGAGCGAGAAACAAAGAGGATATAAACCTCACTTCACTAATTCTGCACAGAAAAGGTGAAATTCTACAACGTGAGTAAATCTGCTAAAAAGGTAAAATACAAATACATTACCAGTAGAATCCTATTTAGTACACTACATTCAGACAGGTCATGAAAAATTAAGGACATACTGGATAAGCTCTGAACCTTAATAAAAAATGAAAATTCAGCATTTCAGCAGAGACCTTTGTTAGCCCCCAGAAGATCCTGAACTATAACGGATAAAATAGTACACAATGTATGTACAGGGCATGCAGCACAGTATACCTGCAGAATCAAAATCACCATCACAACTGCTTCTGGAGCTACTACCACTTGGAAATCCCCCATGCGGCAGAGAAGCACAGTGTGGAAACACTAGAAAGTATACTTACTGCATTTTGATAACCGACATTCAAGCAAGAAATTTGAGATCAAGCAGCATATTACTTGTGCAAGCACAGGAATGACACATGTAAGCAATAAAACATGACAAGTTGTAGAGAATTATTCCTGAACCATGTGCCTGGGTGCATTGTGAGGCACAAATCTCTTATTCTGAGTGCCTTCAGCTACCTGAACGTATAGTTCAGGAACAGTATCCACATGCTGAAGTGTTTTGTTGCACTCATAAAATGGGTCCATGGTAGAAAAAATAAAAATAACAATAATCATGTATGTTTTGCAGTGCAGTTACTATTCCTAGAATGCACTGCTTTGAAACCTTCTTGATCAATCAGGAAGCAGAATTTTCCCTTCCCATTTTGTAAAGTTTCTGTAATGTTCCCTTGTGACACTGTGGGCCTGATTCCAAAAGGCGTTACACCTGATGCATGCGTATTTATGCTAAACCAAAATCTAAATTGCACCTTTTGTGCCAGGCATTACTTAAAGTCATGATTCCAAGTCACAGCTTGTGCCATGCAATATGCGGGTTGTGCCAAAGGTGGGCTAAACCATCCACTACTCCCGCAACCTACAATGGCATGTTGCAAGGATGAGATAGGGCAGCAACTACGCCCTATTCCAAAAGGGTGGCTGCGTAACCCACCTGCACTATTCCAGAAGCCACTATGATGCAGTGGAGTTAGGCCAGTAGGGAGATGGTCTAAGGGGCATCCGTCCATGCCAGTTGATGGATGACACCTCCGCAGCACCGTGGCCTGCATATTGCCAGTCTCTCCATACCCCCCAACACAGGCATGCCCCCCACCTCCATGAATGTTGGGGACCCCCAGGGTCCATTCCACAAAGTTCTCTCCAAACACCAGTGTCACCTGGCCAACCCCCCCAATGCCCTCTGGTGCATGCAGTGGTGTTCCGGGGCAGGGGAGCTCCGGGGACAGTTCTCTGAGGGCTGCAACTTGTGGCTCCCTGGTCCATTGTGCCATTCCTGTGGCGCTAGCCTGTGGGTGCCACAAGTCACAGGACATAGGTGCCGGGGACTCTGCCTGTGTTGGAATGTGGTGCAGGGTCCCTGGCATAGTGCCACATGGTGCAACTTGCATTCGCCCGTGAGTTGCGCCATGCATTTTGGAATAGGGCCCCGTATGTGTAGGGAAAATAATAGGAGAACTAGAAATGCAAACCTGTGAAAATAACTATGATCGCAGTTGTGCTGACATGACATCTCCAATTGCAAGACATAATATTGCTCCGGGACACATGGCAAGTCCCTTATGATTCTGTGGAACTGAACAGGTTCAAATCCCACCACGAGAAGGAGATCTGAACATTTTTTGTTGTCGTTGCAGAGAAAATATTGTTGGTTTAGAAACTAAAATGCCTTAAACCATTGCAAAGGTTTAAATGTAGAATCTAACTTGGGAGCTTTTTACAATTGTTTATATTTATTTTGAGCAAGTTTTTTACATGAAGTTAATTGATACACTAAAAACTGCTACCCTACTGTCTTATCAATTATAGTAAGAAACCTAAAAACAAAATGTTATTTTGTTCACATAACACAATTTTAGCATGTTCAGTACAGTATACTTACAATCAAGGCACTTGGAACTGATGAAATTGGGGCACAGGGTCATGTTGTCACATACAAAAACAGCGCAGCACTATACAGTGCTGTTAAAACAGCAATCAAACAAGGAATACAGTGAAATACTTGCTTTCTGCTGGGGGCTCTGCCCCTCACACCCTTAATTATGGTGTGCTCTACCCCCAAACACCCCCATTAAGATAACTTCCTTGGGGGGGGCAGCTCAGGGATTCACACTGTTACTGTTGCATGGTTTTGCCCTCCAGCATTTTATATTCGACATATTGACCCTGTACGTGAAATTGAGGGGCTCCACACATAGTGGATACCGAGTGTCATAAACTGGTCACAAGGACCACTTTGCTGCACTTTTTAACCTTCACCCCTTTGTGCTCACACAAAGGGGTCACAACAGCATTTCTATGCTAGCGCACAGGTCAGTGTGCTACCACAGATATAGGGTCTGGGAGCCCCAGTAATGACAGACCTTCTATGTATGGTGGCACTGTGCATTGCACAGTGGCTCCTCTGTGTCCTCACCTTGTCAAACAGCATAGCTACCTAATTGCTAGGGGTGGCTGTTTTGTGATCTGAGACATTTGTTCTGTCAGGAGGGAGGTTTAGGCATCAAGCAGCTCTGCTAAAACTCAGACTGAAAGATTTAGGGACAGGAAGAGGGTCCACTGGATGTCAAGGTGTTACTTTGGACAATAAAAGCAATTGGATCAACTGGACCACCCATGAAGACATATTCTGAAATCAGCTTGGCCCACAGGGCAAGGGGGTGGGGGGAGTAACATTGCCAGTACCATATGCTTGGTGCTATGTCATGGGTTTACCCCTGTGGCAGCCACAGTTTCATGCTGGTAGAGGTCAAATAGCCAACGTGCAACCACTAACAGCTGGAATTGCACTTTTCATAATAGTATGCAGTGTTGCTGTCATGGGGGACACTATGCAGATGGTGGCTCACATTTGTGTATGGCAGTTTTGGTGGATACAGTACAGGAAGCTCAGTGCACTCCCTAATACTGCTGCTACTGTTCATATGGAGCCCTGTGGATCTATTTGAAGAGGGACCTTTGTGTTACATATCTTGCATGTAGGGAACAATAGCACACTTTTTCCAGAAACCAAATAATCTGCTTTTTGGTGTCTGAAACAAGAACATTTTGCTGCTCTGTTCAGGTCTCAGTTGGATTGGTACTGGGATAGGGACTGAGATTATGTCATCTCTCTGTACGAAGGGTGCCCACATACCTTTGGTTTCCCATCAAAGGAAGAGACTGGTTGGTGCATCATTCTTACAACTGTTTATTTATTTAAAAGTTTTAACTAGGCAGGCATGCGGAGCAGAGTATTGCTCAATTCCAGATGTGTCCTGGGAAAAAGGTAAAGGAGAGTACGTGGATATTACAAAGTCAAAGAACATACAGGTAAACATACAATCAGATCAGTGATGTACAGAACAGAACATCTGACCCATGTACAGAGTGAATTCAATTCAATTTGGTCCTAGGAACACTTAACATCCAGCAACCAGTGGGGAAAAGGAGCACTGCCAACAGTGGGAACTGGCTTAGATCAGAGAGCAGGAAAGGTACCCCAGCTCAGAGGCACATATAAGAATTGTTACACTGAAATAAGATATGAGTTTATTGCATATATGCACTGCAATACAAAGCATTTTGCTTGTTTTATTTTTTGTTAAATGAAAAAGTAAGGCAAGCAATTTGAAACCAATGTTGGAATTAATATGAGTTAGTTTATAAACTTGGTTTTCAATAACAGTATTGTAAAAGCAGTAATCTATAAGTCAGAAAGAGAGCATATACACCATTTTCCAGTTACTACAACTATAAAGGCTTAAATTAGAATATAAGAGCTATATTGATCCAAAGCAGAATAGTAAAAAAGTGAGAAAGGGATTTTTAATCACAAATATTGTGACTAACACATAAAAGACCCATGGTCCATCCAGTCTGCCCAAGTTCCCTATTTAGCTCTGGGACCTACTGTCCCTCTAGGGTCCTAGCCCTCCTCAACCCCTTCCCCCATTTTCCCCCAGTTTCTGCCACCCTGAGAAACCACTATGCCCTTCACTATTCATCAGCTGTATTTGAAACCAACAACTGTTTTAGGACCTACCACTTTGGCTAGTAGACTGTTACAGCTCCGCCACCCTTTCTGTAAAAATTATACTTCTTCATGTCCTCCTGAACATCCCTCCTGTTAGATTCCATTTATGTCCACACGACCATGAATTAGTATTCAAGCTAAATGGTTCCTGCAGTTCATTTTACTTATTTATTTATTTAGTTCTCAGATTAATACCTTTGAGCTATACACTCACTTACAGAGGTTCCACATCAATAGCAAACAACACAAATACAGCAAAACAATACAGACAGTGGTTACAAACTTATATTGGATACAGAAATGATGTTCAACTCTTTGTAACTAAAATGACAAAATTCAATCACAATAAGCAATAAGTACATTGCAAGGTGCACAAAGTGGAAAGATAGCTTACTATGGAGAGAGAAAGTGGTAGCAACAGAGACTGGGTGCTGAGAGAGTGCTGAGGGAGGAAGATATAAAGGAGAACAGGTGGAGAAAACATCAACAGCCATAAGGCCTTTTCATTGGCTTGCTGGAAGGGGAACATTTTGTGGGGTTTTGGAATGGGAGGATATGGTGAGGAGAGGGAAGCAGATTAGGTGGGGGAGGGAGGTGGGAAATAGATGAGGAATGGAATGGAGGATAAAGGCAGAGTGGGATGGTAGATGAGAGGAAATATTAAGGCAGTTGGATAGGGAGACTGTAAGTGCTAGACTTATTTTCCCAAGGTTAGGACTCCAGAACTGGGTGCAGTACTCAGGTGTAGCCTCACTAAGGATCTATATATGGGAAGCACTACCTTTTCCGTTCTGCTATCAATACCCCTCACGGTACAACCCAGCATTCTACTCACTTTCTATCTGCCTTGTTGCTCTGACTCGATTGAGATAGTCACTGATGATAACTCAAGGCCCTGTTCCTGAGCTGTAGTGATAAGTCCCATCCATCCATGCAGTACTCTGTCCTGGGATTCTTGTTTCCTAGGTGATTACCTTGCACTTCATGGCATTGAATTTCAGCTGCCAAACTTTAGACCATCACTCGAGTTATTGGAAGACCCTATGCATTTCCTGGTTTCTCTCATCCCTATCTACCCTCCCACAGAGCTTAGAGTCACCCCAAAGAGATACACCCTGCCCCAAATTCCCTCCAATGTTGCTGATGAACATATTGATGAGAACTTGATCCAGGACAGATCTCTGTGATACCCCACTTGTGATCTTCCTCTCTTTGACCCCATTGACCACAACCCTCTGCTGCTTCTTCTTTAGGCAGTTACCTACCCAGTCTACTATGACTTTAGCCACACCCAAATCCCTCCATCTTCTTCATCAAGCATCTATCAGGCCTAAGTCAAAGGCCTTGCTGAAAGTACAGCAAATCCAAGCATGGCCCCTATCCAGTTCCTTCATCATCCAGTCAAAGAAACTACCAGGTTAGTCTGACAAGACCTCCCTGTCATGAATCCATGCTGTTTACTATCCTTGAGTCCTTTGCTCTCCAAGTAGTCAACTATGTCCTCCTTTACTGTTGATGCCATTCACTTCCCTTCAATGGCCCAGATATTTAGTCCACACTATGCTAATTGTGAATAGTGCAGTCAACTGCTTGTTAGTGTGGCTGCTGCTACGGTATACTGCAAAATGCATATAGCACAGCACTCACCTGCTAGTGTGTAAGTGTTATCTGATGCCTAACCTGTATGCAAATGAAAGCCAGAGCACTGCATCACATTCTAATAGCATTGTATCCTAAGTGGTCTAGGTGTCCTCTCTCTCACATGATCCCACTTGAAAACAGATTCCTAAAGTTGGTTGCAACAAATGGTCTGGAGCAGCATGTAATGGAGAGCACAAGAGGGAAACTACTTGATCTAGTATTAACCAATCTGGGGAAAGACATTATAGACTGTAAAGTGAGGGAACCCCTCAGTGATAGCGTTCACAACATGGTGCAGTTTGCATTAAGAACTACTGTATGTGGGAGCCCTCAAGGAGTAACTATGATGAAATGCTATTATAGAGCTAACATCAAAGGATTTAGGGATTATATGAGAAGTGGGACTGGAAAAGGGAGTTTGAGAGGTCCAACCTGGAAAGGAAGTGGGACATATTGCACTCTAAGCTTAAACACTGCATGGATACCTACAGTATGTCCCAGAAAGGAAAAAGTCTAATAACAGCATACCGGGTCCTATGTCACCGTACTCTTTAAATACAGCATTATGGCAAACCAGACCTGTATGCTCTCAAGATGGACCCCCAGAGTTAGAATCCTAAGTGGAGGAGTCCAGGGGGTGCATCACCCCATAATGGGGGGTGTTGGGGGCAGAGCCCCCCACAGAAAAGAAATACACCAAAATCATGCAACGCAATTGTGATGCGCGGCATTCTGCCATGTGACATTATGAACCCGTGCCTAATAATAGAGGGAAGATACCAGCTTGGTTTAACAAGAATATAAAACTGAGAATAAAGAACAAAGAAAAAGCTTTACAACTCTTTTAAAAAGCACCCATTTACACAAGGGTGGGAGGATTGCAAGCATAAGGTTAGGGAGTGCAAGAGGGCCATTAAAGAATCTAAGAGGAAACACGAGGTTCGATTGGCAGCAGGTACTGCAGATAACAAAAAAGGCTTTTACTAATATATAAACAGTGGTTAAAAAGGGAAGCACATAGTGGGACCTATAAAATCAGGCAATTCAGTTATAAGTGATAGATGGCATTTAGCTGAGGCCTTCAACAACCAATTCCAGAGTATTTACCTACTTAAGGTGGAGGACCAAATTGACATAGATAAAGGTATATACACAAATACTGTAAACACCAAGGATGAGGTACAAAAGAGGCTTCAGAGGTTAAAAACTAATAAATCCCCTGATCTGGATCGCCTTCACCTCTTACAGTAGTATCACCGAATTTGTCAATCAATTTTGTGAGATTCCCTATTTATCTTTCACAAAATTTAGGAGAAAAATCCTCTAAAATTCTTTTTGTTATACCTATAGAAAGAGGCCAGTTCCTATTACAGTACTTAAGTGCCATCTGGTAGATTTTCAACTACACTATCAGATGAGAACACCCTCTCCAGATTGCAGTGAACACACTAACAAACAAATCAAAATCCCTAACAAAAGGTTTCACAATTCATGATAGGGATTTTTAAAAATCCTTAAAAATCCCTTGACTAATTTGGCGCTAATACTGTATTATTTTAGAAACTGGCTGATTAAATAGCAGGCCCCCTAGCAGATATATTTTTGACCTCCATTTTACAGGGGACAGTAATTAAAGAATGGAGAGAGGCAACAGTCGTCCCAATACACAAAAATGGATCTAAAGCAGGACGTGAACAACTATAGGCCTATAAGCCTAACTTCCATTGTGTATGCTGACTGAACAGCGACATTTGTACTGTGATTGACAGTACAGTGACACAGCGACAAGTCGCTGTACTGTCACGAGGGACCCCCACACTGCTTTCTTGGGGTCTTGCACCTTCCTGAATCAACTCTGACTGGAGTTGATTATATGACTTCAAAGGTGCGGGGAAGAGCCTCCACATGGGGGCTCAGGAGGGAAACCCCCTTACAGAAACAAAGTTTATTTCAGATGGACTTATGTCGACCACAATTGCAGTCAACATAAAACCATTGCTGTAATGTTGATTGACAACTTTGTTGTCATACTGGCATGTGGATCCCTTCCATTGTGGGCAAGATAATGGAAGAGTTTGTCATAGATTAAATTATAGTACATATAACTGACGGTGTAAGAAGATATAAACCAGCTTGGATTTAAGGCAGGAAGATCCTGCCTGACATAGCTCTTATAATTCTTTGAGCCTGTTAGTAGTGCCTTGATGTAGGACTTCCAGTAGATGTGTTGTTTTGGACTCTCAAAGGCCTTTGAAAGCATGCCCATGACATTTTGATAAAGGAACTTCAGGACATGAAGATGACACTAAATCTAATTAAATGGATACACCGTGGTTACAAGGAAGAAGAAAGGATTTGCATAGCTGGACACTTGTCTTCATGGGTTGAAGTTATAATTGGAGTACCTCAGGGGTTAGTCCTGGGACCAACACTTTTGGAATATTTATCTCTACATTACAAACTAATAGTAGCTGCTGGAATTCAAAATTTGCTGATAATGTTAAGGTTAGGCGCAATTGTGGACAGTGAGGAGGCAATTAAAATGTTTCAAAGGGTGATAGATAGTATACTTGGAAGGTTACACAAACTCAAGTTCAACATGGATAAGTGAAAATAATGCACGTGGGTTGCAGTAACAAAAGGGCAGTGTATTACATGTATGGGAAGAGATCAAGGTAATGCAGAGAGAGAGACCTAGGAGTTATCACAACAAACAAGATGTCTCAGGATAGCAATGTAGGGAGGCGGTCAGTAGAGACAACAAGGTGAAGGGCTTTATTTTAAGAAACATAGTGAGCAGAGAAAAAGAGTATTAATTCCCTGTATAGCTCTTAGGCACACCCCACCTGGAGTACTGTGTGCAGTAGTGGGTGCCAGGATCTATCAGAATATCAAACTATTGGAAAGTGCTCAAAGAAAAGCCACCAAAAATATAAAATCTTTATCTACTAGACCCTATGGGAACGTGGTAGAACTAAACCTGTACTCTTTGGATTACAGGAGATTTACACTGTTAGAGCTGGTGAGGCAGTGACATCATCACATCACTCTTCTTGTCCACAAAATGGACCTCCACATCAAAATTTTAAACTATTTTTCTGTCTTACAGAACACATTTTCTAAATTTAACCCAAAAGTTTACATACTGGATCCTCAAAGTAACTTTTATAATAATTATATATAGAATTGTACATATTCTACTTAAGGTGCAAAGTATGCAAAACTATTTGCATATTTGCAAAAATAAAAGTACTTTCATGCCTGATATATACATTTTTCCCATAGGAAATAATGGGAAATGTAAAATTCAGTAACTTTTGAACAAATTAATATTTTTCACAAAACTTTTAAAGGCACATCCGTGAGGCAAAGGCTTTCTACCTTGAATATTTCAGACCACAATCTAAAGCTGTTTCTGAGATACAAGAGGACAAACAATGCCAAAAAGTGGTGCATTTAGGATTTTTGACACTGTGTCTCAAAACCACTCAATCGAAGTTATTAAGGTTCACAAATGTGGCTTTAACATAGAAGTTTGCACTCAACCCTAACTATACTGGCACTACCGCACCAGTACAATATACATATATATTCTCCCTTAACGTCAAAGACTCCAAAGACTGACAACATTACGACTTGTTAAAGGGAGAGCCCCATCAATCTTTTTTTCTCTTTGCCAGTGTAGTGTGTAGGCATGAACAAAGATTCTCTATCCTGCAGCCCCCTAATTTTATCCTAATTTAAATTTAAATTAAGTTGCTTCACTCTTTTCTGCCCTAGTGAGAGAACCTGTTTGACACCATTGCAAAGGACATACCCCACTCATAAAAGGAAACATGGGAGCTGATATCATGTATTTGCACATCGAAGGGACTGGGAGTAAACAAAGAGCTCCTAGCATGCAAGAATTAATCAGATAAATTACAAAATGTCACAAGCACCAGCACTACAACTGCATTTTTCCAACTCAGACACACTTCAAATAATAGAAAGCACTAGAGAACTTACCTTGAAAAGTTTGATGGCCAGCTCAAGACAAGAATACTGGGACTTTGGAAGACACACAGCAAAATTGACTGATAGTAGCACTTCTGCTCACTTGTGCATGTATGTGTCATCAACTCCCTTGATGCCCTGCATGAGTGGGGTCATAATCTTTGTAATGGATTCAATCAAGTTTTCACACCAAGGCAGGACATAGTAAAGCAACTTCATTTATGTTTAAATTAGGATGAAATTAGTGTGGTGTAAGAGAGGAATCACTGTTCATGCATACAAGCTACATAGGTATACAGAAAATAGGTTGAGGGACTTTCCTTTAAAGTTTTTATTTTTATGTTTTTGATATGTCTATTGTTAGTTGGTATTTCTTAGGGACTTAGTCATGCAGTACTCGATGATAACTTTTTATATATGCTGTATATTGATTGTCCCTTAACTCCAAAGACTGAAGGAGTTATGGCTTGTTAAAGTTGCAATGTTATCCTATGGGAATTTTCAGCAGAAATTCATGAAGGTCAGCTTCTTCTTGTAACTTCACCTTTGGTATTTTTAAGGTTTCTTATTTCTAGTCAGACAGAATAAGTTGAAGGAGCCTCTGCTGATCCTAAACATATTTTAAACATTGTTATCAGCTATTCTTAACATTTATGTATTTCCTTTACTCTACTTTAGTTACTCAACAGTACTTTAACAGTTAATCTTTATTTTGGATCCATGTTTATACCTTTTTGATACTTGTATTTTTCTCATTGTCTGTACTGTTTTCTGTCTGAATCTGTTTCACTCTTTCCTTGGTTTGGATTCTAGTTTATAATTCAGTGATCAGATGGAGTGTGGTCATCATGATGTTTGCACCCATGGCTGAGCCATCCATCTTAATTGACCTCAGTTTTTTGAGGAGTGCCCCCCAATGCCACTTTACCTCCTCTGCCCAATGCAGCAGCAGCAGCAGCAGCCGCCCCATCATCTGATCCTCAAACTGGGCCATGCCCACAGCAGCAGCAAGAGGACATTAGTGTTGCCCTGATTCTGGATTATCAGGAGCAGCAGCAGGAGGAAGAAATGGAGGGGAAGAACCTCCTGTTCCCCCCATTGTGGGTCTACCAGCACCAGGATCCTCTCTTCATGCTGCAAAGGAGCTCTCTATACGTCCAGTAGCAGCACCCCAGCACCCTTGCTGCTTATATCCCAAGTCCTCGCTTGTGTTTTTTTTTTCACCTGTGACCCTAGTAATCACAGTGTAGTTACTTGCAACATATGCATAAATGCATCTGCTGTGGTAGCAAGGGACCCTCATAGGTATTGAGGGTCAGAGGACACATCTTGCAGCAAATCACCAGGCCAAGTTGTAGGAAAAGCAGATGGTAGCAGCAAGCAGGGATCATGGCATGTCCATGCTGGCAACGGCTCATGGAAGGGAACTTCCCATGCCATGGTGGGGTGGCAGGCACACCCTGTGGAAGCAGCAGCATCCTCTGTTGAAGCTCAAGCTTCTCCTGAGGGTACACAGACAGTAAACAACAACAACACCACAAATGTTTATGTTTTTTAATTTTTTTACACAAAAAAATACAACCAGGATTTCAGAGTCTAAAAGGACACACATAAGACTCAACAATTCAGGTAATTGTAATAATGTTACTGTGTACACACAAAGTCTAGCTTCAGTCAATAAACAAAAATGAAATCAATATAATCAAACCACATTGACAAAAATAATTAATTGAAACACACCTAACTACTATAGAACCAAAATTTCAAACCTCAGAAAACAAGAAAACTAAGAGAGAAAAGGTTGTCATTTGTTTGCTGCTGCTAGCTACTAACATAGCTCCCCTCCACCACAGCACTGCTTCAAGACACACAACACAGAAAACTAAACTATGACTGTAAACAGGGATTCAAATACTGTAAACAGGGATTCAAATACTCCAATTTTGGAGTATTTGGCTTCCCAAAAGTAGGTCAAAACATTCAAAATAAAGGGGAAGTAAGTCATTGACTTCCAGATGTAAAACCATAAATTAGATAACTTCCATAATTGCAGGCAAATAAGTCAGAAATGATGGCTTTTTCTGAATGAAATCATATTTCACCACAAATGACTGATCTTTTCTAGAGTATTGACTTCTAAAGTGGGATCCTGAAAGTGTCCTGACTTCCAAAAAATTATAATGACTTACAAATTTCAACTCATGGAAGTTCTAGACTTCCACTAAAAATAAATTAACTAAACCCTTGGCTGTAAAGTAACTAAATCAGAAAAACTACCACACATAACGGAATTTACTCACCTGGTGAAGGTGATTAATTGAGCACTTTATAGTACTCTGCAGTCAGAAACTACTAGGAATATTCCCCATCCATTCTATAGATTGATGCATGATCCAATCAAATTCAAGCTGGCCTTGGGACAACCCTCTGCCCCATCCTAGCTTTTCCAGTGTTATACTTTCTTAGCAATTGGATGATACCTAGGCACAGAGAACAAGAATTCCTAAATAACAGCAATCCATCTAGTTAGTACCTGGTAGCCTTACATAACCCATGTGTGAAACACAATATCTCTCAGTCTGTGGTAAAAATATGGTTACTCTTTATTGCTGTAGTGCCAGATACACGCTACTTAATCTCAGTACACCTACAAATTAAAGTAATTCATTAAAACTCATAATACATTATTAATACTCAAGGTCAAGTCCTGCAAACTCCTGTGCTCATCTTAATGGATACCATCTGCTGTTCTGAGGGCTGCAGAGTACTATAAAGGGTACTCAAATTATCACCTTTACCAGGTGAGTAAATTCCATTATATCTTGTACCCTTTATAGTACTCTGCAGTCAGAAACCACTGGGATCTTTGAAACATTGTAACCATTATTAGTTTTTGGGGGTTAAGGCAGACTGTGTCCCTCGATTGAGTACCCCCTCTTAATACTGCCCTACCGAAGGATGCCCTTCTCATGGATGCCACATTCAGGCAGTAGTACCTGGAAAAGGTGTGTAGTGATGACCATGTGGCTGCCGAACAAATGTCAACTATTGAAACTTGACCTCTCTCCACCCACGGGCAGCCACTGCATGAGTGGAGTGAGCCTTGATGCCAGCAGGTGGTTCTTGGCCTGCCTCCTGTATGATTCTGCTAGAGTACAATTCAGCTACCTAGCTATGGTGTTCTTTGAGGCTGCTTGATCTGCCTTAATACCTGCAGTCAGGATAAACAACCTGTCTGATTTGTGGATGTCATTGGTCTTTGCAAGGTATACCCTCAACTGCTGGCCAACATCCAGTGGGTGTGGGATAACTGTTGTGTCATCTTATTTTTATTTAGAACTGGCAGTTGAACTTCCTGTCCTAAATGAAATGGGTGGCCACCTTTGGAATAAAGGACAGCACTGTTCTAAGAGTGATTCTGTCATTGTGGAAGGTCAGGATGGGCTCTATCTATATGATAAGGCTTGTAGTTCTCCTATTCTTCTAGCTGAACATATTGCTACCAGAAATATAGACTTCAGAGTACACCAGTAAAATGAGTACTGTTGGAATAATGGTCCCTGGAGGGCCTCTAGAATAATGTTTGGTTGCCATGGGGAACATGGGTTTCTAGCCCTGGGTTTAGATATTGTGACTGCCCTCAGAAGTCTAACCAAGTCTGGGTGTGATCTGATGGGATCTATCCCTGTTATGAACCCCTGATGGAGGAAATTGATGATGTTTGAACTCTGAGGGAGGCATGACTAAGGCGCTGCTTGCTCCATTATTCAGGAAGACAAGAATTTGTGGGAGCCTGGCTACTGATGGCAAAGTCCTTTCTCTAGGCACCACTTTGCTGAAGATTAGGCAATGTCTGTGGTAATGATGCATTAGTAGACTGTCTCAGTGACTGTATAAGTCAATCCACCACTCTGGGATGATAGCCCATGCTCAACAGCCTCTGATGCCTCAGTCATACAAGGCCATCAGTTTGACAGATGAGGGATTCAGATGAAGGACTGGTCCTTGGCTTAGTAGGTCCAGCCACTGTGGTAGTGGCATTGGAGAGTCTGCCGACATCACCTGAATCAGAGAATACCATGGCCTCCTGGGCCAGTCTGTGCTACCATCACCACCATTGCCCTTATGGTCCATATTTTGAGGCAAATCTTGTGAATCATTGTGATTGGAGGAATACATATGCCCTGCTGAAGGTCCATTGTGTTGACAGTGTGTCTATCTCCTGCACCCTTTGATCCTTGAACCTGGAGTGAAACCTTGGTAACTGTGTATTGTGTCTTGTAGCCATTAGGTCTACCTGAAGTGACCCCCACTTTTGTTGGATTTGTTGGAAAGCTCTTTCGTTGAGTTTTCATTCTGATTGACTTATTGTCACCCTGCTCAGCCAATCTGCTTCTATGTTGGACTTTCCTGCTACATATATTGCTGTGATTGACAGCAAATGTCTCTCTGCCCAATACAACACTTTCAGTGATTCTGCTATCATGGTCTTGCTGGAGTGTATCTCCCTGCTTTTGAGGTATGCCACCTCACCTGATTATTGCATCTCACCAGGGCTGCCTGTCTGGTGATTAGCAGGTGAAAGAACCTTAGCGTGAGGAAGTCTGTCCTCATCTCCAGGACACTGATTGGTAGTTTCACCTCCCTCATGGACTATAGACCCTGTGCTACATGATTGCAGTATGTTGCCCCCCTTCCCATCAGACTCATGTCTGTAATGAAGATGGCTGTGCTTGGGTTGGGTAGTGGCCAACCTTGCAGTAAGTTTGTTTTGTTTGTCCACTACTATAGCCCTGCTAGTATCTTGGCAGGTGGAGATACACAAACTTGGAAATTCTGGGATAATTGATCCCAAGTCTCTAAAAGATATCTTTGCAGTAAGCTCATGTGGTCTGGCACATGGGACCATGTCTATTCTTGCGGGTCATGCATCCTGGGATTTGTAGATAATCCCACACCACTCTGTTGGGCCTCTGAATGATTCTGTTGGCCTGTGTGCAATGTTGCACACCATGTCCTCTCTGGCATTACCCAGTCATACCATGGATCTATTGTCGCTTCTTAGTGGGAAAGGGACTGTGTCAGTGTTAACTGACTGTTCTCCCAGTTGATTACCCACCCATGTTCTTGGAGGCATTGCACTGCTAGGTTAGTGTTGAATTGTGCCTGTTCCACCTTTCTCACTCAGAGCAGCCAGTGGTCTAGGTACGGGATCACGTGTACCCTTTTTTTTTCTGGTGGGCCGCCAGCACTACTAAGGTCTTAATGAACACCCAGGGGGCTGTGTTCAGTCTGAAAGGCAAGCAAGTATACTGGTAGTGTTTTCCCTTTATGCTGAACCAAAAGTATTTTTGTTGTGCCCGTCATATCAGGATATGCACGCACGCATCTTTCAGATCTATAGATTTGAGATATTCCCCTGGTTGAATTGCTAGCAGGGTAGAATGCAGTGACTCCATTTTTAATTTTTTGCAGATCGCAAACTGGTTCAGGTATTTGAGGTCTAGAACTGGTCGCATACCCCCCATCTTTTTTGGGACCTCAAAGAATAAGGACTAGACTCTTGTGTCCCTCTCATCCTTCGAGACCATAGAAATAGCCCCATTTTTGAGCAGGTCCTGCATTGCTAGATTTATAGTTCGATTTTTTTTCCAGGCATTTTGGGGTAAGTAAGGTAAAGGTTCTTTGGGAGATCGATCTGCTTGTGAATTTGATGGTGTTCCCTTTGGTAATCACCTCCTTCACCCATTTATTGGACATTGTGTGGGCCCACTGACATGCAAATCCCTGTAGTCTTGCTGCAGCTGAGGAGGGGGACTTGATTTTGCCCTCATACCTTCATTGTTTTTCCCCTGGCTTTTGAAGTTGAGTTTGTATCCACGCTGCCATAGGACTTGCCAGTGTTGGTTTTAGTCTTGTTTCCATATGTTTTGTGCTGGAACTTTGGTCTCTGATTCCACTGTCTGGATCTTTGGGTACTGTAGTTTTGTGACATGTGTTTAAAGGGCTTGGCCTTAAGGTGAAAAATCTTATCTGATGGCAGGTAAATGTCCTTTTCCCCCTTAGTCGGCATCCCTCCTGACCTGTTTTTTAGGTAAGGGGTGAGACCTTCACTGAACAGGGCACCTTCATTGAAAGACAATTTCATCAAGGTGCTCTTAGACTCATTGTCCACTTGCCATAACTTCAGCCAAAGTGCTGACCTGGCTGTGTTGGCCAGTACCATTATTCTGATTTGAACCTCAGAATATCTGAGGGTGCGCCCATGATGTATCTAACAGCTTGTATAGCACATTCTGCCAAGTCTGCCTGAGGGGCACCTTCTGAATGAACTCAGTCAAGGATTCTGTCCACTGCTGGAGTGCTCTGATAGTGAACCAGATGGCTGTATCTGTGGCCTGTGATTCCTGATACTGTGAATTTTTCTTAGATATTCTTCTCTTTTTTGTCCTTGGGGTCTTTCAATGCCGCTGTGCTTTTGATCGGTATGGTTGTGCACTTGGAAAGCTCTGGACACGGGTTGATCTACTTTCGGGCCTTCCCCCAGTCTTCTCCTTGTGTCATGTAATGGATAATAGTTATGGACCATGTTCTTCTCTGGAAACCTTTGTCGGTTCTGTGAGCCATACTCTTTAGTAATAATGGTCTCTATGGTTTGCGGATGGGAAGTGTACCTTCTCTTCTGGTTCTCCATGATAACAGTGGGTCTTCTGATGTGGATGGCTGCTCAGATTTGCCTGCAATCCTGAGGGCTGCCCTCATCACCCTGATCAGCTCCTCTAAATTTTTGCCTTGACTCGCTTTTTGTCCAGGATTTCCTTCTCAGGTTCAGTAGGGGTCTCCATTGTGGTACTCTCCATAGCCTCCCTGGGTCACTTGGAGGGGAACTTGCTTCCTGTTGAGTCTAGGGTGCTTTCTTCAGGATCAGTGGTGGATTCCCTGCCTTCAGGAGTCGAGCAGTTGGAGTAGGAGTTGTGCTTGGCTTGCATCCAGGGCCAGTGGGGCCAATGGGGGGGCTGTCTCTGTCTGATACTTGCCCTTCTGAGCTTCTGGAACCCTGGTTTTCATTATCATGCAGAGTACACAAGTAGTGTCTCCCTTGTTGGCCTCTGGGAAAAAGATGGTGCATTCCCTGCATTTCCTCATGGTTCTGGTTCCTTTCTGTCGATCTGTGGAATTTAGGCAGAAACATTATATAAAGTATGTGCTGTCCATTATGCATTGCCATCAAAAATGAATAAGGCAGTGAATTTAAAAATTAGCCCCTTAATGTTCGTATCTGAACCCTGGGAAGTGGGGAGGATTGGTCTAGTCCAGTCTGTAGGAAAACCATGCTGGACAATGAGGGACGTTCTTTGTCCCAATAGACCTCCATTGATTAGTATAATTGGGGCTGGTGTTATTATACCCAGGTAAGATGGCCACCAAAATCTTGTGATGTAGGGTGAGATTTGGAACAGCCCTATGCCCAGCAATATAACAGTCCACAACAAGATGACTGCCATAATCTCATGGGAGTGCCCCATGGGATCTGCAAGTACTGGGCCTATTTTCTAGAGTTCAAGTCTCGTGAGACTCCTGAGGCTTCTGAGATACAACAGGTAGAGATCCTCAGTGACCACAACTTGTGGTGTGGTTGCATGTGTCTCAGGGTGGACAGCGATTCCTGCTGAGTCCAACAAGGAGTTATTTATTGCTGTTTGTTAGAGGGAGTTCAGGTGTGTGGCTGTAGGCTAAGATGGCCATGGATCACTCAGTGGGTGGAGTAGCAGCAAGGCTGGATCAGCAAGACACCATTGAAGAGCCTGTGGAAGTGAGAAACTGGAGCATCTTGAACTGCTGGATCTGGTGACTACCAGTTGACCAGGAAACATGATGGTGCCCAGACTCTTTTATGTTGAGATCACCATGACTGGAAGCTGCTGTAGGTTCCCTAATCACTGGTCAGTCATGAATGGTTCTTGATGGACCTACTGGGAGGCTATAGCACTGATATCATGCTCCTGGAGGAATCTCATTTGCTAAAATGCCATACATATTGGCAGTGTTTAGGGTTGGCATGTTGCTCCTGGAGGGACTAGTCTGAACCCCTGTTAGTGGTAGGTTGTGAGTCGGCTATGTGGAGTTGTCAGAAGCTTGCCTCCGGTTGGGTAGGAGTACACTGGAGGATCCCTGCTCAAACAATTCATTATCTTGTTACTGTCCCTTTTTAGAATCAAATGCAGATGACTAGGCAGTTATCTTTCCATTTTTTTTGTATGTCTCTGACTCCTAGACGTGGTATAGACACAACTTTTAGGTTAAAGTTAATCTGGCTAAGCTGTTAGTTTGCACTTTTGGTGGCTACCAGGTATTTGTTAGTTGCTAAAAATAAATTGAGGAAAGGGTGCTGTACCTGATAGGTTGTGCTGAATGATATTGGTTGTTGGGAGCAGACTTGGATCATGACCAATCTCTCTGGATGCATGAAGCAAACTGGAAAGCTAGGATGGGACAGAGAGGTTGGCCCAAGGCCAGCTCGAATTTGATTGGATCGTGCATGCAACCTGTAGGATGGACAGGAATATTCCAGTGGTTTCTGATCATGGAGTACTATTGGTATGAGATATATTTGGTAACCTAGAGGTACAAGGCACACTAGACAATTTAGGGACTGATTTGGTGGAAAACAAAACTGCATGTTTGAAGCTCTTTAAAAGTTTTTGGGCACAGAGATTCAGAGCACACTTATCAACAATTCTGTCTTCATAAGACTGCATTGGATTCAGCCACACATGGCAATATATCTCGTTGCAGCACCATATGACCTCACATCCCATGGATCATTGCAAATTTCCCTTAGGGGCACAATCCTTAGGCAAAGTTACCAAATTCACCATTTGCAAAGTTCTAGCTGTAAGGCTAAGTTGAACTTTACCTTATGGATTAAATTTGCAAAGTTTGGCAAATTCATAAATTTCTTTGCAGAACAAAGTTTTTTAACTTTGTCCACCACTAACTGGGAGTTGATCAATGAGCGTAAACAAGCAAGTTTTTTTAGTGTGGTAACATCAGTATGGTGGGAAGTCTGTTTCTCACTTTTAAAAAGAAAACATGAATCAAATTCACACTGCTAGGTACATAAGCAGTCTCTACAGCATGTGAACAATCATTACATGCATTTTTTAAACTACAGACACTTTGAGGCCTAAGGGGTTGACAGTGCCCCTTTAGAAATCCTATACTAAACTAGTTTGTCAAGTCAAGCTCTATTATTTTTATTATGCATTAAAAACATAGTAGCATACACAAAACACAATTAAAATCGAAGGATAAAAGTATCCAGATGAACAATTACATTGCACCAGAAGGAATTTATACCAGACAACAGATTCAAGAATTAAATAGTAAAAGGAAGCTATGCAGTACATCAGATTTTCTGTATATGCCACGCCTGAATAGCAAGAAGCTCAGGAAAAAATCAATGCTTTATGATCAGTGAAATTTTTTTTAGTAATTTCCTCAGAATTCTGACCCTGCATTTCTCTCAGAAATGGATATAACTATTTTTCTGTAGCCTGACTTAAATTTGGGCCTCTACAAAACGTAAGAAACAGTCAGTCTAATATTCTGATTACATTTAAAGGAGACAGATACATTTAAATTGTGTCCATACCTGAATAAAGTGTTGACTATTATTACCCAAAATTTCAAATCTAAGTTTAGTAATTGCTTCATTTTGGAGAACTTAATTCACAAACTTTTGATAATAGCCAAGTCCAAACTGGCCTTTCCCTGACTTGTATAGTATATATGCATAGATACATAGACAGTGTCGGCAGATAGGGGCCTATGGCCCACCCAGTCTGCCCATTTGAGCTTGTAAGTTCAGTTTATGTTTTCCAAGAAGTATGTTGCCCCTTACCCCTGACCTCCAGAATTCCTTTATGTCTATCCCATGCATTCTTAAATCCCGTGATTGTTTCAGCCCCCACCACTTCCTCTGACAGGGTATTTCACTTGTCCACCACCTGTTCTGTGAAGAAATTCTTCCTCACGTTTCCTCTGAATCGTCCTCCCTCCAACTTCATCCCATGCCCTCTAGTCCTGGAACATCTTTTTCTCTTAAAAATAGTGTATTCCTGCACCCTGTTCCTCCCTGTAAGATACTTGTATGTCTCTATCATATCCCCTCTCTCCCTCCTCTCCTCCAGGGAGTACATGTTCAGTTCCTTCAACCTGTCCTCATTGGACTTGTGATGCAATCCATGCACCATCTTTGTTGCCCTCCACTGAACCTTCTCTACCCTATGTCCTTACTTAGGTAAGGTCTCCAGAACTGCACAGTGTACTCCAGGTGGGGCCTCACTAGTGTCTTGTATAGTGGAATTATGACCTCCCTTTTCCTGCTGGTGATGCCCCTGCCTATGCATCCCAACATCCAATTTGCTTTACCTGCTGCCTTGTCACACTGTTTCCCTGCCTTGAGGTCATCAGAGATGATAACCCCAAGATCCCTTTCCTGCTTGATGCGTACTATATCCTCACCCCCCAACTGATATATTGTGCCAGGGTTTTTGTGCCCCATATGCATTATCTTGCACTTCCTTGCATTGAATTTCAACTGCCAAACCCCTGACCATTCTTCAAGTCTCTGAAGGTCCCTTCTCATTCTGTCTACACCCTCTGGTGTGTCTACTCTGTTACAGAGCTTTGTGTCATCAGCGAACAGTGAAATTCTGCCTTCTAGGTCCTGCGCAATGTCACTGATGAAGATATTGAATAGGACCGGTCCCAGCACTGATCCCTACATACACAAGTCATGCATATATCTAAAATTGGCTTCTATTGCATTGTCTCAGGTTTTCCCAAGAAGAGGCTTACACAGTAGTGGTGGGTGCTCAGATCAGCAATTAGTTTATTCTTTTATACAGCCCCCATATATCATCACTTTCTTAAATCATATTTACAACTTGAAGACCATTGGTTCCCCAAAACTTTCCAATAATCTTCCTAATTTGTATACATCATTTTTATGCTTGTATCCTTTTCATTTACACCAAAAGTTCCAAACATTGATTTTCTTTCTTATGTATTCCTCTTTCTTCATCTTCTCACCCCCCAGACGTAGAACTTGGGGGGGGCCCTTCTCCTTCTTCTTGGGAGGCAATTGTGTGACACCCATTACTGTATCTTTTCTCTTCTTTTCTTTGTTCTCTACCTGTGTGTGCTCTCCCCCTCCCCTCTTGGCAGCTCTTATACTCTTTTGGCCACTAGGCTGTCTCCAGCCTGCATTGGATGATGGCCTTCCCCCCCTCTCCTGGGACCACTTCCTGCTAAGCCAAGCACCTTCTCCAGTCCTCAATGCTCCCCATGGTCTCCGAGTTAAATAGGGTGACCCCTATGTCAGATAAGTGTACCCCGTCTGGCTTGTAAAATTCATCCTCCCATTCTTCTATGCCCCTCCTAATGACCCTTTCCCCGTGTGCTATGAACCATATACCGACTCTTCTGTTCATTTTTCTCTTTACCCTATCCATTGTGAGGTGGTTATGTGCATGTCTCCGTACCCTGCAAGGTACCATGTCTGACCATGACAGGGTTACTTGTGGCCACCATTTCTTTATTATACTGATGTCATATTTGATTTGTAGAAAAATGTCCAGCCATGGCCTGGACCCAATGTCATTGCCTCCTAAATGTATGATAATCATGTCTGGTGGTGCCCGTCTTTCTCTTAGGTCTCTTAATGTTGGGAGCAGCTGGCCCCACTTCATGCCCCTGATGCCCTGCCATGTCACCCGGCATTGTCTGGGGTCCTGATATAGTTGCCTGCTCCCATCCTTTTTGATGCTCTCCTTTCTGCCCAATAAATGTCAGAATATCCATATGTCCATACCTCGAGCTTCCACCCTTACCTGCCGAAAGATTAAAGCATGTGTGATTAACGGGCTTTACCTGTTGTTAATGCTCTCTACTGTGTCTATGTCTCATTCCCTTTTCCCTTTATCACGTTTCTCAATGGCCCCTCCTCAAACCCGCACTTCACCTATGAATAGAAAATGGGGAGATATGGTTAGTCATTTGCTCAGTGGCCTGGCGTATCGTTTATAGCAACTGGACCTCCAACATCTGGCACCCTGTACTTGTTCAACTGACCCTCCTGCTGCCGCCAGCTGAAACGCCCGCCCAATTTGAAATTAATGTGAGGAAAAGTTCTTGGGGTTCCCCCAGGAATTACACACATTTTTTAAGAATCACTGTCCCTTGATAGCCTGTGGATCTTTTCCCATCCTTGTGGATAAAGAACTGCCCAGTTTGTGCAGGACACACTGTAGCGTAGGCCCACAGTGCCCTGACTGGGCAGCTAACTGACCCACTGCTTCTTTTGAGCGTTATCTGGGCCCCCTCATCTTCTTAATCTGTGTTTGATTTCCTGATCCATATGTTAATTGTGTCCCCTGCCATGTAACGTCGTCTTGTTCCAATCCTCCCCATGCCCACCCTGTTGTGTCCTACTGCCTTGTTCACCTTTAGAGCCATGCTACATGGTTGTGAATATGGCTAGGAACAATAACTTTTCAAAGTCTGTCTTGCATATGGCTACCATTGCTTTGCCCGGTCCATCCATCAGGCTTTGTGACACTGGCCTCCTTTCATCCCTTGGTTTGTCCCCAGCCTGCCCCATCCTTGAACCATCCATCTTGCTAAAATGGTCTTCGCCGGGTCCTTCCATTGCCTCAGGTTACAAACTAAGCTAATGGCTGCCAGGCGTGCTCCTATAGTAGCCTGCACCATTTCAGTTTTCCATTGGTGTAGTATGTATTTACCCACTTGATCAGCTGTGACTTGCCCACTTACCTCCATGCGCTGTAGTTCCCGAAACTCTGGAATGTTCCCCAAGTCCCTTCATAGGCTCTGGGCATCCTGGTGGACCAGGAGTTGCAAAACAGGACTTCAGCTCCTTCCAGCCAACTTCCGATATATCCTCTGGTATTGGCATCTGTTGTGCCTCTGCCTTCAGTGCTGAGGCCGGAACCTGTCCAGCTGCAGATGGGAGGGCTGTCAGCTATAGTGTTTGGATCCCCTGTATGTGCCTAGCTCTGAATGTCATGTTAAGCTTCAAACTCTGCAGTACCAACTGCCTCAATACCCTCAGCACTGGTCCGGTCAATGCCCTCTTGTTGTTGAGGACATCCACTACTGCTCTATTGTCACACCAGAGTCTCTTTGTGGTTACACAGCTCGTGCCCTAATACTAATGTGCATGCCCATATTGGCATGACTTCTAGCAGGGTGATGCCCATTGTCAACCACAATTATATCCAGCTCCACGCCATGCTTAGAAAAACATTTTCCTTTACAGTAGCCCCCATCCGGAGTCCCCGTGCCATCTGTATAAAGCTCCAGGTCTGTATTAAATACCCAGTCATCTTACCAAAAGGAAGTGCTATTGAATGTTTCTAAAATGTTTCCCATATTCTCAAGTCCTCCCTAGTTCCCTGGTGACGTCCCACCCAGTGGTGTGGCTTTGTCCCTCAGGTGGCATGTGCCATTCACCTGGTGAAGGCTCTCCTGGCCGATGGCCCGCACACAAAACTGAGATGTCCTATCAGTTGCTGGACCTGTTTAATTGTTTCCTTCTTCCTTCTCTATGTTCCCTTAGGAGCCCCTCAGCCTATTTACTTTGGTTTCTAGCAACCTAAGCACCATCTTTTGTGCATCTATTTCTATGCCCAGGAATTATATGATTCTGCTCAGCCCCTCAATGTTGTCTGGCACCAATGAGACCCCAAGTGTTTACAGAGTGCCTGAAACTCTGTGCAGTGCCTCAGTCTCTTCTCTCCCACTCCCAATCAGCAGGAAATCATCTATGTAGTATATCACTGTCTTATGTCCAGACCATCTTTGAAATGTACCCTGCAGGCATGTGCTAAACAGTTCAAAAGAAGCACAGGCCATGGAGCAGCCCATGGGCATGACTTTGTGGAAGTAATATTCCCATTTAGCTTAAAGCCTAACAGGTCCCAGTCTAGCAGGCAGACTGAAAGGAGCCTGAAAGCTGCATTTGTTGGTCTTTGCTAGCCATGCCTGTGGTATTGCCTAATGATTTCCACTGCTTCCTCTAGAGTGGCATAAGTCACCTGGAGTGTCTTTCCTCGATGTAATAATTTACTGACTCCCCTCTGGGAACAATAGATGGTGTATCACCCTAAATTCCTCTTGTTTTTTCGTAGGCACTAGACCTAGTGGTGAGACTCTCAGGTTGTCAAATGGGGGTGCCTGGAAAGGACCCTCTATCCTCCCTGCTTCCTTCTCTTTTCTAGTTTCTTCCTCAGTATCCCTTCTTTCCCCTTCACTTAACCTAAGTTTTGCTTTCCTGGTATTCCCTAGGACTTGACAATGTAGGCTGAAACCCTCCTTAAACCCTTCAATAGTTTCTGTGCTGCAATTTGTGTGCCACTTCCCAATTCCTGATATTGATTGGTGTCTTTGCCATGTTAAATATCTGCCCCCAGTCTACTAGGTTTTGTCTTAATATCTGCTTCCCCTTCCCAAAACCTCCCACCTCTTGAAACCCTGGCTCCTGTCTGTCCCCTGAAACCTCCTTGGTCCCTCGAAGGACTGGTTGTTGTTGCCCTGTGTCCCATTGAGTTGCCCCATGGCCACAGTTTGTCCTGCATCTCAAGGCAGGGCGAGTCCCTGCATTTGGAACATGCTTGGCAGAATCTACATTGTGGCCAGAAGCAAAAGGCCTGATTGTATCCCCAGGAGCATTTCTGTATTAATATGGCCTTCCTTGCCCCTTCTCCATCTGGTGTGGACTGATACATGACATAATCTGTCCACAGATCCAGCTGTTTGCGTCCCACCTAACGTCTCTGTAGGTGACCAACCTTTGTCCGAAAAACTCATCGTATATATCCACTCAACCCTTCTTTTTGCTTTCTCTCCTTATTATTAGCTGATAGGTTATCTAGGACTCCCAACTCTGGCTTTTTCTAACACTATTGTTGCATATGTAGCAAAGCCAATGGACTAACTGTCCCAAGTCTTGCCTTCGTGAATTTGTCTTCCTCTTTCTTCCCCAGCAGGACTACTGCTGCTGCCATCTCCACCTTTCTGATGCTCTCCTTTCGTATACTTCATCACTGCTCCTCTACTGACCAGTGCGAACACATCCACATATTGTCCCTTCCATATCTTTTCTTTTGTCTCTATGGGGACGTGTTCACCTATTCTCATCCCTGGTGCAGCTATGTCTCTAGAGCCCCTGGCAGTGGTTTAGTTCTGGTGTGGTCCCCACACCTGCCCTTCTTCTTTCTTGTTTTGATTCCCCAATACTTTTCCAGTTGTCCTATCCCATCTTGCCCCATAGCCATAATCATTTTCTCTACATATTCCTGTATGCTGCTGCTCACATTACCTGGTGTTAGGCTTGGTGGTTGCCCTTCTGCTCCTGGGGTCTGTCCTTCCGATGGGTTTGGTGTTGCTGGTACTGGTCCAGGTGTCTCAGGCAGCAATGGGGTGATTGGTATGGGAGCTGGGACCGGAGGGGTAGCTGGTATAGGGGTTGGGGTATCTGGCCCCGGTCTGTCTGGGCTTGCCGGTCTGGGAAGAGGCCTTTTTGGGCTAGGCAACCGGGCTGTCCTGCATCCCCTGCCACTGCTCTCCCCCTTCCCCCTTTCTGTTTTCCCCCTGGTCCCTGTGTATCCATGTCCTTTACCAACTCCCATACTTTATTGGCCCTTTCTGCCAATTCGATGATGGCCTTGTGAGCTTCCTCCTTGGTTGGCTTGCTCTTCTTAGGTGCTATCATCACTACTCTTGGACCTGCTCCTCAAACCAAACAGTTCCTTTCTGTCTTTGTCATTTGTTGCACCCACTCCCAACCCCCCCATTTTGTCCTTTTTCTCCGTAGGAACCAACCTCTTCCCTGTCTGTCGAGAACCCCATTGTCCTCTGGCCTTGTCCCTAAGTTACTCCCAACTTTCTTTCTGGGCCTCCTTGTGCCCCCCAAAGCACTCAAAATGCCAGCCACACAATTTTTGGTCTATTCATTCCTTGCACTCTGTGTTTCACCCTCAAATCCTCCCTGGAACCTCCTCGCTGCCCTGTAATGCCGTGCTCCTGTTTTGCATACCCACTATCCTTCTAGGTCATCCTTGCACTGTTCATGCCCTGTCTGGGCCTTGTTCTGGTGTAACCCACCTCCCATGGCCTGCACGAAAACCTCAGGCTGTATTCTGGCCTGCCTCCCATTTGGCTTAACCCAGCACTGGGGCCTGCATTTTACCATGGGGCTGCTGTGCTGCATGATACCAGCAATCTCCCGGATGGCTACCCTCCCACCCGAGTCCTCTGCTCATTATGTCTGCTATCCCTTTGTGGCCTCATGGTGAACCGCGGTAGCAATGCCATTCCCCACAGAGCTGGGTGCACTCGCCCCATAATGCAGACCCTTTAAACCTCTTTTTTCTTTATCTGGCAACCCTGTCCCTTTTGAGCCCTTTGTTTCTTCTCTGCTCACCCACTCTGGGCCTACCTGTTTCTCCTGCTCGCCTGATGCTGGGCCTACCTGACCATGAGGTGGCACCTGCTGTACCCCAGCCACATTGCTGCTGCCATGCATCAACTGGGCTATGCTGCATCCCTTTATTTTGTCCAAATTAAAAAAAACTTTTTCTTGTTCCCTTTTCATCGCCTTCTAAAACTTCCTTACCTGTAGTCATTTTATCCCATCTCCTTCCCCACAGCCATCTCTGTCTAAGCTCCATATCGCCCCCAAGGCCATCTCTGCTGGCTTCCCATTGGCCTACCTGTGTGTGTGGTTTTCACACCATGCCCCTGCTCTAAACATGGTTGGGTTGTATCTGCCACCACCAAGGCTGCTTCACGTGCAGCTCAGAGCTAAATCACACTGGTACCTCTGGTACCTATGACCCAGCAACCAGACAGCCCACCTAGTACACTGGCCCTAGCAACAACTCTCCCAGACTTAAAATAAGAACCCACCTCACACCCATGTGCCCCTACCCTCAGCACCCATCCCCAGGTTCACTCTCCCACTGCCTACCCTGGCTCCTTGGGTGGCTAATCACCCTGCCCTCCCAGCCTTGCAGACCCTGCCCATCCCCTGCTCCCAGACAGCCTCCTCCCACCGCCAGATACCCGCAGCTCACCTGTCACTGCCCCTAACCAGAGCCATGATCCTCCCCTATTACTACTTTCCAGGCAATATACATCTCAACCCAGGCTACCCTGACTTGCCCCAACTGGGACTGCGGTCTCCGTGATAGCCTCTATGAATATATGCAGCATACTCAAAAATTTGATTCTCCAATGCTGGGCCATGCTGCATAAACCAGATGTCATAGCTCATGGAAACCTGGCTATCAAAATCCACCCCCACCACTTTGTCTCACTACCTGGATACACCCTATACCGAGAGGATCGTAGGCAAATGTGGGGAGGCTGTGCTATCTATACCAGGGACTCACTTACTGAACTAGCACCCCTGCCCCAGCTCTTGTAAATGGGGCACAGGCCCTCACCCTTAAACTTATGCCGACGCACCAGGGCCCCTATATCTCACTACTGCATACATTCTCCCTAAAAACCAAAATCTGGCAATGTTATCCTTAACCGATTATCTTGCCACCCTCCAACACAAGGTCGATCAAATCCTTGTGGGGGACCTAAACGTGAACTGGCTCAGTGCCTCCTCCTCCACTACCAGGGACACCTGTGTGGCTATGGATCTGACACAACTCATTTCCCAACCCACTAGAATGAACACTAAGAGAGGTAGCAGTACCCTTCTAGATGTAGTCATCACAAACCGCCCTAAAAAAATCCAAGATATCCAGGTCCTCCCGGACTCACTTAGTGATCACTCACCTATCCTATTCCATTGGACGACCCCCACACCCCAACTTAAAGCCCAATCCACACTCTGCCGGTGCCTCAGGCCTGGTGGGCTAAAAGTCTCAAACGACTCCTTGCCCAGATAAATTGGTCACCCATACAGCATGCGCCAGACATAGATACTGCCCTCACCTTCTTCTCCCAAACTTCAACAAAGCCTGTGACATCTTCTCCCCCTACTGGAACCCGAACAAAAGCTCAGTGCGCCTGGGTTACCCTGCCCTATGTCAACTGCTCAAGCACAGGGATAACCTATGGCACCTTGCCACAGAAACAGGCCAGATAGCTGACAGACAGGCATATACAACGGCATGGAACAAGTGCACCTGGGCTATCTGTAAGGCAAATGCTGCCCATTACCAGACCATGCTCACTCCTCCTGGGGTGTGTGCAAACTTTCTGGGACAACGTTGAACAATTGAATGGAGTGCGCAGTCCCTCCACCATCCCAGATCACCATTGACAGCACTACCTCGACTGATCCGGCTTTCATAGCCAACTTCCTAAACACAACCTTCACGGACCTTAGCTCAGTCCTCCCGAGTAATTTCTTTTGACCCCGCCCTCCCTACCGGCCTCTGCTATCCAACGTCCTTGTTTTCACTATGCAGGTTAACTGGCCAGGAAGCCAGACCAGACCTGCTCAAAGCATTAAAGAGCAATAGTCCCGGCAGCAACTCCCTGGACCCCAGCATTCTCCGTCGGGTGCTTGCTCCTCTCGCCACCCTTCTCAACAAATACCTCTGCCTGGGGCAATTCCCATCTGCATAGAAAACGGCCATAGTTACGCCCATACACAAAGGTGGTGACATGTCCACTGCAGGGAACTACCGACCTATCTCCATCCTCCCACCCCTCTCCAAAGTCCTTGAAAAACTGGTGGAAAGCTGGTGGCCATGCAAATCACTGAGTACCTAACCAAATACAACATCCTCTGCCCAGAACAGCACGGTTTCTGTGCAGGCACAGCACTGCACGCACTAATTAAGTTTTCAAACTCACACTCCTCCTGGATGCCAGCTGCCCAGCCGGGACAGTGTTTGTAGATCTCTCAAAGGCCTTCGACACTGTCTCCCACCCCCTCCTGCTGGATGCCCTCTCCCGCACTGGCCTCTCTACTGGGCTGATCTCTTGGTGCACTAGCCACCTATCTGACCACTTGCAATGTCAAAATCAACGGGACACTTTCCACAACCTGTCCCACCCACTCAGGTGTCCCCAGGGCTCCATCCTGGGACCACTACCTTCTCAATCTTCCTTACCTCACCCAGTGCGGCACTGGTAGAATTCTGCTGTATGCAGATGATGCCATCCTCTTTGCCACCCACCTAACCCTAACGCCTTTAGGACACCTTATAAACCTCCTTTAATGACGCTGAAACCTGGGTTTAAAGAGCACAGACTTGTCATCAATCTCTAAAAACTAAAGCAATGCTCTTTTGCCCACCCCCAAAACAAAGCCAGTAACTTCCGTCTCCACATCATCCCCAGCTCCAAACAACCCCTTGAACTAGTCCACTTTAAGTACCTAGGGTTTCTTTCTATGCAGCCCTCTCCTTCCACACCACATTGATGCACTTGCCTCTGCTACGAGTGTGTGGCTAGGTATCCTCTACCACTATAAAAACTGTCTTCCCCGTTGCCCCTCGACTAAGACGTTACTTCCTCAATACTGTCCTGGTGGACTACGGCCTACCTGTATACGGTGCTGCTGACTCGACCGCCCTCAGTAAAATCCGTCTTATCTGAATAAGGCATGTAGGCTTATTACAGGGGCCCCCAGGCTCTCTCACATGCCGGCTATATGACATGGCAAGGCTGCTTAATCTAGACTGAACGACTACCACCAAACCAGCCTCATAACAAAAACTCTCTTGGTTATCCCTCCCAGGCTTACAGCAGCCTCCATCCACTGCAGCTCAACCACTGGTTTACACCGGACCTCTTGCAAGGCCACCCTTCTGATCCTAAGAACCAGGACAAGCCATGGACAGAGGTCCTTCTGTTACAGAGCCCCATCCTGGTTTAATGTGCTCCCTCCGCCATCTCAGACACTCCCACAATCTCCACTTTCAAAACTGCACTGCAGAACTAGCTATTTAATACTGTAAACTGCACCTGTCACTAGTTGTGACTTAGTTTATGACTTATACTGAACAAAGCTCATATAAGCAGCACCTTTGTAACAAGACTGGTTTTCTCGCCCTACAAATGTCCGCAAATATATGTGATTGTCTTTTACTACAACTTGTAACTGTGTGATGTATCAATGAATCTGTAATGTAATGTATTTGTCCTCAATGTGATGAGGTACCTTTGGAAATGAGCCTCTTGCTCAAAGGTTGTAAACTGATGCACAAATAAACAAATAAACAAACTTGAAAACATTCCCTCCCCATGACTTTTGCCTGGACAGGAACACTGTCAGTGCCATAACTGTTTGTCCATCACAGAATTTGACCAGACAGTCAGAATTCTTTTGGGGGGGGCTGTGCCCGCAGCACCCCCTGTAAATTAATATAATCAACTCTGAGGTCACACAAATATTGTAAAAAAAAAAAATATTTGAGAAGCAGACATTCAGTCTGCAGGTGTGACCATGGAAATTTTAACTTATTTAGAAATCTACATGGCCAAGCAGGCTGTGGGGAACCCAACCCCTGCTCTTATCTCAACCCTACTTAACTGCCATCCTCATGATCCACCACACTAACCACTATGCTATATGGGAACTGCTGCACAAGATGCTTCACCCTCTACCTTATAGTTGCAGACAGCACGTGGTCTGAGCAGCACCACGAAAGTAACAATGGCTGTACTTCAAGCGCATGATTCCTCATCTGCACACACTTCCACTGCAAGGTGTCCACCATGACACCTGCAGCAGAAAGTGCAAGTGAGTCTTTTCACTCACTATACTGGTGATAATGTGATGCTGGGGAAGTTGTCCTCAGGAATAATGGCACTGTGTGAAGAGAATAAAGACCACAGACTTGGTCATTGGCTACTAGTGCACCCCACAAGTGCCATTATTCCAGAGAACAACCTCCCCAATATCACAGTATTGTTTTATTCTAAGGCCACATAGCCTGAGACTGTGATGAAATAGCAAAATCTGATGAGCTGCAAAATATGATAATAAAGCAGCTCCTAACCAGACAGGGGACTGTGGCTATGCCCAGATGGTTGTGTCCAATTTGGAGGGTAATTACAGAGTGGTCAGCTACATAACATCTATGCTTTTGTTCCCCAATTCATGGACACTTTTGCAGAATCTGGACAGCAATGCGTAGCTCTATTTTCTGCAACTGTACTGTACTGACAAAGCTAAAAACTTCATCCAGTGTGCAGTGCACTATGGCCATTAGCAGCATTTCTCTCAGTGTGTCAGCATTTCATGTCTACCACATAAGATTCTTTTAGCCTAATCACTGGGACCTTCTACAAAACCTAGGCCACTTTTGGCCTGCGGAAATGGAGTAAATTATATCAGTAAGACAAATGGTGACTAGAGCTGATGCAGCAGACACACGTTTGCAGATTTAAAAAAAAAAATCTACATTGCTTTGTCAGTATAATGCAATTAAAAAAATACCTTTGAAAACCATATTCACTGGTGCATATACAGCAGATAAATGAAAACAACACTGCTCTCTTCAGTTTTCATCAATGCGTTTCCTTACAATAAATAAATGTTATCACATTTTTATCAGGACTGTAATTCTGTCTGCTAGCTTTACTGTTCTCCTTTTGATGAACTGCTGTAAAAATAGGTTGATAAAGTGAACCAAAATGTCAACCTAAACATTCCCTTCAAAGAAGTCTACACACATAAAAAATCCTGCTTCCACTTCCAGCTAGGCTGCAAAACTATCCATTATTTTCACCCAGCTTCCTGAAGTCACATTCATGCCGTTCTCCAGAAAATGCTAAGTAAACATGGAAGTGCTCATACCTGAGGGCTCTTGCAAAGCCTCTTCCAGGAGGAGTTTGTTGATGGCAGGCATCTTGATTTGCAATCCCTTCCTTAGTCATTTAGTCTTTTATTGGCTTTGTGTTTGAGGCCGAGCGAGCATTGTGACACGTATTGTTTGCAGCTGCTGTTGTGCATTGCTCGCCTGAGTCAACCACTCAGCAGAAAGCAGCTGCTGCTCTCAACAAGGCAAACCCATCCACCCAACCACAGTCACTTCTTCTAAAAATATGTTGCAGCAAATGCAGTCTTGCCAGATATGCGAGATGAAATTAGATGCAGAAGCAGAGCGATGTACTCCCATTTTCAGCTTCTGATGGCTGCCTTTACCAACATGGTAGTAAATGAGATCTGCTCATGTGCTGTCTACTCATGTGGCCATGATGATAAAGGCAGCTATCGCCCGCAGTTGTGGAAGAAAAGTAGTGCCCTCAAGAGGGCTGTGTTTATGCGGCCCTTGGAAGGGAAGGGCTGCATAAACACAATGAGTGGAACTGTGTTTAGCACTATGGAAGCACACCAGCCAGCAGTCTGGTCACGTGCTTCCACAGTGCTTTTACAAAACTAATGTGATATAACAGTCTGCAGAGCTCCACCCATGCAGCCATAAAAAGGAACAAAAGATGTAAAATGTAAAACAAATAGGGTTTTTGCTTCTCAAAGTACAATAGTTTGTCTATTGCATTTAAAGTAATGTAGGACTCTAGAACTGATAGCGCAGAACTGTTCAGGTGCCAGTAGAGGGTCCCTGTTCTGTATATGTTGTTTTGTGGAAATCCTTTAGGTTACTCCCCACCAACCCCCTCCCAGCAACACTAGAGTTTTTATATGGGTTTCAGTGGCTGAGGCTTTCTGAAAACTACCAGTGTGAGCAATTGAGCATGTCTATCACAGCAACCAAGTGTGCATCTTATTAAAAGATCTTCAGCGGTCATGAACAAGCTGTTTTATTTTGTGATGAAAAATGTTTTAACTTTAATTAAAACCACTTCAGGAGAAAGTCTGTTGGTGCTATGTGCAGTACCTTTCTGGTGGGGTGGGTAGATGAGCAGAGAGTGAGCAAGCTCTCAGGTGCTGACCTGCAGGGGTAAGAACATCAGCCCGGATTTTCAAACCGCGCCAGGCTGTGGCGCAAGCCTGGGCGCAGCTCAACTTTGTTGGCAGGGGTGTGGCCTGGGCGATATTCAACGGAGCTGCGCTGAGGCGCAGCAGCTTTGAATATCACACCCTGGCCACCCCCACTGTGCATGGCGCAGTGGCACTGTGCCAGCACAAGTGGCCAGAGTGGAGCATGGAGATGCGCTAGCGCAAGTGCCATTGCGCCATGCACAGCACCTGCGATATTCAAAAAGGGACATGCAAATGAGACTATAATTTATGCAAAGTGCACAGGGGGACATTTGCATCTCATTATGGCCCCATTTGCATGCCATTAGCATGCAGGTGTGCCGATCCCCAACGACTTGCACCTGGCGCCCTGCCAGGCAGCAGCCATCGGGGACTGATGCTCCCTGCAGCTCAATCGTGGGGATTCATGTAAAGAACCCCCTGTCCAATATCCCTGGTGGTACAGTGGACCGCTACTTGCCCAATTGTGGGCATTTGTCTTGAAGATAGCCCCATCCTATAGCCCTGGTGGTCCAGTGGATTGATCGCTGCCTGATTAAGTGGCAGGCCCAACTCATAACAGCCACCACTTCTGGTGTTCAGTGTACCCCCTTCCAACTCGGGGCTTGCCTGAGCTCACCACTGCCTCACCGCGAGCGGTGGGCGCACCACCTGCCTGTTGTTCGCCGCCCGCCCACCGAGCCGGGGTAGTTGCACGCCTATTGAGTCCGCCGCGAGCTACCGAGCGCAGTAGTTTGATAACATACTACCTGCGACCGATACCGAACGAATTACCACATATCTGACCGAGTAGTATGGTATGGTTGCATGCCCATTGGCTCACGCCAGAACCAATGGGTGCAGCCCTATTGAGCTGTCAGCTCGGGCGGGCGGGGCGCAGGTGGTGGGCTGCCACCCGCCAGCTGACAGGGCGGAGCGGGCGTGGGGCTCAGTGGTGGGTGGGGAGGGAGGTACACTAGACCACCAGGGTGGTGGGTATTTTATGAGTTACAGATGCCCGCAATCGGGCAGTGATCAGTCCACTGGACCACCAGGAATATTGGATGGGGGTTCTATTACTGATGCCCGTGATCGGGCTGAGTGCGTCCACTGACCACCAGGATATTGGACGGGGGGTGATATACTGATGCCTGTGATCAGGCAATAGAGGTCCACTGACCACCAAGGATATAGGACGGGGCTTATTCTTCAGGACAAATGCCCGCGATCGGGCACATTGCAGCCTACTCAACCACCAGGGATAATGGACAGGGGATTATATGGATGCCCACGATGGGCATGGGGGGCACCGCCAGGTGCAGCAGGAAGACAGGTGCCACCCACAGGTGACAGCTGCCGTGTTGTGCCCTGCAATGCAGCAGCTCACCTGTGGGTGGCCATCACTTGTTCCTTTTTTTTTTGGCTTAACCTTGTGCAGGCACAGGTAGGGGTTGCACATGCATGACTCTGCACATCCTGGGCTGAATATCGGGCTGTGCAGGTTATGCATGGGCACCCCCCACCTGTGCCTGCATACATTACTGACGCTTCCGGCACATCGGGATTTGTGTGGTGGACTTTTCCCTTTTGAATATCATGCCGAGGCGCATCAGTGGGTTGTGCATGGCACAACACTGTTGCACCATGCGCAACCCTTTTGAATATCTGGGCCATGGTGCCTACCTGCAATGAAGTGCTGATCAGCACGGGAGCTGAGGATTACAGGCCTACAAGACTGTTTCACACAACAGAACTAAAACTAAAGTTAGATGATGCACTAGATTTTTTTAACATAAATGTTATGTTTCTTACTAGTGGTGTGGGAATGAGTGATTCAAAACGTGAAAGACATTATTACATGTTGGGTCAAACAGTGGGTGTTGACTGTTTTAAATTGCTAACATGGATTCCAGAATTTTTTTTAAGTTTCTGATAAGCATGAATATCTATTGTAGATGGCCTGCATCCTGCTCTGCTGAAGAAGCACCAGTTGGCACAATATACAGTATGCTAATAAGGACATGCCAAAATGTACCTCTTAATTAATCAGGAAACAGGATTTTTCTTACTCATTTTATAAATTAGAATAAAGCACAGATGAGATACCTTTTTTGAAATTAACAGTATTTCAAGGACAATTCAATCTGAAAACTAAATTGTTCTGAAAACCTACAGACTAGTAGGATATTACAGCATAAGTCATTTCTAATGAAAGTCTAAAGAAAAGCATTCCATACAGCCAACTGAGAAGTACTAAATGGAACAGCACACAAAAGGACTTTTACAGTGAAGCAAAATTCCAATGGAGGCGAGAAACAAAGAGGATATAAACCTCACTTCACTAATTCTGCACAGAAAGGTGAAATTCTACAACGTGAGTAAATCTGCTAAAAGGTAAAATACAAATACATTACCAGTAGAACTTATTTAGTACACTACATTCAGACAGGTCATGAAAATTAAGGACATACTGGATAAGCTCTGAACCTTAATAAAAATGAAAATTCAGCATTTCAGCAGAGACCTTTGTTAGCCCCTCAGAAGATCCTGAACTATAACGGATAAAATAGTACACAATGTATGTACAGGGCATGCAGCACAGTATACCTGCAGAATCAAAATCACCATCACAACTGCTTCTGGAGCTACTACCACTTGGAAATCCCCATGCGGCAGAGAAGCACAGTGTGGAAACACTAGAAAGTATACTTACTGCATTTTGATAACCGACATTCAAGCAAGAAATTTGAGATCAAGCAGCATATTACTTGTGCAAGCACAGGAATGACACATCAAGCTAATAAAACATGACAAGTTGTAGAGAATTATTCTGAACCATGTGCCTGGGTGCATTGTGAGGCAAAATCTTTATTCTGAGTGTTTTCAGCTACCTGAACGTATAGTTCAGGAACAGTAACCCACATGCTGAAGTGTTTTGTTGCACTCATAAAATGGGTCCATGGTAGAAAAAAAATAAAAATAACAATAATCATGTATGTTTTGCAGTGCAGTTACTATTCCTAGAATGCACTGCTTTGAAACCTTCTTGATCAATCAGGAAGCAGAATTTTCCCTTCCCATTTTGTAAAGTTTCTGTAATGTTCCCCTTGTGACACTGTGGGCCTGATTCCAAAAGGCGTTACACCTGATGCAAGGCGATTTATGCCAAACCCAAAAACGCAAATTGCACCTTGTGCCAGGCATTACTTAAAGTCATGGATTCCAAGTCACAGCTTGTGCCATGCAATATGCGGGTTGTGCCAAAGGTGGGCTAAACCATCCACTACTCCCGCAACCTACAATGGCATGTTGCAAGGATGAGATAGGGCAGCAACTACGCCTCTATTCCAAAAGGGTGGCTGCCGAACCCACCTGCACTATTCCAGAAGCCACTATGATGCAGTGGAGTTAGGCCAGTAGGGAGATGGTCTAAGGGCATCCGTCCATGCCAGTTGATGGATGACACCTCCAGCACCGTGGCCTGCATATTGCCAGTCTCTCCATACCCCCCAACACAGGCATGCCCCCACCTCCATGAATGTTGGGGACCCCCAAGGTCCATTCCACAAAGTTCTCTCCAAACACCAGTGTCACCTGGCCAACCCCCCCAATGCCCTCTGGTGCATGCAGTGGTGTTCCGGGGCAGGGGAGCTCCGGGGACAGTTCTCTGAGGGCTGCAACTTGTGGCTCCCTGGTCCATTGTGCCATTCCTGTGGCGCTAGCCTGTGGGTGCCACAAGTCACAGGACATAGGTGCCGGGGACTCTGCCTGTGTTGGAATGTGGTGTAGGGTCCCTGGCATAGTGCCACATGGTGCAACTTGCATTCGCCCGTGAGTTGCGCCATGCATTTTGGAATAGGGCCCCGTATGTGTAGGGAAAATAATAGGAGAACTAGAAATGCAAACGTGAAAATAACTATGATCGCAGTTGTGCTGACATGACATCTCCAATTGCAAGACATAATATTGTTCCGGACACATGGCAAGTCCCTTATGATTCTGTGGAACTGAACAGGTTCAAATCCCACCACGAGAAGGAGATCTGAACATTTTTTTGTTGTCGTTGCAGAGAAAATATTGTTGGATTTAGAAACTAAAATGCCTTAAACCATTGCAAAGGTTTAAATGTAGAATCTAACTTGGGAGCTTTTTTACAATTGTTTATATTTATTTTGAGCAAGTTTTTTACATGAAGTTAATTGATACACTAAAAAACTGCTACCCTACTGTCTTATCAATTATAGTAAAGAAACCTAAAAACAAAATGTTATTTTGTTCACATAAACACAATTTTAGCATGTTCAGTACAGTATACTTACACCGAAGGCACTTGGAACTGATGAAATTGGGGCACAGGGTCATGTTGTCACATACAAAAACAGCGCAGCACTATACAGTGCTGTTAAAACAGCAATCAAACAAGGAATACAGTGAAATACTTGCTTTCTGCTGGGGCTCTGCCCTCACACCCTTAATTATGGTGTGCTCTACCCCAAACACCCCATTAAGATAACTTTGGGGGCAGCTCAGGGATTCACACTGTTACTGTTGCATGGTTTTGCCCTCCAGCATTTTATATTCATATTGACCCTGTACGTGAAATTGAGGGCTCCACACATAGTGGATACCGAAAGTCATAAACTGGTCACAAGGACCACTTTGCTGCACTTTTTAACCTTCACCCCTTTGTGCTCACACAAAGGGGTCACAACAGCATTTCTATGCTAGCGCACAGGTCAGTGTGCTACCACAGATATAGGGTCTGGGAGCCCCAGTAATGACAGACCTTCTATGTATGGTGGCACTGTGCATTGCACAGTGGCTCCTCTGTGTCCTCACCCTTGTCAAACAGCATAGCTACCTAATTGCTAGGGGTGGCTGTTTTGTGATCTGAGACATTTGTTCTGTCAGGAGGGAGGTTTAGGCATCAAGCAGCTCTGCTAAAACTCAGACTGAAAGATTTAGGGACAGGAAGAGGGTCCACTGGATGTCAAGGTGTTACTTTGGACAATAAAAGCAATTGGATCAACTGGACCACCCATGAAGACATATTCTGAAATCAGCTTGGCCCACAGGGCAAGGGGTGGGGGGGAGTAACATTAAAGTACCATATGCTTGGTGCTATGTCATGGGTTTACCCCTGTGGCAGCCACAGTTTCATGCTGGTAGAGGTCAAATAGCCAACGTGCAACCACTAACAGCTGGAATTGCACTTTTCATAATAGTATGCAGTGTTGCTGTCATGGGGGACACTATGCAGATGGTGGCTCACATTTGTGTATGGCAGTTTTGGTGGATACAGTACAGGAAGCTCAGTGCACTCCCTAATACTGCTGCTACTGTTCATATGGAGCCCTGTGGATCTATTTGAAGAGGGACCTTTGTGTTACATATCTTGCATGTAGGGAACAATAGCACACTTTTTCCAGAAACCAAATAATCTGCTTTTTGGTGTCTGAAACAAGAACATTTTGCTGCTCTGTTCAGGTCTCAGTTGGATTGGTACTGGGATAGGGACTGAGATTATGTCATCTCTCTGTACGAAGGGTGCCCCACACATACCTTTGGTTTCCCATCAAAGGAAGAGACTGGTTGGTGCATCATTCTTACAACTGTTTATTTATTTAAAAGTTTTAACTAGGCAGGCATGCGGAGCAGAGTATTGCTCAATTCCAGATGTGTCCTGGGGGAAAAAGGTAAAGGAGAGTACGTGGATATTACAAAGTGCAAAGAACATACAGGTAAACATACAATCAGATCAGTGATGTACAGAACAGAACATCTGACCCATGTACAGAGTGAATTCAATTCAATTTGGTCCTAGGAACACTTAACATCCAGCAACCAGTGGGGAAAAGGAGCACTGCCAACAGTGGGAACTGGCTTAGATCAGAGAGCAGGAAAGGTACCCCAGCTCAGAGGCACATATAAGAATTGTTACACTGAAATAAGATATGAGTTTATTGCATATATGTGCACTGCAATACAAAATATTTTGCTTGTTTTATTTTTGTTAAATGAAAAGTAAGGCAAGCAATTTGAAACCAATGTTGGAATTAATATGAGTTAGTTTATAAACTTGGTTTTCAATAACAGTATTGTAAAAGCAGTAATCTATAAGTCAGAAAGAGAGTTATACACCATTTTCCAGTTACTACAACTATAAAGGCTTAAATTAGAATATAAGAGCTATATTGATCCAAAGCAGAATAGTAAAAAGTGAGAAAGGGATTTTAATCACAAATATTGTGACTAACACATAAAAGACCCATGGTCCATCCAGTCTGCCCAAGTTCCTATTTAGCTCTGGGACCTCACTGTCCCTCTAGGGTCCTAGCTCCTCAACCCCTCCCCATTTTCCCCAGTTTCTGCCACCCTGAGAAACCACTATGCCCTTCACTATTCATCAGCTGTATTTGAAACCAACAACTGTTTTAGGACCTACCACTTTGGCTAGTAGACTGTTACAGCTCCGCCACCCTTTCTGTAAAAATTATACTTCTTCATGTCCTCCTGAACATCCCTCCTGTTAGATTCCATTTATGTCCACACGACCATGAATTAGTATTCAAGCTAAATGGTTCCTGCAGTTCATTTTACTTATTTATTTATTTAGTTCTCAGATTAATACCTTTGAGCTATACACTCACTTACAGAGGTTCCACATCAATAGCAAACAACACAAATACAGCAAAACAATACAGACAGTGGTTACAAACTTATATTGGATACAGAAATGATGTTCAACTCTTTTGTAACTAAAATGACAAAATTCAATCACAATAAGCAATAAGTACATTGCAAGGGGTGCACAAAGTGGAAAGATAGCTTACTATGGAGAGAGAAAGTGGTAGCAACAGAGACTGGGTGCTGAGAGAGTGCTGAGGAGGTGAGGAAGATATAAAGGAGAACAGGTGGAGAAAACATCAACAGCCATAAGGCCTTTTCATTGGCTTGCTGGAAGGGGAACATTTTGTGGGGTTTTGGAATGGGAGGATATGGTGAGGAGAGGGGGAAGCAGATTAGGTGGGGAGGGAGGTGGGAAATAGATGAGGAATGGAATGGAGGATAAAGGCAGAGTGGGATGGTAGATGAGAGGGGAAATATTAAGGCAGTTGGATAGGGGAGACTGTAAGTGCTAGACTTATTTTTCCCAAGGTTAGGACTCCAGAACTGGGTGCAGTACTCCAGGTGTAGCCTCACTAAGGATCTATATATGGGAAGCACTACCTTTTCCATTCTGCTATCAATACCCCTCACGGTACAACCCAGCATTCTACTCACTTTGCTATCTGCCTTGTTGCTCTGACTCGATTGAGATAGTCACTGATGATAACTCAAGGCCCTGTTCCTGAGCTGTAGTGATAAGTCCCATCCATCCATGCAGTACTCTGTCCTGGGATTCTTGTTTCCTAGGTGATTACCCTTGCACTTCATGGCATTGAATTTCAGCTGCCAAACTTTAGACCATCACTCGAGTTATTGGAAGACCCTATGCATTTCCTGGTTTCTCTCATCCCTATCTACCCTCCCACAGAGCTTAGAGTCACCCCCAAAGAGATACACCCTGCCCCAAATTCCCTCTCCAATGTTGCTGATGAACATATTGATGAGAACTTGATCCAGGACAGATCTCTGTGATACCCCACTTGTGATCTTCCTCTCTTTGACCCCATTGACCACAACCCTCTGCTGCTTCTTCTTTAGGCAGTTACCTACCCAGTCTACTATGACTTTAGCCACACCCAAATCCTCCATCTTCTTCATCAAGCATCTATCAGGCCTAAGTCAAAGGCCTTGCTGAAAGTACAGCAAATCCAAGCATGGCCCCTATCCAGTTCCTTCATCATCCAGTCAAAGAAACTACCAGGTTAGTCTGACAAGACCTCCCTGTCATGAATCCATGCTGTTTACTATCCTTGAGTCCTTTGCTCTCCAAGTAGTCAACTATGTCCTCCTTTACTGTTGATGCCATTCACTTCCTTCAATGGCCCAGATATTTAGTCCACACTATGCTAATTGTGAATAGTGCAGTCAACTGCTTGTTAGTGTGGCTGCTGCTACGGTATACTGCAAAATGCATATAGCACAGCACTCACCTGCTAGTGTGTAAGTGTTATCTGATGCCTAACCTGTATGCAAATGAAAGCCAGAGCACTGCATCACATTCTAATAGCATTGTATCCCTGGTGGTCTAGGTGTCCTCTTCTCTCACATGATCCCCCACTTGAAAACAGATTCCTAAAGTTGGTTGCAACAAATGGTCTGGAGCAGCATGTAATGGAGAACACAAGAGAGGGGAAACTTACTTGATCTAGTATTAACCAATCTGGGGAAAGACATTATAGACTGTAAAGTGAGGGAACCCCTCAGTGATAGCGTTCACAACATGGTGCAGTTTGCATTAAGAACTACTGTATGTGGGAGCCCCTCAAAGGAGTAACTATGATGAAATGCTATTATAGAGCTAACATCAAAGGATTTAGGGATTATATGAGGAAGTGGGACTGGAAAAGGGAGTTTGAGAGGTCCAACCTGGAAAGGAAGTGGGACATATTGCACTCTAAGCTTAAACACTGCATGGATACCTACAGTATGTCCCAGAGAAAGGAAAAAGTCTAATAACAGCATACCGGGTCCTATGTCACCGTACTCTTTAAAATACGGCATTATATGTAAACTCAGACCTTATGCATCTCAAGATGGACATCCAGAGTTAGAATCCTAAGTGGAGGAGTCCAGGGGTGCATCACCCCATAATGGGGTGTTGGGGCAGAGCCCCCACAGAAAAGAAATACACCAAAATCATGCAACGCATCAGGATGCTGCATTCTGCCATGTGACATTATGAACCCGCCTAATAATAGAGGGAAGATACCAGCTTGGTTTAACAAGAATATAAAACTGAGAATAAAGAACAAAGAAAAGCTTTACAACTTTTAAAAAGCACCCATTTACACAAGGGTGGAGGATTAAAGATAAGGTTAGGGAGTGCAAGAGGGCCATTAAAGAATCTAAGAGGAAACACTAGGTTCGATCAGGCAGGTACTGCAGATAACAAAAAGGCTTTTACTAATATATAAACAGTGGTTAAAAAGGGAAGCACATAGTGGACCTATAAAATCAGGCAATTCAGTTATAAGTGATAGATGGCATTTAGCTGAGGCCTTCAACAACCAATTCCAGAGTATTTACCTACTTAAGGTGGAGGACCAAATTGACATAGATAAAGGTATACACAAATACTTAAACACCAAGGATGAGGTACAAAGAGGCTTGAGGTTAAAACTAATAAACTCCTGATCTGATCGCCTTCACCTCTTACAGTAGTATCACCAATATGTCAATCAATTTTGTGAGATTCCTATTTATCTTTCACAAAATTTGGGAAAAATCCTCTAAATTCTTTTTGTTATACCTATAGAAAGAGGCCAGTTCCTATTACAGTACTTAGTGCCATCTGGTAGATTTTCAACTACACTATCAGATGAGAACACCCTCTCCAGATTGCAGTGAACACACTAACAAACAAATCAAAATCCCTAACAAAGGTTTCACAATTCATGATAGGGATTTTAAAAATCCTAAAATCCCTTGACTAATTTGGCGCTAATACTGTATTATTTTAGAAACTGGCTGATTAAATAGCAGGCCCCTAGCAGATATATTTTGACCTCCATTTTACAGGGGACAGTAATTAAAGAATGGAAGAGGCAACAGTCGTCCCAATACACAAAAATGGATCTAAAGCAGGCGTGAACAACTATAGGCCTATAAGCTTAACTTCCATTGTGTATGCTGACTGAACAGCGACATTTGTACTGTGATTGACAGTACAGTGACACAGCGACAAGTCGCTGTACTGTCACCAAGGGACCAGCACACTGCTTTCTTGGGGTCTTGCACCTTCCGAATCAACTCTGACTGGAGTTGATTATATGACTTACAAGGGGTGCGGGGGGAAGAGCCTCCCACATGGGGGGCTCAGGAGGTGAAGCCCCCCCTTACAGAAACAAAGTTTATTTCAGATGGACTTATGTCGACCACAATTGCAGTCAACATAAAACCATTGCTGTAATGTTGATTGACAACTTTGTTGTCATACTGGCATGTGGATCCCTTCCATTGTGGGCAAGATAATGGAAGAGTTTGTCATAGATTAAATTATAGTACATATAACTGACGGTGTGTAAGAAGATATAAACCAGCTTGGATTTAAGGCAGGAAGATCCTGCCTGACATAGCTCTTATAATTCTTTGAGCCTGTTAGTAGTGCCTTGGATGTAGGACTTCCAGTAGATGTGTTGTTTTTGGACTTCTCAAAGGCCTTTGAAAGCATGCCCCATGACATTTTGATAAAGGAACTTCAGGACATGAAGATGACACTAAATCTAATTAAATGGATACACTCGTGGTTACAAGGAAGAAGAGAAAGGATTTGCATAGCTGGACACTTGTCTTCATGGGTTGAAGTTATGAGTGGAGTACCTCAGGGGTTAGTCCTGGGACCAACACTTTTTGGAATATTTATCTCTACATTACAAACTAATAGTAGCTGCTGGAATTCAAAATTTGCTGATAATGTTAAGGTTGGCGCAATTGTGGACAGTGAGGAGGCAATTAAAATGTTTCAAAGGGTGATAGATAGTATACTTGGAAGGTTACACAAACTCAAGTTCAACATGGATAAGTGAAAAGTAATGCACGTGGTTGCAGTAACAAAAGGGCAGTGTATTACATGTATGGGAAGAGATCACAGGTAATGCAGAGAGAGAGACCTAGAGTTATCACAACAAACAAGATGTCTCAGGATAGCAATGTAGGAGGCGGTCAGTAGGAGCAACAAGGTGAAGGGCTTTATTTTAAGAAACATAGTGAGCAGAGAAAAAGAGGTATTAATTCCCCTGTATAGCTCTTAGGCACACCCCCACCTGGAGTACTGTGTGCAGTAGTGGGTGCCAGGATCTATCAGGAATATCAAACTATTGGAAAGTGCTCAAAGAAAAGCCACCAAAAATATAAAATCTTTATCTACTAGACCCTATGGGGAACGGGTGGTAGAACTAAACCTGTACTCTTTGGATTACAGGAGATTTAGAGGGGATCTGTGTATGGTATACAGAGCACTAAGAAACAGAAAGATAATGGAATGTATTGGATTAGAACTCAGGACATCTGAATGGAATAACAGAGGGCACGGTTTGCTGCTAAAAGGGGCTTTGTACAAAACAGAAAAGAGAGGGAATTGGTTCTCTCAGAGGGTTGTAAAGGTATGGAACAATCTGCCTGAAGAGACAGTAGTGTCTGACTCAGTGGAGTCCTTCAAGAACACATTGGACAAATGTATGTGAGAAAGAAAGTAAATCTATCATGATTGAAAACTGGTGAATCACTTGGCTAGTGGCTAATGACCTGTATACTACTATGAAGCTATGGAAACATGCATCCCATTAGTATTGCATCCCTGGTGCTCTAGTCCCCCCCAAGCAATACCCATTGGCATTCTAATATAGTAGCATTGTATCCCTGATAGTTTTGTGCCCCCCACCCAACCAATCCCTGTAGTTTTCCAAATAGTATTGTATCACTGGTAGTCTTATGACCCCCCCTTAGTTGATCCCTGTACCTTTCCTAATAGTATTTTATCCCTGTTAGTCTAGAGGCCCCCTGCCCTCACCAGATCCCTGTGGGCATCATAATAGTATTTCATCCATAGAAGTCTAGTGTGTGCCTCTCATCAGATCCACTAGGCATCCTAATAGTGTTGTATCCTGGTAGTATAGTGGTCCCTTTCCCTCACACAATCCTCATCAGTATGCTATGAATGTATCTCTGGTAGTCTAGTGACCACTTCCTTACTTAATCCCTGTAGGCATCATAATACAGGTAGTACTGTATCCCTGGTTGTCTAGTGGATCCCCCTCTAGGTCCATATTGTCTATGCCTACCCCCTTTCCCCCATACTCACTAGTGACAGTGACCATCAGATACCCACCACTCACTTCTGTGGCTGACTGATGTGTGGCTCACTCAACTGCTGGTATCACTATACAGCTATGTACTGCACTAAAGAACTTGAAGGATGTAGATGTTATGCAAGTACTGAGACACTATACAGAACTATATCGTGATACTGGTATTTGCACAAGGCAGATGGCTTCCAGCTGTGAAGGTCAGTGGTGGGTCTATGCCAGTTGCCATTAATGTGAGGGGGCAAGGGGGTGGGCATTGACAATTTGGACTGGGAGAGGTGTCTACTAGAATAAGAGGGATACAATAATATTAGGATGCCTACAGGGATTGGGTTGGGGGGCACTGGACTACTAAGAATGCAATACTATTAGGATACAGATGGGAATCAGGTGGGGAGTGCATTAGACTTCCATGGATACAATATTATTATGATATCTACAATAAAAAGCTATGGGGAGGTACCAGGCATTGATTTTTATTTATTTTGTTTTTGTAAGGGAAGGGATCAAAGCAACGGAACTAAAGGGTAAAGAGGGAGGAGAGGAGAGGAGAGGAGAGGAGAGGAGGCACTGTGGGTCACCCTGGAGACTGGAAGTGGCACAACAATCCACACAGGGGTTGTATACATATCCCCCATCTCAGGGGGAGGAAACAGACAAGGAAATGATAGAAGGCATCCTTAGGATGGCAGAGAAAGGTGAGATATTGCTGATGGGGGACCTGAATATGCCAGATGTTAACTGGAGCACCTTTGCTACAGCCACATCCAAGAGCAGGGCCATTCTCAATGCCCTACTGGGTGTATGCCTCAGACAGTTAGTGTTGGAACTCACTCGGGAGTCAGCACTTTTAATAATAATAATAATTCTTTATTTATAGTACGCCTTTCCATACCAAGATGCATAGCAATCAAAACAGTTAAAACATATAAAACAGCATCACGTTCAATAAATACAAGCATGTCAGCCAACGTCTTCACTATAAGCCTTATTCCAAAGGAAAGTTTTTAAAGCCTGTTTGAATCCCCCCATAGTCACACACTTCCTGATCCGATGGGGTAGAGAATTCCAGAGGGTCGGGGCCACTAACATAAATGCCTGAGCTCCCACTGATTTTAAAATAACCCTTGGAATCTCTAACAACCTGGTGCTTTCAAATAGGGATGGAGAGAGGATCTCAGATATAGAAGGGGTAGTCATCTGGGAACAAGTGACCACCAAACAGTGTGGTTCATGATAAACTCAGCTGTAGAGTCAAGCCATTCAAAAGTGAAGGTACTGGAGTTCAGGAGGGCTGATGCTTCAGAAAAGCACTAACAAACAGGCAAGGAGGAGGGGTGGAGCAACAATGGGGAAACATCAAAACTGCCATCACAGAGGCAACAAGCCTTTGTGTGAAGCAAATAAATTAAAATGAAAGAAAAAAAACACTATGGTTCTCAAAAGAGGTGGCAGGGAAGATTAGGGAGAAAAAGATAACATTCAGGATGTTTAAGGAAACACAGAAGGAGCAAGACAGAGAACTGTACCAGTTAAAGCAGAAAGAAGTGGGCAAGGCTGTCAGAATAGCAAAGGCCCAGACCGAGGAAAAGATAACCAACTCAGTTAAGAGGGGGATAAAACCTTTTATAGGTACATTAGGGAGCAAAGAAAGAAAAAGGGAGGGATACTGAGGCTGAATAAAGAGGAGGGTGGGTGGGCAAGGAGAGAAAAAGCAGGGATACTGAACAAATACTTCTGCTCAGTATTCACAAAGAAAGAGGAGGGGAAGGTACCTAATCCAGTCGATGGAAGCACTCTGTATATGGGATCAATATCAGTCATTTCACAGAAGAAAGGGTTCTGAAAGAACTCCTAAAACTGAAGGTGGACAAAGCAATGGGGCCTAATGGGATTCACCCCAGAATTCCAAAATAACTACATGGAGAACTAGTAACACCATTGACTACTCTTTTTAAAAAATTACGAGAGGATGGTGTGGTACTGGAGGACTGGAGGAGGGCTGATGTGATTCCCCTTCACAAAAGTGGGAGCAAGACAGAGGCAGGAAACTACAGACCTGTCAGTTTGACCTCAGTGGTAGGGAAAATGGTGGAATCACTTCTGAAGGAAAGAATTATTGAGTACCTAGAGGCCAGTGGGGCACAGGACCCAAGGCAGCATGGATTCACAATGAGAAGATCATGTCAGATGAATCTAATCAATTTCTTTGACTGGGTGACCAAAGTAGTAGACTAGGGAGGGGCTGTGGACATGGCCTACCTAGACTTTAGCAAGGCATTTGACACAGTCCCACACAAATGATTAATAAACAAATTAGCCAGCCTGGGAGTGGGCCCCAGGCTGGTAGCCTGGGTAAAACATTGGCTAGACAACAGGATGGAGAGGGTAATAGTAAATGGAGTCTACTGTAAAGAAAGGGGGGTTACTAGTAGGGTACTTCAGGGTTCAGTACTGGGTCCGGTCCTTTTTAATGTCTTTATAAGTGACATTGCAGAGGGACTGGAAGGAAAAGTATGTCTCTTTGCAGATGACGCAAAGATTTGCAACAGGGTTGATACACAAGTTGGAGTGGAAAGGATGAGAAGGGACTTGGCAAGGTTGGAGAAATGGTCAAATGTATGACAGCTTAGAGTCAACACAAAGAAGTGCAAAGTAATGCACCTGGGAAACAAAAAACCAGGGAAGGAGTATACAATGTTGTACCTTTATTAACTATACTGCAAAACTTCTTAGAGTCATTTAATGTTACAGCTTCCTCTAATTCTGCCCATAATTTGAATCAGTGTCTTTATTTGTTTTCAATACCCTTTTATATTCTTTTACTAGATTATTCATTTCTTTGTTCTTATTAACTAACAAATGCCCTTTTAGGGCTCTTAATAACCCATTATATTTCCTCTTAGCATCCCTACATTCTTTATTATACCATGCCTGTCCTTTCCTTTTGATTATAATTTGCTGTCTTGTTATAATATGTCTTACATCTGCCATAATAGTATTATATTCCAATAAAAATGATATATTATTTTTGTCATCAATACAATTATTTTCCCCCAGAATACCTCCATCATTCATTAATTGTATTAATTCCCAACTTTCTATAATATTCCATCCTATAGTAGTCTTTCTTGTCAAGTTTAATGAATTGAGTTCCATCTGATTTACAGCAAAATGGCCTTGATCCATTTCAAGCTCTAATTCTATATCAGCTTGCTGACTTTCTAGGCTTGTCCTTATCCTCATATATACACATTTTGGTAAAAAATTTAGATTGGCCCAGATATAGTCTATTGTAGATGACCCCCGACCCGTTGATAGGTGTAATTACCTGGTATATCACCTTTTATTCTCCCATTCAATAAAAGAAAATCTATCATATAATATCTTGTGGATAATATTTCCTTTGTTGTTTTCAGTAATATCCATCATTTTCCTGTTTAGTATCAAGTTATCATCTTCCAAAAGAGATATACAATGTACAATTTCTTCTGTTATTCCTTGTAAAGTACCCAATCCTGCATTAAAATCACCAACTATTAATATTTTACTGTTGGGATATTCAACTTTCAACCTATCTAGTTCCCTAGACAATCTTTGCGGCAACTCTTTATCTCCAAATGTACTATTATATGACGGTGCATATATATTTATCAATATTAAATCATCTTCTCCTTCCCTGTATATATGTACTGTTAATACACTCTTGCTGTCAATCTGTAACTCCTTAGTTTTCAGTTTATTATTCAGTTTGCAAAAGGTATGCAGACCCCCTGCATTTCTTCCAAACATTTTCAGCTTCTTGGCTTTTTTCCCCCATATGCCATATAACCATCTAAATATGCATCACTTATCATCCATGCTTCCTGGATACATATATACTCAAAAGTTTCCAGATATCTTACTACTTCTGGATCTTCTAATTGTTCTTATAACCCTGAGGAGTTCCAAGAAATAGTTTCTATCTTGTTCTTTAATTTTGACTTATTCCCACTTAGTTCTTTCTCTTGTGTGGAATCATTAGCTCTTGTATTAATCTCTAGTGTTTGTGGCCTCCTTTCATGTGTCTCTATACAGGCAGTCACTGGTCTAAGTCTACTAGTAGTATATATTTGTTTGATGTCTCCATCATTGCTTCCCATGTCATTTTTTCCTTCAATTTTTGAACACCTTGATCTTTCCCTTCTGGTTCTTAAGTGAATATAAACACCAAGATCATCTAACAGTGACTGTCTCTGTAGTAATCATTCATAGATGTTGCCCTTTTTTATTTTTACCAATATTTGACCATCCTTTTCACTTTGAATGGCCTGTATTAATTCATAGATAATTCTCCCAATGTTGCCAATTCTCCAACTTGGATTCCCATTTCCCCTATCTCTTTTGCTTGATTATCAATAGCTCTCAAAATATAGTATTGGTCTGTGACCACCAAAACTAGTTCTAATTCCATAACTGGCCTGACAATACTAATACCATTTAGCATTTGTCTGCATCCACTCAATACAATATCTCATACATTCTTGGTCATTTTTGTCAAGCTTTCTTCTGTTTCACTAGGCAAGCATACCATCTTATAGAAGGGTAAAACAAAATCCCTCTTAATTGTCTTTTTTAAAAATTGTTTAAATGTTTCTTCATATTTCTTGTTTCTCCACGTTATCTTTCATAAGTTCATTTCTTTCTGAAATTCCTTTTCCCAATCTCTCCCTCTCATTATTTTGTACATTGTCTATACAATCTACTAATATTTCATGACTCAATTGTCCTTTTTCCATCTCTGCATTCCTTATCACTTTCTTTCCTACCTCTAATTACTTCTCCTTTGTTTTACTGTTCCCTTCCAACATTCTCTTTTTACTTATTTTATTTTTCTTCTGTATTTTCTCCTTTTTATTCTTGTTTTCCTTCCCCTTGTAACCTTCTGATATTATCCCAGATGTTACCCTCTCCAACTGCCTTCTTTTAGTATTTTTCCTTTGTCCCTTATTTTTTAACCCCTTCATTGAGTTGTTGAAGCCCTCTACAGTCTGTTCTTCCTCTCTAATGTCATATTTTGTCCTTCTATAATCTTTACTTATTCCTTCATCCTCTTTCTCATTTTCATCACCCTTCTTTTCCTACTCCTGCTGTTCTCCATTTTCCCATAAATCAGGAAATCTATTCTTTAGATCCAAGCATATACTTTCCTCCCTAAATATTTTATCTGTGAGCATCACATATTCGAATTAATCCACCCCTTCACTTACCTCTTGTCCATCCTGTTTCCTAATGTCTTCCACTTTCTCATCTGATTTAGATATCCTATCCTATTGTGTTCCAAAATTGTTATTAATCTGATTTTCAACTAAATAATCTAGTCTTATCTTGTTTTCAATTGTTATTCCTTTTAAAAATTCCAAATTCTTTTTAATTTCTATTAACTGTTGGTAAATCAAAATATTAGATTGTATTGGATCTCAAAGTACCCTTCCAACTTGAAAATGTGAGCATCTGTAATTAACTTCGCTCACCACAGCTCTTAGCTCTTGGCTGTCGGCTAACTAACTTATAAGGGCTTTTGTTTTAATTTGCATGGTGGAAGCATGAGCATCTGTAATTAACTTCACTGATCACCACTCTTGACACTTGGCTCTAGCTCTTATACAGTATATGTAATTAGATTCAATAGAATTCAAATTCTTCATATATTGCCTAAAGTTAATTAGAGCTATAATCCTTTTCCCCCTGCTTTTATATCAAAAACCCCAACTAAAAGAAGAACTTTTTCTTAATTATTTTAAAGTATTTAATTGTCTAGCTACATTAAACCCTCTTTTATTTTAACCTTCCTTTTAACCTTTTAATACACTATTCCATTTATATCAAACTCCTAGTAGATAGTTATTATAACTATTATAACTATTATACTGTTATAACTGTTGTAACATTTACACAATACCATACAATAAAACTTGGTGGCACTTGTGGCAGATATAAGCACAAATGAAATACACAATTTATGCTATAGAACCCAGCTAAATCACACTTTAAAGTTTTAAAAAAAGTAGCAATGTTCCACTGCTTATAACATATCGGGTTGAAGTAAAAACAACCCTTTTTCCAATAATTTTCTCACCAGCCTGCTTTTGTCATTCCGAATGACCGTCTGCTCTCCAGAGCAGTAACGACTGGCAGCTCCACTCTTTCAATTCCTCGCTCACTCTCCATTCTCTACTCCAGTCTCCATGCTTCACTCTCTGATTTCCGTGGTCTGCACACTACCTTCACTATCTTGCTTCCTTCAGTGGCCACTGGGAAGGAGGGGGTAGCCCCCACTTTTATGATCCCTCATCCACCTTCATGCTCTGCTGAGGGAACAAACAACAATTCCTTTGGGGAAACTTGGTGTGGTGCATATAAGAAAGTCTGGAAAGAGAGCATAAGACTAAGGCAACAGTGGTTTACCTTTTTAAAAAATAAAACGAGTGTAGCTCTCCTGCTTTTCTGACTTACTCCACAAGTTAGGAAATGCAATACAGTACTCGTCCACCTTCAACCTCCTACTGAACAGCAGCCATTAAGGAAAGGAACAGGACCTCAAGGAAATAAGGGGGGGGCCATGATAGAAACTTTCAAGTACCTTAAGGGAATCAACAAAGTCCAAGAGGGTAGCATCTTTCAGAAAAAAGAGATGTGAATGAACAAGGAGGCACAATTTGAAGACAAAGGGGGACAGCTCAGAGGTAATGTGAGGAAGTATTTTTTCATAAAGAGGGTTGTGGATGCACGGAACAGTCTTCCTGAGGAGGCCATGGAGTCAAAAACAGTAGAGGCATTCAAGAATACATGGGACAGACATAAGGCAATTCGAGTGGGGAGTAGTAGGAAGTAGGTTGTTGGTTAACTAGGTTCTGCAGCTTATCCATTAGGTAGGGAAATGGGCAGAGTAGGTGGGCCAAGCAGTCCTTATCTGCCATCAAATTCTATGTTTCTATGTTTCTATGTTAAACATGGCACCACAGAAGCCTGGGGGAAAGGACAGTCCACTACTCAATCTGTGGAGCAAAAGCTAGGACCTCACTAGTTAATAAGGACATAATGGAATGCAAATGACCTCTTAGCACCATGGGCATGGACAAAGAGGTCATATGCATGGAAACTTCAAAACAGAAAGTAAGTGCAAGAGCACTAACAAATTTGGGACACCCTCTAGATTTGTTCCTTGAAAGCCCTATCTTACATATATGCACATACCTCTCTGTGACAAGAATAAGCTGTGCTTTGGGCCATGACTACCTGTTAGGGCATTTATTAGGGCTGCACACTTGGGGTCATATTCAAGCATGTTTAGTGCACTCACACATTGCTATAAACGTGTTTGAATAAGTCAAATTTAGGGCATTGAATTCATTTTTTCTTGGGTTAGGGTCTTTGCAAGGAGAAAAACCAAAATGTCAAACATGGGGTTATATATCGTTCCCTTTATAAAGGAATCAGGAACTGCAAATAAAAGAAGAGAAGCATATATTTACCTGAGTACAATTTCTGCAACTGGTGATGGTGAATATGGGCATGGTGGGACTGGGAGTCATGTGATTATGAATACTGGGACTGGGCATGTGATAACACAAAGAACCCTGGTCCAGTCACCCACTGAAGACCAATATCTGCTCCTACTCTTTCTGGCAACCTTCCTAGCTTTTCCAGTGCATCTGACACCACCCTGAGGAAGCAAGAGGCACATTGTTTTTTTTTTGCCCCACTTCAAGTGCTAGCAATGTCAGTTCCATATCCCATACTGAACATGAGACAGAAATATTCCATCTGCAACTGAAAACCAAGCTCTCTTCCTGTCTGTCTGTGTAATATGAACAACATGGCAACAGCTGTTACAGCTGCCTCTGCATAGGAGGTGACAATTGCTGGTCTGTCTTGAACTATTACATGGTCCCTCATATTATATGGCAGCACCAGCCAACCCATTATTGCTCAGCGATCTACTATGCATGAGGAAGGTGACACTGAGTCTGGCTCTGAGGCAGACATACAGTAATTGTAATCCTGTCAGTAATTGAAGAAGTATACTTGTTGAAGGGAGGAGGGCGATGGATACTGATTCCAGTTTTACAAAATGATGTGAGCAGCACCAAAGCAGCTTGTAATGGATAGTGCCAGTAAAGAAGAAGATGTAAGTGTGGAGCTGTCAGAGGGACAGGAGACATAGTGAGGTAAACACCTAGGTAGAGAAGTCATTAGGGAGCAGGACAGAGGTAAATGTAAAAAAAGGCAAAGGCAGTAAGGACAGGGATGGGGCTAAAAGGGGTAAGGCCATCAAAACATGGAGGCTGATGAGTACCAATGCCCATAGTCTGTGTAACAAGCTCCCTGAACTAGTGGCCTTGATGGAAGAGGGTTGCCTGAATATTGTGGCAGTCACAGAAACATGGTACACAGAGAACCATTACTGAGATGTCAACATACCAGAACACACAATCTACAGGAGGGATAGGGAGGGTAAAAGAGGAGGAGGAGTAGCTCTCTATGTAGAGGATGGGATCAAAGTAACAAAACTAAAGAATAATCAGAGAGCAGATGAGGCACTCTGGGTCACTCTGGAGACAGGAAATGGCACCACAATCCACATGGGGGCTGTATACAGACCCCCATCTCAGGGGGAAGGAATGGACAAGGAAATGATAGAAGGCATCCTTAGAATAGCAGAACAAGGGGAGATATTGTTGATGGGGGACCTGAATATGTCAGATGTTAACTGGAGTACCTTTGCTGCAGGCACATCCAAGAGCAGGGTAATTCTTGATGCCCTACAAGGGGCATTCCTCAGACAGCTAGTATTGGAACCCACTCGGGAGGGAGCAATCTTAGACCTGGTACTCTGAAATGGGGATGGAGAAAAAATCTCAGATTTAGAAGCGGGTAGCCATCTGGGAACAAGCGACCACCAAACAGAGTGGTTCACAATATACACAGCCATACGATCAAGCCATACAAAAGCAAGAATATTGGACTTCAGGAGGGCTGACTTTGGGAAAATAAGACAGTACCTCAGAAAAGCACTAGGAAACAAGCAAGAAGGAGGGGTGGAGGAAGAATGGGGAGTAATCCAAACAGCCATCACAGAGGCAACATGCCTTTGTGTAAAGCAAATCAACAAAACACAATGAAGGAAAAAAACACTATGGTTCTCAAAAGTGGTGGCAGGGAAGGTTAAGGAGAAAAAGATAGCATTCAGGAAATGTAAGGAAACACAGAAGGAGCAGGACAGAGAACTTTATCAGTTAAAGCAGAAAGAGGCAGGGAAGGCAGTCAGAATAGCAAAGGCCCAAATCAAGGAAAGGATAGCCAACTCTGTTAAGAAGGGGGATGTGACCTTTTATAGGTACATTAGGGAGTGAAGAAAGACCAAGGAGGGATACTGAGGCTTAATAAAGGGGAGGGAATGTGGGCAGAAGATGACAGTGAAAATGCAGGGGTACTGAATGAATATTTCTGCTCAGTATTCACAAAGGAAGAGGAGGGGGAGGTACCTAAACCAAACAAGAGAAACACTCTGAAGATGGGGGTCGATACCAGTCCATTTACAGAAGAAAGGGTACTAAAAGAACTAATAAAATTGAAGATGAACAAAGCAATGGGGCCTAATGGGATTCACCCAAGAATTCTAAAAGAACTAAGAGTACAACTAGTGACACCGCTGACTACTCTCCTGGGAGGATGGGGTGGTACCTGAGGACTGGAGGAGGGTGGATGTGATTCCTCTTCACAAAACTGGGAGCAAGACAAAGGCAAAAAACTACAGACCAGCTAGTTTGACCTCAGTGGTAGGGAAAATGATGAAATCACTTCTGAAGGAAATATATGTTGAGTACCTAGAGGCCAGTGGGGCACAGGATCCAAGGCAGCATAGATTCACAATGGGAAGGCTGTGTCAGATGAATATGATAGATTTCTTTGACTGGGTAACCAAAGTAGTAGACCAGGGAGGGGCTGTGAACATGGGCTACCTAGATTTTAGCAAGGCATTTGATACAGTCCCACACAAAAGATTAATACACAAGATAGACAGCCTTGGAGTGGGTTCCATGGTGGTAGCCTGGATGAAAAATTGGCTTGACAACAGGATGCAAAGGGTAGTAGTAAACGGAGTCCACAGTGAGAAAGGAGGGTTACTAGTGGGGTACAGCAGGGTTCAGTACTGGGGCTGGTCCTTTTTAATGTCTTTATAAGTGACATTGCAGAGGAACTGGAAGGAAAAGTATGTCTTTGCAGACAACACAAAGATCTGCAACAGGGTTGATACACAAGATGGAGTGGAAAGGATGAGAAGGGACTTGGCAAGGTTGGAGGAATGGTCAAATGTATGGCAGCTCAGATTCAATGCACAGAAGTGTAAGGTAATGCACCTGGGAAACAAAAACCCAGGGGAAGAGTACACAGTGGGGGGTGAGATACTGACAACAGTAAAAATGGAAAGGGACCTGGGGATAATTATATTAGATGACCTAAAGGTGGGCAAGCAATATGACAAGGCAATAAGGAAGGCTGGGGGGATACTGGGATGCATAGGGAGAGGCATCAAAAGTAGAAAACAGGAAGTTGCTATCCCTCTGTACAAACAGTTGGTGAGACCCCATCTCCACAAAGACATAGACAGAGTGGGGACTGTCCAGAGGAGGGCAACCAAAATGGTGCAGGGTCTGCACCAGAAGACATATGAAGAAAGACTAAAGGAGCTTAATATGTATACCCTTGAGGAAAGAAGGGAGAGAAGGGACATGATAGAAACTTTCAAGTACCTCAAGGGAATCAACAAAGTCCAAGAGGGTAGCATCTTTCAGAAAAAGAGATGTGCAAGAACAAGGGGGCACAATTTGAAGATAGAGGGGTGACGGCTCAGAGGTAATGTGAGGAAGTATTTTTTCACAGAGAGGGTTGTGGATGCATGGAACAGCCTCCCTGAGGAGGTTGTGGAGTCAAGTACAGTGGGGGAATTCAAGAATGCATGGGACAGATATAAGGCAGTCCTAGTGGGGGGTAGGAGGATGTAAGCTGTTGGTTAACTAGGATCTGCAGCTTATCTGTTAGGTAGAAAAATGGGCAGACTAGGTGGGCCAAGAGGTCCTTATCTTCCGTCAAATTCTATGTTTCTCTGTTTCTATACAAGGAGAAGAAATGGTGCAGGGAGAAGCAAGGGAGAGAGGAAGGAGGAGAAGCATGGGGAACAAGTACAAGAGAATGTGGACGAGCAAGGAGAAAACTATAAGAGGAGAAGAAGCAAAGGAAAGAAGCACAAGAGGAGGAGAAAGCACAAAAAGAAGAGGAGGGCATGGGAAAGGACACGTACATGAGGAGCATAAAAAACAAAAGGTGCTGGAGTCATGTGATGCCCTGTGCCAAGTAAGTAGCTCTGAATGACTGCTCCACTCTTTTCCTCACTTTTTACATTTCTAACTTCAATTTCAACATGTTTATCCTTGTTAATTTTATGTACCTTATCTCTAGAAGGATCCAGAAGTGTTCTGCTAGAGAATTTTCAGCTCAGAATGGATTCCAAACTGAAAACTGCAACAATATGCACATGCCTTTGAGCATGCCAGAGACAGAGAGAGAGAGAGAGAGATAAGGGCTCAAAAAAATTGAAATCTCAGGCCCCAGCTCCTCCACTCCCTCCTTCTTCAGCTGCATTAACAGAGGAACTATTTTTGCAAGAGCTGCCCCAGCTGAAAGAAACTTTAAAAATTATCACTGAGGACTTAAAATGTATTCGGTTGACAGTGGAGGCCCTCAGCCAATGAGTAGGTGATGCGGACATACGGATCAGCTTGCTAGAAGATTGGCATGGATGCATAGATCCTGAGACTACCTCCCTGGGGCAAAAGTTAGCTCAAATGGAAGCACGTCTCAAGAAATTGGAGGGGAGACGCTGCAGGAATAACATTGTGGAGACTTCCCTTACAGAAATATCCCTTATAGAAATACATGCAGAATGCATGCCACATACTTAATTGTGCAATGTTTGCATGTGGTCTGTATACACAAAGTGAACCTATGTGAACCAGGTCTAAAAAGCAAATCAGGTTTGCATGCTGCAAGATTGACATGTGCACAGCAGGTAAACTGGTGTGAACATCTTCTAAAAATTACATCAGGTCCGCATGTTGCACACTTCACATGAGTGCAGCAGTTAAGCTGGTGCCAATATCATTTAAACATCACACCAGGTTCACATGCTGCATGCTTGCCATGTGTGCAGCAGCGAACCTGGTGCAAATCTCATCTAAAAAAAATATCAGTTTCCATTTCTTATATGTTAGCAGTTAGTCATTAAAATACATTTTTATTTGAATTCCCATAAAAATTAACTAAACTCATTAATTCTGATCCCTTTGCAAGTTGTTTAATAGCTTTTGATTTTTATAATTAAATCACCATTAATTTTTAAAGCATTGTTTGCATACTGCATTTAATGCCTAGGATATAGCCAGTCAACACCCCCCATTCCAGATGTATGAAGAGGGGACTCTGTGTTGTGAAGCCTATCATTTTTGTTTTGGACCATGCAAATCCCTTATGCATATTTAGTGCTACAAATGAGTTTCTCCATCATTGTTTCATCTCACTTACTTTCCTTTTGTAATTCTGTATTGAGCATATACACTATGGCCATGCTCAGCACTCTTTGTGCTGAGTAGGGTCTTAGAAGCATGCACCATACCTCACATTTTGTCACTGAAATGAGAGACATTGGCACTCAAAATGATGGACAATGTGGGAAATTAACCCACATGATGATCAAGACACATCATGAAACATGGAGATACAGTACCTCAGAATGGTTCCACTATGCCATGGTGACAGGAATGTTGGTGACCTCCCCTACAGTGACACATAGTTGCTGACATCCCCGCTGCTGCCAACTCCTGACCCCGACCAGAGAGTGTGCCGACACCTGTTCAGTGTTCATGCGGGGGGGGGGGCTGTGCCCTGCACCCCCAAACTTAAGTATTCCAACTCCAGTGGGGGGGCGGTGGATGTCAGGGGAGGGCAGCCAAACTTGAGTCGATGACTCAGTCATCACTCCAGCAACCTGGTCGACACTGCAGGTGTCGAGGGGTTGGTGTTACTGTAACAGCATCGCTGAGAAAGTGTCCCTGTTGCAATGGTATACCCCTCAGAACACAGTGGAAACCATTGCATTAGCACATGAGAATAAATTTCTACCATTAAGCAGGGGTGCCATTTAGGTAGGGCAGAGGGGGGCAATTGCCCCCTCCCTGTATTTGTGCATAGGTTGTTCTTATGGTGTGGAAATGGTGGCTTTAAATTTGGATTTAATCTTTTGCACAATAAGTGCCCATCTGGCCTGTGTGTGCTCATGCTGCAGGTACTCTCCAGACTCGACTATGTCTGTATTGTGTTGTCCACTTTCTCCACCTAGTAGTGGTAGCACAATCACATGTGATGTGGATGAGCTCCAGCCAAGAAAGAGCAGATGAGCCTTGCAAGAGCAACACTGTCTTTCCCTCCACAGAGTAAGGTGGACTGCACACTACAGCTTGGAGGAGTCAGTGAGTACTGAACTCTCGATAGCAGTGTAGTGGCAGCATATTTTTGTTGTTCTACTCTTAGTGAGTCTCCTTCTCCCCTATTGGCTGAAGGGACAGAGTGTGAGCTAGGAGCTAACTCAAGATTAGGCTATCTACTTACTTTACTAGACTTGCCTTGCAAAAAATCAGCACAGACATCCATGGCAGCAAGCTAGGCTTAGCAGCAGTGGTGACAGTGGTGTGGGTGACCTTCATAGGCCTTGACCAGTGCAGTATGGCAGCAGCCACAGCAGCAACTAAGCAAGAAGCAAGCAACCCAGGTTGGCTGGGTTCAGATGGCGTAGTGATTTGGTCGTGGGCCACGTTGGGGACCTGTGATGGTTGGTTCTAGCATCCAACTTCTGGTGAAGGAGAGAGGGGGGAGCAGACTGAAAACTAGGCTGGTGGCACACTATGCCAGGTTGCAGGTTCTGGTCATATGGCCAGGTAAGTAAAAGTAAATTATTTTTTTACAGGCAGATTAGGGAAGGAGGAAGGACTGAAATATTTATGTTTTTTTCATGTGTCTTCACCTTTGGGTGGCATCATGACCCATAGGTGATGAGTATTGAATGGAATGGAGTCAGGGAGACAATTTGGGACAAAGTTCTCGTCAGTCAAACCAATTAAATTGTACCTTTTAGAGATGTTACAGGAATTCTAGAGCTGTCCCTTGCATTGATGGACAGGTGCACGCTATGGTATGCACAGACTATTGGAACCCCACTGTAGTCAGGCTTATGCCCTCCCCCCCCAGTGAAGCTGACTTCCACATCCCCATGCTAAGGCACATTTTGACAAAGGGCAAAGGAGACTGCAGGGGTGTGCACCATTGAAATGAATGGCGGTATTTATTTTACTGTTTTATACATTATTGATGGAGAGTGGGTGATTAATAAAGGCCACCGCTTGACTAACAAGGACCTTGTTAGTAGAACAGTAGCCTTCATTATTGTTCAACTCACCATCATAAAGTATAAAATAGTAATAGAAAATAATTCTATTCATTTCAAAGGGGTACGCCCCAACACTCTGACCCATGCTCATCATCTTCTGCCTCTGGCTCCCTAGTACTTAAGTAAGAGACTTTTTACTTATATTTATACTTGGTGAGTTTTCTATAGCAGCATTGCCATACCCGCTGCAGTATGTGTGCATGGGGGGTGACTGGCCATGTGGGTGTGTGTGTGTCGGGTTATTGCTACTTTTGTGTTTTCACCCTAAAATCTGTTTGCTTGGGAGCATTCAAAACTATGGAGAACAAATAGTAGGAGTACAGGCCAGACAAAAGTAATTAAGTGGTTTTGTGGGTATGTTTGCATACTGGGGGTGTGAAGAACATGTGTTTCCATTGGTATGTCTGCTACAGTTCAACTGTGAAAATCAGATGAGGGAGAGAAGAAAACTGAAATGTATAACAGTGGCTACAAGCATGCCAAATGAATGCAGATGTATTCAGATACAGTATGCATTGAAGTACAAGTGAGCCATATGTGTGCAGACAGTATGGCTTAATGGTTAAAGGCACTGAACTGCAAGCCTTGAGACTTGAAGGCATGAAGACTTGAGTTTGAATTTCATCAACCCCCATTTGCATATGGTGTGATCATGAGCAAGTCACTTAACTTTTACGTGTGCAGTTATCAGTGACCACTTGCTTTTTTGTACACGTACCACATGTATGTAGTCTTTCCCAATTACACATAAAAATCATGGTTTCCACACTTGCTTACTGCATGCCATATGCATACAATTGCTTCCAATTTAACATTTCAGTCATACTTGCAGCATGCATATCACTGGGGTAGTTTTATGTCTGCAGCATGAAAACATTCCATATAATTATTTCTATAAGGTTGGTCTGCCAGAGGGTGTTACAGGTCAGAGTACCATTTTATTCATTCAGAAGATGTGTGAAAAAATAGCCGGCCCCTGTCCTAATGCCCTGACTTATATTGTGGAGTGAGCCCATAGAACCCTTCAGCTGATGCCATCACTCGGAGCAAACCCTCGACTACTGATATTTAAAGTGCTTAATTATTTGGACTGGCAACATATTCTCAGGAAAAATAACAGGGCTACAAGAGATTACATGGGAGGGCAGCAAAATACGAATTGTTCAAGACCTCCCTCATCCAGTGAGAGTGAAAAGAACAGCATATGGCCAACTTATATCACAGTTATTAGCTGCTCAAATTGGTTTTCGAATGTGATACCCAGTGTGGCTCCAAGTGAATCAGTATGGGAAATACATGACTTTCAGCTGTGATGTACGAGCTCACAAGGAACACCCCAGAATTTTTCCCCATCTCTTTAAATCACTAACCCGATGATATGCAGTGGCAGTTCCCTTTCTTCATTCAGCTTTCTATGCAGAGAAGTTGTCAGTTAAGCCTCCTTTTGGATTAAACTTTGTTTCAGAGACTGTGGAACATACTGGAAGTCTATTCTTGGATTATGGTGAGCCTGCATCTTTGCCTGGATTTTTCTTTTTTTTTCCATATAGTTGTTTGTGCTACCTGAGCCCAGCATGTGGCTCTGGTCCCTCCCTCCCTCCCTCAGAGGGACTCAGTCTCCTGCTGCACCATTTCCCTGATCTGACACCCCCTAGATTCCACACAGGTCCCCCCCATGACAGCGCCAAGGTGAAGGGGTGCCGGCCCTACCCCCACCCCCAAAGTGAAACCCAAATGTTGGAGGGCCAGTCATGGCATTGGTGTGGCCATCACGGAGCCTGCTGGCTCTGATTTTCAGTTTTTGTCCCTTCCCCCTCCCTACTGATGTGATGAACCTGTACTGCCCTCCGGCTTTTAATGTTATTACACTACAATTTAAACAGCATGTATGTTATGTTGCTTCTTCCCTGTGCACTCTGCCCTGGTCTGGAGCATTTGGGAGGACAGGGGGGGCCAGTTATAATTTCTTAGTTCCTGGTCCGCTATGTTTATTCAGCACTTATTGACAGTCCTCGCATGTTCAGTATCAAAGTTTATGTGGCTTTACAACTGCATCTCGTTTATGGAAGGACATTCTTTTACTGGACTATTCTATGATAATACCAGAGAATATACTGGATTCAGGATGATGGTTTGCTTGTTTTACAATGTTTCCTCCATTCTAGACAATCACTGATTGGCAGAGTTCTTTGTTTATAATTTACATGAGCTTGTGGAATTGACGGCTTCTATTTTACATCTCTTTTGTAAGAGCCCAGATTGCAGAAGCTCTGATTTAACTCCTTTGTTTTACTTTCTATTATGGACTGGCAATGAGTACAGAAACATGAAGCCGGGTGCAGTCTTTTGTGTTATATCTGGTACTCTGACAATAATGCTGATTCTTTAAGCACATAATGGGATGAAACTGCACTTTAATAAGGGGACTCATTTGCCCTCAGAATTGCTTATGAAATGGACTGAATAACTTCTTTTTGTGTTATTATACACCAGTTGTAGTGGTTATATAGATCTTGCTAGAATAGGGCACTTCTTGAACATGATTACAAGGTTACAAATGTTAATACTGAGCTTCCCTGTTTATACACTAAATGAATGCTGTTGCTTATTTTTTTAATTGTTCTCTACAGGGTCTGGGAATCTTGTTTACATACAATTACTATGTTAGGGAGGGGATACATTTCTGGAATAATGGGGAGGTGGAGGAGAGTTTGTGTTGGGGATTACCTATTCATCATGGACCTGTGCACTTTGCTGATATGGTCACTAAGACCAGGGTAATTACTAGATTTACACTTTATGCTTTGTTTGTGTCTGTTTGTTCACTGTTTGGAAGAGGTAGGGAAGTTTACTGGGTATATATTATTGTTGGATTTTTGCGAAGTAGTTGATTGAGGAAGGGATGTCATAGCTCAGTGACCCCCTTTGGGTCCTCACCGAAGTCATACTGATGCTGAGAGGTGTTCTCCTCACCTATATTTAAATGTAGAAATAAGGCAGGTCCTTACAAGATTTTAACTTGGAATATCAAAGGGGCTCAGGACAGACACAAATGTCATATGGTTCTTTGTCATCTAAAACAGCTTCAGACAGGTATTGCCTGTCTACAGGAAACCCACCTCAAATAGGAAGATGTAAGTTTTTTAGACGGGAATGGGTGGGACAAATTTATGGGGGAGGGTATTAGTACCAGATGAGGTGGCAAGGCAATCTTAATAGCCCATAATGTTCCCTTCCAGTTGCTTAAGGAGTATTGGGACCCTGAAGGATGCGATATATTTCTGCATGGTAATCTAGGGCTGTCTCAGATTATCCTGGGCTCCATTTATGGCCCAAGTTCAGATACTCCGAATTTCTTTACCCAGTTGACCACTCTTCTGGCTCCTCTCTCTTATTACTCTCTCTTTCTGGGAGGAGATTGGAATCTGTTATGGACAAGTCTGACTTACTCAGAAGTGGCCTTTCTCTCGGACAGAGGGAGTTCCACAAGCTGATGGATGGTCTTGGTCTCATCAATCCATGGTGCCTCCTCTACACCTCAGATAAACAATTTACTTTTTAGTCCCCCCTCGTGGTAGTTTGGTAGTTTCTACAAAATAGATTAGTTCCTTATCAGTCAGGAGAGTCTGCCTGGTTTAATATCTTCAGAAATTCACTCAACTGTTATATCAGATAACGCTCCAGTGAGTATAATTCATATTTTGCGAGGGTGTAGGGAGTGTGACTCAGTATGGTATCTTAATTCACAGCTTTTGCAGAACTCGGACACTCTTTCTCAGATAAAGGAGTTTTTAAGTAATTTCTTCCTACAGAACGAATGTATCTGCTATAGATGCCCTTTGGGTAGCCACAAAATGTGCTCTCCCAGAAAAGTGTGTTAAGTTAGCCTCCACTCATTACAAAAAATATAAAATGACTTTAGAACAGTTCCTTTAGTACATTAGAAGTTTAGAGCACACCCTTAGTCAGAATACCTTGGAGGATGATTGGTCTAAACTAAATGTGTTAAGGGCCCAGTATCCAGACCTCTTGGCTCAAAAAGCTGAATTAGCTTTGCAGTGCACAAAGTTAAGATATCTGGAGTCAAGTGAAAAGGTCAGAAAGTTATTGACACTTCACCTTCACCAGATGGAAGCACCTAAAATTATCCTCAGAATCCGCCCCAGCCCAGATGCTAATATTGAGACCCAACCCTGGAAAACTACAGCAGTATTTTGCTCCTATTATATGAACCTGCATTCTGATGTGCTCTCTGATCAGCCCATTGAGGACAGAATTTCATCCTATATACATTCCCTTCCTCTCTCTGCTCTTGACTCCTCTCAGAAGGAGTTACTGAGCCAGCCAATTTCCCTTAATGAGGTCCAGCAGGCTATAAAACAATTACTTCTGGATAAAGTACCAGGTCCCAATGGCTTTACTAACAATTTTTATGTGGCCTGCCTCACTGAAGTGGCCCCTTTCCTCACTTGTCTATGCAATTTTTGGTATTCCTCAGGTATTACAGATGCTTCCTTTATGGGAGCCTGGATTACCCTTATTAAGAAACAGGATAAGGATGATTTACAACTGGGTAATTATTGCCCGATCTCTTTACTCAATACTGATTTAAAAATCCTTTCTAAAATTTTAGCCAACCAACTATTCTTGGTCTAGGACAGCCTGATCAGGTGGGATTTATGAAGGGCAGATTATCCAGTGATCACCTTTGGAAGCTTTACCACCTCATTTCCGCGGCTAGGGAGGGCAGGTCCCCTGCAGCCCTGGTCTCCCTAGATGCGGAAAAGGCTTTTGATTGAGTCTCATGGCACTACTTTTTCTCCGTATTGTTGAATATCCCCTCCTGAATTTAATCATTGGATTCAAATACTTTATAGTGACCCCACTGCCTGAATTTGGTCAATGGCATCTTATCCAATTCTTTCCCCCTTTGCTGTGCAACATGACAAGGCTGCACTCTTTCCCCACTACTGCTTAATTTGTATCTGGAACCATTGATTTGTAGTTGGCAGTGAAACTCAGAGATCAAGGGTATCGCTGTGGGGGGAAACAGTACCTACTGTCAGCTTATGCTGATGGGGAGTTTGACTAAATGCTGAAAGTCGGGATCCTGACATTCAGGATCCTGAGCTTGGCTACCCGACACACACCTGCCTGACAGATGGATACTGGTGCTGGCAAGGGTAAGGTAGTGGATATGATGAACTGCTACCCTGCCTCTAGCTGTGCACAAGAGGGGGGAAAAGTCTTGCAGTTGGCTGAGCTGCTCCCATGGTGTGGAGGGCTAAGCCACTACCAGCTCTATCTCCAGTGTGCTCAGACCTGGGTTCTGTTCCCAGATGGCAACTTTTTTGCATGGTGCTCTTTTGCTGTAACCTACTCCGAGGTCCGCTCCCCCTCAGAGTTGGTTACTTTAGTTACAGGGGGTGTGGGGGGGAGCTTGCCCCCTACATTGCATTAAGACCTTGTCGGTCTTCTGATAATCGGTCTCCTAAACTCAGGCTTATGGAGTTCGGGAGACTGACTGTTGGGATTCAGTAGTAGATCCATGCTGACGATCTATTACTGCATGTAGAAGACTCCTTTGTCACAATTCTGGATGTTCTGGGAGAAATAAATCATTTTTTGGCAATGTCCTTCTACAAACTTAATGTAAGTAAGACAAAGGTTTTACCCCTAAATGATTTAGTTAACAAACATGATATTATTAGCCAGAGACTCACCTGGAAACCTTTCATATTGAATTATTTGGGGGTACACCTTTCCCACTCTGTCTCAATTATGATTAAGGAGAATCTTACTTCATTACTACATACTTTAAAATTGGACATACAAAGATGGTCAATTTTGCACCTCTCCATTTGGGGAAGAGTCAGCATAGCCAATATGAATGTCTTGCCCCGCTTACTCTAGCCCATAGGAATTCTGGGTGCTTTCCTTCCCAAAACCTGGTTTGCCCAATTACAAAGCATACTCAATCATTTTCTGTGGAAAGGTCAGTCTATAGCCTGTTCATATTTTAAGCTCACAGCACCCGAATTTAAGAGTGGTTTGCATCTACCCTAATATATTTTTGCATTATTGTGCCTTCCATGGCAGCAAATTCATTCAATGGGGTTATTTTGAAGGTGTGCAACAGAATAACACTTACATGCCACTATGGTTTGAAATTGAACTCTCCCTTTGTAACAGATTTGGGCTCCTACTCCCTAGTTTAGGCAACAAAATGAGTGCACACAGGGAAGTGGTGCACAGAAACTACTGGAGCAAGCAAGAAAAAAGTTTCTGGCACACACAAATTCCATAAGGATTGATGAAGATCTGAAACATGTCAGGCCAGACAGCATTGTCTTGGCTGCAATAAATGGACTGAGAAAAGGATTTTGCCTCTGAAGTATCTTTTGCGTCCCTCTTATGGAGTTTGTGTGTCCCAGAAACTTTTCTTGCTTACTCCCTAGTTTACTCTATACTAAAGTATCTCAGATTCCCGCTGCTGTATGTACCACGCCTATTGGCTTGTCCTTGAAAGTTCACTGACAACTAGGACACTACCTAGGGTTTGACTGGACCAAGAGATTATCCCAACCTTTATTAGATAATCCTAATATTAAAAGGTTCCATGTCATAATGGTGATCGCCAAATAGCGATCGCCGTTACTGCAAGTGTACGTCACCAAAACAGCGATGTACACTCCAAGCGAGGCAACACCAGTGAAAACAATTTTTTTTATGTTTTTTATGTGGGAGGCTGTGCACCCCCACACTCCCTTAAAAGTGATTATCAGCTCTGTGGGGTGCATGTCAGGGAGGGGGATAACATTGTAAAAAAATATTAACTCCACATGCAAAACACAAAATATTGTGTTCTTCTCCAGCCCTGAACCCTGAATCCTCCTCACTCTCACCAACCACCCTCACCACCACACTACATGGCCAGCCCAGCAGCCTCACGCTGCACTACCTCCCACATACCTGCCAGCCGCGTCTGTTCCCTATCCTGTACTTCCATTTGCCTTGCTGTTCTCCTGTCACTAATCTTTCAGGGTAGCTCACATAACGAACACTGAACATAAGTTGCTCATATCCAAGTTGTTAAAGTTCAGTTGCTGTTTTGATGGGTTTCCATATTAAAATTGCAGGCCACCCCATTCCTGTAGCATTCAGTCCTCAGTTTCAGGGTATGCCAATTTTCCCCCTTTTAGAGGGAGACAAGCTTGAGACCTTTCAATCTGCCCATGACCACCTTCATCTCCCCAAAACTTTTCACTTCAAATTTTTGCAAACAGCCAATGCTCTTTTATCTTATTTGGGCCCCAAACCACGGACCATGTTGGAACAATCAACATTTGAACCCTTTTTTTACAACTGTGGCACAACACCACCCTGTGTCAGGTTTTTATAAGCTCTTTCAATCCTTAGATGTTAACACCTTGTCTGGAGTTTGTTATTATTGGATGCAGGCTTTAGGCATCTCTGAGGATCAGAAAATTTGGCATTGGGCTTGGTGCAGCTTATATAAATTCATTAAGCGAGATAGATTAAGGTTGATACAGTTTCAAATTCTCCAAAATGTATACTATACCCCTACAAATTCTACTAAATGGGTAAGCTTTTGTCCTCTTTATGCTCCTGATGCAAACTTGCAGAAGGCTACCTCAGGCACATCCTGTGGGATTGTGTGAAGGTAACCCCTTTCTGGAATGCCATAAGGAATTTGTTAGACCCACTTCTTTGATTAAATTATCTTTTCACTCCCTCGTTTTGCCTTGTGGGTCTTTTTCTTCCAGATTTAATTGGTATTTGTAAAACCCATATAGGATTAATTTTAGCCCTGGTGAAAATAAGTATACTACATCATTGGAAAGATGACTCTGTTCCCTCATACAAGGAGTGGCACCAAGAAATGTTGACTGCACTTATGCTCGAGAAGCATATTGCTTCCCTAAGAAAGTGTTCTTACCTGTTTCATCATAGATGGGAATCACTCTATACTGTTTTAACTATTTCTTCTGCAAGGTCACAACTCTGAGCCTTAGAACTTGATCTATCTGTCAATGCTTCTGCTTTCTTAAGATTTGCTCTTACAGCCTGTATCTTATTTCTTTATTGTGAGCTGAGCTACAGGGAGAGGGAGGAGGATGTGGGTTTTGTTGTTTGTTTAATTTTTTTGTGATTATAGTTTATTTATGTGTTTGTTTGTTTGGTGTATAATCCTTTTCATATGGAATAACCACAATAAAGTGCTTCTGCCTCAAGGGTCATGTTGACCAGGTAACCAAAAAATATTCCTGCCAAACTCGGGACCTTATATAGGCTGAAAGACCAGTTGATACCCGTGGCCCGGGCCTCCATCGCCACAAGTGTCCTCCTCCCTACCCTCTCCTATGCGGCCCCAGTGATACAGGGAGCTGCTAAACAAGAGATGAACAGATTACAAGTTCTCTATCACAAGGTGACTTGCTTCAACACCTTATCTGGCTCCTGGGCTCACCACTGTGACACTGTGTCCGAACTAAACTGGCCCTCCTGGGAGGCCCGGCTCCAATACCCCCTACTCTGCCACACTCATAAACTACTCAGTCCATCCCCTCCTCCCAGCCTCACTGGACTCATTGCCCAAAAGAGAAACCCTAGGCTCCTCAGAACAATGGACAGAACCCTCCTCACAGTGCCAAGGGTTAGAACCAAGGTGGGGGAGTAAGTCATTCGCCATTACAGCTCCCACCCTATGGAACTCCCTGCCCCCTGCTGTTCAGGATGCTACGACTACCCACACCTTCCACACAAGGCTGAAGGCTCATATGATGGTCACCTCCATATGCAACTGCTAAAGTGAGAGGCTCCTAAGTGGAAGCCCACCTCTCCTTCATATGGAAATAGTGACTATCACTTCACCCCATCTATATAGCACTGCACCCCATCAGTAGAGCTTACTCAGGAAACGTTAACTGCTAAAAAGCTACTATGCCTTACCTCTTAAATGTAACTGCTGAAAAACTACTATGTATTATGTTCTTCGCTGTCTAGTGTAATGTACCTGTGCTGTATGCTACCCCATGTACTATTCCATGTAATTCCCCGGGTCGCCCCTGAAAAAGGGACCTTCGGGGCCCAGCGGGCTTACCCGGTTATCAAAATTTAATAAATAAATAAATAAAAAATAAATAAAGTATATTAAACTAAAAAAAAAGGTGCTTGACAGTGTAAGGTCAGTTGCACCACTGGATAGTCAGGATGAGTGTGACACTGAGTAGCTGAAGCCATAATTGGAGGACATGGCAAAATTAATAAGTTAACACAAAAGAAAAAATCAGAAAGGAAGTTTCTCCTCAGCCATGGAAAACTAAAGTCAAGCCCTAGCCCCCACATCAGCTCATAGAACTATACCACCTGCTGCTGCTCTGCATCTCCAGCAATGTCATTGCACAGTGCCCAACACATGATTGTCTTGCAGTTGTTAGCCAGTTACTACAGAAGTAAAACCCCTCCAAATCATTTTCATAAAAAAAGAAAACAAGAAATCCTCTGCCATGTGGACGTATTTTTGACCATGGTTGCCTATGAAAATGATCATTTTGACAATAGGCTTTCATTTAAAATAAAGGAAATGAAATGAGATTTTTATGGATGCCTCAATACATCTCCCAAAACCATGTAGCAATCAATATGGTAAAAAGATCTGTTGGGGTCAGTCAGCTTAAACGTTGGGAACAAGTGTTCAGGCTGACCATTTAAAACATGAACACAGAATCCTCCTAAAAGCAAGACCTATTCTCTGCTCAGGTAAGAGTCAGACTGAGGGTCAGCAGGAACAGTTGGGTATGTTAGACATGGGATAATGTGGTAATGCAGCCACCACATTGTCACCCAACAGATACATCCCCAAGTGCCAGCACTACATTAGAAGGTGTTCAACCACCACCAACACTAGTAGTGAATTTGTAACAAAACAAACTGTCAACAATTACTACATGCCTGGGCTAAACTACCTCATTATCAACAAAGTTTTGTATGAATGTTGCATATCATTGGTGAGGTGATGGCCCTTGATATTCAGCCAGTCTCCATGGGGAAGACACTAGCTTTTAAAAACTCTAGCATGAAGTCATGTGTCATGTTTTCTTGGAATGTTTCCCACACAACATATGAGGCAGTACTCATACAGGTCATGATACTTCTGAAGGAGGCACAGGGGAGTTATGTCCATTTCATGAGTGACATATGGAGCAGTAGTGCAAAAAGAAGTTTTCTGAGTCTCACCAACACCTGTGTTGTCTCCAAATCAAGCATTACCATCGTTTCTATTCCTCCGTCTAAACCACCACTTGCAGGAGTTATATTAAAGCAGAGGCAAAACAATAGAGTAAATGTCCTACGTAATGTGTCAGTAATGAAAGAGAAGCACAGTACAGAAAATATTCTGTGATTCATCTAATCACTGCTAGACATCTGGATATACCCTCATAACCTAGACGAAGCTGGTTGTAACAGACAGTGGCACTAACTTACTAAAAGAAATCGATGAATAAGATTTCAGTTTTGTACCCTGTTTGCACATACACTAAACCTGGGGGTGAGTCATGTGCTTGACAAACCTACAGGTAACAGAAAAACTTGATATTATGTGGGACATTAATAAATAGATTCATCACTCCCACAAATGTATGGATCAGCTCCAGTATTACCTCCTGAAAAGTATTCTCCTTAACATTGCTTAATTGAAAACATTTCCACATGGTTCAACTTTGTCTTTTATATGGCAGAGATACTCGTGGAACAGGAAACTATGTTCTGGGCTATAGCATTTTATGATGTGGACTGTGATAGATATTTTAGATGGGTACATGCTTTGTTCTGCCCACAATGGCAAGAGTATTAGATTTCAGGAGAGTAGATTTCACTGAAATGGGTAGATGTACACAAGCAGTCCTGGGGAAGGGAGAGGTAATAGAGGGGGTGGAAGAACAATGGGAGAAACTCAAAGGAGCCATAGTGGATATAACAAACCAATGTGTTAGGATAGTGGACAAAGGCAAAAGAAGAAGGAAATCACTATGGTTCTCCAAAGAGGTGGGGGACAAAGTAAGGTCTAAAAGGCTGAGTTTCAAGAAATATAAAGGGAGCCAAAGAAAGGAGGACAGAGAGGTATACCTTGAATGTCTAAGGGAAGCAGGGAAGGCTGTTAGGAGGGCAAAGGCACAGACAGGAGAGAGCTTAGCATGGTATGTAAACAAAGGGGAAAAAGCATTTTATAGGTACATCAGTGAAAGAAGAACAACCTGGGGAGGGTTGTGAGGCAAGTGTAAGGAAGGATCTGACAAGGCAGAAATACTGAACAAATACTTCTGCTCAGTATTCTCTAAGGAGGGGGATGGTCAAGGACCACAGTTGAGTTGCACAGGCAATGGGGGGGAGGACACCAGTCCATGCACAGTGGAGAGAGTTCTGGAAGAACTCACAAACCTGAAGGTGGATATGGCCATGGGGCCAGATGGCATCCACCCAAGGATATAAAAGGAGCTGCGAAAGGAACTAGCAGCGCCTCTGGTGGCCCTGTTCACAGAGTCACTTAACATGGGTGTCATTTCAGAGAACTGGAGGCTTGCTAATGTAGTCCCACTGCACAAAAGTGGCAGTAGAGAGCAGGCAGGGAACTACAGGCCAGTCAGCCTCACCTCAGTGGTGGGAAAGATCATGGAGACACTGCTGAAAGAAAGGATAATGGAACATCTGGAATCCAGCAGTGCTCAGGATCTGAAGCAACATGGATTCACAGCAGGAAGGTCATATCAAATGTATCTAATAGATTTTTTTGATTGGGTGACTAGGGAAATAAATAAGGGAGGGGCAGTAGACATCGCCTACCTAGATTTCAGCAAATCCTTCAACACCATCCCACATAGAAGGCTGATTAATAAGATGGGTAGTCTGGGCATGGGAGACAAGGTGGTGAACTGGGTTAGGAAGTGATTAACAGACAGGTGACAGAGGGTGGTGGTACATGGTGTACAATCTGGGGAGAGGAGGGTGACCAGTGGGGTACCACAGGGATCAGTGCTAGGACCAGTCCTGTTCAATGTCTTCATTAGTGACATTGCAAAGGAGCTGGAAGGAAAGGTCTGCCTGTTTGTAGATTGTAAATGACAACAAGATCTGCAACAGGGTGGATACTCCAGACAGGGTGCAGAAAATGAAGAGGGACCTGAAGAAACTTGAAAGATGGTCGGAGATGTGGCAACTGAGGTTCAATGCAAAGAAGTGCAAAATAATGCACCTTGGTAGAGGAAACCCTAGGAAGTGCTACAGGTTGAGGGTGAGGAACTGACTGACACTAAAGAGGAAAGAGACCTAGGGGTTATCATCTCTGATAACCTTAAGGTATCAAAGCAGTGCACAATAGTGGCAGGGAGGGCCAGTGGCATGCTGGGGTGCATAGGCAGAGGTATCACTAGCAGAAGGTGGGAGGTGGTAATGCCATTGTGTAAAACATTGGTAAGACCTCACCTGGAATACTGCATGCAGTTCTGGAGGCCACACCTGTGCATGGACATAGATAAGGTACAGACTATCCAGAGAAGGGCAACAAAGATGGTGCAGGGCTTATACCACAAAACCTATGAGGAGAGACTAAGGGACCTCAATATGTACTCACTGGAGGAGAGGAGACAGTGAGGGGACATGATTGAAACTTTCAAGTACCTCAAGGGCATAAACAAGGTGCAGGTGGGGGACCTTTTCCAATGTAGAAAAGTACTAGAACAAGGGGGCACAATATGAAATTGGAAGGGGGTAGATTAAGAGGTAATGTGAGGATGTTTTTCTACACAGAAAGGGTAGTCAGTGCTTGGAATGGTGTGCCACAGAACGTAGTTGGGGAAAATACAGTGGAGGGGGTTAAGCGTGCCTGGGACAGGCACAAGGGAAGCTTGAGAGGGGAGGGAGTGATAAAAAGCCATTGATCACATAGGTCAGTGGCCACATACAATGTATAGGGCCTACAGGCAGACTGGATGGGCCTAGCAGTCTTTATCTGCCAATAATGTCTATGTTTCTATATTTCTAAAGCTTGTTCCATTTCTGGACACACAGACACACAAAATCAACAATTTCAATGCCATTTCAGCAAACCTTCAGATGATCTTCCCCATTGTGTGTCAACTTGAAAGCCATACTTGCCATTATTGCAGCTCATCATCAGCAATCCAACAAAACAGTGCTGTTTGTAATAGCTGTGTCAGCACTGGTGGCGGTACTGATGCTGACAGAAATGATGGTGGTAAAGGAGCTGAAACTGCTAGTTCATCTGAAGCCTCTCAGCAGCAGAAACAGCAGTGGTAGTAGCAGCAGTAATAAGATGCAATACTCATTCATGAGGTGGTGCAGATGTTTCTCATACCATTTCCAGACAGGTTTGACAGAAATATGTCAGTCATTTGATTTTTCCCGAGCATCACTATTGTATCGCAGACATAAAGACGTGTTCATGCTCACTCAATATACCCTCTGTATGCTAGAACAACCAAACAGCTTTAAAATAACAGCATGAATTTGGATGTACAAACTCCAGCATATACAGCTCCTCCTCCTAATCTGTCTTCTCATGGTGACTTTGATAGTGATGATCCTGAGATGCCAACAGACATTTATGATCTTTTGTGGGTACTGCTCAGAGGATTTCAAAGAAGATGCAGACGTGCCACCATGGTACATAATAAAGGTACCCCATCACGTGAGTGCTACCAGAATAGTGCCACACTATATGGCGCTAGTCTGGTAAGGGTTCACATGGACAGTGAGTGGGGTTTTACAGCACTTGCTGTAAGCACTCCCCTGATTGCTGTCCATGCTCCTATAACAGGATAAGGGCAGGAAGGAACATAAGGCTGACTGAGCTGCTCCCATGGCATTGAGGGCTGGAGCATGTAGTAGTTTGACTAATGGCAACAGAGACCAGAGTTCTAATCCTGATCTTTCAAATTTTGCTGCATTGGGACTTATGTTTTTTTGTTTTTACAAGGGGCTGTGGAAACACTATTCCACAGCCCTACAAATTTTAAGTTTCCACATGGTCCGCTCCCCCAGGAGTGAGAATCCTTAAGTCCAGGGGGTGCAGGGGCAGAGTCCCCCATATCGGATGTTGTGGAGGTCAAAGACCCCCACAAAAAAAAATGGGGCCTTTATTACCGCACTCACCATGCCAATGCTATTCTTGTTGGAGCTTACCGGACCCAGTGCCCATAATAAAAGCTTATCTAGCAAAGTCAAAGGCTAGTGGACAAACTGATACAAGACAGCTTTGGCAAGACAGGCAAGTCATTTAATCTGCACTGGCCAAAGTGGTCTTATATTTTCTCAGATGCCCTCCAACATCCGTAACTTTAGAACGGTGTTTCAGTACAACTGGGGGTTTTGCCTTATCACATCACAAAAGGCTTAGTCCAAGAATCTTATATTCTTAGCCTTTTCTTAACCTGAACTTACTATGGATCAACTATAAATACGCATTCAATTACTCACATACAGTATCCAGAAAGTGCCAATTATTATTGAGACCCCCCACACCTCATAGTGGTAAGGTGCCATGGACTCCCAGTGCCACAAGCTCTGCTGATGCAGTCTAGCTAACCACTACAAGCAGCAGCAGCAGTAGCATGCCATTACAAATCCTCATGATTATAGTACTATGACTGTGACATTGTCACCACCAACTAGTACATCATGATGTGTGTCACACAAAAGCACCATCACTCAATAAAGCCCAACCATGAATGTGTTGAGTGACTGCACGTTTCACTGCTCCTCGCTCTTTAGTGCAATACCATCTGTTGTGCTCTATATAAAAACATTTCTAAAAAATTAATATGTACAGTATATATATATATATATACACACATATATATATATATATATATATATATATATATATATGATAGCATACAGTGCTACATAGTTAGGGTTGAGGAGCCTTTAAGGTTAAAGGTCAAACTTTGCACCTTAATAACTTTGCCACTGTTCAATGGATTTGCCAAAAGATTTGGAATACATGATCAAGAACCATATGTCTTGGCATCTGCTAACTTTCGTACTGGTTGGATATATGACTGCAGAGTTATTAAGCACGATCTGCATGCATTTAAGCTTTCTGGTGAATTTTTTGCTCGCACCCACAGGTTGCATGGTTTGCGCGACTGGTCTGAAAACTTCAGGGAACATGCGGCCAGGGTCCCCAATGTGCCTTTCAAAGAGTTCATGAAAAAATATTAAACGGTTCAAAAGTTATTCAGGAAACAAGTTCCCATTATAAGTCAAAGGGAAAAGTTAACAAAAAGTTCAACACTTTTGCAAATGCAGTTTTTACTTTTGCAAACGGCCCTTTTACTTTTGCAAATTCACCATTTTGTTTTCAGTTGGTGATCAGAAAAATGCTTGGCATTTAAATTTGTGACCCTCTAGCAATACAATTCTTTCTGTGTTTACCTAGTTGGACCCTGAAGATGCTAGACATGTCTTTATTTTGAGGTTAAACACCCTAGAAATAAGTTTTTCAAGTTTCTGGAAAAAGTACTTTCACAAAGTAGTGTCGCACTCACGAAAGTGATGCAAATTTTTGCAACAGCTTTCGCAAATTGCGACACTACTTTTTCAGGCTATGGCAAAATGACAGCAATTCTTTGCCACCCTGCTGCAAAAGAATGGTTTGATCTTTTGGGCTGAAATTTGGAGGAAGCTCAGCCAACATCTCACAGATGTGCTTTTCAGTGCTTTGGTGAACAAATATTACAGGGCAGCAAAGTTACGGCACTACAAAGTTTATGCTTTTTCCATAGGATAACATTACCGCATCCGCCGCATTACAGGAATCCTTTATCGCCCTGCTGCAAAATAACAGCCTGGTCTTTTGGGCTGAAATTTGGAGGGCAGAAAGCCAACATCCCACTGATGTGTTTTTTGGTGGTTTGGTGAAAAAATTTTACAGGGCGGCACAGTGACGGCACTCCGGAGTTAATGCTTTTTCCCATTGGATAACATTATGACGCTTGTCGTGCCTTTCAGGGTCTGTATCTCGGAAGCGGTGCGAGATATAGACTTTTTGTCACAAAAATGCTTAGCCCCCTACATGGTGACTAAGTAAACAACTAGCCAGGAAAGTCATAATTCATATGAAATCTACATTTTTGTCTACGTCATACGGTTCCTGAGATATAAGCAATTTAATATTCCAAGTCCTCATTTTCTGCTCCGAGGCCCATTGTTATGTATACATTCTTTGTTTTCACTGTATTTTCCAATGCATTTTTTGGGAAAAAGAAGGGTGTGCCATTTTGTTACTGTGCCAGTTAGCGTTTCCAGTTGTGTTTCCGTTACTGTTTGTGCCACCGTTACCGTCTAAGCCACCATGTGCGTTACAGTTTGCATTTTCACTTGCGTTTGCATTTCTGTGTCATTTGGCATTATTGTTGCTGTTACCTTTACCAGTTTCATTTGCAACTGAGGTACCGTTCACATGCGTTATGGTTTGCATTTTCATACAAGCTTGCATTTCTGTTTCTTTTCTGTTTCCTTTGGCATTATTTTTGCTGTTACTGTTACCATTTGCATTTACAATTGCAGTACCATGACCGTGCGTGTAACGGTTTGTGTTTCTGTACTCGCTTGCATTTGCATTTCTCTTTCCTTTGGCATTATTGTTGCTGTTACTGATACCATTTGCTTTAACAATTGCGGTTCCATAACCATGCACGTTACAGTTTTCATTTCCGTATGCACCTCCATTCCCTTTTCTGTTTCCTTTGGCATTATTCTTTATGTTAACTTTACCATTTGCATTTACTATTGTGGTACCATGGCTGTGTGCATTACGGTTTGTGTTTACTTGTTCGCTTGTGCTCGCGTTTCTGTTTCTGTTCCATTTCGAGTTCTTTTTGCTGTGACACTTAACATTTCCATTCAAAATACCACTGCCTTCACTCTTCACATTACCAGTTGTGTTTTTGTACATGCTTCAATGTCCGTTTGAGTCACTGTTCGTTTTGGCGTCACTTTGTGTTTGAGGTTCTATTAACATTTTCTATACCATTTACGTTTCTGTTACCATGTGCGCCACTGTTGGCACTTCTGTTTGTGTTGCTGTTCCTGTTACTATGTCATAAGACATCATGTGGCCATAACTAACACCCCATCACATGTGTAAAGAATCTGAGATGTAGGAAAATGGGGTGAGAGTTAGGACCGATGACCCCATGGTGCACCACAATGCCAGTTGGGGTGGGCTGTGGAGGCCAAGGGGGTTTTCAACCCTAACACTGAATTTCCTTGCTTTTTGTCACTGTGAAACAACCCTAACTGATGCATTAAATGGAGTTTTTTTGCCTATATATATATATATATATATATATACATACATATATATTCATTGCAAAAACTACAATAATGCAGATTAGGGTTGCTTCTGTACAAAAACTCAAACCTACAAAGTTTTGAAATGTGCTATTGTGGTTTTCAAACAAATGTCCTCAAAGTTTGGAAATGTGCTATCAGGGTTACCAAGCCTAAATCCTACCACCTCCCTAACCCTTGCTACCCAAGGTAAAGCTACAGGTATGGGACCATGCATTACCAGTGTTGAATGTCACATAGACCAACATACTGTGCTTTATAAAGAGCCAACATATTAGCAATGTGTTAATAGCAACCACTGTGCTGTGGCAATCTTCATGGGTTGCAGTCTCTGCCAAAACAAAAGCGTCATTGCACAACAGTGATGTGACAACACCTCCTGCTATTCATTACTATTCTTAGAGCTTGTATTACACCACCCAATACCCACTTGTAGTCTGTTTTAGTCCATGCCATTTACTGCATTAGAATCTAAGGTGGGTTTGTCACATTCTCAGAGCTGACCCAAAATCATGGGACCCAAATAAAATCTGAACCAAATTTGCAAATGTCCAGCTTCTCTCACCCTTAGTTGAGTTACCATCAGTGAAAACAGCAAAGCATGTTAACGTGAAAAGTTTAACATATACTTTTTATTTCATTTTAGAGTGCCCTTTACCTCCTGTCTTGTACAAAACCATTATTTACCCATTTTGATTCTGCTTTAGCACTTTATTTTTGCATAAGAAATAATAAAAGGAACACTTCTTTTAATTGGGCTAGGACCAGGTTTTCATCAGTGTTCTCAGCTGTTGTAGTAGTATTGTCTGATAAGGTCAGGGTACATGGTCTATTACATGCTAGTTAATTTTATTCACAAGGAAAGTGATGCTAAATGACTGGTTTTCAAAACCAACAGAAAATGCTGATGAAACCCTGTACTCAGCTATAGTAAAAGGCATTGTCCTTTAATTAAAATACAAAAGCAACTGCTAAAGCAAACTTAAAATGGGGACATAGAGTACCACAGAAAACAGAAGATAAGGGGAAATCTAAAACAGAATAGAAAAGTATGAAAATGTTCACTGCTAATATGCACTGTTACTCTACTTTAACCCAAGTGGGATCATGAGATACTGTGAGAGGGAAATCTGAGTGCCTGGTGTTCCTATGGTTAGATTAAAAAAGGTATCCCAACCTCTTGAGTGCCATTATGTTCTTAGTAAACTGTTTTTAGCTTGTTTAATTGCATTGTTATACCTAAAATTATAATTATATAATAACTGGTCATCAATTTTTTTACAGTGATGGCCAGTTTTTATTTGACATAATGAAAGGTGTTGCAAACATAACCATCAGCATCTGTTTCCAGGTGTCTCATGACCAAATAAAAAGATGGTGTCAGTTGGATGCAACAGAATTGGGGGGCGGGGGGAGGAGGAGGGATGGACATGTAGAGTGAAGGACTCTGGGAGTAAGGTCAGACAGAGATTGAAGGACCCTGGGATGGAGGTTGACATGAAAAGGGGGTAGAGGGGTAGAAGGACAAACCATCCAAAGTGGGGATATGAAAGTTGGAAGGGAGAACAGGACCTTCCTTCTTTTCTTGCTAAGCAAGTTGGATGCACTGCTAGCACATCGGTCAGCAAACAGAAGACTTGAATCAGGAAGGATACAGGTAATGCTTTTCAAAGCATATATCTTAGCATTAGGATCATAGTTCAAAGGTGGGGCAACAAAAATAAAACTCTGGTCAGAGCCACAATGGCTGCTGATTCATTAATGTTATAAAAGATTTACCTATTTCAAAGGCTTTATGAGGAAAAACAGATGTGTCCTGGGGAAGGGGAAGGGGATAAGATAACAGATGCAAACACAGAGAATATAAAGTTATAGAAATGGAATACATGTCACAAATATAAAGAGTACAATTATGACTAAGAATAAATTGACAAAAATAAGTTTATTTATTTATTAGCTTTTTGTTTACCAGGTAAGCTCAATAGACAAGAAATGCTTATTTTCAGGTACGACCTGGGAGATTACAACAGCATGATTTACAAAACAGTGTGAGAGAATTACAACAATGTGAAATACAAGCAATAAGCAGGGTGAGACAAATAATCAGATAGAGGATGAACAGATACGCACATACATCAAGGGTAAGAACAAGCAAGCAATAGTGACATTTCATGGAAATAATACAAGTGCAATTTGTCCCATTTTGAGGATGGTAAGTGCTAAGCTGAAGGGCATGCAGGGTAGATAATTCCCCCTTACTAGAGCCCAGAGGGGGTAGGGCAATCTGGTAAGTGAATGGTGCATACCATGGTCCAAGCAGGGGTAGAGGATATCAAGCAGTATTGGAACCGTTACAGGTTGAGACAGTCTTCTGGTGCAACCAGAGGGAGCTCTTAAATATGGGATTGGTGGGGGTACATCTGATGGTTGCAGGTAAGGTATTCCAGAATCTAGTGGCACACACAGCACAGGCACGATCACCTAACAGTGTATGGGTTTTTGGGGACAAGGAGGGGTTAATAAGTTAGTAAGCAATATGTTGAGGAACTGACCAAAGAACAAAAATAGTTATCAACTTATCAAAATTATGTTGTTCTTACATCTCTCTTCTCCCTTCCCCCCCAGAACACATCTGGAAATTTGCTATCTTGTTAGTTCAGTATGTCTTTCCTGGTGAAAATTTTGAAATAAATAAATCAATAATCTAAAAGTCCTACAGTACATGTATACCACAATAGTAGACAAAACAAAACCATAAACATCAAGGCAATGCAGTGAAGAGTGTTTTTGGTTGTGGACATACACACCCCCTTGAAAATGTGCACAACACATAAACAAACACACACACACACACCACATATAGCTGAGGGTGTGAGTGTCATTAGCAGGATAGAGCATCTACAATATTTCATTTTCAGTGGGGTCCTGCTATTACACATTTTTCCAGTGTATTTAGTAGTGCTAGCACAGGTAAAATGCAGAGTCTCATTTTTATTGTGGTCCTGCTTTTATACATTTTTACAATGTAGTTACCAAAGACAGGTCAGTTAACATGCAGTATCTCATTTTCACTGATGTCGTGAAAGTTCTTATTGTAACAGTAACAGGTCAGAGATGCCCAAAGAGTTCATTCCATCACAGCCTATGTGTTTTCAGTGACCAGATACTGTATCTCCCTTTGGCCAGCAGTGGGATATGAATTGTGCTGTGTACACATTTTAATGTCTCATTTTTCCTTTGGGGAAGGGGCTATATTCAGACATTCTTGGGACACTTGCACTTTGCTCCAAACATGTTTGAGTATAGCAAATGTAGTGAAATATGCAAATTTGCACTCAGGAAAGGGATTTTGCAAGGGACAGCCTGAGCCCAGCTGCTGTTCAGGAGCTCTTGGTCTGCAAGGATGCTGACGGCATATGAGGGATCATGGAGAGTATTCCAAAAGTTCAGAGAGAGGTCCAGAATGCAGGTAAGTGGGCCAGTGACAGAGAGGCAGGTGATGAGATTCATTATACACAATCGGGAGGAGGAGGTGGCACACTCCACCATGGGGATCCACTTAGTGGCATTGGGTCTGATTTGCAGTCTGAGAGGCTGGGGAGAGGCTTTCAAGGCACAGGTGGTCAGAAGGATGACATAAGGTTGGCAGACAATAAATGGGAGAAGCCAGGATAGAAGACACCCAATATCGGAGAGTTTGAAGGACAAATTAGTGGGGGTGTTGGGAATTATATGCCACTCACATTATGAGGCACATCTTTTTGCAGCAGCCTTTTTAGTAATGTTTCATGGTGCTGTAGTAGAAATTTCTGAGTTCATACTGGTATATGCTGTTACAGGGTTACAGAATGTCACTGAGGTTACTTGAGGTACATTTGTAGAAGCAGAAAGCAAGATAAAACTGGATAGAACTGGTTGTGTCTTGTACCAGCCTGAATAACAGGCTCGGACAAAGTATAAAATAACAACATGCTTGGGCAAAATATAAGATGACAGCACGTTGAGGCATTGAAGGCAAGCTGTACGTTGCTATGGTGTGAGTGAAACTCATTGTTTCACTCAGGTCAGATTGACCCAGGCATATGTATCAAGAAAGTATTGGGAAAGAAATGAAATAAGCAGTGGAAAAGTACCCCATACATTGGTATCAACTTGTTTTTCTCTTACATTGGCATCGTCAGGCATCAAAACCATATTAGGAAGTTGCTGACAGCAGTTCTTGGTATTGAGATAGCAGTTTTTTGGAATAAGACCCTCCTTTCAGTATAATTGACAACACCTTGATAATAAGTGTATATAAATGATTGACTAATGAAGCTTGGGGAGCCTTGCATGATTTTTGAAAGCAGACTCCCATATGCATATGTAATAAACCGTTCTTTCTACTATGCAGTGGTCCTGAGTCTGATTTTAAACTAAAGTGTAAAAACATATACTTTTTTCCACGACAATTTGGCGTAGTCGGCAGGATCAGCATGCTCAGACCTCAGTCGGCTCAGTCGGGGACCGCTTCCCAGGTCTCCCGCCTGGAGGAGAAGTCCTGACGCTGAAGGAAAATCTCAAAGATACAGCCAGGGGGAGATTGAAATGGGATGGCCCCGATCGTGATGGATTTTTGTTTCCCCTGGGCTCCGAGCGGCGCTGATCTGTAAGTACCTACCTTGTCTTTTTGCCTTGGGATGCTGCATGTTGTAAAGAATAAGTAAACAAGTAAATGGGGAAGTTTTGAGCCTGTTTTAATAGTATGAGACTTTAAGGCACAAGGGGGACAGAGAAAACCGGGGGGGGGGGACCTGCAAGAGAACTCTTAGGTGAGTTGAGCACCCCTAGCAAGATACCCTTAGGTGGGTTGAGTGCCCTAGCAAGATACCCTTAAGTGGGTTGAGCACCCTAGTAAGATACCCTTAGGTGGGTTGAGCACCCTCGCAAGAAACCCTTAAGTGGGTTGAGCGCCTTAAAACTGTGGAGGAGGCAGGCAGCAGTAACTCCCGGTGGTTGTTTTTTATCTTTTCCTTTTTGATTTGCTCTCTTTGTGTGGGTTTCTTTTACTGGGGTACGAAATCAGGAGATATTGGTTAAAATGGGGGGGAGCACAGCAAACATAAGCAGGAAAATAAGGAGTCTCTGTGGGTTGCCTCCAGCCCCATAAATGCATGCTTGAAAAGTATGGAGAGTAATAATAAAAGTAGAAAGAGAGGGTTTGAGGACTCCAGGTTTAAAAATATGTGAAGAGATGTATTAAGGAAAAGTCTCTCAAACAAGCAAGGGCAACTGCCCTTTGCCCTTGTAATTTGTGCTTGCTACAAGTATATACTGTTAGAGCCAATAATGGGTTTCACAGTTCAGGCTGTTTTAGTAGAAAAGCAGCGCTGATTAAATAACGTTAGATAAGCAACATTTAGAGAAAGAAAATAAACTACTGTGGATGTACGCACAGTAGGTGACTACAGACGGGATGATTTGAAAATCCTCCCCCCCATGTTGCCTATCTGTGTAGTTTCAAGTTTTTCTGTATCAATTTCAAGTTCTCTTGCCTCCTATAGAGGCTGAAACATTTAATCCCAAACCCAAGTACTGGGGACCTCTACCAGATGGATCTCAACCTAGTAATCTTAGAGATTTTTTTTTGTTTTTGTTTTTAAACTGCAACCCAGAGCTCTGGAAAAAGACTTGGTTTGGCAGGTTACTAAAATGGCCAAAAGAAAACCTTTGAAAGGGTTAAAATCTTTGAAAGAGTTAATAGCTGCAGCATTGGAAAATTATCATGAAGGTCCTGCAGTCAGTTTTCTCAATCGGACCAGTGTATCAAAAAAAAAGAAGGAGGAAAATACCTTGGTAAGTCTGAATTATTTTATTATTTAAAGGTTTTTTTATGTCTGTTTTATTTCTGTAATACATATACTAAACAAGGTAATGCTCCATCTCTCTTGTGCGTATTTTCCAGCGTATATCTGTGTTCTGTAATTATGTTCTGTTGTCAAGGTTGCGAGATAGGATTGACTGCCTTAGGTGCACAACATGTTACAGTAAAAAAGGAAGAGGAAGCTTCTTTGCCTCATATCTGACTGTTTTAATTGGTTTTATTTTTAATAAAAACATTTGTGCTGCCTAGATAGGGTCAGTGAAGAACTTTTGTATGTAGTTGTTGGTTGGAGCAGGTAGTGTTGAAGGTGAAGAGATATGACGTCATAGATTGCAATGTGCAGAAAGATTTGTAGTTTGCAAGCAATATGCCAAGCCACTGCTAGGTGAAAATGTAATGTGTTAACAGCTATAAATGGCTTTATCATACTTCTAGTTAAAACCAGAAACTTTTTGCAAAATGGCAGAGTGCCATATTTTGGCTATGTGCCAAAAGGTGTAACCATGTTATACTAGATGTGTTCACTTACAGATGGTATGTTGTGCTGCATTCTAAAGGAGCTAGAAAGTGTTTAAAAAGTGTTTTGTTCTGGAAAGATTTGGCATGGAGATATGTATAAATGTGTTGGTTTAAAAAATTGTCAGTGTTACAAGACAGGCAGGAGGCAGCACATATATCTAAAACATGTACAGTTTTCTAATAAAACTATGGGCATTACCTCAGCAAATTGGTGTCAAATAATGTCAGTCTTATTTATTTTGTGTTAAGTATTTCTTTTTGTGTATGTGTATGTGTGTGTACTGTCTTGGCCAGCAGTTTTATTGTGTGCTCTATTATTATTTAAAGATATTTTAATATTAGTAGTGTTCAAGGACACTACAAAAATAACTGGTTTTGAATGACCCATGCATGCACACTGTGACCTTCTGCACATTATTTGACCTTCTTGTGTTTCAACATTTTATGTTACTACCAGTTCAGACTTGATGTGTATTCCATATCTAAAGCACAACTTTTCACACAAAATGTATGTTTTCATGAAAGCACACCAAGAGTGAACCATGTAATTTGACTTTTTATTGCAAAACTAGTATTCTAAGTGAAGAAGAACAAACTTTTCTTCTCCTCTCACTGCTTCTGACTTGCAGCCGACACAGGCAATACTCCAGCTGGAAGGAGAGAATTATTCATCATCTCCCCATATTTTTATTATATATATACAGTACGCTTTTGAAAAAAAGGACTATTACAGCTGTTTTTGAGAGTTTACCATCTACAGTTAAAAAACAATGGTTTTGGTTTTTATGTGTGACCATGGTGTAATCATTTTTTTTCTTTTTGAAATGCATTCTAAAAATAAGTATGTACAGTATTACCATCAATCCGGATCTTATAAACTCAGCTGACATTTTGTCATGCTTAGGATGAGGGAACCCAGGGACGCTTGGCTTCTTTCATCCTATGGAAATAATCTTGTTTTTTTTTTAAACTTGTGTTTGTTTTTGTTGTTTGTCTGTGTTTCTTCTCTTTCTTCTATAGAAAAAGAAGTTCCCCATCTTTATAGCAAGGTATGAAACTTACTAAACTAATTGTAATATTATCTTGTTATAATTAAAAGTGTAGTAGGTGGGGACTGCAATGGGGCCACCCCATTACCATTTATCCAGTGCACATTTTTTTTAAGGTGCTGCGCCAACTAGCTACTAATATTGCCAGACCATTTCTGGGTTAATATTCATGTCACCATCCACAGCTAACCTTTTTTATTGCTACAGTATTCGAGCTGTCTCTTCCACCAGTAGGAGCTCAGGGGGAAGGTGTAAGCTACCCTTCCTCCGTTCCAGTGTAGTACCCACAAAGGTTGCAAGGTACATCACTGTTCCCCCAAAGGGGTAAATAAAGAAAATGTGTATTTGCCAATAATTGTTTCTTATTTACAGGTTTTAAAAAGATCCAAAGTATTTTAACAGCATAACCCAGCTCAAGCCCTTCAGTTTCTTCTAGTGCAAACAGTTAAATCCCACACCTATTATTAATACAAGGGCTTCTGCCCTTGGCAAGTAATCAGTTACGCTGGAGGGTAAAGTTGTGTATGTATGTTCACACATATTCATTCTTTTGATTGTCTTTTCAGCTTTCTTATCCTGTCAAAACAAATGTAAAACAACTTTTGTCATAACCTTACAGCAATGAATGCATTTTTTTTAAACCAGTAAATTCACAATACTCTAACATTCCTGGACTCTGAACTAAGTTTACAGTCTATATTTGTTGTTTAAAATATATGTTATGCATTATGCTCGATACTGAAATTGTTCCATTGCAAACACTAATGTTTCACGTTTATGTTATAATGTTTTGATATGCATCTTGCTACACTGTATCATGTGTGTATTCAGGAAAGTGCTCCACATGTATAGCGTTTTTAATGCTCATAACCAAACCTAAATACTGGGGCCAGCATTGCTGACCCACCCCTACAATATGCTCCAAAGCAAAACCCCAGACAAATTAATGCTCGGTTTGTCTTATTATTCACAGGTGCAATAGGCACTGTTATTAAATTGGCATAGGCCAACAACATATGTATTTGTCCCGCTAATTGCATAGTGTATCAGGCATATTGCTATAAACTATATGTTTGAAGCATGTTATTGTAACAGATTTTATGACTCAGGTCTCAGTCAGGCCTGCTTGCAACAGACAGGGAAATAATATTCATCACTGTCATAACTGCTTCTGTGATTTGAAAGCAGGGGTGTAACCATAGCACTGCCATGATTTACAGATGGTCAAATGGTATAATTGAACCTCGGCCTGCACCCCCAGGGTGTGCGGTTGATGTTCCATTTTTTAATTTTCTCTTTCCAATTGCCAGAATTTAGGCTCTGTCACCACTCTTTACAAAACAAAAAGCCAAATGGTTTACAAGATTGTTATTTATGTGTTTTAATTCAGTGTCTCACACACTTTGCAAGTTGCAGGTTTCCACGGTGTGGCACACATAAGATCTCCACATTCCACAGCAGTATAATACTTTCATCTAAGTTGCCAAGACCTTCATCTTTTTTCCTGAAAAGAAAACAGCTGCCACAGCTTTAATGTCATCACTATCTTTGTGCCTGACTAATTCCATATAAGGGCTATTGCATGAATCAAGTTATTATCACCTCTGCAAGTGTAATGTTTTCAGCAAAATTACACCTATTAGTAGAACTTTAAATCCACTGAATAAGGTCCAATCAGTTCAGGCTCTGCAATCAAGCTTATTGTTTCTGCCTACTATGAAGTTAAGTCTGGGGTAGGGGCAATCCCCTATCTTCAGCAAGAACATTTTTTTCAACTAATCTTCAAGCAAGACATGCATTTGCTTCGCTGCTGCTTGTTCGAAACATGGCTGGTACCTTATACAACCCTATTACTCTGGTTTATTGTAAACTGTTACTTTTTATGAACTGTTAATCTTTGTGCCGGAGTGTAATCAACTATCATGACACAAATGCCATGCAAGTGTATGTGTGTGGCTCCATTAAAAGAACTCAATGAACTCAATGCATAATCTAATGCACCCCTGGCCAATGTGTCTGCCAATCAGCCATCCAGCAGCCAGCAACATGAACACTGACTTTTCTACTGTGCTGGTGTTTGTTTTTAAATTACTGTCTGCATTGCCCCATGTGCCTTGTGGGGTTACCACCATTCTGCAAATGACATTTCACCTGTACTGTAGTTACACCAACCTGTGCTTACTTATATGAACTTTATGGACTGTTAACTTTATGGACTGTTATGTTTTATAAGGACTTATCTGTCAAGAGACATTATCAACAGATTCTTCAATCAAGCTCCAAGGGTGTGCCACACCTCAACACAAGGTAGCATCTACCTTATTCACTCTCAAAGTGGATTCCATGAACTCTTTTTCATCGACAAAATTGTTATGTTATATTGTGTTATATGTGGTATCACATGTTAGCATTTTTTTCACATATTTGAATTGTGGTGTTGACATCCCTCAGTTCTGTATTGTGTTTTACAAACTCACCATTTGTGTTCCATCTGTAACTCCCTCTGTATCAACTCCAGAACAGAATGTTTTTTATAAATGCCTTAACTATCTGTATGCTGGCAACCAGTTTTAAATCATATAGATGGAAAGGGGGGTGGTTAGTTGATACAAAGTATCAAAAGGGGGGAGAATGTAGTAGAAATTTCTTAGTTCATACTGGTATATGCTGTTACAGGGTTACAGAATGTCACTGAGGTTACTTGAGGTACATTTGTAGAAGCAGAAAGCAAGATAAAACTGGATAGAACTGGTTGTGTCTTGTACCAGTCTGAATAACAGGCTCAGACAAAGTATAAAATAACAACATGCTTGGGCGAAATATAAGATAACAGCACATTGAGGCATTGAAGGCAAGCTGTACGTTGCTATGGTGTGAGTGAAACTCATTGTTTCACTCAGGTCAGATTGACCCAGGCATATGTATCAAGAAGTATTGGGAAAGAAATGAAATAAGCAGTGGAAAAGTACCCCATACATTGGTATCAACTTGTTTTTCTCTTACATTGGCATCGTCAGGCATCAAAATCATATTAGGAAGTTGCTGACAGCAGTTCTTGGTATTGAGATAGCAGTTTTTGGAATAAGACACTCCTTTCAGTAGAATTAACAACGCCTTGATAATAAGTGTATATAAATGATTGACTAATGAAGCTTGGGGAGTCTTGCATGATTTTTGAAAGCAGACTCCCACATGCATATGTAATAAACCATTCTTTCTACTATGCAGTGGTCCTGAGTCTGATTTTAAACTAAAGTGTAAAAACATATATTTTTTTCCATGACAGTGCATTTCGGGTTACAGAGATGGTGGCCTAGAGTATGCAGAGTAGGAATGAGGGCTGCACTGGGAAGAGGTGCAGTTGTTTGATGGCAGAATAGAGCTGTGGCTGAGTAGGTCCAGGACAGATCAGGCAGGGCATGGGACAATGGTGGTGATAAGGAGACAAGTGGTGGGACAGGTGTGCCCAGTGTGAGCTATAGGATAATTCAGTGTGGTCAGACCATTGGTGAGGGGGGCTGTTGTTTATACATGGTAATGCAGACCCAGTAACCAGCTACCAGTTAACAACGATGTTGTAGAAGGGTTTGGCATTTTTGGGAGAGGATGCATCAGGGTTCTCACCCCATTCATTTAGGATGAGGCAGCTTCGGAGGAGGCAGCCGAGGGGGTTCTGTAACAGTGATAAAAAAGGTGGGAAGGTGGGCATCACATAGTTATACAGCATACGTTAGAGAATTAATAAAATAATGTTATACTTTGTGTCCCTCCAGATATGGCTAGGAGGAGAAATGTATGGATTTATGGCCACTCTTTCATTTATTGGGCAGAGAGAAGAGTGATGGTAAGGTCTGGGGGGAGACAACTCTGAATGAATGTGGTGGAGGCCAAAGTACACTGGAAGGGTATGCGGGTAATGCGTTGGACCCAGCTGTTGCTGTTAATGGAGGAGTTAAAACTACAGTGTCTGAAGCCAGATTTGTAGACTACACATTTGGGGGAAAATTATATGGGTGAAAGGCCATAGGCAAACATTATGTGGGAGATAAAAGGGTATTTTGAGCAAATTAAGAAGTGGTTGCCAGAAGATGTGAGTGGTTGGTCAGAGATGGTGCCTTGGTGGATCTGGGAGCAGACAACAGATATAAAGGACAAGAAGGGGCTAGAAAAAGAAGGAACAGAAAAGTGGCAGCAATGGTCAAGGAATAAGGTGGCATAAATACTGCACAATGGGACATATTGCAGGAGTGTGCTGGGCTATAATGTCTGGAAGAGGTGCACCTGACAGAAGTGGGATTAGACCTTTTCAACTGGCAATTGAAGGGAACCTCGGAAGAATAGAAATAGGAGAAGGTGGATGGGGGGGTTGGGAGTCCATCTTCCATCACAATAGCTTGAGATGGGCTAGTGGAAGAAAGATGAAAAGGAGTGGGAGAGGGTGTAAATATGCAGAATAAAGGATACAGGGGGCCCAGGGGGTACTGGGCCAAAAATCAGGAAGCAGGCTGGGTGTAAACCTAGACCTGTTAGCACCTTGGAGGTTTGGTGTCAGAGGCCCGAAGTTGAGCTTGGGGTATGCATCTGAGTCCAGTATAGCGAGAAGAAAGTGATATAATCATTCAAAATATGTAAGTTATATAAAGGATGTTTATGTATATACAAAAGTATTGGTGGTGTAAATAAAGGATATAATGGAGCTGTTAATAAAATTATGCTGACTGAGTACTCAAACAAGGTTTGTGTGTGTATTATTTGGGAAGGAGATCCCAAGACCAAATGGGTTGGTAACATAAACAGCAGCATCTGTTGTCAGGGGTCTCATGACAAAATAAAAAGATGGTGCCAGCTGGATGCAACAGGATGGCGGGGGGAGAGGGGGAGGAGGGATAGAACAGGAGAGTGAAGGACTCTTGGAGTAAGGTCAGACAGAGAGGGAAGGACACTGGGAGGAAGAGTGACCTGAAAAGGGTGAAGGGCTAAAACAAGGATAAGGATTGGTAGAGGGGTAGAAGGGTAAGACCACCAAAGTGGGGGTATAAAAGGAATAAGTTAGAACAGGATCTTCCTTCTTTTCTTGCTAAGCAAGTTTCCCCTTCCTCCATCCCAGTAAATTAGCAAGAAGGGGGGGTAGTTAAGTGGAAGTTATGGCCTAGGTAACTGCTGAAGTTAGACAGCAGTGGGTGGCCAGGTAATGATGAAAAACTTGAAGAGGCAATGACCACACTGGATTGCTGAAGGTGGACAGCAGTGGGTGTACAGGATGTTTGATAATTCAGGGAGCATTGAAGAAAGATGAAAGGAGGGGTGGAGGAGAGGGGGAATATGCAGCATAAAAAAAACAAGAGGCCCAGGGGGTGCTGGGCTGGAAAACAGGGATATGGGCTGGGTGGGAACATAGACATGTTTGCACCTTGAGGGGTTGCACCCAGAGGGCTGAGGTTGGGCTTGGGGTATGCATCTGAGTCCAGAATGATGAGAAGAAAGTGATGTGATCATTCAAAATTTGAAAGTTATATAAAGGATGTTTATGTAAATAAAAAAGTATTGGTAGTGTAAATAAAGGATGTAATGGAGTCGTTAATAAAATTATGCTGACTGAGCACCCAAGCAAGGTTTGTGTGTGTATTATTTGGGAAGGGGATCCCACAACAACAGGCCTGTTATTATGGCTAGCACATGCTGAAACACAGCAAACTGCTATACTCAAGACTCAGTCACAGCACAGCTTTCTCTCACATGTTTTGCATTGTTAGCAGCACTTTCAACCCATTGAGTCACCCGATTGGTATATATTAAGGAGACTGAAACTCAGAATCCTGACACTCTTGGGACTGAGTTCAGTCTCCCAACACACGGGCACCTGACAACTTCACTGTCCTGACACACGCATGCCCAACATACAGGATGTGGGTTAGGTAGTGGATGTGACAAACTGCTACCTTACCCCTTCTCAGGCACCCCAAGGAACCTGAGGATGCAGAAGCTAGCTGAGCTGCTCCCATGGTGTGGAGGGCTAAACCACTAGCTGCTCAACCAGCATAGCCCTGCAGACCTGGGTTCTTTTCCTGGTGGCAGCTAATTTTTTCCCCCTGCTCTTTTGCCCCACCCCATAACTGTTGTTTTTTTACTCCAGGGTCTACTCCCCCTTGGAGTTTGTTCTTTTAGTTATAGGGGTGCAGGGGATGTTGGGGTCAAAGCCCCCTGCATTAAATGCAAGTTCCTTGTGGGATGCCACGGTTTAGTCTGGGCCTTGCAGCACACTGAAATTCAATCTCCCAAACTCGGTCTTGTGGAGTTTGGAATACGGAGTTTCAGGATTCCATAGGTATTCCACCAGATCACATAATCCAGATCATAATACTTTTGGACCACTGACTAACCTGCAAACAAGAATCTTGCTCTCTGCTATCTATCCCCAAAAAACTAAAGCAGTCTGGTGAACATAATTCATGTCTGCAAACCGAAAGTGGTTATGCTGACACTCATCAATAAGAAAAAGAAGGGATGAAATCACAATTTAGTTTGACCAATTTTTTTTTCAAAGATAGGGCTGTAGTCCTCAAGAAGAGGAGCTGTGGGAGTTTAGTAGGCAGATTCATGCACAGGACAGAACTCCCATGCTTGCCTTCAGTTGGGGGGGGCCAAAAAACTGACGGCCAGAAATTATAAACAGTAACCATGGGGTGAAGTTCAAAACTCAAATTTAATGCACACCATCAGTGTGTTATGCTTTTATAAATCCCTGGAGCTTCACTCTTCCAGTTTATATAGCATCACATACCTCAGGTGTGTATTAAGTTCTCATAATGTACTCCACCCCATGCATGATTCTCTATTTTATTGCACAAGAGTGCTTTCTGCCATTAACATATCCCAAGGAAATTGCTATCAGTCAGTTGTATTGCTTAATTTCCATCCCTTGTGTTATTCCAATTAATATCCATTCTTAGATAATCATGAGAAAATTTAGAAAAATAAGTAGTTTGAAGAATGCTAAAATAGAAGCCGTCAACACATTCGGCGTTAATTGGCACCATGTTGGCAGTCTAAATAAGAGTTCAAAGACTGAATGGAAATGGAATCTGAACTAACCTGTCTCCTAGCTTGTGGTCCCTCCATGACAGGATTGAGGCTCATTGGTAGGACAGTGTAGGGAGGCTTGAACTGTGATTTCTCATGCTGTACCTGTCAATGTGGATAAACAGAGGGCTTCAGTTTCCAGTGCTGTCAATCTGACACCTTTCACAAGCCATCAATTCACACAAAAAATGAAACAAAAAAGGAAGCACATGAGACATAGGGCTACTCAGATAGTGACTATCCAATCCTTTGAATATCAGCGTGGTCACAATTATATATAGGTAACATCAGTATCTAAACAATGTCCATTTTGTCCACTGCATACTTAGATGTCCAGATATATTTTTATTTAATGATATTTATAACAATTTTAAATGGATTCAATTATCAGAAACCCAGCTCATTATCAAGTCAAATTATCTGTATTATTTGCACTACACCTGTTTTGTTTGAAGTTCATGCAGTGGTAATGAGTAGGAAATGGGTACTGCACTAGAATTCATTAACCTTTAATACCTGATTCCAACTAATAGACCAGGTATCCAGTGTTAACTAACAAAATAGGTATAATTTGGATACATATTTGTTTGTACCACAGGCACTCAAACAAACAATGGGATTTCAAATGAGATCTGTTGCATTCAGCTGATATAGGTATGAATACACAATATTGCTGAAGTGCTATAGTGCTACAGTGCCTCAATGATAGGCTACTGAATGGATTATATGACTGTAATTGCAATGTATTCTCTATGCATTATTTCAGGATGAAAGCACTGCATAAGCATATTAGGCAGCATTTGATGAGAAACTAAACATTAAATACTGTATATGGTATTGTTTGCTGTGATAATGTGTTATGGTAATGTATTACACATATGTTGCAAGGAACTCACTATGGTGTTAACAGCCAAAGCCATATCAAATACATGGTCAAATAAACGGTCAGTTTTGCTGTGCAACACTGCATTTTTAGCATTAATGCAGTCACACAGTACTGACTCATCTCCCACCACCTTTTCTTGATTTTTACAGAAGTCACAAACCTCCTTGGGTCTTTCCATTTTCTTCTGGAGGATTTGGTCAAATGATATGTTATCTGGATCCATCAGTCTGCTGTAGATATAGATACTAGATGCCCAGACAGCAATCCAGTTTTGATTATGTACACATCAAGCATCTCTAGTTGTCGAATGTAGAAACAACAGCACAGGTTCACAGTTAAACAACAGGCAATATTAGAACAGAGGATGGCATCTCATGTTTCCAGAAAGTGTGTGTGTGTGTGTGTGTTCCATGTTGGTAATGGCAATGCCAATTGAATTAGAGCATTGTACTGGCATTACGTGATGGTGACATGTGGGTCTGGAAATCCAATAAACAGGCCATGGGAGGATGGCAGACACTGGCAGACTACAGGTAGGCAGGTGGCACTACTGGGCAATAACATAGCATGATGGCATAGGTTCATCAGTGGACAGACAGGCCTCATGTGGAGAACAGATGTTTACAGGAAAGTAAGAAGGAATATTGGACAAATTGCATAGCTAGACGGCATGGTTATGTGATTCATGTGGAGACTGACAATGAGGCAGCATTTGCTCTGCAAATCCAAAACGACTGCCAAAAAACAGATAAAATATAATAGTAATCAGCTACACTCTAGTTCACCATAACCAGATAAAATAAAACAAATCAAATAGAAACACGACAAGTTAATGAAACTCTTCTATTGGACGACAATTACTAGTTGTGAAAAGGTTTGCAATTAGAGCTGTTTATAATGTAGAATTCTGCCCACTGTATTTATACAGAATAACAATTCTGCTTTCAAAATTATTTTCTAAATTTCTTGTTTTAATTCTGTGGCATTTCAGAAAGCATTCCTATGTAAACCACAGGATCACGTAAACTGCAGAATCATTTCCTGCAGATTAGGGAGCAGTAGGATAATGTTCCACAGATAGCAAAAAAATAATCTGCAGTTTATGTAACCAGTAGATTACCCATCCATGGAAACAATTTTGTTTTCAAAATACTCGAATACTGACAGAATGCCACTGAATTTGGTGGAATTTCTGAATTTTGGCAGAATTCCGTTCCAGCAGAATTTGAAAATTCCACACAGCACTACAGTACTTGCAATTCTATGTCTTGGCTATATATCTATGTCTAGGCTCACTGCCAGAGTCACTGCTTCCAAGTATTAGGATGGCAACTAGAGAGCAAATGGCTTACCTTCTACTTGCTGACATCATGTGTCTATACCACCAGTGTTGTGGGTCAGCAAGACAGCACTCCTGCCATTCCAGTGGCTGAGAGGTATTGACAATATTTCATGATCAGGACATATGGAGAGGAGAGTCTACATACATTCTGTGAATGGCAGAGGCATACATACAGACAAATCGTCATGGTTTAAATTTGCTGCGGACATTAAGTTGCAGTCAAATCAGGGATTTCTCAACTGTCATAAGTCCAGTTGGTCGTGGGCAAAATGTAGACTGTGCAGCAATTTACTGGTGACTTTAATGGTTACTATTTTGAATAAACCTGCACATAAACAGCATTTGCTAGATGCGACTTGCTGATTATTTTGAATAAAAGAACTCATAAACTGCATTTACTACAAGCGACTTGTGACTTACGACTTGTACCTCAGCGTTTTTGTTTCTATGTTGAATAAAACAACTCATAAACTGCATTTGTTAAATGCGACTTGTGACTTGTGCATGAATTAGCACATAATGAATATCTTAATATTTTTTACTGGTCAATTAATTGCTCTAATATCAAGCTTTCCCTGCAACAGTCAAGTTTGAATCCTGCTCAAGTCCTATCATTTGAGAATCTGTATGTCAACATCTTAACCTCCACTAGGCGCTGGCCCAAATCAGAACAGTACTATGCAACTGAGGACAATAAGTGGTAAATCAGGGACACAGTTAATATTTATGGTGAATTAAAACCATGTGAGCCCAGGAAAGAATGCTACGTGTGACTCATGACTTATGACTTGTACCTCAGCATTTGCATTTCTATGTTGAATAAAACAATTCATGAACAGCATTTGCTAGATGCGACTTGGGTCTTGCACTTTATCTACATTTTGTCCAGCAACAATTGTGAGATGCGGCATTAGTAGTGACAGCGTTTTTTCCCCGCAACCTTTTGTCCACTAACTTTTGTCCATGATGTTTTGTCCTGGGATGATTAGTCTGCAAAGTATGGCAGAACGGCCTTCACCCCACTATCAAAGTCAAAATTAACCATTGTAAAACACAAATCAGCTGTCTGGATATTATGCGTCTGATACAAAATGGGATTGTTGAAACAGTCCTGTACACCAACTCTACTGGCACACATGTGAATCCTAATCCAAGTTCTGCCATCCAAAACACACTATTAAAAGCATTCCACACTGTTAAGCAGTCACACTAGGCATGATTTGCTTTCAAGACTGCATTTTTTATTCAAGGTGCAAGAAAATGAACAGCTTCCATGTTCAGAGAGGATATCTAAAACAGGGAACTTCAAGAATGCATGGATTGAGAAAAAGTTATATCAAGAGAGGAGAAACTCAAACTGAGAACCAAGAACAATTCTAAAGGAACAGCACTGGTGGTGACATTCCATCCTGGACAACCACTTCTACAGTGCATGATTAAGAAACATCAGCCCCTACTGCAAAAGTGCCCATGACTTGCAATGGCTTTCGATGTTCCCTCTTTTCTTGCATTCCATAGATACAAAATATATTAAAAAACAAAATACTCTTCCAAGCAATGCTTCCCACTTTTAACTCCCAAGTATATACTCCATGTTGCTTCAAATGCAAACCTAAGAAGTGATCCATTTGTTCGTACCTGAGCTAAAATGACAACTTTCAGATCCACTTGAGAGAGCTCACTATAAGAGCAATGGAAACACTGAACTATCTGACAAAACAGGTAATTTACTTGTTTTTGTTTTGCAGATAATCTTTCTACTGAGTACATTCAGCATTCATTATTACAGACATTCCTTCTTATTTTTCCATATTGTTCCTATTATTTTACACAGTTGATTGTTGAATAACAGAGTAACAAACTTGAGAAACGAAGTTAAAATTCACATACATTTTCTGACTGTTGTACAGGATGCATTACTTAGTATGCTATCTCAGAACTACAAGATTTCTTTGTCATGTATATCTCCCAGTCTCTGCACTATCCAATACCATTTATGTGAAGAGGACTTTCTACATCTGAACACCAGGATTAGCTCCTTGTATCATGGGGGTCTAAGTAGGTCCTTGGTGTAGGGAAGCACTTTCTGGTTAATTAGATTTTGGATAAATTGCAAGTATTGGGCCCACATTTCCTGAAAATTATGGCTAGTGTTGGTTGCAAAGTGAAGCAGTCTTGCATGTAACACAAGATTCTCCAGGGTGTTAAAGGTTGGTATGTCAGTTGTTCTCCACCTTTTAAGAATTAACCTTTTTGGCTTTTAACGATGATTGGAGTGATCACCTCCTTTTTGGAGCAAGGAATTTCACATTAGTCTGCTCCATGCCTAACAGTAGCACCGTAGGAGATTTAGGGAGTGGCACTTGCAGGATTTGGGAACACCCGTGTATGATACTGGACCAAAAGGGTTGTGTGAGTCTACACTGCAACAGTATGTGAAGCAGGTCGGCCCCTATAGCATTACATCTCCAGCAATAATCATGCTGCAGTATGCCCATAGCTTTAAGTCAGTCAGGTGTATGATACCACAGGTGCAGTATTTTATTTTGAATCAGGAGGCTACACTGATCTTTGCATGAGATGTGTGCTTGCACTCAGCATTGACACTACTCCTCCTCCCCTCAATGGTAGTACCCAACATTGTTTGCCAACATTTCATGGCTGGTATGGAGAGGTATAAGGCTTCATCTCTCATCAACCTTTGTATTTGTCCCACTACCCCTTTTCTTGCTGTGGCCCAGACTTGGAAGTTTCTTACGTTCACCAGGGGGCCTGGATTTGGCAGCTCCTAAATGCACATTTTTTTGATCCATTGATTATGAAGACTTCTCATATAGAGATACCTCGAAAAGTGTTCTTTCTGTAGACCAAATTTCAATTGTAACCCCCCCCCGAATGACTCAAATGAGTTCCTCTCTGTTGTTAACAAATCCTGTACTCTAGTGATTTTTTTGTTTTCTAATTCCTTCCTCCTTATGGGGCAGTTATTTATACATCAGTGTGGTTGTTCCATATGGGAGTGTATGTCCCCATGTTATGACACCTATTTGAAATTTTGCTGATTTTGTGCCATGCGGTATGTGCTGTCTTTACTGTTAGCCACCTCTGGAATTGTTTGGGCAGAGAGTGACCAAGGTAGGCCCCAGGTGGTGCTCCTTGCATTATAGCAGACTCCGTCTCAATCCAAGCCAGTGGTTTATCCTCCCTTTCCTGGAATAAATGGCATGTTCTGGAAGTAAGGAAGGCTCAAGAGTAGTGCATAAAGTTGGGAAGATTCCACCCTTCTCTAGTCCAATGTGCTCTTAATTTGGCCCTGCTGTATCTGGGAGGAGAATTTCAACATGAAACATTCTCCATTAGAGCATTTAACTTTTTGAAACAGATCTCCAGTATTTCTATGGGGATGTGGGATAGCAGATAATATACCCTGGGAGAAAACATCATTTTAATAGCCCCTATTTTGCCTGCCATTGTAAGATTTAACTGTTTTCAATGTTCCACCACAGTCCAAAGCTTACTGATTAAGGAGTGAAAATTCTTAGCTACTATGCCCTGCAAGACGGGTGATTTTAACCTCAGGTACTTGATTTCATGAGGGGCCCATGCCAGGCTTGTGTGGTCGGCCAAGTTTGGAGTGGCATGTTTATTAAGGGGTAGTATCTCTAACTTGCTGAGTTTAATTTTTAGCCTGAAGATGTGTGTAAAGGAGTCTAATGTATCTAGAATGTGAAGTAATCTTCTAGTGGGATTACTAGTTAATATAAGGCAATCATCCCCATATAGTTTGGTGTGGTATTCATGTTGACCTATATGAATCCCAACTATATTAGAGTGTGTTCTTATTGCTGCCACAAGGGTTCCATTGTTTGAACAAATAACAAGGGAGACAAGGGGCAACCTTGCAGGGTGGCCTTGTACTGTGGAAAGGGATCCAAAAGAGTTTGGTTAGTTAGTAATCTAGTCCTGGGGTTGCAATAAAGTGTTCGGGCCCACGTGCTAAAGTTAAAACCAATGTTATATCTGCTCAGGACCCCATACAGGTGCTGCCATTCCACAGAACCAAAAGACTTTTTCAAGTCCAATGTTATGGTAGCTGCTGGGTTAGGTATCACTGCTGCTGTCTGGATCAATGTAATAAGGGCTCTTAGGTGGTCCGAGCTAACTCTTCCAAGCACAAGTCCGACCTGTGAGGGGTGTACTAAATCTGGAAAGATTTTTTCCAGGTGGAATGCTAACATTTTGGCAGCAATTTTGGCATCCGCATTGATCAAAGAAATTGACCAATAGTTGGATGGGGTTGTAGGATCTTTGCTTTCTTTTGGCAACACTGTTATAATGGCTTTGCTAAGAATATTATGCAGTTTCTTTTTTTGATATGCATCCTGTAACATAGATAACATCGGTCGAACTATCACTTCTTTAAATTGTTGATAAAAGTCCACCTGGAAGCTGTCGCTTCCGGGGGACTTATTGGGGGCCATGCACTGGACTGCAAGCATAAGCTCCTGTTCTGTGAAGGGGGGCCTCTAGATCTTTTTGAGGGGCTTCTGAAAGTTTTGGCAGGGGGAAGTTCTTCATAAAATGTAAAATGCCTTGTTGACCCCTAACCCTTGTGTCTTATAGAGATCGATATAAAAACCTACCATTTTTTTATTTATGGCTTCTGGGGCTTTGCTCAGATTCCTGGTGGTGTCCTTAAGTTGTGAAATATGCCTTTCATCCTGCTGTTTCCTTAACCTAAAGGATAAAAACTTATCTGACCTCCCCCCCTCTGCCCAGTATCTATGTTGGGTCCTACGTATGATAAGTTCAGCTTTTCTAGTTGCTAACCAATCAAGTTTAATCCTCAGAGAGGTTATTTCAAACAGCAAGTTCAGATTTTGTAACTGGTGAAGATCCCTTTTGTAGACCTGTTCTTTTTCTTTAAGTTGCTCCTCTAACTGATGTGCCTCCCTGTCCCTCTACCACTGTCTGTGGGCAGTATGACCATTATTTTGCCCTGTGTATTCACTTTAAAAGCTTCCCATATCATGTCTGGGGAGGTGGAGCCCTGCTTGTTATCTACAAAGTAATTTTCCACCTCCTGCCTGATCCATTGTTTAAAATCATTATCCTGCAATAGGAAAGGGTCAAGGTGCTAGGTCAGGGATCTCACTGGGTGAGGATCTAGCATAAAGCTAGCTGTTATTGGAGCATGATCTGACATTTACAAAGGTGCTATTGTTATATCAGACACTCAGGTGGTGATTCTGGATGGCATGAAGCAGTAATCCAACCTGCCTGACATTGTATTTGCTACTGAAAAATATGGGCAATCTCTTGTATCAGAATTGGACAATCGCCAGATGTGTGTTAGTTGATACAGTGCCAGCAGTATATTCTAAAGAATTACCCATGGAGTTCTTGTCTGGAGCTGAACCTGTCCAAAACGTAGTCCATGGCTAAATTGCAGTCCCCTCAACATTATATCTGGGTTGTCAAAGGACATACAGTATGCATTAGTTTTTGGGACACCTTGTCAAAAAATTCCCGTCTATCCTTGTTTGGAGCATATATGTTTGCAAGTATTACTGGGTCTGTGGGGGTGGACATTTTGGTTATCACCCATCTCTCATCATCGTGCTCGTGTTGCGAAATAGGTTTCCATCCTAATTTTCTGTGGCACAGTATGGACATCCCCATTTGGCTTTTCCCCCTGTGCTATGAGCTTTCCACCCCACCCATTCCCTAACCATTTTGGGGCTTCCCCCTTGCTCAGTTTGGTTTCTTGTAGGAATGCTATCTGTGTTTTCATTTGTTTCAGCTGAGTCAGTATCTTTTCTGTTTTGATTGGAGAGTTCAGGCCCCTCACGTTTCAAGAGGTGGCCACTACTGGAGTTATGGATGCCACTGTTTGAAGTATATAACATGCTGCCTTTCATAAGCGGATATTGCCCGTGGCTAAAACCCTGGATAAAGAAGAAAAGGTTTCCCTACTATGAGATGCCCTGCTGTAAACACCCAGTATTTCTTCTGAAGATTGAAAGTCTTAATAACTTTCCCCTGCAACATGTTTGTACCAAATGCACCCTTATTTTCTGCATTGATAAACAACAATATAACTGTAAATAGCCATTTAAACAATAATACCAAGTACAAGTAATAACAATGCAGTCAGAGAATATGCTGCCTTTAAATTGTGAAGTTAGTATATAGCAGACTGTTGTATGCCTTATTGCCTGTAGGATCCAATAGCAAATCATTATCAGCACTATACATGGCATAAAGTTAGGGGAGGTACTCCTTTACCAGATCCAGTAGTCATGTTCTCCTCATGGTAGGTAGGTAGGTAGAATTTTATTTTTATACAGGTAATACATGTCATTTGGACAAAATCCAGTTTACAAGACAGACCTGTGTAATTGCCTATCTAAATACATACAATAAAGTTCCACATTTAAGGACTAACAAATGAATACAAAAGACAACAAAGTATAACTAAAATACATCCTTGTAAATTATTCTAAAAGGAAATCTTAACAATTTCCAAGACACAACTAAAGATATTCAACACTCACAGATATGAATATTTAACTCCTTTATGGTTTGAATAAATGAAGAGTGACTTGTAATTTCCTTCACATCTACGGGGAGAAGATTCCAAAAACCAGCAGCTTGATAGATCAAGGTCCTGTCCCCATATTTATTTTGAAATTTTCCTACAGTTATTTTATTTAAGTGAACTGATCTAGTTAATAACCTCTTAGGGTAATATTTCACTGGAAACAGTAATAATGAAATTGGATGATTCACCGATAAATATTTCATTCTATGAATTAAGGTTAACCAATGGCACTGATAATTTATATCCAAAGGCAACCAGTTCACTTTATTCAACAGTGAACAATGATGAGTCTGATAATTCCCCTTTAATACATATCTAGCCACACAGTAGTAAGTTTTATCCAACTTAGTCAAAAGTACTTTATTTGTTTTCCTATATATCAGTTCACCATATCTTAACACTGGAATAATTAACTGATCAGCCAACTTTTTCCTATCTAATGTTAAACATTCAGTACTTCTTCTTAGTGCTCCCACCCTTTTAGTAACTTTTTTGACCAGTTCTGTAATATGGCTAGAAAAGGACATATGCTCATCAAATATAACCCCAAGATAACTACAGTCCTTAACCTGTTCTAACTTGATTGAGCTTCCTGTATAGATACAAAGTTTATGAATAACATCACCACTTTTTTAATGGAAATTTCATGCATTTTGGTTTTTTTTGCATTCATAATTAATTTTGACCTGGTGAACCACCCCTCTATCCTCGAAAAATCAGATTGCAGGTTTGATTGCAATACGTCTTCTGTTTTTTCCAGATGCAATAATTACCATATCATCGGCATATAATCGAATCTCTGTTTGCTCCGCAATCTGTGGAAGACTATTTATAAATATAAGAAACATAAGCGGTCCCAAAATCGATCCCTGAGGGACACCTCTATTAACATTTCTACTCTCTGATAAACATCCCTGCACCTCCACCCTCTGAGATCGATTACCCAAATATGATTTTAACCAATTTAAGGGGTCATCTCTAATACCTATCTCCTGCAATCTCTCGATTAACAAGGGGTGGTCCACCAGGTCAAAAGCTTTCGAAAGGTCTACAAAAATGACTGCTGTCTCCATATTATTTCCTAAACACCTGTTTAACAGGTCACTAAATTCCAAAAGAACTGTTGTAGTGGAATAATTTTTTCGAAAACCAGATTGTTTTGTTGTTAATAAGCTATATTTATCCAAATAATCCATTACCTGTACAGAAATAAGTTTCTCCAAACGTTTTGATAAAAGAGGTAATAAGACTATAGGCCTATAATTATTAACTTCTACCACACCTCCCCCTTTATAGATTGGTTTCACTCTGCTTTCTTTCCAAGATAAAGGAAAATAACCAATTTGAAGACTCCAATTAAATAAATATGTAATAATTGGTGCTATATTAAAAGCTGCTAACTTCAAAAATCTACCTTCAACACTCTCATTTCCAAAAGTTTTATGAATATTTATATTTTGTATTACTTTATAAACTTTAGTTACTGTCAGAATTTTGAATCTAAATGGGGGAAGTCCATTATATGAAAATGTTGTTTTGATTTGTTCTGAATCTGGTAGGTAAGGTATTTTACAGTTAGAAAGGTCAACAAAGAAATTATTTAGTACATTACAAATGTCGTCAGGTTTTCGATAAAGATGTCACTGTGTTTTAACCTAAGTATTTCCTCTGAGGAGTTACTTCCTGGTTTGGTCAATTTCTTAACCACTCTCCAAAACTGTCTTGGGTCTGTGCTCATATCAATTTTGTTTTTATAGAAAGAAATCTTTGAAGCCTTAACTTACCTTTTACATTTATTTCTGGCAGCTTTAAAAGAAATCCAATCCCTTTCCAATTTTGATTTTAATGCTTTTTTCCAGATTCTATTTTTAATTTGAATTTGTTTTAATAATCTAACATTGTTCCATGGTAATTTACTAGGCTTTGTTTTTGTTTTAATTTTTGGTGCATGCAAATCACATACTTCTCCAAAAGTCTGAGTAAAATATTTGACTGCAGTATCAATGTCTGGGATTAGTTTGCAACGGTCTCATTTTATTTTACTTATACTGTCCAAAAATCGGGACTCTGAAAATTTTCTAAAGTCCCTAGACCAGTTTTGGGTTTCGTAGACCGGATTTTGTTTAAACTGGGACTGTGGCACAGTAACCCAGATCAAATTATGATCTCCAAGACATGGGGGTAAAATACCCATTGCTTCAATTTCAATTTGAGTAGACACCAATATTAGATCTAATACAGATCCGTTTGTTATATTAGATGTATATCTAGTAGGGCTTTTTATAAGTTGTTTTAACCCCAGACTGGTTACTATATCTTTTAAGTGTCTCCCTCTTGTGTTTTTCCAATCGCAGTTCAAATCACCCATCAAAATTAAAGGCCTACTTCCTACTAAATCAGTTATTTTTGTTAATATTATTTCCAGATCTTATATATTTGCCTTTGAAGGTGAATAAACAATTGAAATAATTAGCCCTAAATGTCCTAGATGTACTGCTAAAAATTCTATGTTGTTTTCACTACCTTGTATCAAAATTTCTGAATAACCCAAAGTTCATTTTATAAAAAGCATTACCCCTTCCCCTCTAGATTTCCTTTCTGCCCTCCATACTTGATAGTTTTGAGTACCAAATTCATCAACACGATGTTTCTTGGAAAGCCATGTTTCACTTAATCCTAATACACATGCATCATTATTAACCAGTAATGTTGCCAAAATATCATTCTTAGACCCAATACTACGTGCATTGTCATGTAAAATTTTCATCTTTAAATTTTCAGGCCCAGGATTCATTTCAATGTCCCCTCCCCAATATTAACAACAAACAACAAGCCCCAGAAAAATTTGAAATTTAAATATTAAACTTAAAGGGGTTCAAAGGTTCATAACATCCTCCTGAGATTTGCTTTTTCCATAAAGCCTGAAAAGAGTTTCTTCTTAGTTTGTTACCATTATTTTTTTGTAATTGGTTACATGAAATTAACCAATTTAACAAACATTTATCATTTATGGATCTCTTAATTATATTAGATTATTTTTGAGTTGCAGCACTCAGGAGGCAACAAAGAAATAGACAGCCTAATAGGTTTAACACCAACATTTTCAAATATAGTTCTACAAACAGTTAATTATCTACAAAACAGTTACTATACTTAAATCTCAGCCCTATCCAAAAGGAGCAATTAACCTGCATGCTAATAAATACTTAATCTTGTTTAAACAACATCAAGCATAAAAAGACCCTCTTCTGAAAGTAACAAATATCCAGAAGTATGGTGTTATTCACAGCTTACTAAAAAACTGCTAGTATTCATAAAGTAGGTTTAAGTATCCCTCACTATTTTTTAAACTATATTTCTTTTACTGACAGTTTAACCTAAATTCTCCCAATTTAAAATATTATTTTTTCTCTATAGAGTGGTGCTCGTACCACTCATGCTCGCGCCACAGCGCTCACGCTGTGAGCTGCATGAGGCTTTATTGCACACTGACCCTCCTCCTCTGTGATGCAGGACCCTGGTTCTCCTCCCACTTGCTGCCACAGGTTGAATTACTTTTCTCTGGTTTACCGAAGCTCAGCAGTTTGTCTTTGTCCCCCAGAAGTAGGGGCACTGGCACAGAATAAAACACAGCAGAAAATGATGACATACAGTTCTAACATAAGCAGGCACACTTTAAATCTCCCGGGCTGCAGCACACTGATCTTCCAATCTCAGAATAGTTGGAAACAGCTGAGATTGATGAAAAGCTAGCAGCGTGCCTGAAGATGAGCTGCACAAGGCTTTATTGCACACTGCCCCTCCTCCTTTGTGATGCAGGACCCTGGTTCTCCTCCCACTTGCTGCCACAGGTTGAATTACTTTTCTCCGGTTTAGCGGAACTCAGCAGACAGTTTGTCTTTGTCCCCCAGAGGTAGGAGCCCTGGCAAAGAATAAAACACAGCAGAAAATGATGACAATCAGTTCTAACATAAGCAGGCACACTTTAAATCTCCCGGGCTGCAGCACACTGATCTTCCAATCTCAGAATAGTTGGAAACAAGTATGTATCTATGATCAGCAATAGGCCAAAGGAGGCCCCTTCAGGGAGTAGAACATATGGTTTCCAAAATCATGAAAAGGAAAGGGTCATGGCCCTTCAGAGGCAGAATAGTTCTAGTAATTCCCTTTAGGCCCTATAGTACCTCTAGGGATCTATTCATCTAATCACCTCTGGTTTATCAGGTACTTTTCAGTGCGACATTCAAGAGAAGCTACCATTAGTGTCTCATCCTAGGGGCTGCTAGGTGCTTTCATCATGAGCCTCTTTATGAGCCCCCCTCCTCTCCCTCACTTTCCATAGAATAATTCTAATTTGGTGGTCCCTTGTGTATGTCAAAACTTTGCCTCCCTTTCTACCTTTTATGTCCTAAGGGGGCCCTGGAAGTATTGGATTTAATGGAAAATATGTTACCCTAATCCGCTGGGCACTTTTTAGGTCACTCCCTATTTGGGGGTTAACCTTCCCTATTTGAGGTGAAGGAGGACAGTTTCATAGATACATACTTGTTTGATCCTGCATTTATCTGTCTCCCTCTGTGACCCATCTTAGTCCAGCATGCAGGCATCTCCTGAATTAGTTAAGAGAAGCACTGCTTTCTAGTGTCCTTTGTCAACTCATCAGGAACTGGGGATAATATGCATGCTGGGGGGAGGGCTCTTTCCTAATATTCAAGCTTTATGATTGCCAGCTTGCCTACAGGGGTGCTTTTGATAAGAGAACTGTCCATTCACTATTACCAGGGCCTATGGTATGCTGAAGTATATGTTGCACCTAGCTAGCCCTTTTCTCTGCATTCAGCAGTACAGTCCTCTCTTCTTTATGTATGACTTTACCTCTCCTGACTCACCCTGTAACTTTGAATGGAACTCTGAATTAATTAACCTCAACAGCTAACAGTACTAGACTTAACATTTTCTAACATAACAGATATAGGCTAGTAACACAAGCATGGCCTTGATGAGCTTACTCCAATCCCATTTCTATAGAGCATAACACCTTTGGCAGCATCCATAATCTGTTAAGCTTTTTATTGATACAAGAGGGCAGTCTATTAGCGCCTTTAGTGAGCATGGTATCCCATTAGCATATTGCCCCTTAAGGTGACTTCCCTTGGCTCTTTAGAGGGCTTTAACCACACAATGAACATTAATCCACCAGGTAAAGCTTTTACACTTTATGCCTTATTCTGGAAAATGTAATATCCCCGTAGGAGCTGCCACATTAGACAGTCAGTGTCGCAAGGCATCTCAGGCCAGTTCATTGGGAAAAAACTGCAAGATGTAAATTGTCACCTTACCAGTTACCCACTCTGTGAGCACTATTACAGAGGATATTTATGGCTTTTGCCATCTTCAGCTTTGTGATGTCTTAATTGTAAGCGATGAGGATAGCAATGTGAGAGTCAAAGAAAGAACTCTAAGGAAACACAGCAGCCATAAATAGTCCATTACAGAAAACTGGGCACTGTCATCTCTGAACACTTCAAATAATAAGGCCCTTGCCAACTTGTTGGTATCTGCTTAACTGTTATTCAAAAACATGGAGATCAGAACAATCTTTTTCCAGTGTGAGGCATTTTTGATTGCTTCACACAAGACCTTGGAGATATTATGAATGAACAAATCTGACTTAAAAAAACTCAGTTTTGCTTTCTGGTGGTCCCATCTCACTCTTTTTTTATTAATTATGTGTTTTCTGATCCTGCTTCTGTTCAGGTGTTTTCCTTTTATCTCCTCTCCCCTTTTGCTCTCTCTCGCACTTTCTTTCCTTCCTGACTATCTCATCTCCTCTATATTATTCATTCACTCTTACCAAATTGTGAGATTGCATTCTTTTTAGCAACCAAATGTAAGGCTTTTGTTTCTAACTGCTGCTGTTTTTCTCTCCCATTTTCTGTCTTTTGAAGTTTGCTACAGTATTTAAATCCACTGTATTCTGCCTTCCCCATACCTAATGAAGGGATGTTCTTTTCAGCTTTAACCATTGCACTCATTTCTGTTATATTCATTTTCTTTTTCCATATGGTTTGAATACCTTAAAGAATAAAATGTATCGTAAAAGTCCTGCAAGAGATTATCAATGCATCCATTCGGATCCAGTAGGCAATAGTGTGTATGTTTTGTTTATTTTAAAATCTGGAAAAGTCCATGGGCCAAGGACCTGCTTACATGGGTGACCAGAGCAAATGAACAAAATATACAAAATGTATAAACAAGAACAAGATGTGGTTGGGTGAAAGACAAAAAACAGAACTAACCTTTCCCAAAACATAGAAAGTAACCTTTCCCTATACCTAATGAAGGGATGTCCTTTTCAGCTTGAACCATTGCATTCATTTCTTTTTTATGTATTTTCTTTTCCCATATGTTTTGAATACCTCAAAGAATAAAATGTACCATAAATGTTGTTCAGGGGAGTATTAGTGCATTCATTCAGATCCAGTAGGCAATAGTGTACATGTGGTAGAGTGAAAGACAGAAAAACAGAAACTAACTTTTGGATTTTTAATATTAGTTTCCTTTCCATTACACAGCAGGTGGAATATAGCTCTGCTGTGTTCGGCTTTAGATTATTGCTTGGTCTTCCGGTGCCATTCAGGGATTTTGGGACCTTTATTTAGTGGAAGACTTCAGGTAGCAGCTAACAATTCAGGAGTATGATTGTTCCAGGAGGTCCCCAGAGTAGCATTGTCCAAATATATTTAAGGCGTTATAACCCAACAACCTTGAAATAAAATTGCTACTCCAATATTAACCAGTGTAGCTCTATCAATAATGGTGTGCAATGGTCAAAGAGCCACTGATGATAAATGCCTTGCTGTCATATTCTGGACCAGTTGCAGAAGGCAGATGATCATTACAGGCAGGTACCAAAACAGTGCATTACTGTAATCTAGACATTTATTATGGAAGAGAACTAAAAAGTGCACTGGTGCTGTTGTAAAACTGAGTTCATAAACAAAATCACAAAAGCAGCACACTGACAGAAGTAGGACAATAAAACAGCATACCTCTGCAAATATTTTATAAAATTGACATGCTCATGGACATTGCACAAGGCTGGCTAGCCAGACAGAATACCCCAACATTTTACACACTCATTGGGTGTTCTATATGACTGCCCAACTGTGTGTAAGGTCTGTGAGCTTGTATGTTTGATTCAATATTTGCAGATGCATGCTGCTTTATGGTCCTACTTCAGTGCACTGCCATTCTGATTTCTTTATTACTATAATCTAGCCATGAAGTGACAAAGTCATAAACTAAGGTGACTAAGGGCACAATTCATGAATGCTATACCACCACATCTGCACCTCACACTAGACATGTGTATTGTGCTATGTGGTGGAACAGCATAAACAGGCACCTTGCATATTCAAACAAGAACCCCTCTTGCCTTCCGTAGTGCACACACTGACATCTGTGGTCTGCATGCAGGCATAAACACCAATGCCTACACTGCATGCAGGACACAGTCTATTGATTCACAGTGTAAAATATACTAGGAACATGATGCCATGACCTAAGGAAGTTGGAGGGGCAGCAGTAACTTCACTCATAATGAACAGAAGGATATTAAATATGAACATTTCTCCAGCCAGTTCTATATGATAATGGTGATTAAACAAAGGTGATCACTGTTACGGTGAATGTACATTGGTGAAAATCAGTTTCACTGATGTACACCCCAGCACATAGCAACAGGGTGCCTGGGACTTAAATTGTTTTATGTTTATGCAGGGAGCTGTGCCCTCCCTGCACCCCCCCCCCCATTAAAGGATTCTCAGCTCCAGTGGGGTGCATGTCGGGGGGAGCGCAAATTAAAAAAAAAAATAAATTCGGGCCAGGCACAACAAAATGTATGCCTGCCCAGATCCGAACTGGGCACCTTCGCAGCTGAAGCCTGCAACCCATCCCCCATGCCACAGGCAGCTCAGCAGTGCATCACCACAACATGCTGCACAAACCCTCCCTCCACTTCCACCATGCTCACTTCCCCCCATGCACCTGTGTATATACAGCGACAGGAAGTCGCTATACTTGCAGTCCCCCACCCCAACTAGTAGCCATCTGATAAGGTGCTGCTATTGAGTCACCCTTTTTGGTGCGCACTCAATAATGAGTGCCCTTATCACTGGATGCCACTCCAGCCCATGCACTTAGCACAGGAAAAAAACAACATGAACCACATGATGACACAATACAGCGAAACAGAAAGTACAGAATACAAATGGCATATACCTGTGGGCAAAATGACAAAAAGTTGTCTATTAATACATATAGAACCATAGCAGAAATATGGGAGGACTGCTGCAACACAAGACAGAGCAGTAACAGTAAGGGAGCAGATGCATATGAAGCAACACAGCCAGCCTGAAGTGGCACGCAGGCATCAATGTGAGTTCCTGCCAGTTTGGTCATATTTAGGGTTGTGCCCCACAAACCAGAAGCTACAAAAGTTAGTATAGGAGTAAGCCCTGCAACATATATGTATGTGACTAACATAGATATACTGTAGCAGTCTGTCCTGAAGGGTGCTACAGCATGCAGGTACAGCCAACATGATGTAACACCAGCATGTGCTGTGCAGTTTGGGAACCATACAGATCTGCAGGCCAATAATCCTGTGCAATAGTGGATGAAGGGCAACTACATGTGGTCCAAACCCCCCCCCACACACACACACAGTAATGGTAACTACATAAGGTCAACACAGAGCAAGCATACACAGACATGTCCTGCAGATAATAGTGTAATACAGATTGCACATGTAATACACAAGTGCAGAGACACAGCAATTGTAAGCTGGGAGTGACAGATGTGCCAGTATGCTAAGGCAGTTGACAACCATAATAGTATGCAAACCTATAGCAACATTCCATCCACACAGCAGCCAGTGTTAAGTACAGGCTGCCATGATGTTCATAAAGAAAAGGACCCCTGTAAGTGACTGCTCACCCTGTAGTACACCCCCTGGCACTTCCCTTGCATGAGAAGAACAGAATCATGAGGTATAACTTCCACTGATGACCAGTACAGTATCTACTCCTGATGCATGCACAGGTCCAGTAGTGGCACAGAGAAACAGGTCATGAAAGCATTGCCACACTGGATATAAAGGTAAAGTTGAAAAGGGGAAAACTAGTATCACCTGTGGTAAAGGAATATAGGTCATGGTCTGTCTATAGTAGGAGTAAAAAGATGATAATAAAAAGCAAAGAGGTTAAGCAAAACAAAAAGGGTGAATAGTAGGAAACCCCTATATAGGATAAGGGTACAAAGTTATGTCCAGTCAATCATAATGAGTATATGAATGGGAATGTTGGGAGTGGTGCAGTCCATTGGTCGTGGAGCAGCAGTTTTCAAAGAGTTCTTCTGGAGACTGAAGTGCTGCACCATCAGCATGCATCTCTCTGGTTTAAGGGAGGTCACTAGACTTTGGTCCTAACTGGCTAGCATTCATGGGCTTTTCTCCTAGGGGCTGATGAGTACCATCATTGCCACATAGGATGCAAGAAGGAAGGCCAGTTGGATTATGGTGGGCTCTGGGAGGGTTGGGGTGGTTGGTCCAGGCACAGTCCTTAGCTAGTGCCACTACTTAACTTATTCACCACTCTGATGGAACAGGATAGCTGGGCTGAGAAACCTGTGATAGTAGCAAGGGAGGATGTGGCGTCTTCCATACAGGAGGTCCCAAGATGAGAGGTAGATGACCCTCAGCAGAGGAGGAAGTAACTTCTGGTGGGGGACTTGATCATGGGGGCAGACTTGGCAAAAGGAAGGGAAGGAAGGAAAGGAAAGAGAGAGGTAAGGTGCCTATCTAGTGCCTTGGCTTCAAGGGATGGAAAGCAAATCCTAAGAATTTCTAGGGTGGTAGGGCAGGAGGGGGAGCTGAATGTGACTGTCCACCAGAGACCAATGACCTGGTTAGGAATGGGGTTGAGATCATTCAGGGAGATTCTAGGAAGCAGGGATGGGGTCATAGGCAGGTAGCATGCTTAGTGGCTTTCATTGAGGTGCTGCCTGTCTATAACCAGTGGGAGGACTGGGATATCTGCACCAGGAGCTTCAACTTGTGGTTGACAGTAGGTGTAGACAGAAGTGGTTCATCTACACTGGGGATTGGGGAACCAACCTGGAGGGATAAGGGCCCATACAGGGATGATGGCCTTCATCCATCTAGGAAGGGAATCATAGTCCTTAGTGGATGGTTTAAATGTTACTTCAAGAAACATTTAAACTAGCCAAGGGGGCAGCAGAAGAAATGAGGGAAGGATAAGCTACCCCCCAGACTGAAACAGAGAGAAGGGATGACTCAAGGGGAGGTAAATCCCCCCAGGGTCCAAAATAAAGAAAAAAGCAGATTGTTAGAAATGAAAGGGGATGGGAACATGAGCTGTAAGAAGAAAGGGGAAAAGGAGACGGGGCCAAAAAGGAAATGGGGGGTAGCTGGCAGAGTGCAAACAAAATGTGGAAGTCCATATGTGCAAACACAAGAAGTCTAGGAAATACAATAATGGCCTAGAGGCCATCATGGTGGAGGCAGACCTGGATATCATGACAATTGCTGAGTCATGGTGCACAGGAAACCATGACTAGGACATGGCCATACCAGGCTATACTCGGTTCAGGAAAAATAGAGTTGGAACGAGTAGAGCAGGGGTGGTGTTGTATGCAACAGAGGATATGAAAGCAATGGAAACACAAGGAATCTGGGGGCAATAGAGGAGCTGGAGGTACTGTGGGTCATTCTGGAGATGGGAGATGGAGCCGCTATTTATACTGGTGTGATTTACAGACCTCCATCATAGGAGCAGAAATTAGATAAGGCACTAGTGGAAGTCATTGGCACAATGCTGATGGTGGGAGACTTCACTCAGCCAAATGTAGCTTGGAGCCTCCCAGCAGCAGCTTTAGCTAGAAACAGGGTCATCCTGGACTCCCTGCAGGGGGAGTTTCTCTGGTTACTAGTTAGGGAACCCACTCGTGATGGGGCAATACTATACCTAGTGCTTATTAAAAGATAGTATTACAGAAGACAAGGTGGGATTCCACCTGAGGACCAGTGATCACCATGCAGTGTGGTTCAACATAAGAACAGTGATGGAAGCAAACCACACAATAATAAGGATACTGGACTTCAGGACAGTAGATTTTGAAAACATGGGTGAATGCTTCAGAGAGGACCTGGCAAGAGGGGACGACCTGGCTGGGATGGAAAAACAGTGGGCTAATCTACAGATTGCATAGTGAAGCCAAAAAACATCTGCCCAAAGGAGGTGAGCAAAAATATAAGTGAAAAAGAGACTACTGTGGTCAAAGGAAGTAGCTGAAAAGGTAAAGATTAAACAGGTAACATTCAGGAGATTCTGTATAAAGAGATGCAGAGGTAAGAGGACAGGGTGGTGTATCAGGAGAAGCAGATAAAGGCAGGGAAAATGGTGAGGACTGCAAAGGCACATAATGAAGAAGGAATAGCTCAGGGGGTAACGAAAGGGGACAAGCCAATTTTTAGGTATAATGCATCTCCTCAAGGGATAAATATGTGTCTAGCCTAAAATCTAAATAGTTAACTAAAACACTCGTGCATTTAATTAAGAAAAAATACTGGAGTTATAAGAGATGCCAGACAAAAATAAAAATAGTGACACTCTAAAAACATATAAACTGCATCTAAAACAATGAAAAAGGGTAATCAAGAAAACAAAAAAAGGAGTCAGAACCTGCATTAACCTTGAATGCTAACAAAAAACAACTGAAAAGAGTTGTACAGCTACAGTACATCAACTCATTAAAAAAGAATAATGAAATATGCCCTATAAAATGAAATAGTATAACATTGTCCATGCCTTCTGAATTGACAAATGCTTTGAACTGTACTTTTGTGAAATATATGCCAAAAAGTCCAATCTAACGGTGTATTTGCCTATAACTGAAATGAAAAAAATAATGGAACTCACAGAAAAAGAAATAAAAGAGAAAATCAACAAACTAAATGCAAACTCTGTCACCTTGTCTAGACAATATCGCAGGACATTTCTTAAAAATGTTTATTAATCAAATCACTACACCATTACAATACATCCATGAGAAATCAATAAACACAGGGGTTGTAACAAAGGACTGGCAGGTGGAGAGGTCGTGCCTATTTTCAAACAAGCATTTGTCAATGCCGAATGTTGTCTCATTGGCATTGTCTTTGGTTGGGGCAGAGGTAGAGATGCATAATAGGAATGGCAGTGAAGTGTTGAAGTGATGCCAACCCTACCCTCACCCTGTAGAGAGAGTGACAGGCATTGGGATGTTTACGAGCGTGCATGCAAACTGATCAATGCACACTTGGAAAACACTCATTTTATGGACTTTCATCACCAAATTTTCAACATAGGCATTTTAGGACCTCTGCTAATGAACAGTGTCACTGTCATTTTCATAATGTGTCTCGAACACAAATTTCCCACAGCGACCAAGCTATTCTGCGCTGGAAGTGCGAAAATACATTTCAGCCAGGATATGAAAAATGACAGCTGTACTGTTCATAAGAAGGTACAGAGCAATGGCAATGTTGAAAATCTGGAGTTGAAAATATTATAAATTGGAAAACTTACGAAAGTGCACAGGGTCAATGAACAACTCGGCACAGTGTAGGAAGGCAGCTGCAAAGGCCAACAAAATGCTGGGTTGTATTGCAAGGGGTATATCCTCAAGGAGGGAGGAGGTGATTCTGCCACTGTATAGGTCATTAGTTAGACCACACCTGGAGTACTGCGTGCAGTTCTGGCGTCCGTATCTGAAAAGGGACATTAAGTTACTGGAGGAGTGCAGCGAGGCGTACAAAGATGATCAAGGGTCTGGGGACTTATCATATGAGAGGAGGTTGAAGGAGTTGAACATGTACTCACTGGAGGAGAGGAGAACACAGGGGGACATGATTGAAACCTTTAAATACATGAAAGGAATAAACAAGACCGGTACAGAGGGGCTGTTCAAAGTAAGGGAGGGAGGCCACCAGGGCCATGATATGAGACTGGAGCGAGGAAGGTTCAGGAGGAGATGAGGAGACACTTTTTACAGAGGGTGGTGGCTGGGTGGAATGTACGTTACCTGCAGAAGTGGTATGCAGTAGAACAGTGGACTGCTCAAACGAGATGGGACAGGACAAGGGGAGGGTTAAGAGGGAAAGGGTGGAAGGAGGGGCTGCAGAAATAAGGTGCTAGCTGCAATTCGGAGCAGACTTGATAGACCTCTAGGCCTTTATCTGCTGGCAAATTTCGTGATGTTCAGATGTTCAGAACTGCTAATGCATGCTCGTAACAGTCATTTTATGGAGTATCATCACCAAATTTTCAACATAGGCATTTTAGGACCTCTATTCATGAACAGTGTCACTGTCATTTTGTAATCTGTCCCAAACACTGATTTCCCACAGTGACCGTGCTATTCTGCGCCGAAGTGTGAAAACACATTTCAGCCAGGATGTGAAAATGACAGCTGCATTGTTCACAAGGAGGTGTGTAAAAATGACAATGTTAAAAATTTGAGCATGAAAATATTGCAAATTCTTGAAGTTACAAGCGTGCACTAGAACTCGCCAATGCACGCTTTGAAACAGTCATTTTTGATGCCCACCCCACATGTAACAGAGGCTTTTGAGAGCCCACTTCATGAACACTGGCACTGTCATTTCATTAATCAGTCCCAAAAGGTGATTCCGCGCAGTGACTGCAAAATCACCTTTTGGGGCTGAATAATGCCATGACAGTGACAGAATTCATGAGGAGGGGTCCCAAAAACCCCATGTTGAAAATTTGGTGCCAAAATTCAAAAAAATGCCTGAGATATGCATCAAAGTTGAAAAAACCCTATTCATTCCATTATACAGCTTACTGGATTTTCCTCAGTTCGTGGTCGGCTTTGAAGAGTGCAGACGTGTTCCTGGTCCACTGAAGATTGTCACGCCGGACTCCGAGGTAAGGTATGGGGTGAGGGGTGTGGGAGGCAAGGTGCACAGTGGGTGGGTGCGGTTAAGTAAAGGGGGAGTGCAGGAGACCGCCGAGGACTGTTTGGTTTACAGGGTTTAAAAAAAAAAAGACGCTCGCAGGACAGTTTCCATTTTCAGGTGGGATTTGGCATGCTGGGTGGGCTCTCAGCATGCCACCTCAGTGTTTGTGGGTGGGGGTGCTTTAGCCGATGGGGGATTGTGTACCCACATTGTACATAACAAATGGGGGGAGAATGCATGATGCCGAGGGGGATTGGACACCCCCTTGGCAATCAACAAAAGGAGAAGGAACATTATGCTGATGGGGAGTGGGCTTCTCGTCAGCATTGTGATAGGCAGCAGTGGTGGCAGTCACTGCCGCCATGTTGCCTGCACCAAGGGAGGCGTGTAATGGTCACGCTGCATGAGAGCTTCACTCTCATTGCAGCAGACCTTTTCTTTGTTGTGATGGCCACATTAGGCATGCATGAGGTCAGGGCCTCCTGCTGCCTGATTGGGGAATGAGGGACACACCTTCTGATGCATGCCCTACATTCGCCCATCAGTGACCGCACCTCCAAATCTGCTACTACCACAATATGTTGGCTGCGCAAGTGTGAGCCGACATAAAAAGGAGATACCTCAGTTCCAGGCAATTATGAACCAACAATCCTTAGTTCAGTGTGTGGAAAAACACTGGAGGGTATTAATAAAGATAGGGTTTACATTGTAATAAAAAACATTGATCCAGAACAACAAGGGTTCAGTGTGGACAATCTTGAATGACTAATTTAATATGTTTTTAAGCAAAATTCAGTTATCTCCTTGACAGTGAGACTCCATGTGATATCACATTTTTAGATTTTAGTAGGGCCTTCAGTTTGGTGCCACAGTGGGTCATTATTCAAAAAATGGAAGATCTAGAAATTGACAATAGACTGATTAACTGGACAAGCAAATGGATAAATAATAGAACTCAAAGAGTAGTGATTATTGTCACCACTCTGCAATTGGTCAAGTCAGTGGTGGTGTCCAACATAAATCAGTTCTGGGACCACTAATTTTCAATATTTTCATTCCAGATTTAACTATTGGGCTTAAAGCCTGGGCAATAAAATGCATGGATGATGTGAATATAAGGGGCCCCTGTGTTACTGAGGAAGACTGCAAGAGCCTTCAGCAGGCTCTTGATTACATGCACCAGGGGGCCACCAAATGGGAAATGAAATTTAACTCAGATAAGTGTAGGGTTATACACCTGGGGAAAAATAACCCCTGTAATGAGTATAACCTAAGAAATGTAGTATTAGCAGTCACAACCAATGAAAGGAACCTGGGTGTCACTGTCACAAGTGACTTTAATAACAGGAGTCAGTGTATTGCAGAAATTGCAAAGGCTAACAGTACACTCTGGGCAATCAAAAGAAACATTTCTTTTTTTTTTATTTATTTTATTTAAAATTTTGTTGACCAAGTGAAAAGTACTGGGCCACATGGCCCTTTTACAGGCTTGACCCAGTTAAAGACAGAAACTTACAAAATAGTATAAATAATCAACAATACATTACAAGTTCAGTTACCCAAATCCTCGTCTATAATGCATTCAGGCACATTTACACTGTGTCGCATTTCTGAGTAGCTCCTTTAATGAAATAAAATAACCATTCTTCAAATTATGTAAATTATCTGGTAAGCCATTCCATATTTTGACTGCAGTTTGCTTGGATTTTCTTTTTTTTTGCTTTACACTTAGGTATTACATTATTAAGTATTACATCAAGAGATATCAGGGCGTTATTCCCATGATATAGATCCTATGTTCGCCCACACGTTGACTATGCCACCCAGATGTGGTGTCCGTATTACAAAGGTGATATTCAGGAAATAGAAAAGATACAATGTCAAACCACCAAATCAATGGAAACATACATAGAAACATAGAAGTTGACAGCAGATAAGGACCACAAGGCCCATCCAGTCTGCCCATTTCTTTTTCTGCCTTACGAATGTGCCATTGGCCTTTGCTCTGTCAATGGCCTATCTATTTATACTCATTTGTATTGCTCCCTTATGCCTATCCCAAGCCTGTTTGAAGCTCTGCACTGTATTCATATCCACCACGACCTGTGGTACGCTGTTCCATGCATACACCACCCTTTCTGTGAAAAAGAACTTTCTCATATTACCCCTTAATCAGCCTCCCTCTAATCTCATGCTGTGTCCTCTTGTCCTGCTATTTTTCTTATATTGAAACATGTTAGACTCTTTCACCTACCATGTCTCATTGTTCAAGGTCCTATGAAGGAAGCCAAGTAATTCCAACCAAGGCAGGTAAGGTTCTATGTTCAGATCTAAAACTACGTTAAGGTGTTTGAATGTTTTGATCATATCACCTCTCTCCTTCTTTTGCTCTAGGGTATACATATTGAGCTCCATTAATCTGTCCTCATATGTTTTCTGATGCAGTCCCTGCACCATTTTGGTTGCCCTTCTCTGGACTGCCTCAATTTGGGTAATGTCCTTGTGAAGGTGTGGCCTCCAGTACTGCATGCAGTGCTCCAGATGGGACCTAACCAGTGTCTTAAAAAGAGGGATTATTTTCTCCCTCTTCCGACTTGTGATACCCCTACTAATACACCCCAATATCCCTCTAGCTTTACCTACTGCTTTAGTGGTCTGTTTGGATGATTTCAGGTCATCGGTGATGATGATGCCCAAGTCTCTTTCTTCCCTTGTGACTGCCAGCAACTCCCCTCCCAGCCTATAGGTGGCTTCAGGGTTTCTCTTCCCTAAGTGCATGATCTTGCACTTCTTTGCATTAAACTCCAGTTGCCACTCTTCCATCCATTTTGCTATTTTATACAGGTCTCTTCTCATTCTGCCCACCCCTCTCATATGTGGAGGCTCTGAAAAACCTGACATACCCTGAGCATTTATCAAAATTAAAACTTATGTCATTAGAATAGTGGAGGCTTGAGGGTGACCTACTATTTATGTATGAGATCATTAGAGATAAATACTGTCCTCTCATTAGTGGTGGTAGCACCTAGAGGTAGGTTCATGGAGGTTAAAGCTCAGCTGGCCTTGACATGTCAATGTCAACAGCTGTGACTTTGTGGGGCTAATTGGGGTAAAGAGGAAGGTGACAGGAGTCTGTGGAGTCAGCTGGGGCTGGAAGCTTTGTTTATTTTAACTAATTTTAGTTTGTTTTTAGTGTTACACAGTGTATTATTTTAAGAGTTTTGTTTTATTGATTCTTTTTTATTAGGAACTTATAACACTGTGCATGGAAATGGTTGATATGTTAATATCAAATTGACATTTTTGGATGGTATTTACTGGAACAGTGCAATGCACCAAGGGCTTTTCATTTTCATTTAAATTTATTATCAAGAGTTTTTTAATGAAAGTTTATACAGATTTTGCATTAAACCTGTCTGTTTTGAATCATCTCCTGGCCTAACTAAAAGAGAGATTTACCAGCTCAGTGTTGTTAATTGTAAATGTTTTCAAATTTCATTGATGTTTATGGGGACATGAAATGTACATGTTAACCCAAGGCTTAGCTGTACAGTTGAAATTGATATTTCAGTTTTTTAAAAACCAAAAGGAGCATTGTCAATTGTACATGTAAATATTCATAGTTTGCTCCCTGAACTTGATTATTTTAAGGCTTGTTTTCCTTTTTCAGTTGTTTTGCCAGGAGTGGCACACTAAGCTGAAAGCTTGTTTACAGGTACAACCTGGGAGCACCTGGAAGTTAAGTGACTTGCTCAGAGTCACAACATATCCCTATTTCTTTATTATCCCCTTTGTCCAAGGTTCTTGAGAGGATTGTATTTGATCAGTTAAAACATTATTTTGAGTATAAATGTATTTTAATACCTTTTCAACGTAGCTTTAGATCTGAACGTAGTACCTTACCAGCCTTGGTTGAAATTATTGACTTCCTTCATTGGACCTTGAACAATGAGACATGGTAGCAGGAGTTTTTTTAGACTTGTCAAAGGCTTCTGATTTAGTTGATCATGGTGTCCTGCTATCCGGACTTAGGTGTGTGGATCTGTCTAGCACTGTGGTGTCTTGGTTTGGTGATTATCTATCAAATTGTAAGGAATGAGTGTCTTTGGGCTCTGCTGTTTCTTCTTTCAAAGATGTCACCATAGGGATACCACAGGGTTTGATACTTTGCCCAATTTTATTTTGTTTATTCTTAAATTGGTTACGCTTGGTTGTGTCATCTTCTCATATTCTTTTATACGCAGATGACATTGTTTTGTATTCCAGTAATTCTTGTGTTCCTACCTTTATGAATTCATTGCAGGATGATTTTTCTTCGGTCCAGCATTGGTGGATTAAGAATGGTTTGGTTTTGAATATTGATAAGACTAAGTTCATGTTGTTTAGGTCTGCAAGTTAGTGGCTTCATAGTCATTCAGCTTTATTGATTAGTGTCCTTTATAATAACTTAGTTGAAAAGATTGATTGTTTTAAGTATTTAAGTTTTCTATTGGACAGTTCTTTATCGAATAATGACCATATTGATATTTTTATAAAAAATGCACATTCTCTTTTGGGTTTACTTTATAGGAATAGAACTTGTTTGTCATTTAATTCTCAAAAAAACCTTGCCTCGATCTTTGATTTTCACTTATTGATTTTGGGTTTCCTATTTATTTGGTTGCTAGTGAATCTGCTCTTAAAAGGGTGAATTACTTTAAAATAATGTTTGTCAATTAAGTGCTTTAAGTGTTCAGTATACACACCACTATGAACTTTATTTGAAACTAAATTGGGTTTCTTTTGAAGCTTGGTGTTCCTATTTTAGATTAATTACTGCAGAGTAAGTTATAATCATGGGATGACAATTTTTTGGTATATTCAGTATGTTAAATTATCAGTGAATTCAAGCAGACTGCGATTATAACAGGAGAAGGTACCAGAGTGAAATCATACATGAACTGCTGTCAATGAGCTGCAAATATTCCCCGATTAGCGTCATTACCGCATAGCCAAAAAACATTGCAGCATTCTTTTTTTTAATTACCTGCTACTACCTATTACCCTTTGGTCACCCAGCTTTCAACATCATTTATCCTCATTCACCTGCTACAAACTATTACAACCTCTATACTGCTGCATTATGATGACTTTATAAAACTTACCTACTTTACCTTGCCTTCATTACCTGTATATATGATATCTATTTTGGGGGGGGGGGTGTTGGACTGGAGTCAGACAGAACTGTACTAATTATCTGAATAATATTTATTAAAGCAAATTTTTATTCCAGCAATATAAAAGAAATGCAATACGGTAACCAAAATTAGTCTAAAAAAAAAAATCTAAAATCTGTTGCAGCTCAGTCCCATTACTCCCCGTTTTGCTCAGTTTGTGGTGGTATGCACTGCAGCGGTATACTCTGTAAGACATAACCAAGTGGCTACCATTACAATCATAATGAGGCTAGCTGAAAAACTGTTTTTGAGCACTGTTCTGTTTAAAATTAAAATATAAAATCATACCTGATTTAGACAGTTCTGGTGCACGTCTAGAATTATGGATTGTCTGAAACCTCACACAATGTCACCTCATCTGGCTTTTAATGAGTCATAGCTTGTCTAAAGTCATCAAGAGTGGTGTTCCTTTAAAGTAAAGAGTTTTGAATCAATATTCAGGTCATCAACCCCTGCTGCAAGTTTATCTGACATAAGACCTGCATACCATGTGATAAAATTTCTTTTCCTTGAAAATGTTATTTACAGACACATCAAGGGGTTGTAAGGCATCCATGCAGGAGGCTGGAATGTACACAGGGATGACATAGCACTAATCCAGTTTCTGTAGCATGGTTTCAGTTGTATGTGCTTGATATAGGTCCAATATGAGTAGTGTTTTCTGTTCTGTTGGTAGGCCTAGTTTTTGCTTTATGTCCTCAAAATATGGAACAAAGATTTTCTCAATAACACCAATAGTAGTGCTCTCATTTGCCCAGAGATTGATGGACTGGGTGATGTGCTTTAAAGATTGGAAATTTGTGAATGGGGTTACAAGCTGCCATTTTTCTCTTGTAGATAACCTGATGAGAGGGTCATGTCTCCTGACAGTGTGCATGCCAGTACAGCAGAAATCTATCTCTTATCCCCTGTTAACAAGACTTGTTTAGATCCTGTGGCTTCCATTGTCCACTCTAAGACAAGGTACCATGTTGATACCTGTCTCATCCATTTTTATTACTAGATCAGGTGGGATATGTTCTTGGGTGCAAGCTACTGAAATCCTTTATAAGAATTTTGTTTATTTAGGAAAGCAAATGGGACCTTAGGGGCTACTTTGATTCCCTTGCACTTACTAAAACCCATCCTGTGCAGGAGCCCCCAAGCCCACTTACTGGTCAGTTGAAGATGTCCACCATTCTCAACCAGTACATGTGGAGTGTTTGATTTCACTATGCCCACTGCAACCGCATGAATTACACGGCCATTCACCATGGCACCTTCTGCTCTGAGACACTGCACAATTTTTTTCCATTGCTCTTCTAGATCCTCCACTAAGTGTGTAGGTCATCCGTGGGGTTTTATTAGCGGAAGGGGAGAGAGAGTTGTGGGATCATGAGTTTTTTTTTATGCATTTAGATAGTCAAGTTTAAATTATCTTACTGTGCTCTCATTCACCACAACACCAGAGTTTACAAGGTAAAACTGCACAGCTGACATCATACCATGCTCGGAGGCATACTTGCCAAGTTGGAAATGAACTTCTGGAGAATAGAAGGAATAGGTGGATGGTCTGCTCCATTATTCAGGTGGTGGAGCAGAGGCAACTAGCTCTTTTACAACTGAAGCAGCTACATGCTGTTCTATGCCAGAGCTACCTGCCAATTCCACATCATCTATGGCACTTGTATCAAGTGGGTACTTTCTCTTCTTTTGGGATTACTTTAGCCATTTCATTATAGACATGATGATGCTGAGCGAGCTTTTTTTTTAAATGCACGCAGACTCATATAGGCTGTTACAAACACTGCACTGATTAACTTCCTGACTGACTACTAGTATTTCGAACAAGCAGGAATGCAGGGAGTGCCAGTAAGACAGTCAAATACTGGATCACACAATTACAGTAGTTAATGGATTGCATACAGCATCGTGACAGTGTAGGAAGTGCATACAGTGGGACCATATTGTACGATACCACTGATGCACTAATACTAGCAAATGCGAATATGCGGTATCAATAGCAGTCGCGAATTCTGGTGACCATGATTTCAATCAATTCTACAGTATTTTTGGGAGATTTTTAATGGTCAAGTTCAGTTTACATTTAAAAAATGTTTCAAGTTTTCTTTTACAGGTTATTCAGCTAGGCTAGTTGGGACTGGTTGTCTGAAACGTTTTATGAATCCTCTATTGGGCAGCAATGTTTTTATATAGGTTGATAAGTTATTGTAATTCCTTATCAAATGATTTTCATCTTATTCATTCTAAAAATTTGTTTAAATCCAAACTGAAGCTTCATTTTATTGTTTCCACTGCATGTGTTTGTTGTATATAATTCTGTACAGTATATTTCATTTGTGTTATATTTGTTTTAGTACTTGGGTCCTCCATGAAAATAGATATCTGATGCCCTTGTGTTCTTACCCAATAAATAAATCTTAAATAAAAAAAATGGAAACAGTTATTCAGTTAATGGAACTTTGAATTTAAATCTGCAAAAACACCAGAGGCACCCACTTCAGATTCATGGAACATACTGTAACACAAACACAAAGGCAATACACTTTCATTCAAAGAGTTAATTCCTCAAATTCACTTCCAACAGAAGTTATCATAAGTAAAAATAAAACAGAATTTAAAACAGATTAGATGAGTATGTGAGCATATAGCTTTGGGGGTCTATCAACTTCATGTGCATATTTATATTCCTAATAGAAATGTACTGGCTGCTTTAGTTTAGATTTTAGTTAGGCTTCAGGGTTCCCCACTCTCTGAAAATATAGGGCGGTGGCAATGGTGATTGGGTCAAATGGTGCGTTATTTTTCGGGACCTCCTATATGCACTGTACATGTGCATAAGTAGCTTTTAAGTAACATATAGTGTGCTGGTATTAAATGGGTAGTATTGCAATAAAGGATGTCAATAAAAGACAGTTTTGGAGGATTTTGTAAAAAAAAATGGATAAAAATATAGGGTGGTGGCAAAAAAATATAAGGTGGTGGTAAAAAATATAGAGTGGTGGTAAAAAAATATAGGGTGGTGGCCCACCACCCTAAAACAATGAATGGGGAACACTGGGCTTACTGACAGAGACCTGTTAGTTCTGCTTTTAGCTGAGAAAACTACTGAATTCAGAGGAAAGACATGCTTGACCATATTTGGAGTGTCAGGGTCAAAATGTGTACAGTTGCAGCCATAGACATGGTCAGATATGTCCTGAAATTTCTATGATATCTCTGGAGAAATCCCCTGCCTGCCTGCAGTGCAAATATGGGCCACCAGAGAGAGAATCTCTTTAGTTCAATGGGCTTGCATAAGTGGATGAGATGTATGCTTGTGTGACTTCTATACATTGCGGCTGTTTGCCTCTTTATCCATGGGATATACCACCCTGTAGGGGTACAACTCCAGGAACCCTAGAGGAGAGTTCCCCCATAGGTGCCACATGAATAATTCCCTTAACTAAATATAGCTTAGGAAGGAGCCCATGGGAAAGAGAGATGAGCCTCTGGAGGTGGAGGGGTGGATGGTGGGGCAATGAAGAAAATGAATGAGAACTGGCCTGGAGGATGGACTTTTATGGTTTGGTTGGAGAAGTGGTTTGTTGCTCCACCCACTGAACTCTGGCCAGCCCTCAGCCATCAATTTCAATGAGCTTGCACAACTGGATGAGATATATGTTCATGTGACTTCAATACATTGTGGCTGTTTGCCTCTCTATCTGTGGGATATACCACCCTGTAGGCATACAATGCAAGGAACCCTAGAGGAGGATTCCCCTTATAGGTACCATAGTAATAATTCCCTTGGCTAAAGGTAGCTTAGGAAGGATCCCAAAAAGAATACCCGAAAGGATGTCGAGCAAGAGGCGAGAAGTCAAAATAATCTCAAGAATGGATGATTATCAAGATATACTGATGGGTAGAATGAGAGAGATAGATGGGAGGCGATGAGAAGTATGTAGTAGAATGGAATCTGACATGATGAAGAAGGACAGGACTTCCTAAGGAGAGAGGGAACAGCTGGGCCAACGTCTGACTCCATCCAACAGCAGAACTAAACTACAGAGCTGAAGGAAACTCCAACCCTATCTAATATTATGACCAGTGGCATGGATGAGAGGAAAAAACCCCTTTGAGGAGGAAACCACTGGGGTTCCAAGGTCTAGGTCACCTTCCCTCCAGGCTGAAGGATGGTCTGATTAGTGATGGCTCAGCTACTGCAATTCAGAGTTGAGATCGAAGGAGGAGGAAAATATTCCAGTTTAGAGGAAGCTGTCACTCCGACCTTCTAAAGGGACAGCTGTTGAGGGTTGTGAGCAATGTCTCTGCAACTAGACGCTCAAAAGCAAGAGAGGAGAGAGATGACTGCTGAGGCACTCAGCTGGCCTGTGTGAGCCTACAAAACAGACCAGGTGAACCAGAGGTGGTCAGATAAAGAATGGAGCAAAGGGTGCCTCCAAACCCACTCGGGCAGCTAAAGGGGTCCCGTTGATGAGAGGCCAATGCAGCCAGCCCTGAGCCAAGGGGCAATAGACATGGAAGGCATGTCTCCAAGTGAAAAGCAGATCGAGTTAAGGTAGCATGGACCCGATATGGTTATGCTGAGTAGTCAATGTGAAGGAGTAGACCCACAGAGAGGTCAGATGAACAAGGGAGACCCAGATGCAGTCATGAGGAGACTGATGGTGATAATAACCACAGGAGTGCAGCAGTTCAATGAGGTAGCATAAGACCCAATGAAAGGTATGCTCAATTAATTGATGTGAATGAGTAGACCCTGAGGTCAGACTGAGTGAAGGAGAACCAGACTCATGTCATGAGGAAGCTACCCATGATTGGTAACCATGGGAGTGCATGCCAACCAGGTTCATTGAGTGCCAAATTGGGAATGATTAGAATTGCATGAACGTAGGAATGAGAATGGCTGGGCAAAGCCAGTAGCTGAAGTTGAGGAAGGCAGTACCAGGAGGACATCTGAATAGGTTTGACTAGAATGGGGAACAGGGTTGGAGGAAGAGATGCGTAGGCATTGCGATATGCAGGAGGGAATACTAGGTGATGTGAATCAATCAATCAATCAACCAATCAAACTTTATTTAACCAGGCAAAATCACCCTTGAGCAAGCTCATTTTCAAGATGGTCCTGGACAATTAGGACATATACAGCTGCTGTGAACTAATAGAGTTGCAGAATACATACATGGTACAAATAATCACCAGCTACAGTATAACAAGAGGGTTCAGGGCTGAGGAATACATACAATGCATAACTATCCATTAATAAATATATAACTGGGCATACATGGCTTCAACAATGGAGGGGCTTTAAAAAACAGCTATCACATTGTTGCAAGAAACTGAGTGAAAACAAGAAGGGTGAGTGAGGGTACAACACAAAGAAGGCCCCATGGGTGGAGGAGAAAACAAAATGGGGGTAGGTAAAAATGTGATTACGAGTATGGACAGAATAAGCAGGGGGGAGAGGTGGACAGTTTAACAGAAGGTAGACATGAATGAGGCGAAGTGCTAAAGGAGTACAAGTACGTGCCTAGTGTTTAGGGAGCCACAGGAGATAGATGGAATGTGGTCATCTGTGGCAAGCACATGAGATCCTCAGATTGCAAGTGAGCAGCCTCCTAAAAGTGTTAACTTCAGGGCAAGGAAATCAAATTTTTTAGGCGTGGAAGTGCAAACAATGCCAGAGACAAAGAATTTGTTTATGGTATAGATAGCAACTCCACCACCCCTTGTAGGCCTGTCACACCTGAATAAGTTATAACCAAGGATATTAACCGTGTTGTCAGGGATATTGTTCATGAGCCATGTCGTCGAGAACATAGCTATATCTGGGGACGTATGTAGAACCCAGGCTTGAATCATGCCAAATTTTTTAGGCAAACTGCAGTCATTCATGTGTAGAAAGATAAGACCCTTTAGCTGAGGGAGGTCCAAAGGTGCATCTATAAAAATGGGTGGACCTGGGTTTAATTCCACATTCCCTGAACAGAGTAGGAAAAGAATTAATAGTTTTCTGAGGCAGCTTATAATCATTTTCAACATGAATTTCTTTTGACACTTGTTATGCAAGCTTTTATGGGTTGCATTATTAGGTATGGCAGTACAGCGAGAGAGGGACAGGGTGTATATCGCCACTCTAACCTGGAGGAGGAAAGATAAATGAGTATGGATGGTGGGTCTGGACTGAAGAGAAGATGTGGTGAGTTTATGGGGGTCAGTGCCTTTGGTGTAGGTTGAATAATGAGCTAGCACCATCCCATACAAATCTTTGTACTTAGGCATATCTTGCTGGAAGGTATCCCCCATTTGTTTAACATCAAGGACATATGGGAGGAGTAGGATGCTGCTGTAGATAAAGATAATTGTCAGTGGAGCCATTAGGTTAGACAAGGAGGGCAGGCTTGCCGCAGCAGCCTCATACAGGGAGCAGTATTCCTTTAAATGAGGAGACAGCTTATACCAAGACCAATGGGCAGAGGAGAGGAGTAGTTAGCTCCCAGCAAGAGTATTTAATTAAGATGGGAGGCAGGGTGGGATGGGGGGCAAAAGATCAGCTACTTTGATAAAATCATCACAGGCAGCAAGCAGTAGCTGGCCAAGGTTAGCCGCTATAAAGCACCAGATTCAAATGTTACAGCACCAAGCAGCAAAAAACACAGCTTGAGTCAGTCCTGGGCTTCCAGCAAGCCCCACTGCAAGCAAGGGAACTAGCTAGGGGAGCCAATAGCATTTGGAATGCAACCTTGAATGTCCAATTAAAAAAGCGACTTTCAAGCCGAAGTAGGTCCGGGGCTTGAAGGTTTGTACCTGTAGTGCTGGTGGTGGGCCAGCCAGCAGGGAGCCGCCTTAGGTCAAGAGGTGTTCAGGAGCCCTCAGCCGGGCTGTTTCTGTGGTGCTGGTGGTGGGCCGGCCAGCAGGGAGTGTCTTGGGCCATGGTGTTCAGGAGCCCTCAGCGGGCTCTTCCTGTGCTGCTGGTGGTGGGCAGGCAGGCAGGAAGCATCTTGGGCTGTGGTGTTCTGGAACCCTCAGAGGGCTGTTCCTAAGAGGCTAGGGTATGGTGGTAGCAGGAGGGAATAGCAGGATGGCAGGATAGGGATGCCCCCAAAAGAAAGCAGAGGTCAAAGAAGGAGAGGAAAGGAGGGCGTAGGGAATGGAGGAAGAGGGCGAGCACCCGCCATGGGGCAGAATGATGATGTGGAGGTTAGAGAACAGAAGACAGAACTTCAGGAAATTTTAAACAAGGAGTGAAATGAAGAAGACTGCTGCAGGTTAGCCTCCACAATCCAAGTGGAATGGGGGAGCAAGTGATCTCATGTCTAAGAGGCTCATGAGGCACTCGGAGAGGAAAGGAAATGGTCCGGGTAATGGAAAGAAACAAATGATAGGGTCAAATGCTCACCTAAGAGGGCATGGTGAAGGAGGCATGGTCAAACCATCCAAGGAAAATAGAGAAGCTCTGACTCATCCAAAGAGTGATGGACTAGTCAGCACAGCAGTGCAATGGTGGAATGTAGACCCAAAACTGGAGGTGTGACAGAGCAGCAGCCCTGAGAGGAGGAAGGAAGCCCCAAAAGAAAACAGGATGGGGGAATGAGGAGACTGGGAGAGAATGAACCAGGCCAGGCAGGTGAAAGAACAACAAAAACAATGGCATGGGAACCCGAGGCACAGCATAGCCTGAGAGGATCACAGCAAGGTGAAGGCCAGAGTGAGGAAAGGACTGAAGGGGACAGGGAGAGAATCGGGAGAAAAGGGGGGTTAGGGACTCAAAATAAACCAACGGGAGAGAGCAATGCTAGGCAGCACAAAAACGGCCGCCACATGAGTGGCAGGTGGGGAGAAAATAGAAGGGGATTGAGAGAGAGAGACAGACGCAGAGCCAGCGGCAGCAGGAGAGAGTGAGCCATAAGACAGATGGCAGGGAACAGAATGGAGCAGGTAGCTGGAGGTGCTGCTAAAACATGAAGAAGATGTAGGAAAACAGTAGAAAGGAATGAGGATCAGAGCCTCCGGCCACAAAGAAGAAAACAAATGAGGACTGGCTGGAGGAGGGCCTTTTAAGGCCTGGTTGGGGGAGTGGTTTATTGCTCCACCCATTGAACTCTGGCCAGCCCTCATCCATCAATATTTATTGCAAAATATCTTGAAATATCTGAACATATCTATGGCTGCAAATATATGTGTGAAAGACAAATGTTTTCTTGCTATTATTGAGAATGCTCAAGGTTAGGTAGAGTGGTGTTTAACAATTTTATCTAGCAGAAACTGTTGCAATTATATAAATCTGAAGCATACCATGTAAGGCACTGTCTTATATGTGAGTAGACAGAGAAACTTGAAACAACAGCCCTAGTCAAGAAAACTGTATAAGGAGAGGTTCTATGAGGGGTGTCAGTTGAGCTTAGATTCAACGCAAAGAAGTGCAAAGTAATGCACCTGGGAAACAAAAACCCAGGGGAAGAGTACACAATGGGGTATGAGATATTGACAACAACAAAAATGGAACTGGACCTGGGGGTAGTCATATCAGATGACCTAAAGGTGGGCCAGCAATGTGAGAAGGCAGTAAGGAGGGCTGGGGGGAATACCGGGATGCATAGGGAGCGGCATCACCAGTAGAAAGCAGGAAGTTGTTGGCCCTTTGTACAGACAGTTGGTAGGGCCACATCTGGAGTACTGTGTACAGTTCTGGAGACCCCATCTCCGCAAAGACATAGACAGGGTGGAGGCTGTACAGAGGAGGGCAACCAAAATGGTGCAGGGTCTGCACCAGAAGACATATGAAGAAAGACTAAAGGAGCTTAAGATGTATAGCTTCAAGGAAAGGAGGGAGAAGAGAGACATGATAGAAACTTCCAAATACTTCAAGTGAACCAACAAAGTCCAAGAGGGTAGCATCTTTCAGAAAAAGAGATGCACGAGAACAGGGAGGCACAATTTGAAGATAGAGGGGGGACAGTTCAGAGGTAATGTGAGGAAGTATTTCTTCACAGAGAGGGTTGTAGATGCATGGAACAGCCTTCCTGAGGAGTTCGTAAAGTCAAAACCAGTGGGGGGAATTCAAGAATGCATGGGACAGACATAAGGCAATTCTAGCAGGGGTAGGAGGAAGTAGGCTATTGGTTAACTAGGATCTGCATCTTATTCGTTAGGTAGGGAAATGGGCAGACTAGGTGGGTCAAGCAGTCCTTATCTGCTGTCAGATTCCATGTTTCTATGTTTCTAGAGTCCAAACTACAGAATGGAAAACTGTCCTCTGCTCCCAGGACAAGGTAATATGCTTTCCTGTATTCTTGGCATAGCTGATAATAAAAACTTGTTATGCTGACTTACTGTATGTCTCTTATGGCATCAATACTCATCAGTCTCTAGAGGGGTTAAAATCTAAGGTTTAATTTTACAAGTATTTAGGCTTTGGCAATTTCTTGAAGTACTATAATGAAGAAGCAACAAAAGTTTCATGCCGAAACAGCTTCCATTTCTCCTTTGCATGAACCTTTGTATTAAAAATTACATAAGTGAAAAGAGGAAGACTAGGGGAGGGAATGTAAGGTTAAGAAGGGCTGGGAGGTACTGTGCAGAGGAGGATCATGAAAAAGCAGATATCCATAACAAATTGTTTTCTTTAGTCTGGAGGAAGGGAGCTAGACACTAGCCTATTTACATAGGACAGAGTCCTGAAGGGAACCACAAATCTGAAAGTGGTTAAAGCTATGGGGCCAGATGAGGTACACCCAACTGCATTAAAGGAACTGAAGGAGGTACTACTGCACCTCTGACAGGCCTGTTAAACAACTTACTGGAAACAGGAGTAGTTCTAGAGGACTGGAGGAGGGCAGATGTAGTCCCATTTCACAAAAGTGGTAGCAGGGAGGAGGCTGACAACTATGGGCTAGTGATCCTGACATCGGCAGTGGGGAAGTTAATGGAGACAGTGTTAAAGGAAAAAAATGTGGAGTATCTTGAATCCAGCAGGTTACAAGACCCGAGGCAGCACTCATTCATTGGGGGCAGTGGGTCATGTCAGACAACTCCAATAAATTTTGTTGACTAGGTGACCAGGGGAATAGATCAGAGAGGGGCGGTGGACATGGCTTACTAATATTTCAGTAAGGCTTTCAAACATGTTCCACATAGGATATTCATAATGAAGCTGGGCAGCTTAGAGGTGCTTTATAAGGTGATAAAATGGGTAAGAAATTGATTAACGGATAGGCAATAGAGGGTGATGGTAAACGGAGTCCACTTCGGAGAAGGGAGGTTGACCAGTGCGGTACCTCAGGGCTCAGTTATGGGACCAGGCCACTTTAATGTTTTTATAAGTGACATTACAGATGAGCTGGAAGGGAAGGTGTGCCTCTCTGCAGATGACACCAACATCTGCAATAGAGTGCACACTCCAGAAGCAGCAGAAAATATATGCAGAGACAGAAAACTCAAGGAGTGGTGAAGGGCATGGCAGCTGGGTTTCAAGGTAAAAAAGTGCAAAATCATGCACTTGAAGCACAGAAACCCAGAGGCAGAATGTAAAATTGGAGATGAGATATTGGCAGTCACCAAACAAGAAAGGAACCTAGCAATAATCATATCTGATGAACTCAAGGTGGTGAGGCAGTACGACAAGGTAGTTGGTAGGGCCAGGGGGATGTTGGGGTGCATAGGGAGGATTATCACAAGGAGGGAAGAGGTGTTGTTGCTGTGTAGATCACTGGTGAGACCCTACCTGAAGCATTGTGTCCAGTTCTGGTGACCACATCACAGAAAGGGCATAGACAAAGTGGAGGCTACTGAGATGAGGACAACTAAAGTCGTGCAGAGTCTGCATTAGATGCCCATGAGGGGAAACTGGAAGACCTCAATATGTATACCCTGGAAGTGATGAGGGATGGGGGGATATGATAGAGACATATAAATACATCACAGGGGTAAATAAGGTACAGGAGGGAAGTATTTTTAGAAGAAAAGATGCACTAAACAAGGGGACATGTAATGAAACTGGAAGAGGGTAAATTCAAATGAAATGTGAAGAAGCACTTCTTCACTGAAAGAGTGGTGGATCCCTGGAACAGTGATTCAGCAGAGGTGGTGGAGGTGAAAACAGTGCTGGGATTCAAGAATGCATGGACAGGTACAGGGAATCTTAGTGGAAAGTGAGGGAGGGGAGTCAGATATAAAGTAGGGTATGTGGTGCCTGTATAGACAGGGATAAAAATGGGCAGACTGAGTGGGCCAAGCAGTCCTTATCTGCCGTCAGTTCTATGTTTCTGAGTTTCACTCATTGTCCACTATATAACACTACCCCATCACTGTACAACATTGCTGTCATGCCACATAAAGAGCACCATGGTTGCATACAGCACATGTTGCATGCCATATGCAGGTGATAGATTATATTAAGGTGCATGGTTGTGTGAGTGTTGTTACGCATGTAGTACAGGGCACAAATACAATGTGGTGTGCTAATGTAACTCCATTCTCCCATGCAAGATCATGCATCACATGGTTGGGTATCAGTATATAGTAGAACAAGCCCACATACACAGCACAGTAGGGTACACTACCACACTGACTACATAAAGGTTCATCCAATCATACCTGTGCATTACGCACTGGACCACTTCAGTGGACAGCCACTGAATGTGGTTCTGTATGAGGGTGTGCTACAGAGGCAGCAGAGAAGAAAGTAGCATGTTTATAAACCCAGACTGGACCCCACAGCACTGACAAATCTTCAGTGTATCGGGGGGTTTAGACTGTGCCACAGTGGATGAACTGTGTACATTCCATGGTCCACAGCTGAGGAGAAGAACATGCCATAGTCAAAACAAAGATGAGTGTGCTAAGGTACTGACAGCCCCTCTATACCATGGCACAGGCATGATCATTCCAAAGAAATACAGGAGACATCTTGGGGCTTAGTCAGTAGTCCATGTAATAGTGCTTGTGGCAGGTGGCAGATCATAGTATCAGATTTCTACAAGCATTATAGGCAATAATAGGTAGGCATTATAAGAAATAAAAGATCCACCCCTAAGGAAGGTCCATTTGATGGTTGAAGCGCTATGTCAAGGTTGTACGAGGTACCTGTCCAGGAATAAAATTGCACTTATGCACTTTACATTTACTGAAAGTGAGTGCTGATTTATTTTCTACATTATAGGCAATTATGCCTTTTTATTGCTTGTCCTTTTCTCAAAGGGTATAGTACACCACTTGATTTTTTTAGGTAGTGCTCATCTAATTTAGTCTTAGAATCTTCCATGTTGTCACATCCTATGACTTCAAATTGCAAACTCTTCCAGAGGGATACCACTCTCTGGGGGAAGAACATAGCCCTCCAGTTGGTTCAGTTTGGTTCCCCTTTTGGCTAGTGACCATGCCCTCTTATGTCTCTATGAACCTACTTGATTTTGAACCCCAAGCAGTCCCACAATTCCACATTTTTGAATGCCCTGAGGACCAGGCACATATCTCCTCTAGGTCTCCAATATTCCATGGTGTACAACCCAAGACTCCTCAGCCTTTCCTTGTATTCTAGGCCCTGTAAATCTGCATGATTACAGCAGATAGATGACCTCGTACAGTACACCTGCCAAAATCATAGGCAGATGTCAGACTGACAAAGCAGGTTTTCTTTGACACAGCAGGAATTCCTACCTTGGTGGGTGTGACCGACTGTACCCATATGTGCATTCTTGTTCATCACACAGTATGAACATTCAAGTCATGTATGAAGCACATGGAGTGTGCCAAAGAAGCAGGGTCCACACATGATGCATTCATATTCCAGCTGACTCAGTTTGTACCATGCTTGCATGCTATTTTTGGTAACCAGTGATGACTGGTAGATAGCCCCATACATACATACATCATGTCTGTGTCTTTTTTGATATCTTTGTGAATCAGTAACCGTGTCATATTTTCCCCACAGTTGACAGTGGCTACCCACTGTGTACCTATCTCATGACACTCTTCATGACCCCGACCACACTTGCAGAGCTGGCATACAAAGGACTTACACTGACAGACATGGACCATCATAGAGTGCACATTTGGTATCCTGAACATGAATTTTCACTGCCTGGATAACCCTGTAGGAACACTGCAAGTAGCACCTGGCAAGGTGTGCCTTATATCTGCAGTGTGCTGTATGATGCACAATCTGATAGCACTGAAGAAGAGACTGTCATTAGACTTCAACAGGATGAGGAAACTGGCCCGAGACAAGTTAGTCAGGGTGGACAGCATTAGGGCTGTAGAGGACGTATGGGGGGCAATTAAGATGGCATTCTTGAGGCCACAAAGTCATGCATGAGAATGGTAACTAAAAGAAACAGGTATAAGAGACCAGTATGGTTCTCTGAAATGGTCAGAGAAGCAATGAGTGCCCAAAAAAGTACTTCACCAGGTACAATGAAAGCAGGGAGGAAACATGGGGCAAATGCCAAATGAGAATGAAGAAAACCAAGAGGGCAATCGGGGAAGCAAAAGCAGACATAGAACTGCATATTGTGGAGGGGAGTCAAGAGCAGGGAAAAAGCCATTCTTCATATATATTTGGAAAAAAAGAAAGAAGGGAGAGTAATTAATTGGGTCTCATAGGGATATAGGGTAATAGAGGAGGAGGAGCATAAAGTAGCCATCCTTAATAATTACTTCTGCTCTGTCCCCACAAAGGAAGACAGCAGGCCTTTGACAGACAGTGGCATTAAACCAGATGTAAGGGGGGATCCTAGAGATGAGGCAGCAAGTATCTACCACTGAATGTGTCCTGAAAGGGCTAGCAACCCTAAAGATAGGTAAGATCTGGGACCTGATGGGATACACTGAAGGGTGCACAATCAATTGCCATTGGAATTAACTGAACACCTGTTATGGCTATACAATAGCTTGATTCCAACAGGGGTAGTGCCAAAAGACTGAAGTGTAGTGGACCTAGCCCCACTTCATTTTTTTTATTTTTTTTTATTTTAGTCTTTGGTAACCAGGTAAGGCCCACTAGGCACAAGTGCCTGTTTTCAGGGGCCACCTGGGAGCACTAGATGGTTAAGTGACTTGCTTAGAGTCACACAGTATGCAGGTGGAGGTTGTGAGAATCAAACAAATGTCTGGTCTGCTGGATGTACTGTACCAAGCTCATTCATAGCTCATTACTCTAACCTCTAGGCTATACTGCCAGCCAAGTGGGGGGACATGGAGGAACTGGGAAACTACAGACCTGTCAGTCGTACCCCTGTTGTGGGTAAGCTGATGGAGACCTTTGTCAAAGAGGACCTTGTGGACTACCTGGAGAGCAACAGACTCGAGGGATAGTAAATAGAATGGGTCTGTGTCAAAGATGTCTTTTCAGACCAACCTGTTAATATGACTGGGAAATGAGGGTAGTGGATAAGGGCCATGCAGTGGGGTTACTCTACTTTAATTTCAGCAAGACTTTCAATTTGGTGCCTCCCAGGAGGGTGCTGAAGAACTAGAGGATTTTTGTGCAGCAAAATACACAGTTAGAAGGGTGAGAAATTGTTTGGAAGGAAGACAGCAGAGGGTTGTGTTTAACAAGGTCAAATCAGGAGAGTGGGAAATCACTAGTAAGTTGCCATAAGGATCGGTCCTGGGTTCTGTCCTTTTCAATATGTTCATCAGCGACATGGAAGAAAGAATCCAGAAGAAGATATATCTCTTCACAGACAACACTGAGCTCTGTAGTAAGGTAGACAGGAAGGAAGGGATTAGGGAGATGCAGAGAGACCTACGAATGCTAGAGTGGCAGTCCAAGGTTTGACAGTTGAAATTCAACACCAGAAAGTGCAAGGTGATGGACATAGGGAACAAGAACCCTGGAACAGAGCACTGGATGGGAGGGGTAAAGCTGGGTACTACCTCTGAGGAAAGATACCTAGCAGTCAACATCAGTGACTCCCTAAAATACTGAAACCAGTGAAACAAGGCCTACAGTAAGGGAAATAGATGTATGGGGTGTATAGGAAGGGGTATTGAAAGCAGAAGAAATTAAGTATTACTACCGCTCTCTAGATCACTGATGAGGCTACACATAGAGTACTGTGCCCAGTTTTGGATTCCTCACCTGAGGAAAGATAAAGACAGGCTGGAGGCACTGCAAAATGATTCAGAGCTAGCAGGGCAGATCCTATGATGATCAGCTAAAGGCACTGAACATGTACTTGCTGGAGGCTAGATGAGAGAGGAGAGATATGATAGAGACATTCAAGTTCTTGAAAGGACTAAATGAGGTAAACTGTAAGGCACTATTTAGCATGAGTAGTGTATCAAAAACACAGGGCATGAGCAGAAACTGGTGGGGGATAGGATCAAGAGGGACCTGAGAAAGTTTTATTTCACAGAGAGAGTGGTTGAGCTGTGGAACAGTCTCCCAGCTGATGTGGTGGGTACAAAAACCATTAATGGCATCAAGCATGGCTGGAACAGAGTGAAGGGCTTAGTGGTTGTTCAGAGTGATAGCAGTAGGATGGGGTGCAAAGGGGTGTATAGTGTGAGCTAGAACTCTGTATGGAAAATTTGTCCCAGGGTTTGATGGGTTGCTTCAGGCAGACTGGTTAGAACACAACATTGTCTATGTCTATGTCTATGTGTCTACTTTCTCATTAACTGATGAGTTTGTTTTCGACTGCAGTGGTGTACCACCTCCATCCCTAATCTCCTATGATTATCCATCATTGCAGAGATGACACAGGATGCTGGGTACACTGCAGGGAGGACACATCTGATCTTTACTGGTTGCACAAGAGGTTGTATTTCAATTTCAATTTCAAGGATATTACAAATCCTTTTATAAATATATCAACTCTGTGAGGGGCAATACTGATCAGATAGGGCCTCTTGTAGACAGCACAAGTGTTACTATCAATCAATCATCTTTATTTTACCAGGCGAGACACCGTTGAGACAAGCTCATTTACAAGGTGGACCTGGGAAGGTCAACAGTATCAAAGTGCACAATTATACCATAATAAAGTACAAACACAAGTGATTAACAAAGGAATAGGTAATAGACATAGCAACATGCAGTCAATACATAAAAACATTTACATGACAATATACACAGGGACAGGAAACCTGTCAAGAGTAAATAAGAAAAAAGAAAATAAATGTAATAACTTATAGTGACAGCGCACATAAAGAATGGTAGGGAGTCAGTTCTAGGCAGGGGTAGATGTAATCACCATGAAACACACTGGAGGCTGTGTGCAGGTGGAGCTACGAAGTGCAGGGAATATGGTATATGGAATGCTAGGAAATAGACCTGAAGTGCCATTTCAAGTGGTAGGGGTAGATGGTTTCATGGCCATGGGTATAATAGGCTAAGGAGAGGAGTAATAGGGGGAGCTTAGAGAACTAAGGAAAGTGCAGGGGGAAGAAGTGGAGGGGCTGAGGTATGAAAGAACACCCCCACTCACACACTGGTGGGACTTAAGTAAGGTTTATGCTTAGGTATGGCAATTACATGTCTCAGAGAGGTTACGATTGAGCAATGATTTAAATAACATCAAACTGACTGGTGCTACCAGCTTAAGCAAAATTTGGATGTTATTCCAGATTTCAGGAAGTGAGTGACTTATTGCAGCTGCCCCCAGGCAGGTTCTAACCTTTGGGACTACCAAGGACATATAGAATAGGTTCCTCAATGCATAACTACTCATCAGGGATACAGGCAAGCATTTTGATATGTACTGTGGCAGCTTGTTAGTAATGGTTCTATTGGTCCAGAGTACGGTATTCATACGATGCCGGAGGCCTAATGAGGACCACCCCATCATGTTCTATAACAGGCAGATGAAAATGAAATTGCACAGATTTTTAATGATTACTTCACCTCAGTCTTTGGCCTCAAGCAAAATATCGATTTAGGAAGAAATTATATTATGCATGATGAACAGATCAAGTTCTTGGAAATAGGTATAAGAAAGAGATTGAGGGGCATCAATATAAATAAATCTCCAGGTCCAGATGGGATGCATCCTAAGGTTATAAAGGAGGTGGCAGACAAAATTGCAGGACTGGTGACTTGGATTTTTCAGGTGTCTCTAAACAGTGGCATCATTGTCAGTTCTTGGAGGGAGGCAGTTGTTATTCCTATCTTTAAGAAAGGGAGCAAAAGAAATGTTGAAAATTATAGGTCGGTAAGCCTGACATCAGTGTTGGGGAAGATCCTGGAAGGTGTATTCAGGGATATGATTGAGAACTTTATTAGAGATAAAGGCCTGATAGATTGGACCCTACATGGATTTGTAAAAGGAAAATCATGCCTAACCAACCTACTCAAATTTTACAACAATATTAGTAAAGCATTAGATCAAGGTGAATCAGCTGACATTGTGGTTTTGGATTTGAGTAAGGCATTCAACAAAGTCCCCATGATAAATTGATACAAACCATAACCAATATGGGGCTAAATGATAGGATTGTAAGATAGGTTTCATCTTGGTTTGATGGCAGAAAACAATTCGTTAGTATTCATGGTCATGTTCCCAAATGGGTCCACATTACTAGTGGTGTTCCACAGGGATCAGTTTTGGGTACCTGCTTATTTAAGATATATGTTTCCATGATATCAGGATTACAGGGTGTGTGGCTGTCTAAATTTGCAGATGATTTTAAGTTGGGTATGGTAATAGAATCAATGGAAACAGCGAGTAAACTACGGGCAGCATTGAATAAAATAGAACAATTGACCAATGAGCTTAAGCTGGAGTTAAATACAAACAAATGTGGAGTTACGAGCTTGGGAAGGGACAATTCTGAGTATGAGTATTTCCTAAATGGTAAGGCTTTGAGAGTTAGTAAAGAACAGAGAGATCTGGGAATATATATTACCAGCAGTTTCAATTTTAAGAAGCAGTGTGGTACTATAGTTGGGAAAGCAAATGCAATTGTAACTAGTATAAGAAAGCATATCCAGTGTTGAAATACTGAAGTTATAATTCCACTATACAAATCCTTAGTGATACGCAGTCTTGAGTATTGTGTTCAGTTTTGGTCACCGGGTGGAAGAGCAGAGATAAATCTTATGGAAAGGGTGCAGTGCAGGATAAATAAAATGATTGTGAATGTCCATGACCTCCGTTACCCAGACAGGCTTGCAGGGCTGGGTCTATACCTCCCTGGAATATAGAAGGCTTCTCAGACATCTCTGCTTGGTCTATAGTGCATTTACATGCCATGATTTGTGGGAATGCCTCACAATGGAAATGAGGGATATGAATTATGATACTACTGTAGATCACACTGTTTACAGTTAAAAGTGGAATTATGTAGGACAAAGAAAAAGATGACATGGTTAAATCAGTGTGTGACCAGTATCTGGAATTCCCTTCCACCTGAGGTGTTGGATAGATCCAGTGTGTCAATATTTAAGAAAAATCTGGATGGTTACTGTATTAGGAATAATATTTTGGGGTATCAATTTTAGTCATGCTGAGCTGTTATGAGACATCCCCTTTGGCTTGTATTTTACCTGTGTAGCCTAATTTCAATGTAGTCTTGTTCTTTTATAATGTTGCATTTTAATTTCAATGCAGTCTTGTGCTTTTGTAGGGCTTCTAGTAGACTGTTGGATCATCCTGTCCTATATGCTCATCAGTAAAGTAATTTTGCTACTCTGCCATTCAAAAATAAAGTATTTTGACAATTATAGCTATAGTACCTCAATGCACTAGAAATACATTACCTGGGAAATCAATGTTGCTCCCTGTAGTTGCCATTATAAATGGCTGTTCAATAATTACTTTTTTGAGCGAGCCATACATTATTTGGATCTTACTTTGAACCATTTTATACCTCCTTGCTGTTTCACATCCTTCAACCTGTCCTTGTAGGCCCTGCAACCATCAATCCCTGGCAAGGTTGTTAGGAGCCCCTGATCACTGCTCATTCACTTTCAATACCCAGCGGTATGTCTGCACCTTAGCAGGGCCCAAATCCTAGATTAGAGGAACCCATTCTATGCCTTTATTGCAACCATTAAGGATGAGTTAAGGTGACAAGAAAGGATATTCTTTGGGTCAGAACTTCTTAACTGGACAGTGGGGAGACATACTGAAGCAGTGGCATCTGTGGCATTAATTTGGTGCATTTATTTTTTCAGCAAATCTCAACACTCTTCAAATGTTGTACACTTATGTGTAAACTTCAATCTGAACAGTACAATTAGTACGTTTTCTATTTATACAAATGAACTTTTTTCCATCTTGTTTACAAAGGAGCACACCAAGCAAAGTGGGTGAGCGGAGGGTGTAATGCACTTCAAAAGCAAGACATGAAGGCCTGTAGGGGAAGAAAATGGCTTGGACACCAGGACAGAGGAATAGAAATTACTCTGAAAAGATAGACATGACTGGAAGGGTGGTGGGGTTTCTCTTTCTGTAAGGATAGGAGTCACTATGTAGAGCAAGCAGGACATTATAGGCTAATCACTGACACAGAGTCAATGCAGGATATGCTTTGGGGAAAATGGGACAAAAGAGTCATTCTAGGGGTTGCTACAGGCCACCAAACAGCTCAGGGGAGGATGACAATGCAGAGTGAATGTGACATTAATTAAAGAACAAGTTTTGGGTGGCTGCAGAGGTTTGAATTTCTGCAAGCAGTAAGGTGGATTAGGTCAGAAAGTGCTCCCTTGGTTCAACAGAGACCTAAGACAACTGTTTCTTAACAAAAAAAGGTCAATGACAGCTGAGCAAAAGAGTCATCTTGGGTGGTGCTATAGGCCCACAAACAGCTCAATGGAGCATGATTCCACACTGGTTTGGGTAATTGTGAAAGTAGCAAAATTGGATGCAGTGGTACCCTAGGGAACTTCTAGTACTTGTGCATAAACTTTGGCTCTCAAAAGGACTAATGGCAGGGCTGAGGCCAAATTCCTGTCTACCTTCAACAACTGCTTTCTGCAGCAGCATGTCCAGCAGGGTACTTAGCAGAGGGAATGGCATCATCTCCTGTAAAAAAAAAAGAAGGAATCAGTGGAAGGCAGTGACCGCAGCCAGGTAACTTCTCCCTGGTGGCAGGGAACACTAGCCAGAGAGCAGCCACTAGGACCAGAAGATTTCTAGAGATAACATTTGCAAAGCTGAAGGACCTGGTGGCCTATGGTCTGGAGTGACATAATGTGGTTGGTAAAGCAGAACACATGTAGTGTTCTCTGAAGAAGATGAATGCAGATCTGTATTTCAGTAACAATAAGGGGAAACCTACTAAAGAGCAGTTCCTTGGCTCACTAGAGACCAAAGGCAACTGGTTCTGAACATAACAAGATCTATGACAGCAGAAAAGGGATTGGTTGCTTCTATACCAGAGAGGAGTACATAGCAGGACTGAGGGACAGAAAAAAATTTCTAGTTACTGCAATTGACATGGTCAGCTATTTTTTTGACATATCTGTGATATTGCTAGAGAAATTCCATGTCTGTATGCAGTAGCACTGTAGTGCCACCGGGAAGAATCTTTTAAAAATATTCTGAAATATCTGGAAATATCTGACCATGTCTATTACTGCAACTGTAATGCAGTCACACAGTTATGGAAGCCTGGCTAGCAGCAGGAGCTGTAGAAAACACCAAAGTCTTGTTCTTGCTCATAAATGAAAAGAGGAATATGAATGAGGGGATTGGTGCCTTTGAAAACAGGGGGAGGGAAAGAAACTGTAAACTCTGCCAGAAATGATGACTGAGTTGCTTAATGAATACTTTGATTCACTATTTCTGGTGGGGACAGGTTGCTAATTGAGAGAAGCTATAACATCATGGAAACAAAAGCTATGATGAAACCACTGGACATCATGCCTGCCTGGTAGCTGACTACCTAGCAGAAAATCACCCAGATAAGTCCCAGGGGGTGGATGAGTTACATCATAGAATCACCATGAACCTAAAGGAAGAACTGTCAGTGCCTCTTGCAATAATCACTCTGGGGTTTATCCATACAGATGTGGTTCCAGAGGACTAGAACATTGTCACTGTGGATCCATCTTGAAAAAGGGGCAAGGTCAGACCAAGGAAATTACATACTGATCAGCCTAACACAAGTGCCTGACAAGACCCTGGAAGCTTTTATCAACGACAGAATAATAGAGTACTTGGTAGAGACTAAGGTTCTTGTCTCCTCTCAGTGGGGCTTTACCAGGAGTAGATCTTTCTTTATGGGGGTGACAAGGGAGGTGGATCGTGTCATGGCCATGTATATAGTCTATTTGTATTTTAGCCAGACTTTTGATACTGTGGCACATGACAAATGTGGCAAACATGTGACATACGCAAGGTGGTTGCTTTTTGAGGCAGGAAGCACAGGATGTTGGTGATCAGGCACTACTTCAGTGCAGAGACAATCTTAGTGCTGTCCCTCAGAGATCACTGCAGACACCCTGTTCTTGTACATCTTCATTAGTGATCTGGTAGCTGGGGTCTTCAGCAAGGATGTTTAAAGTTTATGGATGACACTAAGTTAGGGAGGGTAGTGAGTTCACTTCAGGTGGACCTAAACAAGATGAGCAATTGGTCTGACTACTGGAGCCTCAGATTAAATGTAGCCTAATGCAAGGTACTTCACTTTGGAGGAAAACAGGGGTAGGACCTAAACATTTTGTGGTACTCTTCTTGCTACAGTCTAGGAAGAAAAGGAAACTGGAGTCATAATATACAAGGGGATGGATCAAGGCAAGCAATAAATGATCAGTCTCAAGAGGGCCAGCAGAATGCTGGAGTACATAAAAGTAGGTGACCAGCTGAGCATAGGACCTAATACTGCCATATTATAAGACCCTGCTCAGTCTCCACCTGGAATGCTGCGTGCAGTGTTGATCACCTCAGTATAACAAAAAAAACTGAGACTGTCGAGAGGGTGTTACTCACTTGAAAACAGTAATTTTCTAATATACCTTCCGTTTATGGATGCTTAAATAAACTGAAAAACATAAATAAATACTGTATTCCTATCCAATAAAAATTGGGCCACAGAAATTTTTAACCCTACTACTGTGTTCTTGCTTCTTTATATATACCTCTGTAGCTTCTGATGTAATTGCGTTTGGACAGTAGGAAACATTCTGGGATCAACAATTTTGAGTCCTATTTTTCCAGTGTTTAAAAGGATTTTATTTAACTTTTTTGAATTTTATATATTGATATATGATATGCTGATTCTTCCTTTACTAAAAGTAAGTTAACAGTTGGTACTATTTCAACTTATTGGTAACACTTTATAACTGCTGTTACTTCCACTGTGACTACACTGTATTTAATATATTATTTTCACATGAATTAATATTAAGAACTTACTTCCATATGTATTCCAGTCATATTCATTAAGATTAAGAGAATTGTCTGTAGCTGTATTGGTCCTTGTACAAAAAGATGCATAAAGTTGGTGATTTGATACCTTTTATGGCCCAACAAAAGATTTACAAAACATAAGCTTTTAAACTACACAGAGTTATTCTTCAGGATGGCAGTTTTTTCAAAACAAAAACTTAAATACATTAGGAAGAACTGAAAAATAAACTTTTACCCATGGGTATAACAGTTCTGTTAATAAGGAAGTAAGTGAATGGATGTGTGCAGAGACGAAAAAAAATAGACATGTAAGCTCCTCTCTATGGAATGTGACAGCAGGAGACATATAAATTGTTAAATGCTTATGTTCCAAGAGCCTTCCTAAAATACAGATTGTGTGCACATATATATGTGTGATGAAGACAGAGAGAGAGAGAGACATAATGAAAAGCACTGTTTATATATATATGTGTTGCATAAACACCCATATCTACAACAATACAGTACACAAACAATATTTATTTATTTATTTATTTTGTTTTTGTTGACTGGGTAAGTGCACTAGACAAATCCTACTTATTTTCAGGCAGGACCCAGGGAAGGAATACAGATGAATGCCAACTGACCTTGAACCAGGTTAAGCTGTTGGCAGTATTTTTAGTGAATGAGGGAAATTTGTCCAGGACACCGGGGAAATTCCCCTACTCTTTTCGATAAGTGACATGGGATCCTTAACATCCACCTGAACTACCACCAATCCAGGCAGATGGGAGCTCGGTTTAACGTCTCATCTGAAAGACGATATGATGAAACATATAAATAAAACCATGTTCACTTTTATTCAACTGTAAGAGATAATATATATAAATATATGCACAGGAAATGTACATGCATCTGAATCAAAAGAAAGGCAGTTGTGAGTTTAAATTTTGTAATAGGTAATGAAACTAAGGTCTGCATTCAGTCCCTTATTCTTAGGGTCAAGACGATAAATACATTTCAGCTCATAAGCCCACCTTTCTGTGTATTTTTGAAGCATCTTTCAGAACCAGGACAGAGAGGTCAGAAATGGAGTAATCAGATTGAGAGAAATGTCGTTACACTGGTTGTTCAGTTTTTTTATCTTTATATTGTGCCTGTGTGAGTTTGTTCGGGTTCAGTGGGATTTCCCAGTTTCCCCCATATAGCCTGTTGACACTTCTTGCACTGGATGTGAAAGACAACATTCTGAGATCCACGTGTATAATTCCACTGTATCTTGAATTGCTTGTTTTTTTTTTGGGGGGGTGATAAAGTCTGAAGTAGAAATGTGCCCACATGTTTTACATTTAGGAATACTGCAGGGCTTAGTGGGGGGGTTGCAGGTCTGTGGACTGGCAGTTGGGCAGTCTGTGTTAACTGTTTCTTGTCTGAAAAACAGTATGTTCATTGAGGGGAGTTGACGGAACTGGTATAACAGCAGTATGATGCTGCTTACCTGCGGTCATACTAGAATCAAGAGGAAGTGGTGTTGATTGGGAGTGGCACATTTATTTTATTTTATTTGATGTGAATCAGAATTACAATCCTTTGAGTCATAGACTCCTTTGCAAAGGCTTCCCATCAGTACAGAGAACACACATTAAACATTTTATACATACATTGGTCAGACAGTAATACATTAAACATTTTATGCATTGGGAACACAGAAAGTGAATTTACATTGACGCTTTCATGGTTTCAGAGCCTTTTTAAATAAATCTATGTTCTTAATTAACATGACCAGATGACGGTACATGACTTGTAGTTGGCAGGAGCCTGAGAGGGTTCTTGAAAAACAAGTGCCTGATGGGTAGGGGGGCACACTTGAGAAGCATTGCTGTACTGTATGGCAACAGATTAGAGGACTCAACATCAAGGATTTATGGCCTAGTGTATATAAAAAGTGGTACTATGGGGAAAAGGTGAGGTAGATGGTTTCAGATGTTTTATTTTACAATATTATGTATGTTTTATGTTATAGCTAGGATGGTGAATTTTAGAAATGTGTTTGCATATATTTTTTAAACTTCTGGGAAGTCAGCGGTATTAAGATTGTTTTAACCTTATAAAGATGGCTGCAACAATTGATTGTCCCGGATTCCCCCTTTTTCCCTCACAAAAAGACAGAGACCATTGTTTGTTGTTGTGCTCAGATTTGGCAATTAATTTATTTATTTATATATCAAATTCCATGTTCCATTTATCATCTTTTATCATTATATCTCTCACAATTTCATTTATTTCCATCCATATATCCATCTCTGATCATCCCTCTTTCTTCCTCTTTTTCTCCCCCCAGGTGAGAACCTGGTTGCCTTCTTCTTCTTCTCCTTTTCTGTTAGGTAACAGTGAAAACAGAGACCGCTTTCCTCCTTCCACTTCTTCCTCTTTTCATCTTATTCCTTTTTCTCCCCCCTCCCCTCCTCCCCTTTTCCCACTAGCTGGTCTCCAGCTTGCGTTGGATGACTGGCTTTCCCCCCACTTAGGTTCCTGTCCCCCTTTCACCTCGGAGAGACCTCTCCAAGCCTTCTCTTCCCCTTTTTTTTTATTTTTTTTTTATACATTTTTTTGCATGTCTCCTCCATGCTTCTATAAAACCCATCATTTCCGTATTAAACATATCTATGGCCAGATATGACAAGTGGACGCTGTCTGACCTATAGAAATCTTCTACCCACTCTTCCACCCCCCGCAATAGTACTTGTCCTCCCATTTTTCTCACCAGTGTCCCTACCCTTCTGTTCATTTTTTTTTCTGGCCCTATCCACAGCTCTATGGCTGTGCTCCAGTCTCCAAACTCTCCTTGGTATCATATCCGACCAGGCCAGGTATACCTTAGGCCACCACTGCTGTATTGTCTCTAAGTCCCTTTTTATCTGCATATATGTGTCTACCCATGGCTTGCCCCCAAGGTCATTACCCTCTAAATGAATAATAATTAAGTCTGGAGTGGGTTGCCGCCTCTCAGCTCTTTCATGGTGGGAGCAGCTGCGCCCATCTCATCCCTTGAATGTCGAGCCATACCAATTTACATTGTTTCACCTCCTGGTAAAGCTGCTTCCCCCCAGCCTTTTTCTCAGCTCTCCTTTCTGCCCAATAAATATAGGAGTGGCCACAGATCCAGACTTCTGTGGTCCTCCCTCTTCCTATAGGGTTTAAACAGAATAGATATTTTATTTATTATCTTATTTTCTCACCATCATATCATCACTCCCTTGTCCTCCCCCCCGTGGCTCCCCATCTGTCACAAACATAAGCGATACATTAGTCTCCACACTGCAGTGTTCGGATGTATCTTTTATAACTGGCCGACCACCAGCGCTCCTTCTCCAAAATATTATTCACCGTCTCCCCTACCACTGCCCACTGTGAGGCAGCCCCTATCCATAAACAGTGGGAGGAATAATTCACCGGATCCTCCCCCAGGAATTGCATGCCCCTCTTGAGTAATGCTGTGACTTGATAACTCATGACTCTGCTTCCATCCCCATGCAGAAATAATTTTCCTGTCCTATTTCCATGCTCTGCAGCAAAAGCCCACAAAGCCCGCACTGGGCACACTGTGCCCTCTACATGTTTCTTTAGTGTTACCATGCGCCAATGAACTGCGGAACAACATTTCTGCTCCTTCTTGCCAACCTCCCATATGGGCATTTTTTGCTCCTCTGCTGTTGGTGCCAGCCTCCGGAAATGTTCCAGCTGCAGACAGGAAAGGCTGTCAGCCAGGGTGTTGTGTACCTCTTCTATGTGTTTCGCTCTGAATGACATGTTCAACTGTAATGCCCTTAGCACCAAGAGTCACAAAACTTTCATGACTGTTTCTGATCTGGCTCCCCTGTTGTTCAAGACCTCTACCACTGCTCTATTGTCACACAAGAATGTTACTTTTTGATCCTGTAATTCTTCTCCCCAAATCAGGGTGCATGCCCAGATGGGCACGATCTCTAACAAGGTTATGTCCTTCACCTTACCATCCCTCACCCAATCTGAAGGCCAGGGCTCTGTAAACCATCTGCCCCCCAGATAGCCCCCCATGCCCAGGCCTCTGGCCGCGTCTGTGCAGATCGAGGTCTGTGTTATACACCCATTCCTCTTGCCAGAAAGAGTAGCCATTATATTCCCTAAGGAATTCCTCCCATACTTTGAAATCCTCCTTGACTCTCTTTGTCATGTCTACCCAATGGTGTGGCCTGGTCACTCTGGCTGTGACCCTTGCTAGCCTCTTTGTGAAAGCCCTCCCTGGCCCAATAGCCCTACAAGCGAAGTTCAAATGCCCCAATACTTGTTGTACCTGCTTTAGCTGTACTCTCCTTCTACTGGTATGTATCTTAATCAACTCCTTCAATTTTCTTACTTTTTTGTCCAGTAACTGAAATATTTCCCCCGGAGCATCTATCTCGATGCCCAGAAACTCTAACACCCTACTGGGCCCTTCTGTTTTCTCCGGTGCCAGTTTGACCCCTAGTTCCTGACACAGCTGTTGGAAACTGGCTAACATTCTTTCCATTTCCCTTTTCCCACTCCCTATGAAAAGGAAATCATCCAAATAGTGAATCACTGTTTTATAACCAGTCCTTTCTTGGAATATCCACTGCAAACATGTGCTAAAGGCTTCGAATGTGGCACATGCTAAAGAGCAACCCATGGGCATGGCTTTGTCGAAATAGTACTGTCCCCCAATTTTAAACCCCAACAGGTCCCAATCCTCTCTTCTAACTGGAAGTAATCTGAAAGCTGACTCTGTGTCTGTCTTAGTCATCCATGCATCTGCAGTTGCCCGGATAATCTGGACTGCATTTTCCAGGGTGGAATATATCACTTTACTATATTCCTCACCGATAAAATCGTTCACCGACTCACCTTCATGAAAGGATAGGTGATGAATCACCCTAAACTCCCCTTCTTGTTTTTTGGGAACCAAACCTAATGGGGAAATCCTCATGTTCTCCAATGGGGGGTGTCATATGGTTCCTCTATTCTCCCTGCTGCCTTCTCTATCTTCCATTGTAACATGTCTTCCCTCTCTCTCCCTCTCACTGAATCCAGATTGTTCGCCTCTCTGGACTGTCTTGGTCCCTCACACTGTAGTGAAAAACCTGTGTGAAAACCTCCTTTAATCATTTCTGCCGTTTTCTTATGTGGATATCTGTCCAACCATTCCCTCCATGCCTCTATCTTGATAGGGGTTCTAGCTGCTCTAAATTGTTCCCCTGTCCTCATTTCTTTTTCCCCCACCAGCTCCCCCCCGTCTGATGCCCGGCCTTGCTGTTCAATGATTTTGACTCCCTCTATTTGCAAGTCCCCTACCCCTTCCCCCTCTATTCTATGTCTGGCCTTTATACCCCTGCCCTTCCCGAAAGAACTGTTGACCCGACTCCTGCCCCCCAGTTCCTTGCATTCCTTGGACCCATGTCGTCCTGCATCTGCTCGACGGATGTGATCCCCCACATTTTGAACAGGCATGCTGAAAACAGCATTGTGTCCATGAACAAAAGGCCCTATTGTAGGCCCAGCAACATCTTTGTAGCATGGTACCTTTTTTCCCAAACTCTCCCTCCGGTGTGGACTGATCGGTTACGTAATCTGTCCATAAATCTAGCTGTTTCGTGTTCCATTGTACATCCCCATATGTGACCATTCTTTGCTGAAAGAATTTGTCGTAATATATCCAGCCCACACCCCCTTTTGCTTTTGCTCTCCTTATTATCAGGGAGTATGTGATGAGCGGGATGCCCAGCTCAGGCCTTCTTTCCAATACTATTGTTGAGAATGTGGTGAAACCTATGAACCACCCCTCCCAAGTCTTCCCTTTAGTGAATTTGTCCTCCTTTTTCTTGCCTAACAAAACCAGCTGCCAATTCACTTTTTCCTATATTTTCTATTTCTTTGTATTTCGCAGCTGCATCACAGCTTACTAAAGTGAAAATATCCACATACTCTCCCTTCTATATTTTTTCTTTTGTGGTCAGCGGTACGTGTTCACCACTCTCATCCCTGTAGCTCCTATCTCCCTTGTTCCTTTTCCCTCCTTTTCAACTCCACCTTGCTTCTCCTTCACCACTTCATCTCCTGCCCTAATCTTGGCTGGTGCAGCCTCCATCCAGCTCAAGCCCCCAAACCAAGTGCTGAAATGATCTGACCTATGTACTCCTTGACGCTGTCACCAATGGAGTTGGGTGCATTACCTTTGACCTTGTCCGTTCCTTGCTGCCCACAAGTGTCCTGGTGCCCCAGCACGTTTCCCTCTCAGTGAAGGGTTGGTAGGCCTACTAGTGGCTGTGGAGGAACCACTGTATGCTGGGGACCAGACTGGGCTCCACTGGGGGAACCACCACTTGGCCCTGGGGAGGTACTGATGGGGCCGGGTCTCCTGGGTGCAGAGGTACTGGACTAGCCACCTTGGTTGACCCCGCCATTAGTGGTTGTGCCCTGGTTGGGCTGCATGGCTTCTCCGCTGGCTGCTTCCCTCTGCCCCCTTTACCCTTCTCTGCTTTCCTTTTCTCCCCAGACCTCCCTGGTTCCTCCTCTTCCACCAACTCCCACATCCTATTGGCATTTTCAGCCAGCTCCATTATCGCCTTGTAAGTGTCTTCCTTCGAAGGCCTGCTCTTCTTGGGTGCCATGATCTCTGCTTTGTCACCTGCGAAAAGAAAAGAAACTTATTTAAAACAGAAATCTGGGGGCCGTAATCTGAGAGACCAGGCCCACCTCCCCCATAGGCAGCCTCCAACTGAGATGCACCTGCTCCCCCTTTTTTTTTTTGGACCTGGCCCAAAATGGTGTGCTGCATTCCACCGCATGTCCAAGTGCAGTTTCCCCAGTCCTCAGGTCGCTCCCCATTGCCCATTGCTAGGCCCCCCGGAAAGCCCCCCTTTCATTTTCGGACCCCTGGGTTTCCTCTCCTCCGGATCACTAGGTCTCTTGTCACTAGGCCCTCCTGCCCAGCTGACTCGGCCCCCTGCTCCTTCTTAGTCTGTTCCCCCTCCACCCCCTGCATGTGACGTCATGCCACGTGGCCGCTTATGGCTTTTTTTTTATAAACCTTTCCTTGTTTTCCAGCCTTCCACATGCCGTGCTCCCTCCCCAAGCATGTGGGGTCATGCCACCTGTCCGCTTCGTTGACCGTCCCCCCGCTTGCTTGTCCTGTTCTTCAGGTCCTTAAACAAAAGGCCCCTTTTTCACTCCACTAGCCCCACTGGGCCATAGGGCAATGAACCCAGTGCTGTCCCCCCAGTCAGTCCCCTTTTCGGTCTCCCCAGTTACACTCGTGGTCACCGACGTGCGACCAGCCAGGCCGCGCCGCTCTGACTCACCTCTTGGGTGGCTGTGACCCCCCCAATGTTCCCTGCAGCTCAGTATTTTGATCCAACCCCCCCGTTGGCACCCCCTGCTGCCCAGAAAGCTGCAGGCTCAATGGCTTCCCATTGCGCACTGCACCCTGCAGGGCCTCAAAGCCTGCTACCACTCATGTCCCATACTCACTAAAAAGCCAATGCCATCCTTCCCCCTCTTCCTGAGCATTCCTCCCTTCCCCCGCTTCCCATGCAGGCTCCCCTGCATAACCCCTCCACAGGCAGTGCTCTCATAGCCAGCATGGGCTTTGCTCTAATCCAGTATTCAGCCCTTCAGGCTGCTCCTTCCTGTCTGCTCACCACCGTGCCTCTGAAACAAGTGGGCGTCTGCTCTGCCATCTGAAAACCACAATCAGAACCATGTGGCACTCTCACACCGCCGATGGCTCTTTTCAGCCTGCTTTCCACCCAATGCTACCTTCTGCTTTCCTATGGCCACCAAAAACCTTTTCTAAACAAAATGGGCATTTTGCCCTGCTGATGAGACAACCATGAAATGTGTGGCACTCTCGCTCTTCCCCAACTAGATGCTAAAAAACCTTGTGAAAAATGGGCATCTGTCCAGCCGACCAAAAACAGCCATAACAACCACGTGGTGCTCTCGCCCCTCCCCTTGACCTCCTTTTGGTCACCTTCTCTGCCTCAAAGGGTTACTGTCAGCATTCACAACAGCCTCCAAGTCTTTTAAACACATGGGCACCAATCTTGCCCCCTAGCAATGTTCTTATCTATTTCCATAATGCTTTTCTTTCTTTTTTAAATGCAGGCATAAACAGTACACCATTTGAGGTTTCCTACCATTTCATTTTAACCCACTCATAATGACCCTAACATGATTCAAACAACACAAACCTTCTACTTTGTAGTCAGAGAAACTACCCCTGCACCACAAGGGCAGCTTTATTTTTAAAAAAAAGAGGGTTATTTCTGACAACTGTTCACAATGACCTACCACAGATTCACTGTCTAACCATGATATACCTGTCCTTATCATTCATATAATTAAAGCCCCCCTTTTTCTTTTTTTTTGAAAGTCTATGGCTGCTTACCTGACCAAATCCCCAACCTTTGTTCTGATACCAATCTGATGTGCTGCAGTTCAGAATAATCAAAACTCCAGCAAAAGTGGCTGAACCACTTCTGTGCTGTCCCTATGTACCTCCACTTGCCCCTCCCCTTCCTGTTGCTTGTCCATTGTTCAATTCCCGGGCCCCTCCCCTTCCTTTTCCCCTCCCCTTCTGAGCACACCATCCTGATGAAAAGGGAAGGGGTGCACCAGGACAACCTGGTCTGCCCCTTAAAGGGCAAACTTCATTATCAAAACAAGTTTTTAGGAGGTTTTGTTATCTAGCTGCACAGCATCCTGGTTAGCAGAAGAGTTCCCTATCAGGTGGCTCTCACCACATAAAGTATGGGGATCTGAACCCTCTCAGCCATTCAGGATGCACCAAATTCCCTAACCATTTTGTAAGAACAATTGTATAGTACATTGTTCAGTCTTAAATGGTATGCAAAATTGAACTTATCCTTGCTATGATGTAACTCATGTCTTAGAAAGCCATTGAAAATGAGCTTTGCTCAACTGACCTTTTCCTACAAATAAACATATTAAAAAGCAACAATTATTGCACGTGCATTGGAGAGCACTGAAAGAAGCACAAACTGCAGACCAACCAAAAGCAAGTTCTGATTGCAAAAAGACCACCTCAGATGCCATTTTATGACACTTTGTTTTCAAGTATGTGCCAGCCTGTTACTACAAACCACTCCTTGGCTGTAGCAGATGTGCCAGTCTAAGTTAATTTAATACCATCTAAGTAATTAATTTTAATTTTCAACAATGCTTCCACACTAAGGGATAACCCTTTCCCAATTTTAACTTTCATTTTTACTTCTGCTTTTCTTGTTCTAATCCTAAGCATGTTTTTGTACTCTTGCACGTAAGAAAATAATGTGTGTCACTTAAACGTGAACATTTAATGCAAAATACGATCTGTCATGCCTCAGCTACTTTACTTCCACTCAAGTGTGAAGCCTCTTGAAGCAATGTATGAGGTGTTATCTGAAAGTCTCTGAGTGTCAAATCCTAAGTCTAATTTTGTCTGATTGGTTCTAATATACTTTGCTGCCACATAGCCAATACACTGTAATCTGTATTGTTCAGTACACTGCCAGCACACTTCATATGAACATTGAAGAAGGCAGTGATATGCCTTGCAGTAAATGGCCTAGTCATCTTTGTTAAATCATTATCAATTTAAAAAATGTCTTAGCTGATTAGGCATACCTTTGACTCATGATGACTCTTGAGATATTTGGCATAATTGGAAATTCAATGTAAATTAATATAATAAACCTACTAGAGTAGAATCACTTAGAAATCTTAAAATATACTATTTGTTACTGCGAAATATAATTTTAAATGAAATAAATGGATCCATTTCTGTTCCTTTAACATCTCTTCACTGTTGATAGATTACTTCTCAGAGTGAATATTTATTAATACAGCTTGAGTGTACATATTTTGCATTAATAGCACTCTGGATTTTCTTCTGTTACTTTCAGACCATAGGTTGAAGTTAGGAGTGCTGAATCAATTCTTGCAAGACAAAACAAGTTCTAACTTTGTAGGAACTTAATCCATTTATATTACATCACAATTTGCTGTAGCTTTTTACAGTATTTGAGTATCATCTCAGAGTACAAGTGTGGTTGGTTGATTAATTGGATCCAAAAAGCTATAATCAACATTCCTTCTTCCCATCATTTTTATGTTACGTACATGTCCTCTCTTATGAAAAATGTGGGTGCTTTCATGGACCCAGCATTTTTTGGATGCCATTGTAACTTGAAAATTGCTTTTGACAACTTCCAGAATATCACCTTTTGAATTTCTGACTTGTTCATTCTCACATCAATGTGCTACAGTATCATATATCCACACTGGCATCACTTGCAAGTAGACTAGCTGCAACGTGTTTGATCTCTGTTACTATACTATAATGTCTCCACTAGAGCAAGGAAGAACTATTTGAAAAATAACTAATTAAGCCCCTCAAATGTCAGAATTGCATTCTTGTTGAACACAAACAAAAGCTACAGTTCAGACTCAAAAATGTTTTAATCAGTTTAGTCATCTTTTAAGTCAGTTTGAATGCAAGCACCAAAAACTGCACATTTTATTCTAAGTTAGAGTTAACAAGCATAATTAAATTACATTCCATCAGGTAAGAACTTCTTAGAATTCAGCATGCATCATGCACAATGTTGAACTCTTAGACAATTACACAACTCTTGGACAATTACACAGATGTAGTTCAAAAATCAAGAATGTGACAGTACCTGTGGTGACCATGCATAGCTTCAAACTACAGTGCATAATGAAGAGAAATGAACAGCACAACATTACAGCTTACAAATCAAGGTGGGCCATGAGTTGGGAGGACTTATTATGTTGCTATTTAAATATCTTTTTTTTTTTTTTGTGGATGAAACTAGTATAAACTGAGTCATTTCATTATAGTGTTGAAATTGGTATGACTGTGTTTCCTTGGAGTCCTGTTGCTGTTGTGGATTCCCCACCTTTGTTGTCCTCATCTTCTGAAACCTCATTAATATTTCAAATAAATGATGCCTTCAGTAAAACAACAAAGTGACACTGACCTCCACCCCTCTTTTCAGACATGATCAATTTGGCATCACTAACTCCTCTTTGTTATATACAATTGACAGCCTCATACAGTAAAATGTATCCTTTTTCTTAAAGTGCTGGATGAAACAGTTTTTATAAAACCCAACTGCATCAATCTCATAGTTTAAAAGAAGAACCAGAAGTGGGTGAATGTTTCCAAATTGCAGTGTTGAAAAGACAGCCCACTTCCTATTCTCAGTTCAGACTTTGAACATGTTGTAAAGAATTGGTCCATCAAGCACCTTATCTGAGTGAATATAGATGTTTTATTGCATTAGATTGTTAATCATATTTAAGGATTACTGAGTGTTTTCTGCCTGATCTGAAAAGGTGGTTTGAAATTAGGTCCCCCTCTGTTGCTTGCATTATTTTTCTTTCTTGATTGGTGTTGGCACGTCTCTGAACTGTTTACTTTCTTATTTTAAAAAAGTTCTGCTTCTCTTTATGCTCAGTAGGAATATTTTTCTTTGGCCAGGTGTGCAGTTTCTTCTGTTGGTCTAAAATCCCCACTTCACTGTCCCAGGAGGACCTGTACTGTATGTTATGGTACCTGATCAGAGCAACAAGGGCCATGGGCTAAGTTCACCTCCAAGACAACACAAAGTCCTGCTTACTACTCAGCTACCAGAAGTGAAAAGAATGAAACATAAGCACTCTCTCCCTTATCTCTGTCCTTCTCTAGTGATGAAGGGATCCAAGTTGCTACAGAACAAGAATTTCCCACTGGTACAGCTAAGAAATATTAGTATATATGAATAACCTACAGATTTGGAACTTGAAAATAACCACATATAGTCATTGTTGCATTATTGTCAGGATATGGCACACTGCCAGCAGGGTCATAGATGGAAAACACTTAGGAAATTGTACTACAGGCAAACAATATTATAGTTAATATTCTTAAATAGAAATAAACATCATTAAACTAAGGCATCTGTAAACATACAGAAGAGTTGATTTTACAACCTTGTTTGGTGCATTTAGTTAAAGTCAGATTAAATCTTTAAAATCTGCCCATATATACTTGCATTCCAACTTCTGGCAAATCAAATAAATTCTCATAGGTCAGACCAGTGATCCATGGCAGTGCTTTACAGTGTGCTGTCATTCAGGTGACATATGTTCATGTTCCACCCCAGGCTTCCCTTCAGGCTGACAGATGCTCAGCAGCAGCAAAAAGATAACTGGTTCAGATTTCATAGAGCAGCCTAAAATTCATTGGATACCTGTGCATCCTCTGCAGGCTGTTAGAGGTAAGAGCTATGACCATGCTGGAGAGACTGAAAGAAGACCAAGTGTTGGCTGGAGCCAACTAGCTTGAGCAAGCATATGTGAAAACATGACATCATGTTTTATAAAGTACGATAGGCATTAATGAATGAAGATGTGATATGTGGAGGGTACCCACAGAAGCTTATAGCTTTAGAAAAGCAGGCAATAATTTATATAATTTCTACATGCTATAACCAGAAAGGCCATGAAACAAAAGCAGGCAAAGCCATGTCCCTTTCCAGTAAGATGCAATCACTGAGTTTTTAATGAAAGCAATGTTTTATTGTATTCCATTATTAATGTCTGGCTTAGCCACTTCCTAACAGAAAAAAAAAACATGCAGAAAGAAAACTAGATAAACAGACAGAGCAACAGACAGAGGGATAAAATAAAAGACATAATTAGGTAGATCAGTTAACATAGATACAGTACATAGATGCTGTTGGCAGATAAAGACCACTAGAGCCATCCTGTCTGCCCGTTAAAGCTGCCTAATGAAGCATCCAGTGACCCTATCTTGTCATTGGCTTTAGCTTTTTCTTCCTGTCTCTATTCCTTTGTTTCTGTCCCATGCATGTTTGAAGCCCACCACTGTATGTGATGACAACACCTCCTGTGGCAGGCTATTCCATGCATCCACCACCTTTTCCATAAAAAAAAAATTCCTGACATTTCCCTTTATATGGCCACCCCTCCATCTCATGTCATGTCCTCTGGTCCTGGCACTACTATTAATCTAGAATATGTTGTCCCTTTCCATCTTGTTAATGCCCTTGTGGAACCTGAATGTTTCTATCATTTCATCTCTCTCTCTCTTTTGTTACAGCATGTACAAATGGAGGTCCTTCAATCTCTCCTCATAAGGCGTGTGATGTATTCCCTTCACCATTTTGGTCACCCTCCTTCTCCTCCTTCTCTGTTTTGTCAATGTCTTTTCGAAGGTGTGGTCTCCAGAACTGTACACAGTATTCAAGTTGAGGTCTCACCAGGATCTTGTACAGTGGAACTATTACCTCCCTCCTTTGGCTTGTGATTCCCCTTCCAACACACCCCAGCATTCCACTGGCCTTTCCCACTGCCTTTTCCATCTACAGTACCTAGCAGCCTTCAAGTCATCTGCAATTATGACCCCCAAGTCCAACTCTTCCTTAGTTACTGTCAGCAGCTCCTTCCTCAACCTGTAGCTCACCCCAGGGTTCCTGCTCCCCACATGCATGATTTTGCACTTATTTGCATGAAACTTCAGCTGCCATACCCCTGACCCTCTCTCCAACAGTTCCAGGTCTTTTCTCATCCTTTCTACCCCATCCAGAATATCCACCTGGTTGCAGATCTTGGTGCCATCTGCAAACAGGCAAACCATTCTCTCCAGCCCATCTGCAATGTCACTGATGAAAACATTAAAGAGGACTGGCCCCAGAACTGACCCCTAAGGTACCCCACTGGTTACCTCCGTTTCATCTGACTGGGTTCCATTCACCACTACACTCTGTTTTCTGTTCCTTAACCAGTTTCCAGTCGAGTTTGCCACCTTGTGTCCCAACCCCAGGCTGCCTAGTTTTTTGACCAGTTTCCCATGTGGGACTGTATCAAGCACTTTGCTGAAATAGAGGTATGCAACATCTACTACCCACCCCCTCCCTTGATCTACTGCCTTTGTCACCCAAACAAATTCTAATTTACAGTGGTGTTCCACAAAGTTATAAAACACAATAGTAGGGTCCATTTTAAGCATTGCAGGTGCTCACATAGACAGAGATCTCCCACATAATAACAAAGTGAAAGCTTTGGAAAGAGTCAATTCCTCCAAAAATTTGAACTTGGTTGACCACTGGCAATTGCACTTTAGATCCTGTCACGGAAACAGATTGGAATAGATACTGGAGACAAAGACACACTGGTTCTTATTTAATTGTGCCTTTTATAGTTTATTTTTAGTCAGTTTTATCATATGTATTTCAGTATGTCTGTTCTCCTGGTACCCTGTCTGACCCTCATCAGCCACCTACTGATCCCAGCCTTGTCATCCACTTTCTCCTGGACTTACCCCACTTTCTTATCCTCAAGCTAGGCTCCAAGGAGTGGGCCATGCTCTGCCAGATGTGCTGCTGAAGTCTGGAAGTGGGTGCCTTAGTCAGCAGGGCAGGGCCTGCTGAGTGGGTTTCTGCTTCACTCTGCCTTGGCCGGGGGTGAATTTCCCTGTCTCTTCAGAAGTTTGCTGTCCAGAGTTACCAGTATGTACATATGAGTGTGCATCAGAACATCAGGTTCCACTGACATTTCCCCTGGCTGAATAACAGGTCCCCTTCCACTGTGACCTGTGGTTTCCCAGGTGGTAGTATTGTAGCAAAGTCTGGGAACTCTCCCTCCTGAGGAGTAGCATATCCTGTGAGATGCTTGATCAGTCTTCCTTAGAAAGTCCTCTAATGAGTCAGGCTCATTTATGAACACAGGTGTAACTAAAACTGCCCCTTGGGCCATCCCAGCTTACAGGGCAGTTTTGTCTGTGGCTTGTAATTCTCTGCCACCACCTGATTTTAACAAGAATCCACTTTTCCCTCTGCTCAGAATCAGGAAGGTCAACACAATAACTATTGGTAGAGTGCACTTCAGAGACAGACTGCAAAGAGGGTCCAGCAGAAATAATAAAATTACCTAGTCAATAATGAGGCAGTCACCGATTCTATCAAAAATAGATTCTTTACTAGAAGCTACTGCGGTACTGTACTTACAGACAGGATATACTTACAGTATGACAAAATATTTACACATTTACTGAGAAATGAAAATAAAATAAGTTAAACAGACAAACAATTTGTTAGAAAAAACTCAAACGTTAGCCTCATCTAGTCTCTTTAACTGCCACTAGCTACCGAAGACATTCCCCCTGGGCTGTGCTTCTTTATCAAGCTAACTTTCAGCAGAGCTCCCTTCTTTAGATGTTGAGTGTCCAGGAGAGAGAGAGAGAGAGAGAGAGAGAGAGAGAGAGGGAGTCCAGCTCCCTCATTTATGCCCTTTTGGCTGTGGAATTGACCTCACCCTTTGAGAGACAGTTCCCCACCCTGCATGAGTGAATGTGATGTGTGTGTGTGTGTGTGTTTGTGTGTGTGTGTGTGTGTGTGTGTGTGTATATGTGTGTGTGTGTGTGTGTGTGTGTGTGTGCATGTGTGTGTGTGAGAGAGAGAGAGAGAGAGAGAGACAATGACCTAATCTCACTAGCACTTCCTTACTATCTCTAAGGTTTTACGACATGCACCTGGGTCCATTGCCTAACATAGGAACATATCCCAGGAAAGACTCCTCACTGGGATTATGGCTTAATTGTCTCATCCATTCTCATCCTGTCAGCAGTTACTACTAACCTTCCCACTAGAACATTGGCACCAACACAGTGGCTGACCAGTTCTCCTTAACTGCCTGTATATGTGACCTGGTAGCCATCCTGTGTCCAGTCCAAACAGAACCTGTAACAGATGCATATTTAAGCTAGCAGAAAAGGAATAAATAGAGCAGGTCACCTTTCCTGTCACATCTCCCCCTCCCAGAAAATGAAGTTGTGTCTCTTTTTGTTGACCACCAAGAGACACTACCATTCATGTAGGGAACGGGAGTACCTAAAGGAACATGCCATGTACTTAGACCTGCATTGACAGTCCATCTGCATTGGCATTCTGTGCACAGCACTGATGCTGGATGGTCACGTTATAAGACTGTAGGCTCAAACTCCAGCACAATGATTTTGTAGTTTGCCCACTATTCCTATGGAACATATCAGGGGATTATGATCTCTGACCACAGTGAACTCTTGCCTGTACAAATACAGCTGCATCTTCTGAAGGGCCCACACTATCCCCAGACACTCCCTCTCAATTGTGGCATATGCCTACTCCCTGGACAGAAGGTTCTGTCACAGATACACTATGCGGTGCTCCTCCCCCGGTGGTGTAACCTGTCTCAGGATAGCACCTAGCTCATAGTCTGAGACATCCATATGCACAATGAATCTGAGGTCATAACTGGGGCTAACAAGCTTGGGCGACCCACATACTGCCATCTTCAACTGTCAGAAGGCAGATTCACAATCTTCTGAAAAGAGACCTTTCTCTGCATTTTCTTTTTTGTCAGTTCTATCAGGGGCTTGGCCACATCACTGTAGTGATGCACAAACTTCCTGTACTACCTGGCGGTCCTCAAAAATGCCCTTACAAGTTTCTTTGTGGCAGGGGTGGGCTGGCCTGGATAGCATCAACCTTCACAGGATCTGGACTGATGCATACACTGTCCACCCAGTGTCCAAGGTAGGACACTTCAGCCATGCTTACTTGCCTGTCAGCCTTGAAGCCTTCAGTCTTCCCTCACATGTATGACATGATCCTCCCATGTCTGGCTGTAAATGGCCATGCACCCATGTACACAGACTCATATTCACCCTCCCCATACAGAATGTGATCCACAAGCGGCTGGAAGATTGTGGATGCATTCCTAATCAAAAATGGCATTACTTGAGATCACGTGATGCAGAGTGCTGAGTAGATGTTCCTCCGCTAAGCTCCTGCCTCCCGAATAAAAACTTGTCATTTAAAATCGTTAAACTTTGACTAATTCCTCTGCCTGCGAGTTTATCTTGTCTCTAAATAATGTGTGCTCCTATTTTGGGTTCTTCTGTGGTAAATGGAGGCTTATATGAAGAAAGCCCCGCAGAAACATACCACCCACCGCCACTCCTGAGAAGGCCTCAAAAAAATCCCAAGCCTCAAGTGGCCCAGACAAACCGGAATCTTTGTGTCAAGCTGGGGATCAAGAACCTCTAACACTTTACAGATTCTTGGAGGAATTTAAGCCATTCCAGCAGGAAATGAAAGACATGGCAATCGATTTGAAATCCCTCTCCAGAAAGTTAGAGGAAATTTCCATGACAGTATCGGACAACACTGCCCGTACAATTTCGATTGAGAGAAAATTGAAAAGTCTGGACCCTGAGCTCTTACTGACGAAACAAAAGCTGTCCCGTCTTGAAGCAAAACTAGAAGATTTGGAAGGCCATAGTCGGAGAAATAATGTGGTAATTCTTGGGCTTCCCAAAGGGGAAGAAGGCCAGAATACAGTAGTCTTCATTCAGAACCTGGTTGAAAGGGTCTCTGGTCCCTCTCCCTTTGGCCCAACATATATAGTAGAATGGGCCCACCGATCTCTGTGGCCAAAACCCCCACCTGATGCACCTCCTCCCCCCATCATTTGCCACCTCCTAAACTACTTAGAATGGCAGCATTTTCTACAGAAAGTCAAGGCTCTGCAAGAAGTCAGATGAGAGAAGGTGAAGCTGAGAATTGCTCAAGATATCCCTGGCTCGGTACGGTTGAAATGGAAAGCCTTCCACCTGATCGTTTCCAAGATAATAGTGGTGGGTTTAAAGTTCAGGATGGGGTACCCAGCGAAGTTACAAGTCTCAGTAAATGGCTCATGGCTCAATTTTGAAGATCCTGAAACTGCACTACTAAGCCTTAAATCAGCGCTCCCAGATTTGTTCCAGACGACCTGAAAGGGTCTCCTGATCTTTGGGATTTACCAGGAATTCCAGAATGAACTATTGCTTGGTTTCTTGTGTGGACATTGCTCTTTCTGAAGACAGATTTCACTCGCGTTTATGCCCTCTAACTGAACTGGGCTTCTAGTAGAGGCCTGACTTTACTTGTAACAGGCTCTGGCCTGTTGATGGGAATAGTGGTTCACGGAGAGTTCGGGGGGGGCTCCAGGAGTGTTTGTTGTGGGCTGCACCTGAGATAATATTGTTTGTTTAGTTTCCAGGGGGAGCACACAGGGCAAGGTTTTGGGCTACGCCTTCTGTTTGAACTTTATATGGTGGAGTGTCAGATCTCCGAGCGGTCCCGGGCTTTCAGGATGCTTCTGATTAGCGGGCTGGATCAGGTCATGACCACAAGAGGGTGCGGCTCACCCATTTAACGCAGGTACAGTTATTATCTCCTGAGAGGGACTGCTTTGTTTACTAAGTTGCTCTGGTTCAGCAGGGGGGGCTTCTTGGAATTAGGGGTCTGCATCCCCTAGGTAGTTACTCCCTCATCTTCCCCATCTCTGGATCTCGTTTCACTTTTTATCCGGTCTCGTTTTCACAGGTACTCATCTCGACGATGGGCTCACCCCTCCATGTTAATTTTCTCTTTGGCTCTGGTTCACAAGAAGGTTCCCTATGGGGGGCAAATATTTTTCAATTCCCTCTCAAGACTCTCATGACGATTTGTCATATTCACATTTGCAGCATTCAGTTCTATTTTCTCTCTCGATTATTAGTGGATACATAAACAGGGGCTTGCAGGCCCTGGAAGCCCGAGACCACTCTTTAGATATTAAACCCTCATTAATGCAGTTTACTGATTGCTTTGTATGAAGTGGTATGAGGGAGATCATTAGCGGAAGATATGTTCGGGGGTGAGAGAAGGATAGGTCCCAGTGCTGTGCTAAGCGTTGCTTGCAACAGTGTGGGAGCAGGGAGGTGGGGAGGGCTATGTGTTCTTGTTGGGGGTGGGGGTATATGGAGGGGTTTATTTGTGGGATTTTCTTGGGGGGGCTGGGGTGGTGGGAGGGCCTTACAGCAGCAATGTGGGGGTAGATTATTCGTGCTACATACCCGGAGTGCAGGGCTGAATATAGCATTCTTAGGAGTTTTTAGTAGATGGCAAAGGAGGTGACTTTTGCAACGTGGAACGTCAAGGGGATCAGGAAAAATCTAAGCAGTACCAGGTTCTTAAACTCTTAAGTCTTTTACGCACTCAGGTTACTTTCCTGCAGAAATCACACTTATTATAAACAGAAGCCTTACAAGTGAGGAGGCAACAAGTGGGGATGGTCTACGAGGCGCAAGGCTCCTCAAACAGCTGTGGGGTTATGATCATTATTAACAGGGGCATACCCTTTGTCTCAACTCATGCTATCAGGGATCCCGAGGGCAGGTTTGTTCTAGTTATAGGTACTCTCTGGTCAATACCTCTGCTACTGGGCAGCATATATGGTCCTAATGCTGATGACCCCACTTATTTCATGAGACTCACAAATTCTATCCTGTCTTTCCTTCCCATAAAGATCATCCTGGAGGGGCGACTTTAATCAAGTGGTAGATTCAAACCTTGACAGGTCAGGTGGTGCATCGGGGGGGTTCCCAAGGTCAGAGGGCCTTTAGAGAACTATTGGACCAGTGCAGACTCTGTGATGTCTGGCGTGTCCTACACCCTGATTTCAAGGAGTTCACATTCAGGTCTTTGGTACACGGCTCACAGTCCCATATTGACTGCATACTCATTTCTCAGACTCTCTTGCCTGGGGTTAAATCCTCATCGATAAAGCCTGGACCTATTTCTGACCACTCTTTGGTGCTGTGTGATCTGACAATTCAGGAGATGTCAAAGAGAGAAACAAGATGGAAGCTTAATAATCAATTGCTTAAAGATTCCAGTTATTGCAATATCATAAGGGAGCATATTGAGGCCTTTTTTCTGTCTAACCCTTTAAACAGTGCAAAACCAGATATTATATGGGGGGCTTTCATGGCTTACATGAGAGGCATCCTTATTAGCCTTTCGGTGGCCAGGAAAAGAGTTAGGGAGAGAGAATTACTGTCCTTGTTATCCCAAATTCGGGCTCTCAAATCCAATGTCTCGGTTAACTCCTCAGATGAGGACAAGACCAGGCTTCTAGGGTTGAGAGACAAATATTTAGAACTACTCCGGGAAAAGGTGGAGTTAGCTATCATACACACTAAAGCTAGCTATACTGATCAAGGTGAGAAGGCAGGTCGCCTGTTGGCACTTCCTATTAAACAACAAGAGTCAATGAGATTCATCCCATCTATCAAGGCATCTGTTGATGGGTCCCTGAAAACATCTCCCACTGAGATAGTTCAAGAGTTTGCAGCATATTACAAATCACTTTACGGGGACATGGAGCACCCCCCCACTCCAGTAAGCATGGAGAACTATCTGATAGATTCACATCTACCCTCCCTCCCAGTATATTACGCAAATTCTCTGGTCTCTCCTATAACCCAGGAGGAAATTGCTGAGGTTATTAGGGGCTTGCCCTCGGATAAAACTCCTGGGCCTGATGGATTTTCTTCTCTTTTTTATAAAACATTTTGAGAGCTTTTATTGCCAGCACTTAATAGTCTATTTCAGCATATTCTATCCGCAACAGAGGTCGATCGTTATCTCTTTGAAGCCTTGATAGTGCTTCTTCTCAAGCCAGACAAGGACCCTGAGCTCGTTCAGAGCTATAGGCCTATTTCCCTCCTAAATCAGGATATCAAGACTCTCTCAAAGATCTTAGCTAACAGGTTATCTGTAGTGCTCCCTGAGTTAATAGGCATGAATCAGGTAGGTTTCATGAAGGGACGCTCGTCAGTGGATCATCTGCGTACTTTATACTATGTCTTCTTGGCTTCCAGAGATGCTGATTCTCCTGCAGGTTTGGTCTCTTTGGACGCTGAGAAGGCGTTTGACTGGGTGAATTGGAGTTTTCTTTTCAAGGTATTGGATGCCTTTAAATTTCCTCCGGTATTTATTTCCTGGGTTGCCGCATTATATAAATCTCCCATGGCAAGAATCTCAGCCAATGGAGCCTTCTCAAACTACTTCTCACTTCATTCAGGTACTAGGCAGGGTTGCCACCTATCACCTCTCTTGTTCAATTTATATCTGGAACCTCTCATCCAAAACATTCTCCAAAATACCTCTATACAAGGTATCAGAGTTGGGCGTCATGAGATTAAACTCACCGCATGTGCAGATGATTTGCTGATACAAATTTCCCATCCGGTTCTTTCAATACCACCCTTATTGAATGAAATTGCCAAGTTTAGCGAGCTATCCAACTATAAGGCGAATGCTGACAAATCCTTATTTTTCCCATTAAACCATAAAGTATTTAAGGATGATATTTGCCCCCTAGGTTTAGGCTGGACTTCTACAACAATTAAATATCTGGGCATAAAGCTATCCCGTAATCCTCTAGTCTGAACTAAAGATAATATGGACTCTCTTTTACAGGTTATTATTCATGATCTCGACAGATGATCTAAGCTTCCAGTATCATTATGGGGCAGGATAAACATTATTAAGATGAATGTATTTCCTAGAATTTATTACCCTTTATCTCTTCTCAGCTCTTTTATTCCCATACGCTGGTTTAAGAAACTGCACAGTACATTTGGGCTGATAAATATCCCAGGTTGTCTTACCACAAGCTAGCGGCCCCAAAACCTGAGGGAGGGTTGAGGATTCCTCATATGGCATTATATTACTGGGCAAGTCATCTAGCAAAATGTTTGAGATGGATATCCCCAGGCCCTGAAATGGCACAACCAGTATGGCTTAAGATAGAGTTAGATGCAATTAAAGCCAAATGCTTGGACCCCTTAAACTTATTTTACCTCGAGCTGACCCATGTAAAGATGCCTAACTGCACCACAATAAGTATCTCTCTAAGAGTTTATACACAATTATGTTTATTTCTTCATTATTCCCCTCAGACTGATTTAGCTCAGTCTATTTGGAATTCCCCATCTTTCACTTTCAATGGAAAGTGGATTCCCCGTAGCTGGCTGCCTCAATTAGGCGATGGTAAACTGCTGTCCTTGGTAGATGGGGAAGGGCACTGGTTGTCCCCACGTGGAATTATTGACAAATTCCTTATCCCGGCTCCATCCCACTTTAAAGTCATGCAGTTAAGACACCTTCTCTCTGTAGCTTTGAGGAGTTCTCCCCACTCCCAGAAGATATCAGCTTTAATTCCTGAAATCTCCCTTTTGTCTGGATCAGCAGGCATAGTATCCAAGCTATATAGGGTGTTGTTCTACAAAAAATATGGGGACACCTTTGGACCTACAAGTTTCTGGAACTCACTTCTCCCTCATTATCAATTAGAATGGCAATCCTTATGGAGATCCTGTCATAAGTATGTTTCCCAAGATAGACTGCGTCTCATGCAATATCACATTTTACACAACATGTATTGCACCTCTACTAAATTAAAAAAATGGGGCTTCTCAAACTCTAGTATATGTATCAAGTGCTTGCAAGAAGAGTGTACCCTCCTGCATATGTTCTGGTCCTGTCCCAAAGTTTCCTCTTTATGGAGTTCAATTAAGATGTCTCTTGATCCCTTACTGGGCCTGCAAGAGTATTTTACTCCAGAGGTGTGCCTTTTAGGGGATATATCCCTGGTCAGTGTTAGAATTAGGAAATACCATATCTCTATGGTTGCGCTCTCAGTTAAGAAACTCATACTACGGCATTGGAAGGAACAATCGGCTCCTTCCTTTCAGGAATGTTTACACAAAATCATGGCTAATCTTCAAACAGAAAAGGCAATTGCAAGTCTTCACAATAGACTAGCAGCATATAGTAAGATATGGGATCCCCTTCATTCCTTACTCTTGTTACCTCCCTGAGGATATATCACACTCTGGCATTACCTATACTTTCAATGGAATTGTGTACTGCATGTTAGGGCGACTTTGGTTTGTTGCTGCTGTAAGGGGGGTGGGATGAGAGGGGTGGGAAGGGCAGTTTCTCACTGTTCATGTGCTATGTTACACCCTGACTTGCTGTATCTGCCCTTTATAATGGAAATGTATTAATAAAGTTTAAATTGTAAAAAAAAAAAAAAAGAAAAAATGGCATTACTTGCAATTTGAAAAGGTAAAATGGGGTGACATAAGCAGACCTCTCCCTGGCAGCAGGGATTAGGGGTACCTGCCAGTAGCCCTTTGTCAAGTCTGTTGTGGTCATGAACCAGGCTTTCCCCAGCCATTTCAAGATGTCATCTGTTCTGGCCATAGGGTTGGCATCCAACTCCATGTAGCTGTTGAATCTCTAGTAGTCGACACAGAACTGTGTGGTACCATCATTCTTGGACAGCAGGACCGTGGGTGAGGCCCAGGGGCTACTGGACTCATGAATCACTCCAAGAGTAGCATCTCCCTGAGTGCATCTTGCAAGTTCTGCTTAACTCCCTCTGGTACCCTGTAGGAGGACTGCCTCAGCGGCACTTGGGTCCCAGTGTCCACATGGTGTTCAGCCATCATGGTGTTCCCCAGTTTCCCCATGAACATGTCCCCAAATGCTTACAGCATGCCCATCATCTCCTCTTCCTGGGCCAATGTCAGCTGTCCTGAGAGGTTGAGGTTATCCACTGAGGATTCTGCCCATGCCTCCCCAAGGAGGTCCACCAGAGGATCAGCTTAATTTTCCTCTACTCATGTGCGGCACACAGTGAGGATGATTTCCTTCCTATCATACTAGGGATTCATCATGTTAACATAATATACCCTCTGCCTGCCCATTCTGTCAAGCAGTCGTACTAAATAGTTGACCTAACTGACCTTTCTGATTATGGAGAATGGGCCCTGCCATGCTGGCTGCAGTTGATTTTGCTGGACTGGGACAAGTACCATCACTCATTGTCAGACTTCATACTCACGGGCTCTGGCCCCATGAGCAGACCAGGATAAGTGCTCCTGGGCTTAAGCAGGATCCTGAAGTTCAGGACCTACTCCACAACAATTTCCCCTTGGGAATCAAGATCACCTTATGATTCATCCATGACTAAATCGAGGGGCTCCCCTCACCCTGTGACCAGACAGGATGTTGAAGGGTGAGAACCATGTAGTCTCCTGTGGGACTTCCCTGTATGCAAACAGGAGGTGGGGCAAATATTTGTCCCACTCCCTTTTGTGCTGGTCATCAAATGTCCTGAGCCTAGTTTGAGGGTCCCATTATACTGCTCGACTTGGCCATTTGTCTCGTGGTGATAGGGTGAGGCACAGAGCTGCTTCACCTCGCATTTCTCCCATAGACTAGTCATTAATGATGTCATGAACTTTGTTCCCTGGTCTGACAAAATCTCATGGAGAAATCCCACTTGCCCAAAGATTCCCAGGAGTTCATCAGCCACTTTTTCTCCCTCATTGGAGGGCATGGCCACTGCCTTGAGGTACCTGGTTGTGTAGTCCATGACAACCAGTATGTATCTTTTGCCCATGTGACCTGGGGTGCTCAAGGGCCCCACTATGTCCACAGTTATCCTCTTAAAGGGTTCATCAATAATAGGCAGGGGCACAAAAGCTTCCTTTGCCTTATCCTCTACCTTTCCCACCCTTTGGCACTGTGGACAAGTCTAACAGGAATGTGTCACATCTCTGTAAATGTTCAGTCAAAATAAGTTCTTGGTGAGCTTCCTTTTTATACAGTTAATACCCAGGTGGCCTGAAAAAGGGACATCATGGGCTAGGGCCAAAAGCTGCTTGTGATTTTTCAGGGAACTTTCAGTTGTGCCTCAAGAACCCTCTGTGGTGCACACTTCCTGTACAACAGCCTATTCTCCCAGTAAACTGACTTTTCACTCCCCTGAGAGTCCTCAGCAAAATCTGTTATCTGTCTCAGTTTCTGAAGGGTAGGATCAGTCAGCTGAGCTCTGACCAGCTGCTCCTATCTGACCCTCCCCAACTTCTCTTCAGAAGGAATTCTGCTCCCGGCTGATACAGTACCTCTCCTGTTTGCAGCTGGGTTTCATGGTTACTACTCCTAGCTAGCCCCTCACCAACACTAGCCACTTCTTCAACTGCTGAGGGAGGAGTTAGCACAGACTGTGTCACCCCCTCCTCATCCTCAGAATCTTTTCCTTTTTCCCTGACTATGGGTATTAACACACACTAGATTTTTCCTATGGTCAAAATCATTCCCCTTGATCACATCTACTGGGAGATCAGGTACAACTCCCACCTCCCATACCCCATGGCCACCTTCCCAGCTCAGGAAGACCTGAGCCATTGGCACTTGACCACTGTAACCATAACTCCCCGAATCTTGGAAAACTTCCCCAGCAAAATCTGCTCTTCCTGGATCAGATCCTATCTCACTATGGAGATTGAGGCACCAGTGGCCCTCCATCTTTATGTTACTGTCCCATTTAACTAGGATAGGGTGCATATGCTTGGAGGAGCTTGCTGGCACTACAGTGTGTGTGCAGGCTGCTATTTTCTGGGTAGTGCCTTGATCATCCCCTCCCCCAGGCTTTTGCCATTTGCTCATGTTTTTAGGGCAGTCATAGGACAGGTGCCCCACTTTCTGGTAAATCAAGCATTTCTTTGCCACCAGCTCCTTATTACCATTAGGACTGGTTGGTTTTGTTTTGAACTCAGGTGCAGGTTGGTTTACTTTAGGCTGCCCTCCCTGGGTCTCCTTAAAACCAAGTGCTACCTCCCTCCCCCATTGTTCCTACACTGCATGTGTGGTGTGCTTGCCGCGTACAAACCAACACTTTCTGCTGCCTGTTTGCAGAGTTGCATGCCTGGTCCAGTAACCATACATGCAGGTCTTCAGGTACAATTTTGAGAAATTGTTACCTTACAAACAAATCTTTTATTTGCTCTACAGTCCTAGCTTTAGCCCCATCCACCCAGTTGTCTTGATAGGCACACATGTGTACATGCAATTCTACATAGCTGTCTCTGGGACCTTTTCTAATTTTCAGAATTTTCACCTATAAGCCTCAGGAGTCTATTCAAAACATTTAAAGTAACACCATTTTAATGTTATCATATCCATACAGGCCTGATCATCCATTCTGGCAAATGCATGCAAAGCATGGCCAGTAAGCAATGGTGTAAGGTGGGTTATCCACCATGCCCTTTCCAATTTAAATTGCACGCATACCCTCTGAAATGATTTTAAAAACAAATCAAGATCATCCCCCTCCCAGTATTGAGGAAACATTTTTAAATTAATTGTGGTTTCAAAGGTTGGACCTCGATACCATTTCCTATGGTTTGCTAGTGCAGTTTCACCATCTCTTTCTCATGCTGTTCTTTCTGGATCTTGTGCTGTTGTCTCTGGATCTTTGTGTTGTCTTTCTTTTTCTCACTCTGCCTGTTCCTTCTCTCTTTCTGCCTGTTCCTTCTCTCTTTCCTCCTGTATCAGGATTTCATGCTGCCATGCCTTCTCTCTCTTTTCTCAGCCTCCAGCCTTACTCCCTCCCTTTCAACCTTAAGCCTTGCCCTCTGCAGTTCAACTTCCTTCAGTGCAAGCTCCAATCTCAGGATCTCAAGTTAATTTTGAGCCTCTGCTGCACCAGCATTTACAGTAGTTCAGGTTTGGGCTGCACTGCTCCACCAGTTCATGCCTTGAGGTGGCCCTCTGGCTCAGCTGTTGTGACCTTAGTCTTGCTACCTTGGTCACCTTCCTCAGTAACCACCTACTGTCCAGGTATTTGGTCATACACTGCTGGAGACTATAGAGAACATGGCAACACTAGGTGATTTGTTGCTGATGGGTGATTTCAACTTGCCAGATGTGGACTGGAGCATTGCACCGGCAGTCTCAGCCAGGAGTAAGGTATTCCAGCAATCCCTAAAAGGGGTGGGTCTCACACAGCTAGTGAGGGAGCTTACAGGGGAGAATGCATTTCTGTATCTTGTCCTAAGCAATGGGGGCAGGATAAAGGAAGTCACAGTAGGGAATAACCTAGGGACTAGTGATCACTGAGCTGTGGGGTTCACTATAAGGATGTCACAGGAGGCTAGCAACACAAGGACTAGAATTCTGGGTTTCAGAAGGACAGACTTCAGTAAGATGAATGACAAATTCAGGAAGGCTATGCATGGATATGATGATATAAGGGGAGTGGTGGAACAGTGGGATAAGATAAGGGAGGCCCTGCACCTAGTAGCAAACATTTGCACCAGGCCCTGCAGCAAGAGCAAAAGAAAAAGGAAAACATTGTGGTTCTCGAGGGGAGTAGCAGAGCTAGCAAGAGAAAAAAAGATGGCATTTCTGAGGTATAAGGCAATACAAAGTGAGGAGGACAGGCAAAAATACTTGGAAAAATGAAGGGAAGTGAGCAAGGCAGTAAGGGCAGCAAAGGCTGAAATAGAGGAAAAGCTAACTAAATTGGTGAAAGAAGGAAGGAATGCATTCTTTAAGTATATTAATGAGAGAAGGAAGATGGGGGGATTGTGAGACTTAAAGAAGAGGGAGTCATGGTAGTGGAGAAAAATATTGATAATGCGACTGTCCTCAACAAATACTTCTGCTCCTCATTAATGGAAAAAGGCAATGGAGACATTCCCCATTAATGGAGAAGGGCAAACACAGAGAAGGGGTAGACATTAGATCTTTTTCAGAGGACAGAGTAAAAAGAGCACTAGAATGGCTTAGGGTGGATAAAGCTATGGGGCCGGATAGGATACAAACAAAGATCCTAAAGGAGCTTTGCGAGGAAATGGCTAAACCTCTGGCTAAGCTGTTCAGTGGATCACTGGAAACAGGCATGATTCCCGAGGAGTGGAGGAGAGAGCACAAGTGGTACCCCTGCACAAAGGTGGTAGCAAGGAGGAGGCAGAAAACTACCACACTGTCAGTTTGACCATGATAGTAGGTAAAATGATGGAAATCCTGTTTAAGGTAAGGCTGGTGGACTACCTAGAGACAAGGGGGCTGCTGGACCCAAGGCAACATGGATTCATGGCAGGGAGGTTGTGCCAGACCAACCTAATTGATTTCTTCAAGTGGGTGATGAAGGAAATAGACCAGGGCTGAGTAGTAGATGTGGCCTATCTGGAGTTCAGGAAGGCCTTTGCCACAGTCCCACACAGGACACTAATCCACAAGCTGGCAAATCTGGGGGGTAGGGACAGCGGTGGTCACATGGGTTACAAACTGGTTGAGTAACAGAACACAAAGAGTGGTGGTAAATGGGGTTAGCTCACAGGAGGGATGGGTAACAAGTGGTGTACCCCAGGGATCAGTGATGGGACCAGTGCTCTTCAATGTCTTCATAAGCGATATTACAGAGGGTCTAGAAGGGAAGGTTAGCCTGTTCGTGGATTATACAAAGCTATGTAACAGGATAGACACACAGGAAGGTATAGAAAAAATAAGGAGGGATGTAAAGAGGCTAGAAAACTGGTCCAAGGAATTGCAGTTGGGTTTCAATGCAAAAAAGAGCAAGATTATGCACCTAAAGAGAGTGAATCCTAGGGCTGAGTATGAACTAGATGGGGTAACACTGGAGGCCACCACAGAGGAAATAAATCTTGGGGTAGTCATAGAAGACAACCTCAAAGTGGCTAAACAGTGCGACAAAGTAGTTGGAAAGGCTAACAGAATGCTAGGGTGCATATTGAAGGGTATAACAAGTAGAAGGAGAGAAGTGGTGGTACCGTTGTACAACTCCCAAGTAAGGCTTTATCTGGAGTACTGTGTTCAATTCTGGAGGCTCCATCTTCAAAAAGACATAGACAGGATTGAGACAGTACAGAGAAGGGTGACAAAAATGGTGTCCAGGATGCAGCATAAGTCATATGAGGAGAAACTCAGAGCTCTCAATATGTACTCCCTAGAGGAAAGAAGATGGGGGGGGGCATGATAGAGACTTTCAAGTATCTAAAGGGGATCAACAGGGTACCAGAAGGAAGCATCTTTCACATGAAGGGAAACAACAGAACAAGGGGGAAGAGCATGAGACTAAAAGGGGGAAAACTTAGGAGGAACCTGAGGAAATTCTACTGTCACTGAAAGGAGGTAGAGAGATGGAACAGTCTCCCCCAGGAAGTAGTGAGGGTGGCCATGGTTCAGGGATTCAAGAATGCATGGGATAGGCACATGGGAATTATCAAGCTAGGGAAAAATAGGGACAACTGTCATAGTATCTAGGGTACCTTAAGCATTAGAAAGAGGGATAGTGCAGACCGGATGGGCCACAAGGCCCTTATCTGCCAACAACATCTATGTATCTATGTACACTTCTAAGACCGTCTGCCCCCCCTTCCTGCATTCAGACCTGCAATGACAGGGCTTCTGTGAGTCAATTCTTTGTCAGTCTCTCATAGACAATCCCACTGTCTACGTACATTTCATGAAGCTGATGCACATTAAATCTGCCATTTACTGAGGCACTCATCTTTTCTAACTATGGTGCACTAAGCTGTTTTCTAGAAATTATGTAACCTTTTATATATCCTGTTTTATGACTGTTAAAGTGTAGTTTTACTGGCACTCTGTCACACCATGTGCTGGGAAATGCTTTTACCTCTCTTCCAGAGTTCCTGCCTCTATAGGACAGCACACTGTGCACAAATGCTGCCTTTAAATCTGTGCACTGAGCTGCACTGCACTACTACCAGTTGTGACAAAAACTGCCCATTGGGCCATCCCATCTTACAGGGCAATTTTATCAGGGACTTCTAATTCTCTGCCACCACCTGATTTTATCAGGAAGCCGCTTTTCCCTCTGCTCAGATCAGGTAGGTCAACACAATAACTATTGATAGAGTGCACTTCAGAGACGGACTGCAAACAGGGTCCAGCAGAAATAATACAATTACCTAGTCAATAATGAGGCAGTCACTGATTCTATCAAAAATAGATTCTTTATTAGAAGATACTACATGTATTAACAAACAGAATACATTTACAGTATGACAAAAGGTTTACACATTTACTAAGAATAAAAAATAAAGTAGGTTAAACAGACATGATTTTTCAGAAAAAACTCAAACTTCAGCCCCACCTAAAGTCTATATACCTGCCACTAGCTACAGAAGACATTCCCTCTAGGCTGTGCTTCCTTACCAAGCTAACTTGCATTAGGGTTCCCTTCTTCAAATGTTGAATGTCCAAGACAGTGAGGGGTGGGTGTCCAGCTCCCTAATTTGGGCCCTTCTGGCTGTGGGGAGTGACCTCACCCCCTGAGTGACAGTTCTCCACTCCACATGAGAATGCGTGTGTGTGTGTGTGTGTGCGTGTGTCCTCATCTTCTTAGCATTTCCTCACTATCTCTAAGGCTTTACAAAATGTACCTGGATCCATTGTCTGACATGGGAACATTTCCCCTGGAAAGACGCCCTGATGAGATTGAGGCTTAATTGTCTCCTCCATGCTCATTCTGTTGGCAATTACTGTTAACCTTCCCACAAGTGTTGACACCTATATAGCGGGTGATCAGTTGTCCTTATCTGCCTGCTCATGTGACATGGCAGCCATCTTGTGTCCAGTCCAAACAGAACATGTAACAGATGCATATTTAAACTAACAGAAAAGAAACAAATTAATCTGGTCACTTTTCCTGTCACACTGGGTCTGCAGCATAGTGAGTAATAGTGCTACCACAGAGACAATAGGCTGGCCACTTCTGTTTCAATATTTAGTTAAAATTGATTTGTATACATTCTTGTTTAACATTTGCATTTTATATGAGATCAATGATAAATGCAAGGATTGAGCTGTTCTATGTGCCAAACAGTGTTCTAAATGTCTCCCCATACTCAACTTCCTTTTGATTTTATTTTGTAGTGGTTCCCAAACAGATAATACACCTCAAGATATTGTAGTTTTATTTCTTCTTTTGTTTTATTTCCAACTCATACTGTTTCTACCTAATTTCTATTCAATGATTCGTTATTTTTGTCCTCAGTCAATTAAGGAGTGATTTGGGATATGAATCAGAGTTTAAGGTCTTTCTAAATCAGGAGACTGTGGGTTGGTATAACAATGGGAGGGTTTTAAGCCTGAGGTTCAATGGGCAGAACAACAACATCACTCCCTCATCGAGCTTAAAAGGTCACAACATCCTGGGCCTTGCCAGGATTCTTTTTCATTGTGGCCAGAGGCACCATCCTTCCTGACTCCTGCCCCAGTCCTCCTTCATCTCTGATTGCTGCATTTTGTGGTGCCTCTGGCCACCTGCTCGCTGCCCCCTTTTACCTCCTGCCTTTACCGCATGTGTTTTTCCCTGCTTGTTTTCCTCCCTCCTATTGTTCACCCCCACCTCGTTTTCCCCTCAAATCTTCCTTCCTTCCTCGTCAGCTCCCTGCTCTATCCCAATCCTTGGTGTCCTCATTTCTGGTTCCTTCAGTCTCCTTTCTTTTGGGATTTCTCTCACCTCACAGGCCGCTGCCCGATTTCTCTTCACCTCTTCCACATGTGCAGTCACTGGCCGCACTTCTGGTTTCAGTGGCTGCTCACCCGGAGCATCACCTACTCTACACTTTTCATCTCCATTCTCTCACGTCCAGGGGTGCCAGCCTCTGACCCACTTTCCTCACCATTTTTGGATCCTCCATTCTTTGGCTTCATGAATCCCTCCCACAGCCAGCGTCATCCTCTAAAGCTCCATTTCAGCTGTGCCTGCTGCCTCCCCTTTCAGTGCTCAGCTCCCCTTCTCTCCCTGGTGGTATCAGGGATCAGGGTGAGTACCTCGCAGCTTTCTTCAGGTATCTCCTCGCCTTCTTCATGGCTCCCTGCCTGGGCAGACAGCCATGGCTTTCATTGATCATCTCCTCATTTGGCACACCTTTCAGGACTAGTACCACTACAGTCTCAATCACTACTGTGTGCTGACTCCATTCCTCCTACCATGGTGGGTAGAGTGGTGGGTCACCAAACACTCAAAAAAAAACCCCCAAAAAACAAAACATTTTTACTGTCTGGCCATTTTATGTGCTTTTGCTGGCCGGTGCTCTGGATTTTTCTGCCCCTTGGTTGTGGTGTATGTCAGTTGGGACCCTATGGGTTCTCCCCTCGGCTGTTCTGGCCACCCTCCAGGCATCTCTGAGTTTCCAGCTCTCAGTGCCACCGCTCCTCATTGGTGATCATTATCTCTTGAGCTTCGGTGCCCCTTTCCCTAATTCCTCCACAAGATGAGTGTTTGCCCTCCTTCCTTATTCCCCTATGCTTCCTCATCGCACTGCTGCTCTCCTGCAGTTCTCTCCTTCTGCCTTCTCCCACTCTGCCTTCTGCATCATTTGGCCATCTCTGTCTAATTCCATCTGGCCTGCAAACATTTATTTTGGGGTTCCCCTATCCTACCGTGCCTCGGCTGCCTCAGTCTAGCCTGCATGCCAGCCTCCATGGCCTCAAGCTTTGGCGGACTCCATCTGGTCTCATCTGACTCACCCTATTGCAGTTCTCATTCCATACCAGCTGGGTCCTATGCTACCCCATTGACCTCCCAACCATCCTTTGTCCTTTCCTACTTCACTTTCCCATACCAGCCTCCATGGCTTCAATCCATCATCGTACCTTATCCATTTCCTATTTTACCTTCCTCATCCTAGCACCTTTTCTCATACCAGCCATCATGGATTCACTCCACTCATTGCTTCTCTCCTCATCGTACATCATCTGATTTTGCTCTCTAGATTGCTCTACCTAAGCATACCTTCTGGTTTGCATACCCTCTGGTTCCAGACATGCCTCCTTGGCCTCGGAGTCTACCTCCTTTTGAGGAGCCCACTTAATCACATCACCCTATCAAACATGTTACCTTCATACACTTTCATTTCAAGTTCATACCTTCCATTAGGTCTCCTGCTACCTAATCTACCTACTGTGCTCCTGCAGCGATCATCATCCGTATTCATCTTCCTCAGTCACCTCGATTCAGCTGTATCTCTGCTCCTGGCCATGCCTTTCTGTCTGACGCCCTTTGCTATGGGCCAGCTGGCTGCTCTCCACCATCATTCAAGTTCACTTTCAAGTTCCTTCACAGTCTCCTTTTCCCAGATCTGCTCCTGTTGCACCACTGCACTCCTGTGGCATGCATCATTATCATTGAATCATTCCTGTCTCCTCCTCTTCCAATTCCATACCAGCCATCCAGGAGTCACTCCAATTGTGCTTGCTATTGATATTTATTTTTGGGCGTACCTATCATGACTCTTTTGCCACCTTATCAAACTGGGCCATCCTGCCACACGTATCGAGTTCATATCTCCAGTCATTATTCATTCAGCAATACCTCAAGGTTTATCTATTTACTCGCTTACTTGAACATTCCTATCATTGAATCCTATGCTACCTTATTGACTATGACCTCAGGCTCTGATAATCATTCACATCGCATAATCAAGCATCCTTCTTCAACCTCAGTGTCTGCTCACTTGCGTTGCTCAATCAAGACAGCCTGCATTATCCTCTGTCTTCTCATCAGCACATCTGGAAACTCCTAGTGAGCACATATGGATACCACTTGCTCCTCTGACTTCTAAATGGATTTACTACCTCCCATTGACTACTCGAGCATACCCTTATTGGGTCCCTGCTGCCTCATGTTCCTTCTTTCAATCTGTGCTTCTTTGGAGTTTTCCCTATCCCATCATCATCATCCTCCCTACTCATATCCCTCGTTAATGAACCATTCTCTTTCCTGACATAAGTCCTCAAATCAAACATCATCAGCCTGGAGGGAAGGTGACCTAGGCCTTGGATCCCCAGAGATTTCCTCCTCAAAGGGGGTTTCCTCTCCTTCATGCCAATGGTCAAAATATTAGTTAAAGTTAGTGCTTTATTAGGTTAGTCAGTTAGGTTCTGCTGTTGGATGAAGGTGGATGGTGGCTCTGGCTTTCCCCTCACTCCTTAGGAAGTTAGCCCTTCTCTTCTTAGAATTCATTCATTGTCCTCACCTCTTCGAAGCTTGATATCTTTGGGTATTCTTTTTGGGCTTCTTCATATCCTACCTTTAGCAGATGCATCCATTTCTGGCACCTGTAGAGGGTAAACCCTCCTCTAGGGTTCCTTGTGTCATACCCCTACAGGGTGGTATATCCCATGGATAGAGAGGTAGAAAGCCACAAAGCAAATCAAGTTACACTAGCATCATCTCACATTATCTCATCCAGTTGCGTAAGCACATCAAATGGGAATGCTTTAAGCCTGAGGTTCAATGGGTGGTGCAACAACGTCACTCCCCCATTGAGCTTAAAGGTCACAACATCCTAGGTCTTGCCAGGATTCTTTTTTGTTGCCCACCATCCGCCCCTCCTCCTCCAGTGGCTCATCTTTCTTACCTGTGGGCTTCTTTCTAACCTACCTTTAGGCGATGCATTCATTCCCGGCACCTATAGGGGGGTAACCCTCCTCTAGGGTTCCTTGCATCATACCCCTACAGGGTGGTATATCCCATGGATAAAGAGGTAGAAAACCACAAAGCAAATCAAGTTACACAAGCATCATCTCATATTATCTCATCCAGTTGCATAAGCACATTGAACAAGTAGTTTGGCGGCAGAGAGTTTAAAAGTCGGAGACTGATCGCGCAGCATCAAAGAAACAGAAGAAATCAATTTATTTCCACTTTTAATGATGTAGACTAAGAAGTACAATAAAACTGATTTATCGTTATACATGGTCAGTGCCTGTATAACTCAAGTTAATGCTATTCAGGGACCCTTTTTTCTTGGTTTCTTTATTTATAGGGGGTAAATTTGTATTTGGCAGTCACAAGTTTTGAGTACTAGATGTGCTGTAGAGGAACGACATCATCATCATAAGCTTTTTTTGTTTGGTCAAAGACTTTTACAAAAGCACTATAACCGCAACAAACACACACACACAGACACACATAACATACCATACAAAACACACCTATTAAAATCAGTTTGTTTCTGCAGATAAATATTACACAGACTAAGAAAAAAATGAGATCAGTAGCTGAGCTAATCAGGATTCAGTATCCATCTTTCAATGTGTTACATGAGATAGATGTATAAGGATATGCAAGATGTAAACTCCCTACTTTATTACATTAGCAGCATTTATAGGCATAACAGAGAAAAAAAAAACCTTTTTGTCATAGAACAGTCTTATATGAGAAATGGATTTTAAGTACCCTACTACACTATTTACTATTTGTTCATCCTGTGCCTTAAACATAACAAGGAGCAGGGTATTCTTATCAAATGTCTGTATCGAGTTCCATAAAGGCTGTATGCAATGGTTTCTGACTGTATTATGCCACCTGAAAGAAAACATAATCTAATAAATGTCTTCAGTTTCAGTTTTTGAACAATCCCATAACCTGCCTAGTGGCTCTGTTGATTTCTGGTAACTAGCCTTTAAAATACTGGAATAAAAATGTTCCAAATGGTACTTAGTGTATAGCTTACAGTTTGTATGATCAGTTAGAATGCCTGTGTAGTACCAAAAGCTTTGCCTATTATCATTCACCATGATCCAAGGTGAAATTTTCAAGTTGGGTATCTTTTCCAGGTTCTTAAATCTATAGAAATTGATGATTTAGTTTGTAGCATACTTCCTCTATTTTAAACTGAGTGATATCCCTTTATCAACATATTTTTTTAGAAACTGTAGATTATACAAACAGCATAATTTTTCAAAGTTTTTCAACCATTTTGATTGAACATAGCCAAGTGTGTGCCACACTGTGTTTTCTAAGAGACATAAATAAGGTAATCTGATGTTATTCAATTGAGTTATTTTGATATAGTAATTCATTTTAGTAGAGGAGCTTTGTTTCACTTCATTTTACCTATCTTTACTATTACATCCTTAGCTTCATATTCTGTTCACATTGAAGTTGGAACTAAAAAGGAATGGAAGATAGTAGAGACCTGGAGATCTACACTGAGCTGTAAAGTAGAAAGCAGACATTTAACAATTGGCTGATTGTTAGCAGATTTTTACACCCCCCAAGACCAATATGCACTGTATGTGCAGTTGTGCAGTCTGCATTCATTGATATTAAATTACATCATGTGAATACAAACTGCTTGTTTAAGTAGTTTTTGAGGTGATTGCTTTTGATGCAGTTTAGGCCAAGGCTTCTCCTATATATTACTTATCGGGAGAAGAAGTCCCTAAGGTTATTTTTAATCAGGGCTGTCTTGACCTTGGAACACTTGCTTGCCTTTCTAATCTTTAGTAACAGCTTTAATAATCTGCATCTGGGTTATATAATAATGAGGCTTTAATCTATCAAGTAAACCTTGCCAGTAATAGAACTTATGTTTTTAAGATTTTTTTTCTTCACCCAACTTGTTCTGTAAATAAAATCTTGATAGAGCAGACTGAATTGAAGAGTTTTCTGAGATTTATCTTAGTACCTTTGTACGGAATCAATAAATACTTTAGATGACTACTTGCAGGGTGTACTGTACATAGGCCTGAAATAACCTGGAAAAAGGAGTATCCAGCAAGTGCATATACAGTCAGTTCACCAACATGCCTGAAATTCTTTTTAGACTTTTTTACTTGTTGCTTTTGCTTTCTTCATCTCCTTTTTTTAAGGGACAAAGAAGTTAAAGAACTTGTGCATGAAGGTACATTCGCATTTTCATACCCTTTGCCATCTGTGAGATATCCAACCATTCAAATGAGGAGAACTGTAAATCACTGTGAACTAGCTGCAAGGGAACTAATTAATTCAGCTACTTAAATGCAAATATGTTCTATACTGGTTGGACTTGAAAGTTAAATGGAACAAGAGTGTACTCTTAATTGTTTTTTTCATCAACTTGCATCCCATCTAGGATCTCTCCATTAAAACAGTTTCTTTTGAAGTGAGATCCTTAGATTTCAAAACAAGCCTGTCTGTGTATATAATATAGGCATTGCTAAAATGTATGCTAATGCAGATTTTAGAATTGAAGAATGCAAGAAGACAAAGTAAGGAAATGAAAATCATTAGGGCTTGGAGTCTTGGGAGCCTCAGCAAATCAATGGTATGCTGTTCCTTTGGGGGTTTTGTTTTACATTTTGACCCCAAATTTTCACCAAAGTGTTTTAATGATCCCCCTTCTGAACCCAAAAGGTGTCAATTATAAAACACTGGCCAAAATGTCATTTCATACCCCAAGTACGAAAACACATTTTGGGCAGGATTTGAAAACCTACACCTGTCACATTCATGAGGTGATATGAAAAAATGACTATGTTGAAAACTTTTGGGGGCAAGATACTGAACAATTGCCAAAGCAATGGGTGAACATTAAAATATATTAATATACCTCCATAACTTTGTTGTTTTTAAAGATTTTGACCCCACATTTTCAACATAGTCTTTTAATGAGTCCACCTCATTAACCTGGTACAGTCCCTGCCACTTATAACACCCGAGGTTTATGTGGGCAGTTATTTTTATGGGCAGATGCATTTTTCACTTGCCTAATACATAGGCAGAAAATGCTGGTTATAGCATTCTATTCCCGCCTTTTATTTCAGGCACATTTAGCTGCTGCTGTTGTTAGTGTCAGTTCACACTTTGGCATGCAGAACACAGGATTCAAAAGTTCTGCATGCTGAAGTGTGAACTGACACTAACAACAGCAGCAGCTAATCTTCCCAAAATAGAAGTTGCTAATCGTCCAAGCTGCAATATAATTGGGTATCCAGTTTTAACTTGTGGGAGCCTGAGGCTTTAATCTGAGACTTTAATCACTACTGCATGTTTTTTGAAGTTGTTTTTTTTTGTGGCAGTTAAGGGAAGAGAGGATCAATCTTTGTTTGAAAAGAAGACTTCCGAGACAGAAACCGAGACAGTACTCCTACCTATTTTTCCCTCTCTGAAGGTGATTACGTTCCTGCAGTAAAAGCCAAATGAATGTGATACATACCTAAGCCAAGATGGACTGAAGTTCTGCCAACAGTGAGGGGTATTGTCATGTCAATCAAAAGGGCAGTTATGGTCATGTTAACTAAAGGATAGAGTAGGCAGTCATTTGCTACCCAAAGTATTTCACGTGTAACTCAAATTTTGTGAAATACTTTGCAAAGTGAAGTGAAAAACATCACGTTTCACATTAATGTGAAGTTCCCATTATTTCCTATAGACTTTGCATTATTTCACCTTTTTGGGCTCTTTAAGGTGAATTTTTCAATGATTGATAGGATGGCAGGTCACATGGACTCTATATTGTCTTGCACAGCCTCATTTCAGCATAGTGTGTGTAGTGGAAAGCTGGAGACAGTTTGGTCCCAAAGCTTTGAGAATCAAACCATCCAGACACCTTCAAAAAAGCATTTTTGCATCCAAATTTTGAGTCACAATGTAATACATCGAGTGTAGTAAACCGTTGTGTGTTTATATCATCGAGCATTTTTTGATTTGGTGTGAATATTACATGTTATTTTAGTACATTCAGTCTCTGTACTGACAGACACTGTAGGAGTGTGCTTCGGGGGGGTGGATCTGTGGTGTACAAGGGAGATTCACAGACCACAGTGAGAAAGGCAGTCTTTCCAACTGTTGTTGGCTAGTGTTTTAGTATTTGTGTGTTCAGTTACACACTGTAATACGTCTAGTAAGTTTTTATCAGTTTTTGCTGTTTGCTTTGCTGCTGTGCATTTTTTTCAGTTTGTTTAAAAGACTGTGTTATAGTTTACTGAACTGTTAAAGTTTCTGCACATTACATTTCATCTGTGTGCTTGCCATCAAGTCAGATGCATTTTATCGCACTACTGTAATAGCAGTACTCTTAATTTCTCACCCTGTCTGTGGTATTTTTTCTTGCTTCTATCTAGCTGCTGCTGTAAATCCCCCTTCCCCAGCAAAATAAGGTATTATTGTTGTTCCACTTTTGGATTTCTGAAGACTGCTTAAGGTCTTGTTGTGCTTGTGTGGCTACATCTATTTAGTGCACAATTTCCATATGGAAGTCACTGTTGTTGTTTTTTGGCTTCCCACCCACCAAAAACTGAATAAATATAATGTTACTGTTAATTGTCTGTGTTCAGTCTGTTGAAATTGTTGTCAATGTACTACTATCGTGTTTCCTCATAGTACTGTGAACACTGTCTCTCACTGCATATTATAGCATTTAAACAAAAGAAAAAGACATAAAGAAACATACCTATTGCAGTATTTTTGGCATTATACTGTCTTATGAATTCTCTTGAATTTGTTATAGCAACCCACAAAAGTAGAAAAATCACTTTTTGTAATAAACGTGGGTTTTTTTCTTGGTGACTCTCTGTGTAATTTAAAAAAAATGCCCACAATGACACAGTCAGGCAAAGGTGTTTCTGACTGTAGTGTATAAGCCACGTAAGTCAGTGGGGTATAAGTTTTGGCTCTGTGGGCAAGGCATTCCATCACAGCATGTGGAATAAATAAAAAAAAGAAAAAATCCTTGAAAGGAAAAGGTACTGTGTCAGAGCGGGTTAGGCCAGGCCAGGCAGGGTCCCTGAATCTGTGTGAGTAGCAGCAGTGCCTGCAGCTTCACTCTTAGTGTAGGAGGTGTGTGAAATAAATTCTGTGTGTGTGTCTGAAATACAATCTGCCAGCCAGTTGTCAAGTAACAGCAAGTAGCATGCAGGTAAAAGTTGTGAATTAACACTGGAGGATTACTACAGGCATGAGGAGGATGACTTTGAATGTTCCAGTAATGGTCTGAGTAGCAGTGGTGGTGCTCTGAGAAGTGCTGCCAGTGCCAAGTTTATTACTCACGTCACACTCACATCATGGCGAATCACATTCTTCATGGTCATCATGATCATGAATCACACCACTTCAACTTTTTTAGGTGCAACCCTATTTTATATTTAATCTTTGGTTTCATCATGAATCAGGACAACTAGCTATCACGTCACGTCACTCAAGAGCCTTGGTCCAGTATGATGCTTCTGTTAGTGTTCACTTTCTGTAGGATGCCCTACTAGCAGATGGACTCAAATCTTTGTCCTCACAAGCCAGCTTTATTTAATCCAGTAGCTAAAATCTCAGTGTGAACATTGTACCATGTATAATATTATATGTTTTTCTGAATCAAGCAGTTCAGGGAAGTGCAGCCTAGGTGTTTCAAATTTTCAATGGCAACTGTTTGTGGAAGTTCAGTTCCATCCAGTTTCTGGTTCTCTGAGAAGATCTGCCAGTTCCAAGTTCATGACTCACATCACTTCATGATGAATCACGTTCTTCATTGTCATCACAATCAAGAATCACACCACTTCAACTTTTTTTGATGCAACCCTGTTTTTTTTTAATTAATCTTTGGTTTCCACCAGTGTACTAGGGATTAAACTGGTTTAAAATAAACTCAGGAATCTGAAAAAAAAATGAAAAGCAGAAAACGTTATTTTACTAGTTTCGACTAGCACACTAAGCTGCACAGTTCCTGCTCTAGCAAAGCAAAAGTCAAAGTGAAACTAATTCACTGTCTTCCTGCCTGATTCCCTTCCTGCCTGCCTATTATGTGACCTGCAGTGTATACCATTGTAACAGCAATGCTGTTACAACAATGACTCCCCCCATAGTGACACAACTAGTTAGACAACCACAGTGTTGAACAGGTTGTCACAAGGAAGTGCCAGTGCACTGAATGCCAGTGTTGGACACTCTCCCCCAACTTCCACTCCCCCAGAGTTGACAATCCATAATTCCAGGGGGTGTGACGGGCATGAAGCCTGTGCTGTTCAGTCCATCGACACTTTACCACAGCGATGTGATTGCCATCAGCAAAGTGGTGTTGCTGTAAAGTCCTTCGACAAGTTTCTTGTCAAAGCGACTTGGTGAAACTGCCCTGCAGAAAGTCAGATATGTGATTTGTGGTCAGTTTCTCATAAACTTCACCTTCTCACAATGCAACCCAAAGTTAACCTAAAGTTTGGAAAGCAAAATTGATTAAAGGCAAATTTTGACCTCTGAATGGAAAATTTGCATAATGCTCCATGAATGCGAAGTTGATCAAGTTTCATTATATTCGCGCGCATAGTAAAGCTTCACTGCATCTCTAGTCCCCAGTGGAAAAGGGAGAATCTGTATGCTGGTCACCTTGAACAAAAATACAGGAACTTTAACTGATGAATGAAATTCATTTAGTTTTTTGCTGCAAACTGTTGAGAACACACATTCTTACTCATTCTTCTCACTCCATGATTTTTAAAATAGATTTCTTAGTTTTCAGATGCCAACTGATATTTGTAATGAGCCCATCCACCAATGACAAGCTGAAACCTATGAATAAGTTCAAGGTTCAAAATTTGTATTGATCAATGAATGCCATAACAATAATATTAATACTTTAAAACATATAAGAACAATGTACAGCTATATTAAATCTGATGCCCTGAGCAGTTAAAAACATGTATACAATGTGTTTGTACAATGAATTAATCCATTACTAATCAGTACATTATATCCAGGGTAGAGATGCAGTGAATTTAAAATCCACCAGCAAAGTGAACGAGAAGTGGTCATTTCATGTTGGCACTTCACTATGCGGAGTGCCCCATTGGAAAGGCTCACTTCACCTTGTTATTATTACTTTGCATTGTCATTCCACCTTAAATGTGAACTAATGCGGAGTGACAACAATATTGGCAGCATCCCACCCACACAGTCACCAGAATGAATGTCCATCCCCAAAGTGCTACTGTCTTGTGTCCAGAAAACTCCGCAGTGCTGATGAAATGAAATAAGAGTGTAACAAGAAATGCAAAGTCTCCCAGAATTAATGTCGCACTCAGTCATGCACATAGTGGTCAGGTCACACACAGAGTCACCAGAATTAATGTGTATCCCTAAAATGCTACTGTCTTGTGTCCAGAAAATGTCCCAGTGCTGATGAAGTTAAATTAGAGCGTAACAAGTAATGCAGTCTCCCAGAATTAACGGTGCCTTGCAAATGCACAGACAGATTAAGATTGCGCTACACACTCAAGGGATGCATACAAAAAGGCACAACAACACCTAACCAGTGCTCACAAGTCACAAATCCAAATCTGGAAAGGAATACATTTTGCCAGTTGGGGATTAGTGCACGGCAGTAACAAACCACTACCAATGAAGATACCACAAAGCAGTATAAAAAATTCATGCAGGTGTGGTGGATAGCAGGTTCACACTGCTGCAATTACTCTGTAACACAATAAAAGCTGTCTGATTTAATGGCATGCATCACACACACACACACACTCACACATACACTCAAGTAATGCATAGCAAATTGAAAACCTTTAGTAATATAACCAAATGTTTTAAACAGACAAATTGTACACTGCTGCACCACAACAATCAGCAAAAAAAGTCAAGAATTACTGAAAACATTACTGTGTGTACATTAACACAGTTATGCAAGAAAAATATAACCAAAACAGAAAGACTGCATTTTTCTCCCAGTTAATCTACCTACATCACAAATATGCCCCACCCCAAAGCACACTTCACAGTACACAGCCTGACTGTTCTAAATTAACATTCAAAATCCACACACAACAATAAACACTCGATAATATGAGCACAGAAGGGTTTCCTACAATCGATGTACTAAATTTTGAGCAAAAAATATTACTCATAAAGCATCTCAAACAGCTTTTAGAGGTTTTGAATTGCAGAGCTCTGAGAGCAAACTGTCTCCAGCGACCACTGAACACACATTACCCAGGCCAGAACTGAGGCTGGTGCTGAACAATTTAGAGCCCTGCAATCCCATGACTAACTGCAGAATTTCATTTGGAGCTCAATTACAGGGTGAAATGCAGTGAATTACATTGATTTCAATGTACTTCATCTTAAAAGTGGTGGAGAAGTGGTTTGGGGAAGGCGGAATAATGCAAAGTCATTGGTTTCAATGGACTTTGTGTTCCTCATTATGAAGCAGAGTACTCCGGTTCACATTGTGGAGTTTTCCACGGACTCCGTGTTACTCAGTGAATCACTTCATGGAGCAAATTGGGGCCACTTCTCCCACCACTACTTACAGTACTGTAACTCACATGCTGTACAGGAAGGAAGGAATGTGAATGCCCATGGCTGTACTACCCCGATGAGCTGTAGCACAAAACTCCCTGACTTAAAAACACTTATTAATCAGTACAATGGTGGAGTGGTGAAGCCTCGAGAGACACTACAAAATATACTTACAATACATCCAAGTAACTAGTAAAAACATTAATGTTGTGATTTGTGACATGATCATGAATCATGATTTGTGACTGCATTTGTGACCGTGATAATGAAGAACGTGATTCAGTATCAATGGTATGAGATAACCAATATGGAACCGTATTGGGAATGTGAATGCCTACGGCTGTACTTCCCTAATGAGCTGTAGCACAAACTCCCCGACTTTAAAACACTTATTAATGAGTACAATTGTGGGGTGGTGAAGCCTGGAGAGATACTACAAAACATGCTTACAATACATCCAAGTAATTAGTAAAAAAATTAATGTTGTGATTCGTTACGTGATCGTGAATCGTGATTTGTGACTGCATTCGTTACCATGATGATGAAGAGCATGATTTGTATCACGAGTGACTCGTGATGATGGTCCTGAATTAAAAATGCATATTAATGAGTACAATGTTCATGCAGAATTAAGCACCACACCTGTCCAGTACTCTGAAGGGAAGCCAAAGAAACAAGTGTGACTTAAGTTATAGATGGAGATTGGGCCCTAAAGAGATGCAAATGCACAGACAAATTAAGATAGCACTGCACACTGAAAAGATGCAGATGCAAAGGCACAACACCTAGCCAGTGCTCACTATCAGAAATTCAAATCTGGAAAAGAATACCTTTGCCAGCTGGGGCGCGCTGCGGGTGGGGGGCAGTGTACTGCACTGCTGCAGTAACAGTCACTAGTACTAGTACCAGTAAAGATACCACAAAGAATTACAAAAATCACACAGCTGCAGTGGATAGCAGGTTCACATTGCTGAAATTATTATGTGGCACAATAAAAGTGTCTGATTTGATGACACGTGTCACACACATACTCACACACACACTAAGTAATGTATAGCAAATTGAAAACTTCAGTAATATAACCACATATTTTAAACAAACTAATATTATGCACTGCTGCACCACAACAATCAGCAAAAAAAATGGCAAGAATTATTGAAAATATTACTGTATGTACATTAACACAGTTATACAAAAAAAAAATCACCAAAACAGAAAGCACTGTCTTTTTCCTCCAAGTTAATCTATCTACACCACAGATATGCCCTTCCCCCAAATCACACTTCCACTGTCTCTCAGTACACAGACTGAATGTTGTACATTAACATTCAAAATCCACACACAAACAATAAATGCTGTATGATATGAGCACAGGAGGATTTCCCATAATCAATGAACTAAAGTTTCAGCAAAAACAAATGACTCAAAATGTTTTTTTAACAGCTTTTAGAAGGTTTGAATCACAGAGAGCTCTCAGAACAGATTTGTCTCTTACAGCTTCCTACACACACTACCCCCAAACTGAGGTTGTGTAGAACAATCTACAGCCCACGTGACTTGACTTGAAATCCTATGAATCACTGCAAAATTTGCCTTTGGAGCTTAAAAACAAGCCGAAGTGAGGCGAAGTACATTGTTTTCAATGTACTTCGCCTTAAGAATTGGTGGAGTAGTGGTTTGGGAAGAAGGAGTAATGCAAAGTCATTGTTTTCAATGAACTTCAATGGACTACAGACTTCAATGGACTACAGACCTGTCAGTCTGACCTCTGTGGTAGGGAAAGTGATGGAGTCACTTCTGAAGGAAAGAATAGTTGAGTACCTAGAGGTCAGTGGAGCACAGGATCCAAGGCAGCATGGGTTCACAGCGGGAAGGTCATGTCAGATGAATCTAATAGATTTCTTTGACTGGGTGACCAAAGTAGTAGACCAGGGAGGGGCTGTGGACATGGCCTACCTAGACTTTAGCAAGGCATTTGACACAGTCCCACACAAAGATTATTAGTCAAATTAACTAGCATGGAGTGGGTCCTAGGGTGGTAGCCTGGGTAAAACATTGGCTGGACAACAGGACACAGAAGGTAATTGTAAATGGAGTCCACTCTGAAGAAAAGGCGGTTACTAGCGGGTACGTGCAGGGTTCAGTATTGGGTCCAGTCCTTTTAATGTCTTCATCAGTGACATTGCAGAGGGACTGAAGAAAAGTATGCCTTTTGCAGATGACACAAAGATCTGCAACAGGGTTGATACACAAGGAGGCGTGGAAAGGATGAAAAGGGACTTGGCAAGGTTGGAGGAATGGTCAGACGTATGGCAGCTAGGATTCAATGCAAAAAGTGCAAATAATGCACCTGGGAAACAAGAACCCAGGGAAGAATACTCAATGGTGGGGAGTAGTAACAACAACAAAACAGGAAAGGGACCTGGGGGTAATCATATCAGATGACCTTAAGGTTAGCAAGCAATGTGAAAAGGCAGTAGGAAGGGCCGGGGGTGTACTGGGATGTATAGGGAGAGGCATCAGCAGCAGAAAACAGGAAGTTGTTATCCCTCTGTACAGACAGTTGGTGAGACCCCATCTGGAATACTGTGTCCAGTTCTGGAGACCCCATCTCCGCAGGGGCATAGACAGGATAGAGGCAGTCCAGAGGAGGGCAACTAAAATGGTGCAGGGTCTGCAAGAGAAGCCATATGAGGAGAGACTAAAGGAGCTTAATATGTATACCCTTGAGGAAAGAAGGGAGAGGGGGGACATGATAGAAACTTTCAAGTACCTCAAGGGAATCAACAAAGTCCAAGAGGGTAGCATCTTTCAGAAAAGAGACGTGCAAGAACAAGGGACACAATTTAAAAGATAGAAGGAGGGCGGTTCAGGGGCAATGTGAGGAAGTATTATTTCACAGAGAGGGTAGTGGATGCATGGAACAGCCTTCCTGAGGAAGTTGTGGGGTCTAAAACTGTGGGAGAATTCAAGAATGCATGGGACAGACATAAGGCAATTCTTGTGGGGGGCAGGAAGATATAGGCTGTTGGTTAACTAGGATCTGCGGCCTATCCTGTAGGTAGGGAAATGGGCAGACTAGATGGGCCTAGCGGTCCTTATCTGCCATCAAAGTCTATGTTTCTATGACTTTGTATTACCCATTATAATGAGAAGTACTCCACTTCATGTTGCGGAGCACTCCGCTAGTCTACCTTCACTCCACTTAATCACTTCAGGAGCTTAATTGGGCCACTCTCACCCATCTCTAATCCAGGGTTTTTTCTAACTAGTCTCATGTCAACCAGAATTTACAGATGCACAGTGGTAAGAAATCCAATTCATTTTTGTAGAATAGCAGTGTTTGTACCAGAAAAAAGAAAAAATTACTATTTGGTCAGGAGGGAGATCAAGGCCTCTTATGTTGTCCCCAAGCCAATAACTTCATCCTTTGGCATATAAGGGGCAAATTAGTATTACTTGTTTTAGATCATCTTCCACATTGTTATCACATTTGCAATATGGGGAAATAATACCCTATCTTTTTTGTATGTATTGAACATATTGTGCAGAGAAAAGTTTAAGTCTGAATTTTGTAATAAGGCATCGTGCTTTAGGATTAGACAAATAAGTCAAATAATATTCCAATTTGTGGGTAAATTTCATTTGCCTGTACCACCTAAAAAATTTCAGTTGGGAAAATCATGAGATATTATTAGTTATATCTATATTCATTTGCCTTTTTTCTATAGACTCTACGGTTTCTTTCCAGGGTTTCAAGAAAATGTCCCCAGAAGGTATTCCAGTTCAGCTGGTTATAAAACGTCATTAGTTAACCATATGCTTAGTGGGTTATAACCCTTAGTTGAGTATTTAATCTCCTCTTTGAGACACCAGCATGATAAGAGCATCTCATGTAAAAGGAATAGTTGTAACATAAACATAATTCCCCTTTCAGCTGCTAGAATTGTGATGGAGTATTGTCCTAATTCCATTTTTAAAATAACAGATGGGATTGATTGGGGGATCATTAATATAGGTCTGTAGAATTTGCTCACTGTTATTTCTAAATGATTTAGGTTACTAGAACCCCATATTTCAAAGGCATACAGTATATCCATTTTATTTTTGCATTCAAGGTTTTCGATACCCCTTTTATTTAACTTTTCCCTAGTTTAGCATTGAAAACCCTGAAGGCATTAGTAGTTGTCTTCATTTTTGTTTGTATATGTTGATGGTGCTCCTTCCAGGAAATATTCTGATCAAATCTGAGTCCTAAATAATCATAACACTTTACTATGTCTATCTTTTCTTGTTCTAGCCATGCTTTGGGTATTTTTGTGTTCCCATTTCCAAAAAATCAGCACTTTAGTTTTTTCTTTATTGATTTTAAGTAAATTGGTTTTACATAAGCTAGTAAAATGTCTTAATTTCCTTTGAAGTCCTAGGAGAGATGTTGATATTAATACCAAATTGTCTGCATAGGCCAGACAAGGCATCCTTCTGTTTGCAACTGTGGGTGAGTGAAAATCTAAATCTGAAAGATCTTCTAAGATATCATTAATGTACAAGTTAAATAAGGTTGGTACTAAAATGGATCCCTGCTGGACCCCTAAATTGGTATGCAGGTCTGAAGTTGTTTGTCCAAGTTGATTATATTGGATCCTGATTCATGAACCACTGTGAAGTATTATTAGAGTATCAAGTAATACAGGGTCAAGACCCAGCCTTTCCATGCTTTCCATAGCAAACCGTGCTTTATGCTGTTGAAGGCAGCTGAAAAGTCTATGAAGTAGCAGTATAGCTTGCCTTCTTTTACTTTTATGTATTTCCAGGCCAGATAATTGAGCACATAACCATTCTGGATTGTTGATCGCTTGACCCTGAAGCCATTTTGGTACTCACTTAGGATATTGTTTTCACTCAGCCATAGTTGCAGTCAATTTAAGATGATTTCTAAAAATAAATTTTAGGTGACATCTAGTAAGCTGATGGGCCTATACATCTTTGAGTCTGATGGATCCACCTTCTTAAATATGGGGTACATTACACTTCCCATCCAGCTTGGAGGAAATTCATGAACCTGCAAAAAAATGTTGAATAGATTTTTGAAAATAGGAAGCCACCAACTGATAAAAGCTTTGTACACATCCCCTATAATTAGTGCAGTGATTTTTTCACAGCAAATTTTGCCATTTTTCACAGCAACATAGTCATTAAAAACAGGTGATTTCACATGACACTACAGATAAGAGTGCAATTCTACTTTATTCTGTACTCATTAAATATTGTTGTTTGCAAACATGAAATATTGCTTTAAAAATTAAAAATGCATGGGGATATACTGCTATTTCATACAGTTCTATAAAGTCTACTTAGACTGATTTTGTTGCAACATCAAATCTACTTTTAGATTCTCTGGCTTGATGCAGCATTGATTGCTGCTAAGCAGTGCAGTGAAGGAAGAGAACGTGGGTGGGTGCCCTTTGTATAAAGTAGTCCAAATGTTCCTATTGGGGTCTGGTTGAACGGTTGACTTCAATGTAGTGAAAAAAAGTTTCTGCAGACCAGCCACTCAGTTCATCATAAGAAATGTAGTTTTATTTTGATATTTTCTTAGAACACTATGATCCCCTAGGCACGCCCAATGTTTCACCTAACACTGGGCTTCCTCAGGGGCTTAGGATCTTGTGTTCCTAAATAAATTCTTTCATTATTGGCTTTAGAACAACTAGGATTCTATTTTCTGTTTGTTTCTAGCTTCAGATTATAACCTTTTCTTGTATCTGAAACAAGTTATAACCACTTGGAGTCTGTGCTTAGTTTCATTTCAGACCACCCAGGGGTACCATTCCAAACTTCCCTTCACTCAGATTTCTAGCATTACAATGCTCATTTCTTGCCTAAGCTAAATAGCATGTGGTGCAGTTTCAGTTCAGGTGTGTCAAACTTGTTTCAGATATAAAAAAAAGTTACAATCTGAAGCTAGAAACAAACAGGAAACTGAATCCTAGTTGTTCTAAAGTCAATAATGAAAAAATTTATTTAGGAACACAAGATCCTAAGCCCCTGAGGAAGCCCGATGTTGGGTGAAACACTGGGTGTACCTAGGGGATCATGGTGTTCTAAGAAAATATCAAAATAAAACTACATTTCTTATGATGAATTGAGTGGCTGGTCTCCAGAAACTTTTTGTTCACTACACATAAGCAGTGCAGTGTACTTTAAAGATCGCTCAACGCTATCACTATGTACTGGTACATTTAGACAGCTAAGTGCAATTTTGATAGAAATGGGAAACATTCTTGACAATCCTCCCAGAACTGATCGATGGTGCAGTCATTCATTTTCAGTTTCTGTGGCTGAATTTCAGTAATGTAAATTCGCAGTTCAGACCTGGCTCTGATGTTCTCCTCAAATGCGGGAATACCACCACAGATCTCTTCCTCTGAAATTGTCAAAGTAGCAGGTCTCACTGGGTTGAAAACTCTTGCAGCTTGAAAGAACTGTGATGCAGACTGGTTGAATCTCCCCTGTCCTGGCATGTAATCTTGAATTTTACAGGAGCATTCAGACAGGTCTCTTTTAGTGGCTATGTGCTCGGTGTCTTCTGATTTAAGCTGAAAAAAACATGCAAGATCTGTGAGATCATCAAAAGCAAGGTGAGCCTTTATTTCATCTCCCTCATATTTCTCCAGCATTTGGATGGGGGGTGCATTTGCCGATACGTGCTTCAAGTCATCCACAATTGAGCTGGTGGTTGCCAGTGTAATTACATCGTCACAAGCAGAGCTCTCAGTTTTAAAAAAACTCAATGTACTGTGCTAGATGTTCAGTGTGATAAAAAAAGGCATAAAACCAAGTGTTCCACCTGGTAATTACAGGGTAGGAGGCAGAGCTGTAGATAGTCCACTCACACTGAGATTTTGCTTAAAACAAGCTTTTCTTGCTGGGCACGTGGTAAATGACTTTTTAATTGCCACTACGATTTCATTTACACCTGGATAGTTTCTCCTCCAAATGTCACCCAAGATGGTTAGCAAATGGGAAGAGCAAGTAACATTATTTCATGGAATCCGTGAAGACCTTGCTCTCCGTGATAAAATTACTGCCCCACCTATAATTAAATGGGGTCCTGGGGCCTTATTTGATACTAGTTGAGAAAGTATGTTAACAATTTCATCATCTGATATACAGATTGACAAGGGGTACATTGCTTTGCTCTTTATAGACAAATTTTTAGATAATTGGGATATTAAACCTCCTCTTCCTTAATGAAATATAATTGAGAGAAGTAGGCCAACCATATATTAGGTGTTATTTAAGCTTCTAACTTTGTACTATGAATAGGTAGCCACTGTAACATTTTTAATTATAAATCACTCATCTTAGTATGGAGTCCTCACTGCTTCTTTTATCGAGATACTCCTCTCAAGCTTCCTCATGTTCAGTTCTGTAAACTTATGGCTTATATGTGGGGAGCTTGCTATATGAGATTACCACACCTCTCATACTTGATAATCACATCAGAGGGTTATGAGAAACTTGGTCTAATACAGTTACAGTGGAAATACCACAGATTACTAATTGATAAGATTTGCTCAGAAATTCGTGGAAATATGATAGCTACTATACTATACTGTACTATTAGAATTTGATTTGAGGAATGTATCATTTGCAAAGCACTTAACAACCAGTGAATCCATTTATCTGTGCTTAACCATTTGCAGTTTGTAGTTCTTTTCTGGTAGTCTATTTTATCCATCAAAAGGTTAACAAGCTCTACCCCTGCTCATTCACCAATTGTAATGTATTTTTTTATAAATTCTTTCATTTTCTAGAGGTCTGCTACTGGTTTGTGGCCCATATCAAAACAATCATCGTTGTCCAGTGCACTCCCTTGAACTGCTTAAAACACCTCTTTTGAAAATCATGGAGTGACAAGAATGTGAGTATAAAAAAGTATAAACTTGAAACAATTGAATGCTCTTAAGCATATATTTTGAATGATCTAGCTGATATATTGCATTGCTCTGAGTCCTGTATTATTATGCATGTGGATGATATTTCTCTGTACAGAAAGGTAACACATTTCAGTGACATAAGCAGATATTTGCAGCCAGACTTTGAATTGGTCCCAAACTGGTTGCTAAAAAATTCCCTTCTAATGAATGTTGGTAAAACAAAGTATATGCATTTTGGAACAAAACAAAAGTTTAAGCTGTTACCTTCCTCTGGTTTAATTAAATATATGAGTGACACCTTAGTAGAGAGAGTGGGGCAGTTTCAAATATCTTGGTTTTACCACAGACCAGACTTTCTCCTTTAAAGAACATATTTCCACATTGGTTAAGTCAGTGCACCTTCATCTTGATCAGCTTAATAGGATGAACAATTGTTTGTTCGTTTACTCTAAGAAAGTCTTGGCTCAGTCCCTAGACCTGCCATTAGTGGACTATGGACTTCCAGTCTACACCACTCTCTATGTTACTGACTTACAAAGATTTAAAATTCTATTAATTCATTATGGTAATGTGTTGCATCCACCCCTGGATTTTCTCATCACTGCATTCTTTGCAAACACCTTGGCTGGCCTTCTCTTGATCTAGAAATGAACTATTTTACCGTTTTCAGTTTTAGACATACATAAATAAATAAATACAAAAAAGCCAGCAGAATAAAGTCATTTGGTTAGTCTTGTCTCCTTGCATAGCAGAGCCTTGGCATAAGCTACTAACTCTGGTCCCCCTCCCCAATCTGCCCTTCCCCTCCACTGACCCTTATTTTAACATTGACTCTGTCGCGACCTCTCCTGAAACTGCCATCCATTTTCCTTGCCTTCATCTCCCCCAGAAGCTAATTCCAACCCACCACCACCCTCTCAGTGAAGAAATATTTACTAGCCTCTGTTCTAAACCTCCACCTCTGGGCCAGCCAGGTGGCACTGAGGGTTGAGGCGCTGGACACCACACCTCGTGCCACGCTGGTGACCCGGGTTTGGACATGAGCCCGGGGTGTCAGGTGTCGGCAGGGGAGGGATGGGGTTGAGCATCTGGAGGACTGCTCTATCATCCTGGGGAGGGATCCAGGGACTCACCGCTCTGTAGCAGACCCCCGGTGACAACCAGGGGGCTTTACTCAAGTGGTGCATAAAAAGGGTGGAGTGTGGCAGATGTCGGCACGTTGTGATGTCATTGCATGCTCGCACTCCAGGGAACAACAAGGAGGAAAATAGAAGCACAAAACCCATGGCAGTTTAATAGCCTCAGCTTTCCTGGTCAGCGAATGCCTGGAAAGAGGCATGTGCCAGTAATGGATCATGGCTGGGTGCGGTGGCATGGGAGGGGGCCCCTCTCAACAGTACAGCAATGTATGTCAGCTGGGCATGGACAAACTCTGGGATCAGCAGTGAAAAGGAGCGGTGGCTGGAGGTAGGCAGGGACTGTGGCTGCAGGAGGAAAAATAGGTGATAAAAAAAAAACTCCTCCTCCAATCTACAACTGTATCCTCTGGCATTTCAGTTTTCATTCAACCTGAAGAGACCCTCTTCATGCACCCTCTTTATTCCTTTCAAATACTTGAAGGTTTCAATCATGTCTCCTCTCTTCCAGGGAGTACATGTTCTGTGCCCTCAACCTCTCTTCATACGTCCTACCATGTTGACCCATAATCATTTTTGTTGTCCTCCTTTGGACCTTCTCCAGCAGTTTTATATCCTTTTTAAGGTATGAGTAGCAGAACTGCACACTGTACTCCAAATGTTGTTTCTTAATAAACATTAGACATTTCTTAATAGGTCCCACTAGATATTTCTTTATGGCTGATGATAACTGTATTCGACTGGATAAGCAGGGAAATCGATCAGAGGATGACAGTGGGCATAAGCAAACAAAAAAGGAAGCCTGAAGAGGGACTGATGAAGACACTGTAAGCATCAAATGCACATGAGGAGTGTTTTGTCATTTGTGGTGAGTGTTTAGCTCTGGCTTCCTTTTGCATGATTGCATCAACACTTTAATAAATTAATTTAAGCAACTACACTGGAGTGCAAGGCTTCCCTTTTTGTTTGCTGAATTATCACTTTGGTGCCTGCACCCACTATGAAGTGCTGTGCTGGGGTGATGTTTACTTGTTAGAAGGCAGTGGACATGGTCTATCTGAACTTATGCAAGGCCTTTCACACTGTGCCACACAAAAGATTAATTAAGAAATTAAGCAGCCTAGGGGTGAGATCCAAAGTGGTGAATTGAGTTAGAAACTGGCTAATGAATAGGTGACAGAGGGTGGTGGTTAACAGCAATCACTCAAATAATGAGAGAGTGATGAACAACATGATGCAGAGCTCAATACTGGGACTGGTACTCTTCAATGTCTTCATAACTGACATTGCAGATGAACTGGAAGAGAAGATATGTCTTTTTGCAAATTACATCAAAATATGTAATATGGTGAACAATAACAAAGAGGCAGAATGAATGCATAGAGATCTTGGGAAATTCAAGAAGTGGTCTAAAACATGGCAGTTCGGGTTCAATGCTAAAAACTGCAAAATGTTGCATCTAGGGAATAGGAATCCAAGAACTAAGTACAGTGCTCCCTCTTTTATCCCTCCACTCTGGTGCATTGGAAGATTGGCTGATAATAAAGGATGGCAGATAGTAGAGGGTGCATATGCAGTAAACACGAAATCTGGTTCTGTGCTGGTGTTTGTGCTATTGGTACTATTAGTACTAATGACGACATGAGGCATACAGCTGGTTAAAATTTAAATGGTTTACTATTTGTTTATTTGTGCATTACAATACAAAATGAAAAATACTTTATTATGCAGATCCTTTAAAAAGCTTATTAAAGTTTATTAAACATCTTACTGTATAGTACATAAAGTGCAGTATAGAGGTAGCAGAACAGTATGATGCATATCAATTAGCATTGTACTTTACACCAATTTAAAATAATCAGTTATAGTCATTTGCTTTGCTCCAGTGGCTACAAGCTGTTTAATCTTGCTATTAAATGTTAAACACTTTTGTATGCTAGATTCCTCTTTTAACTCATAGTATCCAAGGAAGCTAAGGACTGTGTTATTGGCCTATTTTGCTTTTTTGCATAGACGGTGTTTTTTGTTCAGGGAGGTCATCATCTGTGGCCTCATCAGTTCCTTCATTGGTATCTTCTGGTTCATTTGTATTTGCAACCATATTGACGATGCCCTCATTAGCTAAGTTTTCAAAAAGCTCACAGTCATTTTCAAATATTAAATATTCTGCAGCAGAAATCTGAATTTTGGATTGAATGGAAAGGACATCACCCACAGTCCTGATCAGGGCATTCAGCTCACTGTTATCCTCCTCAGGTGTCGACAAACCACCAATACAGGGTATGATGCCAGTGTGGACCCAGCAGTTTTTCATTGTGTCTGCAGTGATGCAGTCCCAACCAACCTTTATGAACCTTACTACATCACTTGTCAACAAAGCCTGATCCGTGCCACTGTCTATGCAGTCTATAAGATGTGCCAGGTGTTGCTGCCTATAGTGGCCCTTAAAGGACTGGATAATACCTGCATCTTGTGGCTGAAAATGATGGGTAGTGTGTTTGTAAACTTTTGCAGCCACCTATTCAAGTAAGGAAAGTCAGTGGCATTTAACTAAATACCAAAATACTTAGCTTTTTGTCTTATGAGTTCTTCTGTCACTGGAATGTTGTGTGCCCTGGCATTAGAAAACCATAGAAAGAGTGCATCCTCAAGTTCTGCATGCTTCAGAGATCATTTTGTCTTCCTTGTGTCAGCAGCAAGATCCTGCCCTAGCCACTCTTCTCTCCTCACCAGGATATCTCCGATGGTCCTGCGAGCCATCATATGGCTCCACGGCATAAAGAAATGTTGTGACATATCATGTTGGCTAGCACTTTTGTTTTCAGAGGCAAATTTCAGTATTAATGCTTTCTGAGCTGCTGTCAGTATAGAACTTGTCTGTTTGCAAAAGTCTGATTCCACCATGCTGACTTGTACCACTTCCTTGTTTCTTGTTGCCTCTCCACCATGCCATGACCCCATACAAACTCAACCCCCTTTTATACCTAAAACACCACTGGCCATACAAATTTGGACATTTACATTTTTTTTTATTTTGTGGCATAAAACAGATTGATTAAATGAAAATAAACACTAACCTGCCAGTATTGTTTTTTTTCACTCAGTGCATGACAATATCGGGATACCAGAGCCATGGGGCAGTAGCAATCAATGCTTACGTGAGGAACAACAACACAGAAACACCCCAAGGAATTAAAACCAACAAAGATGCCAAAACATAAGTGAAAAAAAAAGTTAAAAGACTGCAGGAAAAAGACTTAAAAATAAAGTTCTTTACCGTGGTTGCTTTTTCCAGTATTGGGACCACGATTCAGCATGCCAATATCGGGATACCAGAGCCATGGGGCAGTAGCAATCAATGCTTACTTGAGGAACAACAACACAGAAACACCCCAAGGAATTAAAACCAACAAAGATGCCAAAACATAAGTGAAAAAAAAAATTAAAAGTCTGCAGGAAAAAGACTTAAAAATAAAGTTCTTTACCGTGGTTGCTTTTTCCAGTATTGGGACCACGATTCAGCATGCCGGATGTTCACTGTGACTGAAGGACTAAAATGGGAGCACTAAAACTAAAATTAAAGATATGGAGAGAACTTAATACACTAGTTGAACATAATTACATCTAACACAGTATAAAGAGCAGAAACAATATTATTTTAAAACTAACTACATTCAAAAAATATTGGGCTCGTCATGCGCTGCCGACAATACCAGTGAGTCACAAGTGACGCAGGCATGGCGAAAGATAAAGGGAGATTAACATGGGTAAACATACAGATTGTACACTGGAATGCCCTGGCAGATGGCAGACATGGAGGGTGGTGGATAAATGAGGGAAGTAATATGGGAGCAGATCAATACATGAGGTAAGGCTGGTGGTAAGGGAGGGTGGTGGATAAATGAGGGAAGTAATATGGGAGCAGATCAATACATGAGGTAAGGCTGGTGGTAAGGGAGGGTGGTGGATAATTGTGGGGCGGGTAATCAAGGGAGCGCTGTATGTGTTTGTTGGGCGGGAAGGTACTGTCAGCCACTAAGCAGCAAAGTGACCTTGGGTTGTATCTGATGCCCTTAAAGTGGCAGTGCAGCATGACAAAGCAATGGGTAGGGCCAGTGGGTTGCTGGGATGCATAGGAGGGGTTCCATGTCATGTCAGTGAAATCAAAACAGCGACCATGAAACCAACATGTGTTTCACAGTGACTGGAATTAGGGTGACATTTGTATTTGCTGGGTGCTATGCCCACGTACCATCCTTTCTAAATATACCAACTCCATGGTCATAACACCTTGGGGAGGGGGGAATACAAATGTTGTCCTGATTCTGGTTGCCATGAAACACTCATTGTTTTCCCGGTCACCATTTTGCTTTCACCTACTTGATGTGATACCCATAGGGGAGGTATCTCCAGCAGGAGGAGGGAGGAGTTGGTGTTGCCACTATATCTTTTGCTGGTGAACCCCCCCTTAGAGTATTGTGTCCTGTTCTGGAAGCCACACCTCAGAAAGGACATAAACAGGGTGAAGTCAGTCAAAAGAAGGACAATTAAAATGGTGCAGATGTTGCACCAAAAGCCCTTCATGGATGGACTGAGGAATCTCAACATGCAAATCCTGGAAGACAAGAAAGTGAGAGGGGCCATGATAGAGATCTACGGATTCCTGGGAGGGGGCAGGGCACAGGAGGGGAGTCTCTTTCAAATAAAGAAAACAGCCAGCACCAGAGAATATGCAATAGAGCTGGGGGCAGAGGGGAATTTAAGGGGATGTGAGAAAGTGCTATTTCACTGAAAGAGTTGTGGATACCTGGACCAGACTGCTAGAGGAAGTGGTGGAGGTGAGAACAGTGGGGGGGGGGGCTTCAAGAATGCATGCAATAGACATAGAAGAATAATAGGAAATGAGCAGTGATGAGGATCGCTGGAGAACATCTAGGGTCTATGCAGACAGACTAGGCAGAGACCATCTGGCAGACTGAGTGGGCCAAGCAGTCCTTTTCTGCTGACAAATTCTATATATCTATGTTTCTAACCCTATGCTGGTTCCCAGAGTACTAGATGAGCTCATATTCATTTCATAAGACCCCAACTCTTCTGTTCCTCTTTAGGCCAATGTTCTTTTATTTATAAAGCTGTTACATACTGTTATAATTTACCTGCTTTGCCATACTCTGTCAGTTCACAGATTACATCTAAAATGATGCTAAAAATACTTCCTGGATTTGTCAATGTGCAAGTGTTTTGTTACCTGGTTACTGTGTATTCTGGTATATTGCATACTTATTCGGTATTATTGCACTTGTTTACATCTCTGAGTTTCCCTTGAAAATGGGCATCTAATGCTCTTGGGTCTGACCTGATTAAAATGAATTTTAAACAAAAATTAAAAATAACATTTCTGATGTAAAACTTCAATAGGCGCATAAATACAAACATCCATATTTTAGGAAAACGTCACAATATGTCAAAAATAATTAAATTGGGACACAATGAGACCCTTAACATAATATTTACTTAACCAGATCTTTCACATTTATAAGTTTCTAAGACTTTTTCAAGAAGGTTATGCATGCACATTTTCAGATATCTATCTTCAAAGTGGTCTACTTGTTGGTAAAGAAATATTTTCTGAAAAGTTTAACAACATAAATTGCCAGACTTTGAGCCCTTAGTACTTAACACTACTCATCCAAATGTCATAAAATCTGGCATTCACTCACAGTAAGTCAACATGACAATTTTCAAAATCTAACTGCAGAAATCACAAAGTTATGACTGTATGAAGAATTTCACCAGATTTCATGAAATTGCATAAAATCTGAGAAAGAAGGATTTACCAGTTTTGCCCAGCCCTAGAATAATCCCCTTTAATTAGAGAACAGACATCATATTGAAAAATGTTAAAGGTTTTAAAGGTAAGAGCAACAGACCTGGGGTAGGGGTGGTACCTTGAAATGATCAGATATCCTAGTTGGTCAGTTTGATACTGCTCAAGATAGTCCTTGTCCCTTTTTTATGAATAAATACATTTGTTGAAAAGTGACCTAGAAGCTATTACTAGTGGGATCCCAGAAATTTGGCAGAATATATTTACAAATGATAGCATCAGAAAAAGGCTGGCAGCCTTGAAGGTAGAAAAGGCCCTGGGGCCGGATGGCTTGCATTAGATCTGAGAGTGGTGAGGGAACTAGCATCAGAACTGGCTAAAACCTCTGGCAGGGCTACTCAATAGTTTAAGTCAGACACAGATGTTTCTGAAAAGCTGGAAGGTATTGGACAGTAGTTCTGCTCTATAAGGGTGGGGACAAGGAGCAACCGGGTAACTACTGCCTGCCAGTCTTCTTTGTTGTGAGTAAACTGATGGAGATACTAATAAAAAAAGAACCTAGTAATAGTCTCCAGGAAAGTAAACAGCATGGGCTCATGCCAAGGTGGTCTTGTCAGACCAATCTGAGAGTATTGTTTGACTGGGTAGCTAGGGCAGGAGAAAATGGACAAGCAGTAGATTTACTCTTCTTTGATTTCAGCAAGGCATTTGACACAGTGCAACAGAGATTGGTTGCTGAAGAAACTAGAGGGTCTAGGTGCAGTGAAGGTCATAGTTATAAAGTTGAGTAGCTGGTTAGGAGGGAGACAGCAGAAGGTAAAGGTAAACAGAGTCAAATGTGGGAAAGATCACAAGTGGGGTATCACAGATTCAGTCCTAGGTCTGGCCAATTTCAATATGTTCATCAGCAACACAGGAGAAGGAATTCATGGCAAGATGTGTCACTTCACAGATGACACTATTCTCTGTGATATGGTACACAGCAAGGGAGGGGCTAAGTGAGTTGCAGAGGGACCTGCAAAGGTTGCGGAGGGGGTCTAAGTTTTGAATGTTGAAGTTAAATACCAAAACATGCAAGGTGATGCACATTGGAAACAGGAACTCCAGGATGGAATATTGGATGGTAGGGGTATGCTCGATGCTACTTCTGAAGAAAGGGGCCTTAGAGTCAAACTCATCATAAATGACTGCCTTAAATAATCTACAGTGGCAGCCATAGACATGGTCAGATATTTCCCATATCTGTGATATATCTGGCAATGTTGTGCCTGCCTGCATTACCACTATGGGCCACCAGAGAAAATCCCTTTAAAATTTCGTGAAATTGCTAATTTAAGAAGGTCTACCACAAGATGACCAAGACATTGGGGTGTTTTGGGAGGGTATTTGATAGGAGAAAGGAGATATCACTACCTTTCTATAGACAACTGGCTAGGTCACACCTGGAGAACTGTGCCCAGTTCTGGAGCCCTCACTTGAAGAAAGACAGGGACTGGCTGGAGACCGTGCAGTGTAGAGTAACAAACATGATTCATGGCCTGCAGGACTGATCCTATAAGGATAAGCTAAGAGCTCTCAACATGTACTCACTGGTAGCTGAAAGGGAGAGTGGCGATATAATTGAGACCTTCAAGTTCCTGAAAGGAGTGAACATGATAAACTGTGAGAAACTATTCAACAGGAATAGTGAATCTAGAAAATGGGGACATGAGAGGAAGTTGGTGGGAGAGAAATTCAGGAGGGTCATTAGGAAGTTCTTCTAGAGTGGTTAAGCCATTAAACAGTCTACTGGCAGAGGTGGTGAATACCAAGTCCACTAATAGCTTCATACATGGTTGGGACAGAGTTAGAGGCTTATAGTCACTGGTGGGGGTGGTAGCAGCAAGGCAGAAATACGAGATTGGGTACAGTGGGCATAATCATATAGACACTAGAGGTAGGATTTTCAAAAGGATCCACCCAAGATGTGTCTACTGCTATTTTTAAAGAAGAAATGTGTCCAAACAGAGTAAAAAGATAGTAGTGCACACAAAAAGGTCAATAATATTCATATTTTATTTGCTGAACAAACATACTACAAAACCAATATGTATGTGTTATAGAATGAATAAATATAGTGTACCAACAAATAAATACAGAAACCCAATGTACAAAAATTGTGCAAATTAAGCAGACATTTCCAAGAGAGGACAAATGCCAGCAACACCCCTATGTATCGGAGTGCTATACTCCTTCATCACAGAGCCAATATGTTCGAACCTGCTAGATCACCAACTAGATGGCCTAACATCATCCAATGTTTGCATCCATAAACAGATGCAATTGCATCCAAACTGGACTTAACTCATAATTGTGTCTTTTTTCTGCCACAGACTGTGACTTTTTACTTTAAATGGATACAACTTCTAAAAATAGCAGCAGGGCTGCTTGGATGCAAGTGAATGGATGCAGTTACAGGTGCAGCATGCATCTGCATCTGCCTCCAATGATTTTGAAAATTCCCCCTAGGACTTAGGGTTGGATAGAATATTATGGGCAGACAAGATGGACCAGTGGTCTATATCTGCCATCAACTTCTCTGTTTCTATGTTTTTAAACATGGATGTTGTCTGTAGAAAAAGGTCCTGTAGCATATTGCGACTTCCCAGCTACATCTAGCTAATATTGATTTTGTGAGTGCAGTATTGACCCATGAATCTTGGATTCCTCTCTCCTCTTTTTACACTGTCCTTACCAGCCACAGGTGCCTATCATACACATGCTTGAATACCCTTAATGATTTCACACAATCTACTTCTTTTGGCAAACTATTCGACCCCTCCATCACTCTTTCCATAACAATGCATAACATAGCAGTGTCAGTGGCTCATCAGGTTGCACACTTGCCTCTGATGCTGGAAGATCAGAAGGCTATGGGTTCTATCCCCACACCAGGCATTTGGGTTAAATTCCAATACTGACACTGTAGTGCAGCATGAGGTGGGTGCTGCCTTTCACATGAGACATTAAACTGAGGTGCCATCTACCTGTTCTGGTGGTAGTTCAGGTGGATGTTAGATTCCATGGCACTTCTCAAAAGGAGTAAGGGTGTTTATTAGGGAAGAAAATTCAAACAATAATATACATCAACAAACCATAATACAAGCATAGTTTGAATATACAGTGAAATCAAAAGTTATAGAGAAATGGAAAATCTCAAAAGAAAACAAATTCTGTAACTATATGTAAAAATATTAACATAAGTGAAATGAAATCACTTACTTCAGCCATAAATGGGAAAGACATGTTAAATCATCACAGTCCTCTAACCCCTCCCCCTTTTTAAACCACAATAAGGCAGCCTTAATGCAAAAAAGGGATGAAAATTATACAAAGCAACCATTAAAAGAAAACAAAATCTCCAGATGCGGAATTACCAAGGATGTTTATCCAGTATCTCATGTAATTGGGACATCCAAAGTCATTACCCATGACATATTTCTCCATGCTGCCTGTAAATTTCCATAAGTCATTTGTTTTGACTAAAAAATAAATATTTTTCAATTCTGAAGTAATTTTGTTGTCAGCTCTATATGTGTAATTTGTTTTTGTTTCAGTGTAAAAAGACTTCTAGTATTCTCAATGTACCATTTATGACCAAGAGAACCAGATACAATGTACTTTTCTGCCACTTGCTAGCTGACTGTGCATACTGACCAAACATCAATGATTCACAGGTTACATCTATACATCAGGGCTCTTTCCATTCCTTGGCAAGCAAGGTCCAAAACCCTTGTATGTAAAAACATATAAAAAATAAGTGACTAATGGTTTCTAACTCCTTGTTGCATTGAGACCTACTACACATCCTTTCTTCTATTGGTTTACGCTTTTGGTTTGCTTTTATATTAATGTTGGTATGGCAACTAAGCCACTGTATCTTCCACAATTTTTTAGGGATTCTTTCTTAGGGCTGCAGTGGGCGTAGGCCTGCAGACCTATTGCATTGAGAAAATGACTATGTCATTCCTTGCAACTGTATAACTTGATGAGGTGTCAATTGGGCCTCTGATCCTGAGAAGCAGAAGCACTCCGCACTGCAGTTTTTTTTATTTTTATTTTCAGGGGTCTGCCATCACTGCTAATTCCTTTTGTGGAAAACTCATACAAAACCCACATCTGACCAACCCCTCAGAACTCCCCACCCCACTCCCCCACTCAAAGAAACACAATAGTGACACTAGGGGTGCTGATCCCTAGTGTCCTGATGATAATTCATTGAGTCCCCCCTCCCCCATCGACTGCCATACATGCGTGGTTACTTTTGTTTTTAACTTTTGCACTGGCACTACTTTTCTGTTTATCAATCAGCTAGGAAACATAAGGTTCTGTGCTTGTTGCTAGTGACTTGTCTACAATTTAAAGTACCCTTGCTGGCAGCTGTAAAGGGCAGACTTCTCTTAACCTCCTGTGTCACAAGAAAGGATTAGCTATAAAGAGAATTGCTTTCTCATAAAGTTCCTCATTGCAATTTTTTTTAATTCAATGTACTTTATTGAAATTTTATAACGTAAAAATAACAAACGATGCACAAACACATACAGTGAAGCCTTACTGCAATTTAAACACAGTCATTTATTGACAAAGTTGCCATCTAAAGATAAGTCACATAGCATAGGTACAGCCTGTTCTTCTCTCTGCTAAGTGCTAACTATTTTAATGAATTGGTTGCTGAATAATGACTTGCTGTTTTGCGCTCCAACCTCCTGAGTGTCTTTGCCATCCGGGCCAGGCAGGATGTCCCTCCTACGTGCTCTGCTTGCCTCTCTTCTCCAGACCAAAGACACTCCACTCTCCTCACTTCTTCACTTGGATGCACTAGGTAAGGAAAGGAGTACTTATTAGCATAGAATCATTCTGGGCAGCAGACTGGGGCTCATTATCCTTATATAAAATGTTTTACCTAACTGACAAATTCAAAAAGCATAAGGTAGGTAGCTGAACCAGCCCAGTGGTGTGGTGTGAGTGAATCGAGCGATGGTGCCAGGCTGGTATAAATAAATAATACATATAAGTGTGAGTTTCACTGCAAATGGCTAGTTTGCCCAAATGTAGAAGTTGGAATGGAATTGATGTATTTGGACTGGAAGAGCCATAGCAGTTAATGGTATGGGTGTCGCACCAAAGTCACACTCCCTGATGAAGATCCAGTATCAAAGCAGTGGGGTGACTGATGTAGAGCTGCTAGGTTTATTCACCTGTGTGTATTTGTTATTTTATAAAATAAAATGTATTTCACATTTTGCAGAGAACTGGCATTTAACTGGTCCCCCCAATAAAAACTTATAGTAGCATCATAAATTAATAAAAACACATCCAAAATGAATATAAATAGAGTGAAATAAGAACTGTGTTCCAAATACATTTAACACTGCAAACTCCAAGTGAAATTAAAATTTGCTTCTGTCTCGCCACCTCCTCTGCCATTCATTAAATACCCGAGTCCTGACCACATATCCTTTAAAAAGTTCTACTATGTTAAAGAGGATGGGGAAAATGAAGTCTGAATCTCAAAATGTTTCTTGTCTTTATTATTAATAAAACACCTTATATTACAAGTAACAAAAAAAAACTGTATTGACCAAAGATGGCAGCCAGTACATAGTTCATGTAGCTCTTTATCTGCCTTCCTATAGTTTACCTTATTCCTTAACATGTTAATTTGTGTTTGTTGTACTTTTGTTCAGTTTCTTTTTGTGTCAGGACACAGACCTTTCACTATTTGCAGATCAGATCAGGAGCAGAGCAATAAGGCCAAACTCCATAACAAAAAAAAAATGTATTCTATTCCTTTTAAAGTTTCCGAGCAGCTACCACAGCTTATGCAATTGACTGTCTTGTCTCTTTATAGTGTCACATTTAATTTGCAACAAAAGACCTCTCTTGAAAATTTCTACTACAACTTATTCGAAAATTAAAGAAGTGTTTCTTGTTAGTGTGAACATTTTTACCTGTACATTTTTTTATTTTATTTAAAGATCGTCCCTTTACATCTGTCCTGTAACATGCCATTTCCCCCAGATAACTTTGAGCTTTTTCAGTCTGAGAAATAATTGAAGGAGCACTGCCCCAGGTTTTTGTTAGAATTTTCTGTGGGGGTTGAACATCCATTCCAAAAGGCTGGGGCACAGCGCTTGTTGCATTCAAGTTCACTTCAGTCACACCAGAAGTGAGATGAAATAGCGGGTGTTCAAAAACAGCTGGAAATTTAAACTTGATCATAGCCATATTTAAAAAAGTGCTCTTTATTTTAAGTAAAAAAAAAATACTAAGCCTGATTAATATATTAGGGATGATCCTGCAAGTTATGAGATACGTTTCTAACCTAATGCTGCTTATATTTTTCATAAGAAACGATGGTCATGTAAATGGGGTTGCCAATAAAAGGCAACCTGAATTGTCTGATGGTATTCCTGAAGTAATGGAGGTGGATCTTGGGACATGGAGGGTGGGGGGGGAATAAGCAGAACAGAGGGAAGTGGCAGAGCTTGGTGAGGTCAGGAGTGACAGGCAGGTGGAAGAAGGGGAAGGCACAGGTGATGTCATGACTGAATGATGCGTACACCTGTTGGGTTACAGGATTGGCCCATGGGTGTGGCCTGGAGGGGTCCTTGCCAGGTGTCCTTTTGGGGTTTATAAGCCATTGGGTAGGAGCTTTCTGCCTATTTCTGCTGGGATTTTAAGGTTGTTATTTTGCTGATAATTTATGTGCTCCTGGTAATTATTTTTTGTTTAGGAGTCCTCAGTTTTGAGGGTCTAAAGATCGGCCCCTCCTGCTTAAGTTTTAATTATAATTGAGTGGGTTATTTTGTTGCTCTTAGTTATGGCTTGGTGAGTTTTGGACCCTGCTAGCCATGAGGTGGGACTCCACCGAGCCCCACTTCCCTCAACTTATACAGCTAAATAAAAAAAAAAGTAGCACTTTTGCCTGTATAAGAATTTTTGTCACAGAAGGCCTCCCCGTGTTTGACTAAGTTGTTCCTGCAGGCTGATTTCATGGTTTTTACTCAGTAGTTATGAGGATCTTGTGGCAGCTAGGACTTACAGTGCTGGTAGGAGTTATTTGAATCTGTTGTCATTTTGCACCTGCAAAGTCTTTTCAGGCTGTTTTCAAGGACAGGACCACCAGGCACAGGGCGCTCGAGGTTCGGGGTCAGAATGAAGTGATCACTGATACCTTGGTGGTTTTTTCAGTTGCTCAAGGCTAGAGCAGTTACCTCACATAGAAAGGCTGGTATTTAGGCCCAGAAGGGAAGAAAGCATGCTAGCAGTGCTTGGTTGAACTGAGGGGAAAGTCGCCTGGCCAGATGGGTTAGGGAGTTTTTCACCGTCAGTGGCATCGAGTTTGGGAAGTGAATCTTTTCTGCACTGGGTGGATGGCCCAAATCAAAATGTAGCCAGGTTGAAAATTTATTGGTTGCGAGGAGGTACAGCATGGTGGGCCAGCTTGTTGAGGCCCAAGGTGGCTGACTGCCGGGGTGCGTGGCAATTGCTTCTGACATCATCACCATGCGGTCGATGGATTGGTTAACCAGTTGACAAAGATAGCTCTTGGCAAGGTTGGTAGATGCAGATGTATGCCTTGAGGGGAGAATTAGATGGGGAGGCTTGAGTGACTGGAAAGTTTCTTAAAAAAAAAACAGTAGAGAAAATGTATACAAAAGGAAAAAGAAGGGGATGATTGGAAAAGGGACCCATACATGAGGTGAATAAGCCTACTATTGGTGGCTTTGCAGGTGTCAGGCCCAAGAGCTGATTACTAGGGGACATGGTGGTCCAGGACTAGAGGTGGGTAGGAGCATTACACAACGGGTCTGTGGGCGACAGGCCTGCGAGTTGACTACTAAGGGACACTGTGGTATAGGAATACATATGAGGAGGAGGAGAATTACACATTAGGCCAGGGAAGCCATTTGGGGGCTTGGGGCCTTGGGCAAGCCTTAACAGGTAATGACTCCACATAGGGGCCAGTGGAGTGCATCTTTGAGGGAAGTGTGTTGGGAGGAGCTAGCAGGGAAGTTCTGGGCAGGCTGCATTTTGTTCCCTGTAGACTCAGAGGGATACAACAAATGGCAGAGCCACTCAGCTAGTGACTGAGGTAAAGGACAGGGCCACTCTGAGTCTAAATTCCGGTGCAGGCAAGGGCAGATTGGACTTAGCACCTGGGCAGATTTCAGAGGGGGACAGGACTGTGAGGGCAAAGCCTACAGAGTGAGGTACTGCACTGGTGGGGCCATTCTGGTAGACCTCAAGAGGGAACCATTGTTCCATGCAGTGACAGCGTGACACCATAGCCATGCAGGGAGGGGATCGGGCAACCATGGACAGAGCAACAAATCTCTTGAAATGGGAGAGGCAGCTCGGAGGTCACAATTGGCAATTCCAGATGGCCTATCAGAATGGCCATAGGCATAAGTTATTGAGGGTTCAAAAGAGCTATGGCAAATGTGGAACATATGGATGTGTGATGCACCCTAGAGACCCAGGGCATGTGGGGGATGAGCAAGAGGGTTCTAGGATTGACAGGTTTATCGTATTCACCAGGCATAAGTTTTGGTGGTCACATGGATGTCGGAGCACTCTCTGAACCCCAAGAATGTGTGGGACAAGAGGGGAGCAAAGATGCCTGCATGTTTACTTCTGTGTTACAAGATTATAGCTGGCATAACTCTTATGAATGGGGGTGAGTGGAAAAATACCAAACTGACCATACTATGTTTCTCACTCCCTTATTTTCTTGTATAGTATTTCTTTCAGAAAATGACAGCCCACACTGGCCTCCAGTGCTTGGCTCTGTTTGGAAGTAGTAGCTCTCATGAATAAGATGACAGAGCTCATTGAGAGGGCTGAGAAGAAGGAAGAAGAGAAGGTGGTAGAGGGGGAAAAGGAAGCAGCCGGCTAAACCTCAGGGCAGGGAGGCAGGAGGTAAGCGCCACAGGGGGCCAGCCATAGACCCAGAACCACACCCCCTGTCTGAACCAACACGGGAACCAGCAGACTCAGACACAGGAGCAGGTAAGGGCACAAGTGCTCCATCAGGAGAGGGCAGCCTTAAGGATTATACGGCTGGGCTGTTGGATGAGATGGGGACACAGGTCTGGACACAGGGAAAAGAATCCTACATGAGTTTAAGAAGGCTAAAGGGGACGGGGGGGTTTAGGGGGCGGAGTAGGTGAGAGCAGGGGAAGGAAGCTTTCTGACACTCCTCTTTGTTTCTCATTGACGGACCATGCACTGGCCTCCATCAAGGACAAAATATGGAATGGGGAGTATGTTGACATGTTTGACCTACTGGACAAAAATACAGACAAAAAATATGAACAGAAACAAATGGTAGGAAAATCAGAGCTGGCAGTAGCTCTGGCACTAATGGGCCACAAGGAGGAGGAGGAGGAAGCTACTTACAAGGGTAAAATTTAAGACACATGGCAAGAGGATTTTCTGGTATATAGTGCCATTTTACTAGAAAAGTGACTGGAGTTGGCTATACCACTGCTGACCTACACGGCCATCATTAGGGATGTGTACAAGACCCAGAAAGGTTATAGATGGTTGTAGTATGATGAGGCTTTCCAGCAGTGAATGGCAGCGAAGGGAGACCTGAGGTGGGATTGCACACACTCAGAGTTATGGGTCAGAATTTTATCCAGCCAGTTGGGAGTAGTATCAGAGGGAACAAAGAAGACTGTGGTACAGGGGGGTCCAAGTCATGCTGGGCATACAACAGAGCCGCATGCACCTGGACAATTGTAAGTTTAAGCACATTTGCTCAAAATGTACAGGCAGCATCCAGTAGTGAAATACAGGGGGAACAATGAGTACTCTGGGGAGACAAGTGGTCAAGACCAGCCCTTTAAAGGGGCACAAGGGGGAACAGAAGTGGATTTGGAGGTAGGGGGTGGGGGATTAGGAACAGAGGCAGGTACAATTCCAGCTATGGGTGGAATTGAGACCCAGCAGGCAGAGGCCCTGAGATGGGGTTTCCAGTTGGCCAGGACTCCCATCAAGACTGAGATGGTGGACAGCTGGACAGTGGGATACCCAGATCAGAAGCAGGGGGTGATGCTGAGGGAAGGTTTTACAGTGGGCTTTGCATTAGCTTTTCAAGGAACTAGGAGAAGGGCGACAGCGAAGAACTTAGCTTAGGTCAGGGGGAGGGAAGACATAGTTTGCAAGAAAATACTTAAGGATAAAAATGCAAGTAGGGTGGAGGGGCCTTTCTCAAGTCCACCATGTGGTCAATTCTGCATCTCCCCATTGGGCATAGTCCCCAAGAAACAGCTGAGTGAATACCGCCTGATTCACCATTTGTCTTACCCAAAGGGTTCATCCGTGAATGATGGCATAACCATGGAAAACAGCATCATATCCTATGCATCATTGTATTCAGTGGTGCTGCTAATTAGGGCCCTGCAAGGACATCAAGTTCACCTTTGGGGCGCTGCCAGTATGTCCTGAGGACTGGGATTTGCTGGGGTTCCAGTTCGACGGGTGGGATTTATTTTGATAAGGCCATGCCAATGGGGTGCTCAGTACTCCACGGGTGTGCTCCACATTTGAGGCTTTTAATACTTTGGTACAGTGGGTGTTTGGGCACAGGTATGGGCACAGAAGGGTGGTACACTAACTTGATGAATTCTTGTTAATCGGGGAAACTAAGAGGGAGGTGCAGGGGATGTTGTGGGATTTCCAGCTTATGTGCAAGACAATCAGAATCCCTTTCGTGGGAAAAAAAGATGGAAGGGCATACAGGAATATGAAGACAACTTCAAACACCATTAGGGTTACAATAGCCCTCTTTACAAGGGGCACTTGTTTAAGTGTCAATACAAGTTACAATAAACAAACAATAAAAACTGCATATTTGACAGTACAATAAATTACTTAATACAGAACAACAGCTTTATATCATAGCGCTTAAACATCTTCAAGCAATGCAAGTCATCTATTACATTCGCAGAGAAAACATATTTCTTGTTTCATAGCAGAGTTAAATTCAGCTAGAGTCAAGTCCTGGGTTTTCAACGACAATGAAGGTTAATTCTAAGTAATAGTAGCCCTATACTGGAAAGTCAGTTACAAATCTATTTTTATATTTGGGAACTATCAAATCTCTAGCTCCAGTTTTATGAAGGTTAAACTAGTGTGAAGGAGGAATAAGTCTCTCTGCAAAACCTGCAGGGTGTCTGGTCTTAAAGATTTTGTACACCAAATTTGTCCAGATTTGTTTTCTTGTAGTCTCTAGAGAGTCCCAATTTAACTTAGTGCACATATGGCAGTGATGAGAATCAATTTTACATCTTAGTACAAACCTTACTAACCTATTATAACATATATCAAGCTTATGTAGCATCATTTTATTAGCACTGGAGTATACATGGCCAGGGTGTTGAAACTTTTGGGAATCAAAATAGACACACTGGGTGAATGTTTCAGGTTGCCGCAGGCAAAGTGCTGCATCTTAAGGGGCTTCTGGGACAGATGTGGGGAAAAAGGAGGGTGCCGCTGGTGTTAGTACAACAGTTACTGGGGCATCTGAATTTTGCCTGTAAGGCAATCAGTCCAGGTAGGGTTTTTATGCAGTGGCTGGGGCATGCCATGCGGAAGACTAGGAGGCCACATCACTGGGTGGACATTATCAAAGTGGTAAGGGAAGACCTGGTGGTATGGGACACCTTTCTAGCAGATTTCAATTGGGGTTACTTTTTGGCAGGAAGAATGGATGGACAGTGATGCCCTCCAATTATATATGGATGCATCAGGGGCTTTGGGCACGGGAGCATATTACAGGGGCAGATGGATCTCCAGGGCTTGGCCAGGCAGTTGGTGGGCCAGGGGCTTGCTAAATGATATCACCTTGTTGGAGATCTTCCCTATTTTGTAGCTCTATGGCTTGGGGTGGGGAATTGCAGAACAAAAGGGTTTTGTTTTGGTGTGACAACAAGGGCATGGTGGAAGTCATTAACAGACAGAAGGGATCCATGGACATGGTAACTCAGGTAATGAGACAGCTGGTGCTGCTGGGGCTATGTTTGTAGCTCACATTTAGAGCTAGGCATGTGGAAGGGATCCAGAATGAAATTTCTGACAGCCTTTCACATTTCTAGTTGGACAGGTTCAGGAGGCTGACACCTCAGGCGGATGTGGTGAGAAATTGGGTGGCAAGAGCCTGAATGTTGTACTGAAACTCATGGTTGACCAACACTCTGAAGGCCTATGAATGTGCATGAGAAGCCTTCCAAGGGTTTTGGTTACAGCAGGGCGTGATGGTAAGTCTGCCCATCACCGAGGAGCAGGTAATAAGGTTCATGGTGGACAGGTGGGAGAACAGCAGGGCGCATTCAACCATGGCAGTTCAATTAGCCAGTATAGGTTGGGTCTATAGTACCAGGGGATGGCCTGAGCCAAACACCAGTGAGAGGGTAAGACTTATGCTGTTAGGGTGGCAAAAAAGGGCAGGCCCTGCAGGCAGACTCCCATAAGACCATTATGCCAGACATTTTAACTGCAGTCCTAGGGGCTTTGGGCATCATTTGCAATTCAACTAATGAAGCCTGCTTTTTTACTGTGGTTTTTACCCTAATGTACAAAGGGACCTTCTGGATGGAGGAGGTGGTTCCCAAGAACAAAGGGGATATTGCGGAAGGACTACAACTGGGCGACATACAACTCACCAGGGAAGAGCTATGCATTTTGGTTGTGATCCTCAAAAACTGACCAGATGGGACGTGGGGCACAAGTACAGATCAAATGAATAGGGGGAACCAGGCATGTGCGGTACGAGCCATGGTGAACTATCCGGCCATCTGCCCCACAGGCGTGTACCCTTGGTTCTAACAAGGCAACAGTGGGTTGGTAACTTGTTACCAGGTGGGATGAGTCCTGAAAAGGTGTTGGCATTGAAAGGGCATGACCCGGCACGATTTGCCACCCATTCATTGAGGATCGGGGGAATCTCTACTTTGGCCCGGGAGTGGTGTCGGTGGAAAAATAAAAGAGCTTAGAAGATGGCAATCTGCCTGTTACAAATTTTACATCAGACCCTAAATTGACTGTCTTCATGTGTTTCCTTGTGTCAGCAGGTGCCAGCAGGAGAAGGATCATGTGGATTTTGGGGCATTCCTACATATACTGGACTGAGAGACATGTAGCATTTGGTCAAGGTGACAGGGAATACATCAAAGGACTCAGATGCCCTCAGGGCCCAGTTGCTTCCTTTAGTGGAAGAACTCAGACTTGTTTGGGGTGCAACAGATATTCATAGTTATCCACCTTGGGGGTAATGATCTGGGAAGGATGCCATGGGGAGTTTTGTTGCAAATGTTTAAGGCTGATTTGCAGATCATAAAAAACTTGTAGCCAGGGATTGAGGTAGTGTGGTCAGAAATTATATCCCGATGGGTATGGTGACATGCATTAAGCACTGGGGTGAACGAGAGGGCCCACAAGAGGCTAAACAGGAGGATTGCTGGGGTTATGAGGGAACTAGGAGGGAGCTACATCTCACATAAAGTGGTAACTTCTGATAAGCCAAATTTGTATAGGGAGGATGGGGGATTATATCTCAGATGTGAGTATGAGTTCTTTTTTTTTTTTAACCATTGTGGCAGCTGGGTGTGACTAGGCTGGGGAGTGGGTAAATGACCCCACAAGGGAGGAGCCCCACCATCCAATGCAAGCTGGAGGTGGGGACTAGTGGAAAGCGATTCAGGGGAAGGGCATAGAGGACTAAAGGGGGCAGCTGGGGGGTGGGGGGAGGTTACATGGGCCAGGGGCAGTTCACCTGGAAGTGATTAGAAGGGGGTGGTGGTTATAGAAGGGCTAGGGGTTGGATATCTGTAGGGATGTAAGTTTGTCATGGCAGTCATATACATCATTGATTCCATGACGTTTGATCTTTATTCAGGACTTTCATGACTTTCACTAGTGTCATCAGAATGTAGCAATGATGACAGTGCCACAACATTTACTACTGTTTACTAATGATTTCATGAACAAACAGTGAGTCATTAAAACCTCATCCATGACAAACTTATATCCCTAGGTATGTGGCATACTGACCTAGCCTAAGTAAAGCAACGGGAATATTGGTTAATGGTGGGGGGTTGGGGGTCAGAAGATGCATCAGGACCCTGAGAAGGATGGAATGGAAAAATGAAGAGCTGGAGTGGCTGTGGAATTTCAATGCAAGAGTGAATTGTGAAAGTTTATGGACAATAATTCAAACAAACTGTTATGTTTGATGAAATATGATTAAGTTACTGCAATATTTTTTAAGTGATGTGAATAAATCAAATTGCCTTCATGCACCCAAAAACCTGTCTGGACATTGAATCATTTCAGAAGGGATGGTCAGAACACAATGAGATGGGAACTGAGAAACCCAACTGTTTCTGTATCAAGGAGCCTGGCTTGCAGTTATCATCGCATTGCTGAATCCAGTCAGCGGATATATTCTAACCAGTTTTTTGAGTTGTGAGGGACTTGCATTAAGTGTACGGAAAATTACCAAGTAATAATGAATATAATGCAGTTTCTCTCCTTTACATATTCTTTTTAAATTAGTAAGATTTCCAACAAATGTTTGTTTATATATATAAATATATAGGATACATGATGGGTAGGAGTGAGATGTGGGAAACATTCTCCCTCCTGCAGAGTGAGAATGCACGGCTCACTCTGCAGGAGAGAGAATATTTCCCATGTCTCACAACATGCATATCATGTATGCTATTTATACAAATGGGGTGAGAGCATATGAAGTGTCATGTTTTGCTGTGTCTTTTTCCTGTATCTATGTGCTTTTTTTTTGTTTGAATTTTAATCATTGGTAACTAATTTTTGGTAAGCAGGTGAGTTTTTTTAGGAGTACTGGGCAGTTAAGTGATTTGTTCAAATTTACACAGTATGCAAGTGGAGGTTGTAAGAATCAAACCCAGGTCTAGTCTGCTGGCTGTACTAAGCTTGTTCAGAGCTCATTACTCCAAGCTCTAGGGTCTAGGCTATACTGAAAGCACTGTTTGTCTGTGGTCTAAGAGTGTGGGAGTGTTTCTGAATGGGCTGGGATTGTTAGAAGCACTATGAAACACAGGTGATTGTGTTTGACTGTGCTAATAGTGTTAGTTGCAGGTTGCAGTGAGAAAGAGAAACTGCTTTGTAAATGAGTGTCATTTGAATTCAGGTTGCTTTTATGCTGAGATTAGCACAGAAATGGACTAGGAGTGTTGGAAACTTTGGGACACAGGTAAGTGTTTTGCAATGCTAACTGAATGATTTGCAGGCTTCAGTGAGACAGAAACTGATTTCTGAAGCACTTTCATTTAGAATGCTAGCTTGAGTGAGTGAGTGATTACATAAGCAGAGTGTGGAAAACTGATGTCATCAGCATTTATCTCACTGCAGTGACCATTTATCTCACCGCAGTGACAATATCTCAATTTATTGCACTGAAATAGCTCTCAACTCCATTGTGTTTATATATATATATATATATATATATATATATATATATATAAAATATATATATAGTGTATGGTGGAGCGTTATTCAGCATGAAACTCCATGCCTGCAATACTGTTTTTGTGCTTCACTCACTCCGTCATACTGGCTGTTATGCTGCACTCAGTACGTCAGTAGTGCAGCACAACAAAATGGAATGCTTTCTCGTGCCTCAAAGCCCTCAAGTAGCGCTTGCCATTGCTTGCCTTGATACCTCATGGTTTTGAGTTGGTATACAACAGAGACAGCAGCAGTGGTCAACAGCATTACGCCCCCCCCCAAAAAAAAGCAGCAGTAAACTAACTAAATCAGCAAAGCAACAAATAAAAAATGTCATCTGCTTCCACCAATCAGCCTTGATTTGACTGTAGTGAGATCCGTGAAGGGGAAAGTCACACAGCAGGATAGTGGCAGATAAGGAAACTCTTTACTTCTTTCATTCTGGACATTTTTTTTTTCATCTGAATCATAACCATGACTGCCCATACACTATAAAAGATTGTGTATGAGCAGTCATACACATACCAGGTTCTTCTTGAATCTTGCCATTTCTCCTGTTAACAGGAGACCTCTCGAGCTTCGCTCTCAAGGTCTACTATTACCAGGGGAAAGGGCTCGATTCCAGAATAACCCAGTTGTGTATGACTGCTCATACACAATCCTCTATATCCAATGTGTGAGAAAGTTATACAGCCAATTCTGTGTCTAAATTCTGTATATAAGTGTGTACCAAACCAATACACAATGGTGTCAGATAAGGATGCCGCTTTGTACTATTTATAGCAGACTTCAAAGCAACCAATATAAAAAATGCAAATCCCTGTAACAGTCTGTTGGTATTTACAATTACAGTTGATTACAATTACCATTGATTTCTTGTTGCACCTCGGTGCTTTTTAAACTTGGTTTAAGTCTTTAATTACTTTCTTTTTTTCTACTATAATGCCAACTGAAACTAGAGGTAAGAAATTATTTAACAGCACCGACAGGATGGAGAATTCTAGTCCTAAAAAAAACCAAAACAAGATAGTGAACTCTCTAAAACAGCAGGCAAAGAGGGTTTCAAGCAAAATACAAAACTCTCCTACCCCTACAAAAAAACAAGATGGGGAAAGGGATACTAAAAAATAAGAAAAAAACATGTGTACTCCATATGAAGGATGAATCAAAACAAACATTTGTAAATCAGGAAAAAAAATACTACCCACTGAAGAAATCCATATTATGTGTTAGTGATTACAGGACCCATAGAAAAAGCAAAAAAAGTAAAATATTGCAACCCAATCTCAAATTTATAAAATCTACATTACATAATCTATATTAATTGCACATCACATTCCAACGATCGTTATTTAATACAGGACCTGTATGACAAATACAATTATATAAATATTTGTTAATAGTAACCAAAAACATATAATACACATGGTATAAATGACTATCCTGTCTTACCAAATAATCTTATTTACTATATCCCAATACTGCATGATCGCTATTGATGCAGGGTCTAAAGCCAAATGACTGTGTATTGTTAGCCCACTATGTTAAGTTCTAACTAGGTACCCATATACATTCACTAACGCTACAGAATAATATGTATATGTTTTGTAATTCATTTTCCTATTCATTTATTTGTTTAAAAGGCTGTCTTTTGTTGGGGAGAGGGAAAAATAAACAAAGTTGTAGTGCACTTTATCTTTCATTGCTCTCACCCAACCCATAAAAACAAAGAGGGCAGACTGCATATTCAAAATCAATGAGCAGTTATGTGCCCTGAACATATTATTAACTCATAAGCACCTGGGTATATTATATTTCATTGTTGTATTTCAATATTGTTAATGCATTTCCTATAGGTGTATTATGAATTGGAAAAAAACAATGAAAAGTACATATAAAATACAATAGCTCTTAAAATAAACTAGCCTACCTGTAATCATGACTTCCTCAGCCTAATTTAATATACACTCAGTATGCTCCATCTGTATATGTGAAGGGTGTGCAATCATACAAAGGCATATCATGCAAACTAAACAAAAATGCTACACTGAGGATTAAGGTGTATTTGTAAAACTTTCTCCATGTGTAACACCAGCTCCTTAAGATAGACAGACTGCAGCAGTCATCTTGCTGAACAGACTTCTGTTGCCAACTTTTTGTTTCTGATTGTTTGTTTTATCCTCACGCTGGTAGCAGCATGGACAGGGTGATCATTGGGGATACAGAGCACCAGGCACCAGGAGTCAGTGGCAACTCATTTTACAGTGGTGGGCTTCTCTTCATATTCTACCCTCTGGGGTCAGCATTTAGTAAGGCAAGGCAAGGCAAGGCAAAATTTATTTAAAAGACGCCCAATCCCGGAGGCTCTGGGCGCCATACAAGCATTTAAACAAATATATTTAACATAAAAAGAATATAAATTCACATATAAATACAAATCAATACAAAATGTTTTTTAAAACCTAACAATAAATCCATCTCTAAACGTTAAATGACTTAGAGTAGAAGAAAGTCTTTAGCTGGGCCTTAAAAACATCCACCGATGAAGCCTCTCTGACCATAGTCAGTAAGGAATTCCACAGAACTGGGGCTGTGGCACTGCAAGCTCTATCGCCGGCTGTTTTCAGCCTAGTTCTGGGAATGGTCAGTAGGCATTCAATGGATGAACGAAGAGAGCGCGAGGAGAGGGCAGGTGACAGAAGGTCTAACAGGTAGCCAGGGCCCTGTCCATGTATGGCCTTATAGGTGAGAAGACCCACCTTAAACAGGACTCTCCACCTGACCGGCAGCCAGTGCAATTCACGCAGAACTGGTGTAATGTGACAAAGCTTTTGCTGCCCTGTCAACAGTCGGGCAGCTGCGTTTTGCACCAGCTGTAATCTTCGTAGAGATCCTCCCGTGACCCCGAGATAGAGCGCATTACAGTAATCAAGCCTAGATGTGACTAAGGCATGTATCAAAGTAGGGAGGTCCAGAGACGGAACAAGGGGTTTAATTCTGGCAATGTTTCTGAGATGGTAAAAACAGGTACGAACCACAGAGGATATTTGATCCTCCATGGTTAAATCTCTGTCCAGAATCACGCCAAGATCACGCACCCGACAAGAGGCCTTCAATGGCCTTTTAGTACCACCCTGACAGCTGCATGCACACATCACATACAGCATCAGCAGTTGCCTCTCCCTCCATAATGTGTGCAGTTAAAGTCTGTCTCAATCAAAGTTAATAACAGAGTGCAAGAAACAGGAAACATCCATACTTCAAGAGGAAAGCAGACTTGAGTCTAAAAACTCTGACAGTTCTTAAATCATTGTAAATATTTGGTGCATGAGAAAACAAGCAGAAGGCTTCCTGGGAAGGGTCTTTCACTACAGTTCTCTACACCTTATTTTGTCCTGTTATATTTCAGAGACTGTCATTTTTGTAACCAGTTCCACCTGTGGATTCATATGCAAACAATATAAAAGTTTTTTAGAGTAAGGGAGAAATATAACAATCCTAATTTCTGTCCATGGCCACATTTACATTTGATAGAACTGGTTACATCACTGAGTCCAATATATTGCATTATACATGGATATTTTCTATACACACCGTCTATGAATGTATAGATTGGATAAGTTTATTCTTTCCAATGTTAAATTTAATTATTATTAATTATAGGAGCATTCATAAGCCTCAAAGCCTGCTAGCTCCTAACACTTCCTAGTATGATTCCTAGTATAAATACTACAACAGAATATAAATATGCTGTTAAAATATCTGCCTGTCTTGTACAATAAAGACAAACACCACAATTCTGTACTGTACCTCCCGCCCTCTCCCCTCTGACATCAGTTTGAGATTAAACATGAGATGCCTTGGCTAAATCTGTTTTATGTTTATTGTTTTTATTTGCTAATTTTAAGGGTACACTTCAGTGCAGATCCCACATAGATTGAGATGGATATCTTCCTACATGCATTTTTGATAAATAACTATACCAAATGCAATCTAATTGCACTTCTAAATCATCCTTATCATGGCCAAATCATACATTTTTAGTCTAGGAGCTCAGTGATCAATTTCTTTATTTGTACCTGTGTCTAATAATTTTTAAAAAGTTATACTTATCTTTGTTCTTATTCCGTATTTTGTTTGATTAACTGATCCCTTATATTCATTTAAAAATAATAAAAATATTAAAAACATCCCCCTTTTGCTTATTGGTCATGTTCTGGTAACCCTTTAGCAAGTGGAGTGGAGTATTGGAAAAGTTATGCGTGTTATTCTTTTTTAATTTTCATATGAGAACAGGATGTCCATGATTGTTTGGGAACCTCCGCTAGTATATATAAGCTGCTATACACCGCATGAATTTTTTTCATCTAGAAGCCATTACCTTATGTCACCACATTATGTCTACTGTTGTGAACAGACATCAGCTTAGTGCCTCATTCAAAACTAAATCTGTACCTCTCATAAATTCAGGCTTACCAGTTCTGGTTGATTGCTTTCTGTTGTAGCACTCTGTTTTGATGTATTCAGTCCATTCTCAGCATCCTCTTGTGATTCAAACAAAATAACACAACTCAACAAACCTCACATGAACTAAGATGAAAAATCCTAACAAGCGTTTTTCTATAAAGATATCCCATTTTTTATTATAATTGTTGTTCTAGTCATACAGGTCTGACTGCAGTTTCTTTATAACTCTGAAATAATTTATGTTCATTCAAGAGCCCTCTCATGTTCAGGACCTCCCATAAAATTAGATGATTGTATTCGTGCAGGCATTTTTTGTATGGAAGCGGCTACTATTGTTTGTATCATCAGATCACACAAAGGGATCCTCTTATGGTGCAGAAATAAAGTATTTCAGTGTGGAACCCCCATAGACTGAGATGATAATGTACCTACAGTATGGCTGCAAGTGGGCATTTGAGATTAAACATGAAATGCACCAGCTAAATCTGTTTTATGTTTATTTTTTTTATTTTCTAATTTTAAGGGTACATGCTGCATCAAATACCTTCAAATTACATTTACCAGATACATTGCAGTATGGATCCCACATAGATTGAGATGGTTATCTGCCTCAGGTTAGAGCTGGAGAGGGACTACTAGTACACAGGGCAACATCCCTTGATTACCTTTTGCTGTTCTGACGGCAGCCGGCCAGGGGTGTAAGTGGAAGCATTTTGCTGACCACTTTTGGGTGTGGGTGCACATGGGGTGAGTTCAGGTCAGAGTACTTATGTACCCAGTCAGCATGGGGAGGAATCACTGGGAACAGAGGAGCTGTAGGTGGGTAAGAACTGGAACCAGGAGGGAGTCAGGTCAGGCTGGGGGGCTTTACAGCTTATGGCAATTATGTCAGAGGGTGGTTGAGGGATAAGGGTACCAACCCTGTATTTTTTTACTTCAGTTACATAACTGCTAAAGTAACTCTTTGATATGTGCCTTATAACTGATGGCCCAGTAATACTCAACACCACAGAACAAAAGAGCTTGCTTTGTCACACATAAGTGTGAAATGCCTGCCGGTACAGTAAGGACTCCAAAAGATTTTTCTGCCAGCCACCTACTGTGAAATGAATAGATCCCCCTTTACACCTTTATCCTGCTATTCATGGTTTTCATGGCATTGTGTTTTGAGGGGAACTGTATCAGATTTCAGCCCCCCCACACAACATCGGCACCTCCAAGAATAGCAGGTGTCTATAAAAAACAATGTAGAGAATGTCCTTGATGTCAGCAAACCAGCATAGAGCTAGGTTCCAGAGACCCACTTTCTGCTTGCAACCCAACCTAACATTTTGGACCATGCTCTGCTTGCTGTGTGGGCCTGCCAGAGGAACCACCAGTGTCTTGGAGTTCTGACTACTTTTGTTCATTATGTTTGCTTGCACACATGTGCAAGAAACATAGTGCCATCATCTGAGTTTTCGGAGGTGTGACAGCCCTCTTCCAATTCAGGCAGTGTGTTTGCAGGCACGGCCGCAGTTCTCCAATGCCTGCTCGAGCTGTCTATGACCAGTCCAAAATGCAGTGGCGTACAGTTGAAAGGGGGAGCTATGTTTCAGTGAGCAGTGATAAGATATCCCCTGCTCATGCGCCCTCCCCCTACACACACACACACATGCATGCATACTGCGTGCTCGCCCCCCCACACACTGTGTAGCTGAAGGGGGGTGCCCAATCCCCCATCGGCTGTGCTGCGCCCCCCCCAAAAACAGAGTTCTATATGCCACGCTGGGTGCCCACCCAGCGTGGCTACATATCAGTATAGCTGACAGGGGTGCCCAATCCCCCGTCGGCTCCACTGGCCACCCCCAGAGTACAGGGTGCCACGCTGGGAGCCCACCCCAGCTTGGCAACACATGCTATCACCGATGGGGGTGCCCAATCCCTGTCGGCTCCATGCTCCCCCCACCAGCTGTCCTTGTGCCACGCAGGGAGCCCATCCCAGCGTGGCAAACGTCCCGCGTCATCGTCATTTAAAAAAAAACACACCTGAAACTCAAAAACGGTCTCTCGGTGTCTCTGTCCTCACCCACACCCACCCACTGTGCACCCTGCCTCCCCACATGCCCCCACCCCATACTTACCTCCGGACTCCGGCGCGACGATCTTCGGTGGTCCGGGAACACGTCTGCACTCTTCAAAGCCGACCGCGAACTGAGGAAATGCCAGTAAGCTGTATAATGGGATAGATAGGGGTTTTTCAACTTTGTTGCATATCTCAAGCATTTTTTGGAATTTTTGCACCAAATTTTCAAAATGGGGTTTTGGGACCCCTTCTCATGAATGATCTCACTGTCATGGCGTTAATCGATCCCGAAGGGTGATTTCGCAATCACTGTGCGAAATCACCTTCCGTGACTAAGTAACGAAATGACACTGACACTGTTCATAACGTGGGCTCTCAAAAAGCCTATGTTGAAAATTTGGTGGAAAAATTCCTAAAAATTACTGTTTTACGAGTGCGCATTGCGCAGTTCCTACACGCGCTCATAAGTTTGCAAATTTTCAATATTTTCACTCCAGATTTTCAACATTGCCATTTTGCCACACCTCCTTATGAGCAGTACAGCTGTCATTTTTCACATCTTGCCCAAAATGTGTTTCCACCCAGGTAGCACACAATCGAGCAGTCTGTATGCGAAATCAATGTATGGGACACATTAAGAAAATCACAGTGACACTGTTAATGAGCAGAGGTCTTACAATGGTTGTGTTGAAAATTTGGTGAAAAAATTCCTAAAAATGACTGTTTTATGAGCGAGCGTTGTGCAGTTCCTACACACGCTCGTAAGTTTGCGAATTTTCTATATTTTCACTGCAGATTTTCAACATTGCCATTTTATTACACTTCCTTATGAGCAGTGCAGCTGTCATTTTTCACATCTTGCCCAAAACGTGTTTCCGCCCATGTAGCACACAATGGCGCAGTCGGTGCGCGATATCAATGTATGGGACACATCAAGAAAATCACAGTTACACTGTTCATGAGCAGAGGTCTTAAAATGGCTATGTTGAAAATTTGGTGAATAAATTCCTAAAAATGACTGTTTTATGAGCGAGCATTGTGCAGTTCTTACGCACGCTCGTAAGTTTGCAAATTTTCTATATTTTCACTCCAGATTTTCCACATTGCCATTTTATTACACTTCCTTATGAACAGTACAGCTGCCATTTTTCACATGTCACCCAAAATATGTTTCCGCACATATAGCGCACAATGGTGCAGTCGGTGTGTGAAAGCAATGTTTGGGACAGATTAAGAAAATCACAGTTACACTTTTCATGAGCAGAGGTCTTAAAATGGCTGTGTTGAAAATTTGGTGACAAAAGTCCATAAAATGACTGTTACGAGTGAGCATTACGCAGTTTCCATGACACCATCGTAAGTTCTGACTTTGTAATATTTTCAGTCAGATATTCACCAGTGGCATTTTCCACACTTCCTTATGAACAGTACAGCTGTCATTTTTCACAACATGGCGAAATGTGTTTCACACTTTCAGCGCAGAGATCGTGGTCACTGTGGGAAATCATTGTTCGGGACAGATAAAGAAAATCACAGTGACACTGTTCATGTTCGGAGGTCCCAAAATGCTTGTGTTGACAATCTGCTGTAAAAAATCCCCAAACTAATTACATTACAGGTGTGCGTTGCACAGTTTCTATGCACGCTCGTGACTTCACCAGTTTTTTTAATATTTTTACTGCAGATTTGCAACATTGCCATTTTTTACACCTCCCCATGAACAGTATAGCTGTCATTTTTCACATCCTGTTCGGAATGTGTTTTTGCACCTGTGGTACTAAATGCCTTAGTCGCTGTGCATAAGCAGCTTTCAGCTAACAAACTGATATTGCCACTGTTCATGAGGTGGGGGTCACAAAAAACATGTTGAAAATTTGGCGTGAAAATACCAACGAATGCCTGAGGTGTTAGGGTTTCCAACCATAACACCCCACCCTGTAGAGAATGACAGGCATCAGGGGTGTGACTTGGGATTCTTGCCTGTAATGCTCATACCATTCCACACCCTGCAGCCAGTGAGAGGCATCGAGGTATGCCTTGGACTCTCTGCCCCAAAGTTCACCCCATTCTCCTATACCGCACCCATCTCACTGTATTTCCTGATGGAATGGGGTGCACATAAGGGCCAAAGACCCCAAGGCACACCGTGACACTTGTCAGTGTCTGCAGGGTAGGGTGTGGTGAAATGGCATGGCCATTATGCCTGACAACCCAAAGGCACACCCCAATGCCTGTCACTCTCTGCAGGGTGGTGGTGGGGTTGGCTTCAGTTCAATACTTCACTGCCATTTCTGTTATGCAGCTCTGTAACTTCTGCACTACCAATGCCAATGCCAGCAAGCAAACATTCGGCATTGACAAATGCTTGTTTTTCAGTTACTTCACAAAAGTGCAATTTCCTGCCTGCCAGACAATTTGTCCACCACTGCTCTAATCACCCAGTTTTATTGAGGCTAATACTAGAGATGCTTGAAGTGCCATCCTGAAAATGTACTTTCCCTTTTCCTTCAGGGGAGGGCATCCATAGAGTCCCCCCCTGCAACATTAACTCCAGCACCTAACAGCCATTTAAAAACATGATAAATACTGTTATATATATATTTAAATAGTTTGAAGACATTCTCAGGTAAAAAAGGTAATATATTCTCAATGAAACTGCTTACTGCCTGCATTGACATAGTCTGCAATTGCTGCCAGAGAAAAAAATGCTTTAGATATAATTAGGGGCCATCACTATAGGCTTTCCTAATGTGGAAATAGTTACTTGCTGCCATGTTCATAGCATGATCTCAGAAGCTGTCTCCCTGGTTTAACTTAGACATTACATAATAATTGGATTCTGTGTCATTAACATTTTGTTTCATAACATAAGAGTAAGTTTTCTGCTTATTTTATTTATTTATTTAAATTTTGGTGACTGGGTAGGCCCACTGAGACCGTAATGGTCCCTTTTTCAGGGGCGACCCGGCGTTATTACAATCAACAGTACAATAAGAAGTAGGAACAATTCAAGGGAAAGTGTGCATATACAGACATTAAAATCAGAACATATAGTACAATCACAGGCAGGTTAGGTAACGTTTAGAATAACATGGGGTAAACACTAGTTTCACAAGAGTGGCAGTTACATAAGGTTCTTTTATCAGGTCAAGTTTTATGGGTTACAATTTCAAGTGTTTCAGAAGTGATAAGATTCAACTGAAATAGGATACCAACCTGTTAGGCGGCAGGTTTTTAGTATCAGAGGTGGAGTGTTTGTTGTTTGTTTGTTTGTTTGTTTTAAGTCAGGGATGGGATACTGTGTCAAAAAAAAATCAGGTTGATTTTGAGTGAGTGCCCAGGGAATAAGATCACCGTGGATCAGAATAGTTAGAAAGTAAGAGGGAGACAGCAGCTGAGTGATAAATGAAAAGCTACATTGAAGTTTTTTTATTTTTCTGGTGCATTCAGCAGTACAAGCAGAGAGCTGGGGGGAGACAGAGAGAGAGAGACAGAGACAGAGACAGAGACAGAATGAGAGAGCAGGAGATGCACAATGAGTAGGTGTCACCACCTCTATCCAATATCATTTATTTCATTTTAATTAACATTTGAACCAGTGGTACTTTTACAAAGGTTCCACATCAGATACGAATACAGAAGTTGTACATACAAAATTTGGATTTACATTACAATGCAGGAAAGTAGACAACTGACAAGATGACAAAGGGTGCACAAGCAATCGGTTGCAATCTATACAGAATAGCATGCTATTTGGCAAGTTACAGTACAGATTCAGACCATAGGACAATCGCATGAGTGGCAGGATAAGGAGATGAGAGAGTGGGGGAGGGTGCAGTCAGCTAATTATGACTTTGTCAGTCAGGGCTCTGAAAGAAAGGATAAGCAAAGAGAGGAAAGTAAAAGAGAGGATAAGGGAATCAAAGAAGAGGGAGAACAGAAAAAAAGTGATGGGGGTGAAGCAGGCAGCAGGTGTCCTTGTCAAGTCAGATTGGTGGGAGTAAGCTGGGGGGAGGATGGGTAGAGAAGGAAGGTGAGGGGTAGGCAGGAGGAAATGGGGTAGTATTCAAGTGACACTTTGGATCAGGAAAAACATTACGATGCCACAGTTATCTTGCATCATAACTGACTGAAAAAAGTGATCAAGAAACTTAATTTTCCACTTGCAAGAAGTCTATAGAAGTCAATGGTACACTAGGGTGTCACGAAAGCAGAGTGATTGAGCAAATAGTAACAAGATAAAAGGCAAAACTATATTTATTTTTGAAACAAACGTGAACGTAAATGAAATATAATGTGATCCTTATAAAACTATCTCAACCAGCTGACAGTCAAATACCTGACATGCTGTTCTGAATGTTTTTTTCCTAAAAAGATGACTGTCAATACATCCTATAATGGTTTATGCTGTTTAAATAAAGATTAAGTTTTTTGTGTAAGAAAGTGTGTATTAAATATAGAATAAAGTATGGGTCAGGGTGTGTAACAAGAAGTTTACACACCGGGGTTAGATGCTACATAAATCCGAGCAAAGCTCGAGGGTTTTACTAAAGCATCTAACCCCGAGGGTGTGTGTAAACTTTGAGTTTATATACCCAGACCCATTTTTTATTTTATATAATTGCTGTGTTTGCCTTTTTCGCCACAGCAATTATATAAAATGAAGGTTCCTGTGCGTCCCTAGCATGGTTAGATTTCAGCGTGCTTGGCCGGTGACTCACCCTTCGGTTTTCTTTTTTTAAAAAAATAAAAAATTAAAAAATTCAGTCTGTAGTATGACTACATTACATTTCCCTTGCAGATATTCTTTTTAAATGGGACTTACCACCGTGTCTGAGTGGCGGATCAGTCTTCCGGGGGAAAACATGCTGTCAGCAAATGGAAGGGACAAGCTGCAGCAGGGCATGCGCAGAGTGGGGGAAACCGTGCACGTGTTTGCCGTTATAAACGCTCCTTTATAACAGCAAATTACGCCATGGTTTTCCTATGGAAAAAAGGCAGAGCCAGTTATTATTAAATAATAATGCACCAGTAGGAGTTTATGACCTTAAATCTACATATGAAACAGCATGCAGTCACATAAAATTTTCACTATTTTAAAAGTAAATCTTGCTGTCTGTCTGTCTTGAGATTTGTAATGTACAAAATGTTTTTTGTGCTCATTTATTTTTCATTGTATCTTCAGTGCTTTGTGACATGAAAATTGAAGGAACACACACACATATACACACACACACACACACATATACACACAATCAAACACATATACACACTGGCCCGGATATTCAAACTGCGCCAGGCTGTGGCACAAGCCTGGGCGCAGCTCAACTTTGTTGCGCAGGGGTGTGGCCTGGGCGATATTCAATGGAGCTGCGCTATGGTGCAGCAGCTTTGAATGCTCGCACCTAACTTTCCCACCCACTGTCCACATACAGCAACTGCTCAACATGAAGTGGCAGAGTGGAGCATGGAGATCGCCTAGCGCAAGTGCCATTCGTCATGAACAGCACCTGAGATATTCAAAAGGGGACATGCAAATGGTGCCATAATTTATGCAAGGCACACAGGGGGCTATTTGCATCTCATTATGGCCCCATTTGCATGCCATCAGCATGCAGGTGCGCCAATCCCCGACAACTTGCACCTGGCACCCTGCCAGGCAGCAGCCGTCGGGGACTGATGCCCCCTGCAGCCTGATCGCAGGCATTCGTGTAAAAAAAAAAAGATCCTATATCCCTGGTGGTCCAGTGGATCACACTCAGCCCAATTGCGAGCATCAGTAATAGCACCCCCCAAGTCCAATATCCCTGGTGGTCCAGTGGACTGATCACTGCCCGATTGTGAGCATCAGTAATAGCACCCCCCCAAGTCCAATATCCCTGGTGGTCCAGTGGACTGATCACTGCCGATGTGGCCATCTGTAAGTCTTCAAATACCCCTACTACCCTGGTGGTCTGGTGTACCCCCACCCCACCGCCCTCCCCCCGTCCAGAAGGCAGGTGGCAGCACCCACCTGCCTGCAGCCCTGCCATCCACCAACTGACAGCTCGGTGGGGCTGCATGCCCAGTGGTTCACAGGGCGCAGCCCTACAGAGCTGTCAGTCGGTGAGCGGCAGGCAGGTGGGTGCTGCTGCCCGCCTGCTGATGGGGGAGGCGGGTGGGGTGGGGAGCACTAGACTACCAGGGTAGTAGGGGTATTTGATGATATATTGACAGAGGGGATTTTGCTACATGGATGCCCATGATGGGGCATGGGGGGGTGCCACCAGGTGCAGCAGGAACTCGGGTGGTCACCCACAGGTGACAGCTGCTGTGTTGTGCCCTGCAATGCGGCAGCTCACCTGTGGGTGGCCATCACTTGTTCCTTTTTTTTTGGCTTAACTTTGTGCAGGCACAGGTAGGGGTTGTGCATGCATGACTCTGCACATCCCAGGCTGAATGTCGGGCTGTGCGGGTTATGCATAGACGCATACTCCCGCCTGCATACTTTACGCCCGTACTGATATGTCTGGTGCATCGGGATTTGATTGGCTCACTTTTCCTTTTGAATATCGCTCCGGGGCACATCAGTGTGTTGTGCATGGTGCAACACTGTTGCGCCATGCGCAACCTTTTTGAATATCTGGGCCACTGTCTTCTTGAGCAACATTTACTGTAACTCGTTTGCCTCCTAATTTACCAGTGTACAAGAATAAGTGCGAGACATATGTAATAAAAGGTTTAACACATGACATCTGCTGTATGTTAAACCCTTATTTTCGACAAGCGGTATGCTTCTCAGGTACTTTCATATTAAAAGAAAGCACCAATTTTAGTAGAAGGACTGGCAAAATCAATTTTTCTGTCTGACACCTTCATATATGCTTCCATTAGTAGGGGTTCACACTTAGAATCAAAGCCTATGAAATTAATATTACTTGAGGTTAATAATGTGAAATACAATAATCTAGTTACACTGCAACTAATCTGCTGCTATTTACTAAGCACCTTTCAAAGAACTGTTCCTGCTTCAAACTGTGCCACTTTGAATAGGAGGGGGTCCATCAGCGGACCACACAGAGAGCCAGGGAACAAGGGGCGTGGTGCTTAGCCGCTTCAAAAGCCTCACGTGAACTCCATGGCATGAGCAACGTGAGTGGCACAAGCGCCACCCAGTCACAAGAACTTGATAGACAAACAATACAGGCAGAAGTGGAGAACAGTGTGAGGTTGGAAACATTTTAAGAAGCATTGATAAGAGGTTCATTTTTTATATGTTCTGGGGATACTGATGGTGAGATATCTAGGGTAGATAGACTGTTCTGCTGTTTGGTCTTGTTTACACCAGGATTGGGAAAATATAATTATTACTTTCTGCAGTTATGCTCAGAGGGTGGAAAATGTATTTTAGTTTAACAATGTTGTGTTTTCTTCTTCTTCTTTTCAGGAACTACCAGGCTCTTGGGCAGCGGGAAAGGAACAGAGATCTGTGTTGGGTATTACATGAGCATACACTTACAAGGCACTGTACAATCACTATTTGTGACTCTGGTAGCCAAGAAAATGTTTTTATTAAGGCCAGTTTGTTAACTAACAGTCTTTGTAGTGAATTTTCTAAATGTGGTTTCCTGGTTGCGAACATGAAACCAGCTGTACAGTGGAAACATGAAACAGTTAACTGAATGTTAAATAAAGCCTGAGGAGGCCATATAATAAAATATAAATTAATGAGAATAATGAAATGCATGCTATTGATATGCTTGATGGTTTTTGGTTATGTCAATCCTAACCTGGGACCATTAAAGTACAATCAGATATCCCACAATAACGTAGTGTATGAACAAATTAATGGCAAAGCAATTGGTTTGGATTCTAAGCAGACTGCTGCTTTTACCTTAGGGAAGAATGGTCAGGGCCTTATAATAATACACCTCAATTCTAGAAGTATGTTAACAAAAATGGACTTAATTAGTATCTGGATTTAATTAGTATCTGGATTGTAGATCATAGTCCAGATATTGTTATAATTACAGAAACCTGGTTAAATAATTAAATGGAAGATTCCCTGTTGAATATCATGGGGTACAATTTTTGACAGAGGGATAGAAATAAAAGGGTGACAGAGTTTTAATTTATGGCAAATCCAACCTAATTATTACCCAAATAAACACTGACAGGGACTTAGAGGGTATGGAATTATTAGCTTTAGAGTTTAGATTATCACATGAAAAAAAAGTGAAGTTTTAGGGTTTTATTGCCTAACAAAGAACAGTCCTCATGCTTTTAATTGTTTACAGGACTTACTTTCTGCATTTAATAATTCAACCTTAAAACCAACATGCTACCACTACCTCCCCAACCTCCTAGACAAAGCCACTTCTTCTGGCTGCCCACTCTCCCCCTGTCTCCCCTCACCCTCACCTTGGCTCCTCCTTGGACTCTCACACTAGGTGTCACACCTGTTTATCTCCTTCGCTACATATAAACACTGCCCTTTACCCTAGTTGAATGCTCTTGATGCTGTACTATCACCATTGGTACTATGAATGACATTGTATCCTTACTGTATACTAGCTACCTACTATTCGAGTATTGTATGTAAACTGTTTGTTATTGCTGTCATTGTCACTGTTTGACGTGGAACCTTTGTAAAAGAGCTCTGAGCTCAAAGGTATGATCCGAATCCCTAAATAAATAAATAAAACCCATGAGAGTCTCAAGTTAGGACATTTTAACATAGATTGGCAAAACGTGAATGAAACTTACTCATTGGTTGATCTTCAAATAAATCAGCGATTTACTCAATTGATTTATGAACCCACAAGAATAAATACGGTAACCCCTGAAACATCTACAACTTTGGATTTAATTTTCACAAATTATATTAACTATATTCTAGCCAGTGGTGTCTTATTGGATTCTGTATCTGACCACTAGTTTATTTTTGTACCAGAGGTAGATATCTGAAGCCAGAGAGTAACAGATATATCAAATGGTGCAGTTTTAAGAACTTTAATTATGTTAGCTTTATGTTAGAAGTGAGCAACATAAATTGGGATTGCATTCTTTTGATCCAAACAATAGATGAGTTTTGGGAATATTTTTGTACTGAATTCATGTCTGTATGTGACAGGCATGCTCCCATTAAATCTAAGATTTTAAAATAAAATAATGCTGTCTGGTACACTAATGAACAAAGAGAACAAAAAGCAATTAGAAACAAATGTGGGGGCCAGGCTAAAAAAAAATGGTAAAAAACTGGACTGGGACAATTACAAAGAATTGCATAATCTTTATGTAATGGTGGTAAGGAATGTTAAGCAGAAGCACTATTCGCACCTATTGGATTCTAACTGTATTAAACAACCAAAGGATTTCTGGCAGACAATTAACACTTTATTGAAAGGTCAGGGTAATGATATCTCCAATGTATTCAATGTTGATGAACAACTGACCCCAATCTCACAATTGGTGGTGGATAAATGTAATGATTATTTTAGTAAAATTGGTTCCATGAGTAACCAGGTTAGTGAACCAGTGCAGCAGGTGACAGTGGGTAGTTTAGTAAAATGATTTGTCTTTTCTGAGATGACAGATGAGTCAGTAATAAAAGAATTACTGAACTTAAATACCTCTAAAGCTATTGGCCTAGATGCCATGCTATCTAAACTGCTGAAATATGCTACACCAGTAATTGTTCACCCCCTGGCATGCATATTTAATCTATCTTTGAGGTTGGGAGACCATCCAATGGTGTGGAAGCAATCAAAGGTTGTGCCCATCTTCAAAGTGGTCAAGAAGACAGAAATGGGCAATTACTGTCTGATCTCACCCCTGCCCCAAACATCTTAAATATTTGAAAGGTTAGCGGTGGCACAAACAGTGGAGCAATTAGACTCCCTAAGCCTTCTTAACAGCATGCAGTCAGGATTTAGAAAGTGTCATAGCACTATTTTGGACTTGGTAAAGGTAGTGGGAGACATGCAGGTAGCCCTGGACAGGAGGACACCAGTTGGTTCCATATTTGTGGATTTAGCCAAGGCTTTTGTTTCACTGGACCACAGTGTGCTCCTGTCCAGGATGGTATCACTTGGATTGGGGTGGAGGGTCTGGACTAAGATGGTTGACTTCATATCTGAAGGACAGACCACAGATGGTTTCCATGGGTAACTGGGCCTCAGGTTTTGTTCCTGTTGGATCAGGGGTCCCCCAGGGTTCCATCCTGGGTCCTCTTCTGTTTAATATATATGTGAATGGATTAAGTCTTTCCGATACATCAGTATCATAGCATCTATATGCTGATGATACTATTATCTATACTTCAGATTTTACATTAAATATGATAGAAGATAAGCTCCAGAAAGCTTTCAATGAATTACAAAATTTTTCTTAAAAATAGTAGATTGGTATTGAATGCAAAGAAGACACAATCTACATTATTTCATAGAACGTCAGTAGAACTGGGGGATTTGGACCTGGGTATAGTTACCCTGGGTGGATCCCTGATTTAGCAGGTGCAGTCTTATAAATACCCAGGCCTGTGGTTAGACAATACATTGCCTTGGGGCATTCATATTGATGATTTGATAACAAATGTGGGAAAAAAAACTGGGAGCCCTTTATAGAGTAAGGTCCTGTATGAGCCTGGATATTAGAAGAAGGTTGGTGAACTCTGTGATCATACCCATGTTTGATTATGGGAACATTCTTTATGCATGTGGTAAGAAAAGTGATCTAGAAAGACTAGAAATTTGCCATGGCAGACTTGCCAGATTTATTCTAGAAGTGCCCCATCTCACCCATAAGTGTTATTTATATAATCAGCTGGGCTGGTTATAATTTAACTGAGACCAGACAGGAGCACCTATTGGCATTTATGAGTAAGGGGTTATCAGGTAGTCTTCCTAGCTATATTACCTCCAAATTGATATTCAGGACAAAACCCGACTCATTAAGATCTGTTAACACCTTAGACCTAGAAATCCCAAGATGTAAACAGGGGATTGGTGGTCAGTCAATGTTTTTATAGAGGCCCCACTAGGATGAAATAAAATATCCCCAAACTTGAGGGCAATAGAGAAGAGTAAAGCCTGGAAGGGGATCAAGTTCCAGTTTAGAAACACATTCAGTACTACAAGACAATGTTGCTTAACCTTTTATAATTCTATATTAGTATATTATGATTTGTTATAATGGACTAACTTAAGTATCCTTAGTTTTGTGTATGGATAAATCAAGGAAAGTCTATACTGAGCAATGCTCTGTGTTCCTTCTATGTTCTATTTTATTTTGTGTAATAGTGTACTGTGTTTTTACTTTGTAGACTTGGAACAATGTTGTTATAAATACAGTTCTAAAATCCTGTGGATCTCATTGTAAATGAGTTGTAACTCAATTGAGTTAATCCTAATTCATATGAGTTTTATATGAATAAAACATTTTGCTACTACAACTACTAATAATAATTTTGTGGTATCCATATTTTCCTTGGTGAGGTCATTGCACTCAATAAGGAAAAAGCAAGAAAACCAGTTAAATCAAATCACTTATATAAACTGAGTGTCCTTGTTTCATCACGTACTGTTTCAGCAAACCGTATATTTCACTTTGTTACATCACTGGCATTTGTACACTTACACACAATAAACATCTGGACTATTTGTAGACGCCCATGGTGTTAATGCCTGAGAAATTGATTGTGACTATGTGATAAAGTAAGCACGACTGAATAGCGCTGTGTCTTTCTATAATGCAAAGGTATATTCATACCCACATGTTAGCCCCCTAGATGAAAGCAAGGTGAAGAAGGTTGCTACAGTTTCACTCTGAGGTTCAGGAGATCACAGCCTGCTTTTCACTTTTATATTTGTGCAAGGTGAGAGCGATTCTGGACATCAACAGATAAATCATTTTTGCTCTTCCTCAGTTAGCCAAGTTTCTGAACTCATCAAACTTGAACAACGGAAATTTATGCAGGATTTTGAACAGTCATCTAATGATGCCCCCCCCCCCCGGAGGTCACTGTGAACTGACAGCCTATCAGCCTAGGTGACTCTTGTTCACTCTTCCACTGCAGTCTGTTACATAAACTGAGTGCCCTCATATTTGCAACAACAACAAAACGTGCTTGCTTTAATTTACCACGTAGTCCACTAACTGCACAGATAGCAATTATGCCAGACTTCTCAGTTCTCAGTATATGGCTGCTCTCTCACTCGGTCAGCCCAATGGATAAAAAGTACAACAAACCTTTTTGTTGTTGTTGTTTTTGTTTTATCCTTTGGACAGACTGACTGACTAAGCTGCCATATACTGAGAAGCATAACAGATTCACTAGCCATGTGATTCTAGTGGTCTCTGTGGTAGACTAAAGTAAGTTTGACATTTTAATGGTCATAAATGCAGATTGGTGTAATTAAGATGTTGTCCTGTCATGCCAAGCACTCTACACTCGATGTGAACATACAAGTCCAGAGTGTGGTTTATGAGATGCATTGTCAAAAACCTGTCATGTAGATGCACAAAATCCAAATTAGTTCTGTTTAAAAAATATTCATATTTATTGTAATTGATCATCTAGAGTGTCTTTTTTTGCTAGTTTCTTGCAGATCTGAGATGCATGTGTAGCCAGGGCTCGAGTACAGATATCAAAACTGACACCAGCCAAGGAAGGCAGCAAAAAAGAACCAAATACCCATGCAGCAGTGTCAGACATGTCCAATGTAAGACATAAAATGCACACTGCATACCTGCATAAATCTTGAGACCTTTTTACTTTATAGGATGTAAACAATGATCATTCAGTTAGTGGTGGGCAAAGTGGGCTCAATCCGCTCTGCGAAGTGATTTGCGGAGCAAAGGCGGATTCGCGCAGTGCTCCGCAATGTGAAGCAGAGTACTTCGTGTTAGAATGAGGAAAGTGAAGTGCATTGAAAACAGCTACTTCGCGTTACTTCACCTCCGCTGGTCACTTCTCTTTCAATTGTTAAGGTGAAGTACATTGGTGGCAGTTCACTTCACCTCACTTCACCTTGTTTTTGAGCTCCAAAGGAGGATTTTGCAGTGATTCATGGGAGTTCAGGTCACATGGGCTCTATATTGATCTGCACAGCCTCAGTTCGAGGTAGTATGAGTAGGAAGGAGTAGGAGACAGTGTGCTCTGATAGCTGTCTGTAGGAATCTTTTAAAAGCTCTTCAAAAAGCATTTTTGATTTTTTTGGGGGATCCAACTGTAGTTCATCAATTGTAGGAAACCCTCCTGTGCTCACATCATCGAGCGTTTTTGTTTGTGTGTGTATTTTGAATGTAAATTTACAACATTGAGTGTGTGTGGTGAAAGACAGTGAAGTGTGCTGTGTGGGGGAGGGGCGTATTTGTGTGTAGGTAGATTTAAGTTGGAGAACCAGTGATTTCTTTGCATTTTGGCAATATTTTTGTTATATAACTGACCGCTACTGTACACAAGGTAAAATTGTCAGTGACAGTACAAAATTTCTTGCCGCTTGTTGTGTGAATGTGGTGCAGCATTTCATAAGGTAAGGTTGTTTAAATTACAAATTTACATTGCGTGGTACTGAGTACACTAAACTTTTGCATTTGCACCGCATTCCTCGTTCAGCATTGTACACAAAGTGTTCTGTGTTGAGTGTGCAGTGTTGCGTGCATCAAATATAATACACCTTTTAAAATTTGTGACACAGATCAGTGTAAGTGCAACTAAGTGCAGCAGTGTGAACCTGCTAGCCACTGCAGCTGCCTGATTTTGTACTGCAATCGTGTTCTCTGTTCTTAGTGTTGCTGCTTGTAGTGCTGTAAAAATCAGCACTGTCTGTATTCAGTGCCCCCGTTGAAAATATATTTTTACCAGACTGGATTGTTTTTGTGACTCCATCAGCACCACTGGTTACTGAAGTTGTTTTAATTCCGTGACAGTGTCACAACACAGTAGTCCCCTTATCTGTTGCTGAAGCCACAGTTGTTTATTTTGCTTCACATCCAGCTAGCGATAGTAGTGAGTAGCAACCCTCCAGTCAGAAAGTGAAAGTATCAAAATCTGAATTTGGTAATAATATTGTGGTTGATCCCCCAAAATGCCTGCAAAGAGATTTTTCTGGCCATGGCAATGTTGGCAGTAAGAGGATCTGTGGGCGTGGTAGTAGTACGCGGACGGAGAAGTGCATTGCTGATGTGAGGAAAGGTATTTCTCCTGCAATGTTTTTTACAGCACAGTCAGTAGCTTCACTGATAGTTGGAGGAGATGATGTTTTCCCAGCCGGTGGTGATAGTGTTACTGGTGTTAGTGGTGGTGGTGGTAGTATTAGCATTGTTGCGTCAAGTTCTAATTCCAACCACTGTACCGCATCCAAACATATTGAGTGTGAAGCAGTACAAGTGAGTGACAGCGTAGATGATGTCATACTTCTCAGTAACATCACATTAACTGAACCTGATTCTGATGATCATGTCAACGATAGCATACAATGTGATATTCCATTCACCGTGGCACTCAACATCACGCATTTTCCATGCAGTGATTCACAGTGTGGTGAAAAAATATCAGGTGATGGTGGTGTAGATTCTGATGATGAATGTGATGATGCTGATGAGGATGATGATGTTGCTGTTGTTGCAACATGCAGTCCACATGTTAGCATCCAAGCAGAAGATGTGGATGTGTGTGACAGTGACGTTGAAGAATACGATGATGATTTAATTGACCCCAGTTGGGAACGGAGAAAAGAAATTAAAAGTGGCTGTGTCTGAAATTTCTAAATCTGTTTGCAGAATCCCGAAAAACTTGTGTTGTACCGGTTTTAGTGGATGATGATGATGATGATAACCCAGTACTCAATATGATAGGTAGTCGTGGTGGTCAGTTGCAGTCCAGGTGTGCAGTGCCAGAAACATCACGTGCCCCCCCACTTCAGTGCTTAAAATAACAGACTTAAATAAGCCACATCATCATGGAGATGTTAAAAGCAGAGCATCACAGTCCCTTGTTTGGGATTTTTTTGTTCAAGTTGCAAATGATGATTCAGTTGCAATCTGCCAGGTTTGCCATGTGCGTGTGAGTCGAGGTAGAAAGGGGAGCCATCTTGGGACAGGAGGACAGCATACTCATCTTAAGAATAGGCACTTGGCTCTGTGGACCCAGCACAAGCTGGCAGCTAATACCAGACTTGGGCATTCACCGCATCACCAGCGGCAACCATAGCCAGCATGTTATCCCCTTCCATGACTGTTAAGCCCAGTAGGAAATTAACGTGTGCAGTAGTGCGGCAATAAGAGCAGAGGATTACTACAGGCCAGGCATGATGATGATGGTGGAGGACCATAATGACTTTGAAATGTTGTCCAGTGCTGGTGAGAGTAGCAGTTTGGTGGTGGTGGTGGTGAATGCAGTATGTCTAGTGCAAGTGGTACATCAACCCCGGTTGGCAAATCTGGAAAAATAACATAATTTCTGGGTTTGTCATCATCACCTGTGCAACTGTCTTCATCAAATGTCCACACTCCACCCCCTGCCAATGCCATTCATCACAGAGCACAACCATTTGTGACCAACACACACCCTGTAAAACATTTAAGTCAGCCCACGTTACAGAGTGTTTTTGCGCATAAGCTGAAGTACCCCCCCAATCATACACAGTCACGTGAACTTAATGCTGCTGTAGCGGAAATGCTGGTAATCGATCTTTTGCCCTTCTCCTTTGTGGAGAATTCTGGGTTCCAGCAGTTTGCAGCTCATGCCTGTCCAGAATGGAAAGTCCCATCCAGGACATACTTTTCTACCCATGCTGTTCCTGAGTTGTTCCGCACTGTCTCAGACTCAGTAAGACATGCCCTTCAACATTCCTCTTCTCCATTCGTCCATTTAAGTATGGATATGTGGACAAGGGAAAAACAGCAGGGAGTTCATATCTGTGTATAACTGCACACTGGGCACAGGTGCCAGGGGTTGTTTGTGATGCTGGTAGTGTGAATAATCAGTGCAGGAAGGTGGATTGTCATGGTAGAAATGTTCCTGGAATTCGCCAGCATGCAACAATTGCTATGCGCAGTACGACCTGTTCATACACTGGTGAGAACATGTTGGACATGATACTGACTGAAATTGAAAGATGGCTAAATCCTCTGTCTTTGATAGCTGGGTTCATAGCAAGTGACAATGGGTCAAATGTGGTGAAATGCATCACGAATGGTGTTTTTTTTCATATTCCATGCATGGCCCACTGTTTAAATCTTGTGGTTCAGGAGTTTCTGCAGCACCCTGACATAAAGGAAATGCTGACCATTGCACGATGTATCTGCTCTCAATTTTCAAGATCTGGAAAGGCCTGTGACTAACTGCGGCAGTTGCAGATACAAAACAGCCTGCCTCAGCACCGCTTGAAGCTGGAAGTTGTCACCCGATGGAACTCCACGTTATACATTGCAGAGAGGTTGTATGAACAATACAAAGCCATCACAGAATATCTTGTTATGCACACTAGCTGTGACAGTTCTGGGGCCTCCATGTCTATGACGACTGAACAGTGGCGCCTCATGGACTCTGTAATAACAATTTTGCTGCCTTTTGAACATGCCACACAGGCAGTGAGTGGCAAGTCTGCCTCCATTAGCCAATCAATTTCACTGCTGCAGGTGCTGAGGCAGACATTGGTGAATGTACAGCATAGTCTTGATGTTGCCGCAGATGGTGGTAGCAGTATGTTGCTGCAACACATGCTGACAGTATTCGACCAGAATCATCACATTGTGAGCATTCAGTGTAGTGACAACTTTGCCATGGCAACAATGCTGGACCCACGACACAAACATGGAATTGCATCAGTATTGGAGGGAGGGCCTGAACAGGTAAAAAATATCAGTGGTCAACTGGTTCGCTTGGTTCATGGGGCACAGAAGTCATGTGCCAAGGTTTGCAAACCTCAGCAGCATAATCCAGCTGAAGGTGTAGCTGGAGGACCAGCAAGCATACTATGCAAGGGTAAGCGGACTGTAGTTCCTGGTGCTCTGTCATCCAAAGTGGTTGGCATCAACCCACTTTGGGAGGCTTTGTCCCAAGTGGGTATTTGTGACATCAGTGATTCCGGGGAACAGGCTGATGCATCAACAATCGGACTTAGTACGGCACAGAGAATGGTTGAGTCATATTTGTCTGAAAACAGGCATCTGACAATAAGTGAAGCTCCTTTTTTGTACTGGAGTGGAAAGGTCAGTGAAGACCAGAGCTGACTGCAGTGGCACTGAAGTACCTCACATGCCCACCCTCCAGTTGAGTGTTGAGAGGGTATTCAGCTCAGCAGGTGCAATAGTCAGGGATCGTCAGACAAACCTGTCTCTTGCAAATGTTAGTTTGCTAACATTCATTAAAATGAATGAGAGGCACATACCAGCACAGACTGCAACCTCGGTATTCATACCCCGGCCTAGTCATGGTGGTCTTGCTGATGTGGAAATGGAGCATCCTGGTGGCAGTGGCAGTGGCAGTGGCTGCCTGAAACAGCCCACCACTGATGTAGATGGTGACACAATGGAGAAAGAATTTCCCAGTGGTCAGACTTCAGACATCGATGACTGTGAGGGCAGTTTTCTTTATGAGGAAGATGATGTGGTTAATGTTGCCAGGTTTTAACTGCAGTATTTAAAAGGTGGTGTGCCTCCCCACCCCAGACCACCACCACTGAGACTGATGTTATCCAAGTCTGCTGCCACCATGAGTCTGCCTGCCCACCCCAGGCCAACACCACCAGGACTGATATTATCCAAGTCTGCTGCCACCACGAGTCTGTCTGCCCCCCCATGGACCACCACCACCACCGGGACTGATGTTATCCAAGTCTGCTGCCACCATGAGTCTGTCTGCCCACCCAGGACCACCACCACCAGGACTGATGTTATCCAAGTCTGCTGCCACCATGAGTCTGTCTGCCCACCCCGGACCACCACCACCAGAACTGATCCAAAAAAGTTTGTCAACATGATCAGGCACACCCCTCCCCGACCCAAGCTTGGGCACACATGCAACATGCACAAGTCATTTCATTCCATGACCATGACCATCATTAAGAACTGGACTCCAGAAGAATGCTGATGAAATCTGTGAAGAAATAAAAAAATAATAAACCATTACAGACAATACTGAAAATATGACCCCCCCCCAAAAAAAAGAAATACTTACCTTCATGTGCTTGAGAATTATCCAGTTCCATTTAAGTGCAAAAAATTCTCATTGAGCACTGGACGGTGCACAGCAACAGTTTGGAGACAGAGTCACCTGTGTGTGATGCAGAACAATAGCATGAATACATGTGCATGTCAAGTTCAACCCCCCTCATCATCACCTACAAAATACACAACCATATATCTATATATATATATATATATATATCTACTCACCAAGGCTACTATTACTGTACATCCAAAGGGCACCTTTCAATCCAGTTGAGATGATCAATTTTCACTTCTCTGCACACAAGGAGGATGCATTCTGGGCCTGCAGAAAAAATCTGGGGACTCTGTGCCACTGCTGTGCACATGACTGAGTGCGTCATAAATTCTGGGGGACTTTGTATGTGCTGAAACAGTCTCATTTCACTGTGTTACCACTTGTCAATTTTCTGGACGCATGGAGGATACACTCTGGGCCGGCAGAAAAAATCTGGGGACTCTGTGCCACTGTTGTGCACATGACTGAGTGCGCCATACATTCTGGGGGACTTTGTATGTGCTGAAACAGTCTCATTTCACTGTGTTACCACTTGTCAATTTTCTGGACACAAGACAGATGCCTTTTGCGGATGCAGAAAAATGAGGCACCAAAACAGCGCACATACACAAAACACAGACACTTAACAGAAGGTAGGAGCCCCAGAATACACAGTGTAATGCATACTGAAGACAACAAAAAAGGGGCATAATTACATACAAGGGTCAGGGATGGTGAAGGAATACATTTTATGGCACAGCAAGGAAGGTGGGGGTGGAACATGGCGTAAGGAAACAAAACTAATGTGGGATCCTATGGTGATCCAGCAGCAGTTCTAGCATGGACATAATTTGAAGCTGATGTCCCTCTATGTCATCCAGCTGCTGCTCCACAGCACTCATCCTCTCGCTGTTCTCCTCAACAGCACTCCAGAGAACGGCCAAGTCAGACAGTGTTACACGCACTTCTCTGGCGTCCACTCCTTTCGACAGGCTGACTTGCTGGTGGTGGTGGTGGTGGGGGTGGGGGTGCTGGTGGAACAACAGGTGCTGCTGTGGCCCTCCTCTTCTTAGGGATGCCATACCCCCTATGCACAGTGGCACCCTCTGCCACGGAATGGCCAGCAGATGCAGATATGGTCCGTTCTGTTGGAGCCTTCCACTCCAACGTGTGGTGATTAAGCATATGGGTGCGCTGGCCCCCAGTCCCCAGGTGACTTCCCCGGGGCCACGGCACACCTCCACCACACATAGGCGGCACTTAACCACACTGCTGTTCCCCCCCGACACAGTTAAAAAAACTGCCAAACAACGGAGGTGCAGGGAGGACCAGGCACAGGCAGGGGAGGGCCAGATGAACTGGCAGTAGGCTGCTCACACTGCTCAACAGTTCTGATGGTGGGATCCACACCTGGGCCTGAGGGAACAGGCACATCTTGCTCCAAAGGACCTTGTGCTGGACTTGGTGGTGGTGGTGGTTGAACTGCCTCAGAGTCAGCAGGTGGTGCTGGTCCAGCTTCTGGGGGTTGGACACTCAGAAGTTTAGAGTGGTCCAACACAAATGATCGCCCATGCCCCCCATGCATGCGCACGGTATGACGACACGTACTACCAAGCTCTCCCAGAGCTGCCCCCACCCCAGACATTCCCTCACCCTGCTCCATCTCACGACACAAGCACAACACACACACAGTCACACATACACACAGACAAACACCTACGTAGGTAAGATAAATAAAATTTACAGAAAGAACAAATTAAGTAAAAAACAATACAGAAAAGACAAAAAATGTAGCTTTTAAAAAAGCTGTTGGTTTAAGTATTAAATTTTAACTTTCTCTGCAATCAAAAAAACACTCCTCTCTCTCAGTCTGCAGAGGAGAAAGTGAAACTGTCTGTGTGACTCACTTCCTTCCTGCCTGGCTAGAGACCATGTGACTTACAGTACTGTAAGCCATGTGATGTGGGGGGGCTGCCAAATCTGAAACACCAAGTGGATCACTTAGAATCATAATGAGGAATGCAAAGTCTATTAAAAACAATGACTTCACCTTACTTCGCGTTCTCATTATGCCAAAGCGAAGTGGTAATGACAAGGCTAAGTGAGCACTTTGCATTGCCCACTCCACGTAGCGGAGTGGCAATGCGAAGTGCCCGCTTCACGTGCACTTCTCCAGCAAATTTTAAACTCGCTGCATCTCTGCATTCAGATTCCCATAAGTACAACTGGTGTGGTACAAGCATTTGCTACCCATGTGTAGATGCTGCTGTTATTCCTGGGGGATTTCATATTATTTATTTTATGCAATGTTACTTTTCAATCCCCTTCCCCGATATGACATATTGCCTTTTTACCAGACGGTTTGCAGCACCACAGTACATTGTGAGCCCCTAAAGGGCTTCTTTATTTTCACACTTCATGCTTGATTTGTTAGAAGGGTTACATAATTCCTTCCTCTAGCTGTAAAAAAGTCAGCCTGGAGTGACAATCTGGTGTTATGCTTCTTGCAGGTGTGTCAGCCTGGTAGCATTACAGGAAACATTTCTCTCAATGGTATTCCAGATCCCCAGGTGTCACCCAAGCAGAGTGATTGATGGCAATAGTAACAAGATTAAAGGCAAAAGTATATTTATTTTTGAAACAAGTAAAAGCCAATGTGAATGTAAATGAAATATAATGTGATCTTTATAAAAATATCTCAACCAGCTAACAGTAAAATACCTGACGTACTGTTCTGAATGATTTTTTTCCACAAAAAAGACTGTCAATACATCTTATAGTGGTGTATCCTGTGAAAATAATGATAACATTTTTTGTGTAAAAAAAACCAGTGCATTAATAAATAATAATGCACCAATAGGAGTTTATGACCTTAACTCTATACATTAAGCAGCATGCAGTCAAAAAATTGAACTATTTTAAAAGTACATCTTACTGTCTGTCTGTCTTGAGATTTTCATTGTATCTTCAGTGCACTGTGACATGAAAATAGAAGGAACGCGCACATACATGCACGTACGCACACACACACACACACACACACATACACACACACACTCTGTCTTCTTGAGCAACATTCACTGTAATGTGTTTTATTTTAACTGCTGCTCAGTGGATATCCCCCCCCCCCCATCTCTCAGTTAAAGTGAAAGGGTGCCCCAAGGTAAGTAGCACTGGAGGGAAACATGAACGGCTGTTTCCCTCCAGGCTAAATTCATGACTGAACGTAGATAGTTTTTTTTGGAGAAAGCAAATCGTGTTAGTCATAAGGTCTCATTCAACTAAAAGGGTGCTGACCGAGATGAAGCTGTTGGCTCCCAGTGCTGAGTTAGACTTCCAAAAGTGCTCTGCTGACCTTACATTGAATCAATTTAAGCACAGGCAGGCACTCCATATTGGAACTAGTAACAATGTGCTTTCTTTACTTTACTTATATCCCAGCTAATAGCAATGAATGGGATAATGAAGTGAAAGCTCAGCTTGTTATAGTAGGCTGAGTGGCTGCTCTGTTGCATAATAAAATTAAAAAAAATATCTTTGTTTCCTCCCCGTTTGGGGTATAAACGCCCTAAAGAATAGTTTTATTAAACAAATCAGCAAACTTTTTTAAGACATTCAGAGGGAATGCTGGTGATATGAAAGTCATTTTTTGCCAGAATGACACTCATTAATCACATATATTAATAATTTCATGAAAACGTCTTTCTTTAAAGACGAGAGAAAGCATCATTTAAAGATTATAGTCAATTCTGTTGGTTAATTACTCAAAAGGATTTCCATTCTTTTGTGTATTCTAGTGGGATCATAAAACAGCTGTCAAAATAAAATAAAATAAAATGTCTTTGCAAAGCATTCTATTGAAATTAACAAAGCCATGGCAATTTAAACAAAGGCAGACCTTTTTTTGCTAAAGGAGTAGCCCTCCCCTTTTCTAGAGATAGCATTGACTTGCAACTCCTTTATTATCCATAAGTTGAATAACAAAGGCCCTCTGCTGACACTTTTAGTGAGAATTGTGGTAATCTCATGCAATGTATTTGCAGTCCAGGTAGCTTTGGTCAGGACAGAGAGAATTACAAGGGAAAGCTATTGATTGCACAAAATAAGTCTTGTGGGATTCATCAGGTTCTGTCATTAAACATTACACAGCTGCTCCCATAGTCATTACAGCTTGTTAACATCTACTGTAGAAAATGGCAAGGTGAACTCGTGAGGGCATTGATCTTTTGCTTAATACTTGCTCCTTGGCAGTTTTACAAAACAATGTTCTCTTCCATTACCACATGGTGTCAAGTCTCTTCTTTGCCTATTTTTTTTTTTATTTTGTTACACAAAGTATAGCCTAACAGCTTGCTCTATTACATGGTGCCAGCACTGTGAGGAAATACCTCCTCTTTATTCACTTTTACCTTAAGCGTCATTGTCTTCACTTTAACTCAAGTTTTGTACTGAAATCAGAGAGTAAAGGCCATTGGGGCATAAGGCCTTCACTTTGGCATTGTGACAAATTTTTGCCTCCCCTACTCTGTCTCAGTGCACATCTTTCTCGAGAAGTTCTGAGGCACACACACACACACACACACACACACACACACACACATACACACACACCTTCCAACAGTTACTTAACATCAACATGAATGCAAAACTAATTTTACCCCGGAGTTCTTAAAGGCAGCCCTATTGGCTCTGGCCAGATTTTGTTCTTTAAGGAGATGTAATAATGTTGCTTGAAATTGTACAGGACATAGTGGAAACACCTGTTCTTCCTGAAAATATTGTGACTGAAGCCATAAATAAATTTCTTTTCTAGGTTTTGTTAATACCATCTGACTTGTGATTTTCAAGGTTTTTAGTTTAAAAAAATCATTCTGATATATTCAAGAGTGTTCATGGATCTTCTTAAAAGCCCTATCTGTCCCTGTTCCTATTGGTGAAACCACTGCCAGCAAGAAAAAAAAGAGGGTAGTCCATTCCTGTCCATTGTGTGCTAACAGTGGTTTTAGGTTTGTGTGAAAGAAAATGCTATAGAAAAATGTTTTGGGGTTAACCATTCCTAGACCACCTTGTGAGATTGGTAAGTATGTAATATTTCTTTTAATGGGATTTAACTGACTCCCCCATCCTGCCTGAAAGAATATGCTAAGTAATGTGGTTTCTAAGTTCTTTGGTGGGGGAAATATATGGCTAATATATAAAAAGAGGGGCAATAAATGTTTTAATTAAATGTATACTTTTATGTTTACTGGGCTGCCATTTGTTTCATTGAGCTACTATTTGCTTACTGTGTTGTAGTTTAGGCTTCCAATTTAAAATATTTAGATTAGCTGGACCATAGGTAATTCCTAGGATTTGTATAGGTTCCTCTAAAATTTGAATATCTGCAATATTAATTGACATAATAGCATGATGTCCAGTCTGTCTACCTTAGCATTTTGTTAGATTTCACTTAACCCCAGAGTAAGAACCATAGTTATTATAGATTTCTACTGCCACTTTTGCTGAGGATTTGTCATGTACAAGGATACAAAAATCATATCAATAACATATGCCATTACTGCATATGACACTATGATTTCACCATTATCCATAAGGTGTATCCCAGAGGTAGTGTTAATTAGCCTTAAAAGAGGATCTACACAAAAAGCATAGAGTAATGGGCTGAGGGGGTATCCCTGTTTCACCTCTCTTTTTACTGGAAGCATTGGTCCTTGTCATCTATTAAAAATGGGCATAACCATGGCAACCTTATATAGGCTCTGGATCCAGCTGATGAATTGATTGAGTATACCGTATAGTTGTAGTACTGCCCAAAGAAAGTTATGACTTACCGAGTCAAGAGCTTTCTGTTGATCCAAGGATAAAACATACAGTATCCTGTGAAATTACCTCTATTTTCTTATTTGAAAATTTCTCTGAGCAGTATTAAATGATCTGATATTTTCCTGCCAGGCACAGTGCAGGTCTACCCTGGTGAGATTAATTGTTGTGCCACTTTTAACAGTCTGTTGTTCAATATTTTCATTAATATTTTAAAATCTGTGTTAAGGATACATATAGGCCTCTGATTATTAATATCATGCATATCACCCTTTTATATGAGTAGCTTAGTTGCCCATTAGTCATTCTAAGGGTGGGGAAATGGGTATTTAATATACTGGTATAAACTGTTGATAATTCTACCACAATCTTTTTACCAATAACTTTGTATAATGATGTAGTCAACCCATCTCCTCCTGGTATTTTATCTATGTGTAGGGAATGTATAGCAAAATCTACTTCTGTCTCTGATATATCTTTTATTAGCTCTGTTACCTCTGCTGGTGTACATGATGGGTGCTCTAAATTTAGAAAAAGGTATTCTGTGGTTATAGGTAATGTCCGTCTTGATTGAAACAGCAATTGAGTGTGTTGTGTAACAATTTTTTGAACCTCCCTTTTATTAGTACATATTGTGTGGGATTCATCCCATAATCCTTCTATATTTTTATGTCGGTTTCTATTAATACAACTTTCAAATTGGCAGATATTTTCATTTCTTCCTTTACTACCATATTTTTCTTGATGTTGTAAGGTTTGTTCCTGATGTGCATGGAAATTAGACCTCTGTTATTTTATGTTATGTATTTGTGTTGAAAAATCCTGCTGCGTAGTAGCAGAGAGAGTTAAGAGTTTCTGTAGGGTTGTCTTTGCTGCAAATATTTAAAGTATTCAGTCCGCCTGTTTTTTATGCTATGTGTTTTCAAAAGATGTGTAATATCTACAATAGTGTCTTCCCACCATAGAATTGGATCCAAATACATAACATAGACTGATTTTCTTGCTGCTAAGAAATATTGTATCATTTCTATAGTGTCAGACTGAGCTAGTAGTGAAGAATAACATTTCCAGTATCCAGGACCATGAGGTGGAGTTACCACGTCACCAAGCTGCAAGAGAATTATATTGTGGCCTGTACACTCTGCTGCCACAATTTGAGCTTTTAGTGTGTTGAGTGTTGGAGTTACGAAAAAATAATCTAGTCTGGTGGCTAGAGATCCTTTATGAAAGTTGGGGTCTGGTTTCCCTACTGTCTCTAAATATGCATCAATCAGGTTTGTGTTTTGTATCATGTGTTTCAAAAAGGTCATGACACAATAAACTTTTGTGGTCCTAGCTTTCTTCTCTCTGTCTGACAGGGAAAGCCCACAGTTAAAATCTCCCCCCAGAACCACACTTTGAGCAGAATATAGAAAAGACTATACTCTCTGAAAAAGTTCTATTCTTTCCGCCTTTGTTTGGGCTACATATATATTTATCAAACGAAATAGAACATTATGAATTTTAACATCCAGAATTATAGCTCTTCCTGGGACTAAATCCACCAGTTTTACCAGTTGTATGGGAATATTATAAAACAAAATAGCAACTCCTGAACAAGTATCAGTACCTATGGACCAATATGATGGGCCTACATGCCATTGTTTTATAGCTTGATGTAGTTCTGTAATAGTATGCAACCTAACATCTTGAAGAAAAAATGTACCTCTCTGAAAGGATTTTAAATGAGAATACACAACCATTTTCCTCCAGGGATTTTTAATGCTATTCACATAGTGTATAGAGGGATGGTAGATGTCATTCAGGCAAAATTAGTTGGTGCTTGCTGCCCCATTTCTAAGCTTCAGAGTGGTTTCTTTTTAGCATTTCTTGTTACCCTAGTGTGCTTCTGCTTAGATTTGGCTTTTACAGCCTGTTTTTATTCAAGTTGCACTGGAGTGTCTGATGGGCCCTATCTTCGCAATCTGAAGTAATGTCCACTAAGAAAGAACAATTAGAAGAGTCATATGTCTCATTCCTTGAATATTAAGTGGGTTCTGTCAAGGCATCAAATCTACTTGCCAGAGGCAGCTCTAGGTTTTTAGGAACTTTAGGTAAAGGTTGTGCACAGGACTGTCTTCATCTGGTAGCTGTTCTAGTCTTCTCTAGGTCCATGGATGGTTTAGAGTGAGAGGAGGCATGTCAATTGGTCAGAGGTGATAGGCTCTGTATTCTCTGGGGATTCCCTAATTTCTATGTCAGAAGAGGTTATAACCACCTCACTAGGCTTGGTCTTCTGCAACTTAGGAGGGATTTTCCTCATTAGTCTGCTGTCTCTCCTCAGATTTATTCATGGGAGAGGTAGGGACAGTAGTGCTACGATGCCTTCTCTTAGCTATTGCTATAAGCAGACATTGTTCTTCATTATCATCTTGGTTAGGCTGGTTATGTGCAGCCCAGGGACATGTATGATATGAATGCCCTTTAATATCATATAGCTTGCACACCTGGTCACTCCCACATTGACTATGCGTATGGCCCAGCTCGTTACAAACTATGCATTTTAGCCTATCACATAATCTACTAATGTACCCAGTAGCACCATATCTGTAGCATGCATTGAGTTGTCCTGCATAAAACAGAACCCCCCTGTCCCTTCCTAAAGAAAAAGGAATTAGGCAGGTGTTGTAGCCCTGCATCATTGGCATTCAGTACCACACAAATTCTCCATCCCCCTGTCCAGATTTGTTCATCATCGAAGATAGCTTCAGGGTTCCCCAGCACTGTGCATCTCTGCTTCAGCCAATATATGAGGTCAGTCATGCTGACCCTTTCATTCCAGAATAAAACAGTAATAGTTCTATTGACTGGCTTAGTAAGTGGAAATACTTCAAATGGTATCCATGAAGGTATAGTTTTCAAAGTCTGATATTGTGATCAAAACTTTTGTATTCCTCTACCCAATTTGAAACTGATGTCGAAAGTGACTTCACCAGATACATGAATTTGTGCGTATATTTCTGCCCCTGCAAAGCGCATTGAGCCTTTCAACAGGGACTGAGCTATGAATAGTCTATCTGAGAAGTTATCTAGGCCCCCTTTATAGATGAACATAACAGCATTATGCCTTTTTGCTGGATAAACTGGCATACAAAAAAAGGAGGCATATGATCTGGAATTATTATTTTCTGTGTTAGGTGCCTCATGATTTCTAGGGTGGGAGGCATTTTCTCTGGAGGCATTATGCAAGGGAGGCATCTCCTGTATTAGACTCATGCATAGAAGTCAAAGTTTTCTCATTTGTTTTTTTCCTGGTGTGGTGAGCGAACTACCCCCTCAGTTAATACTAGTTCTGGATGCTGTATCAGCAACAATTCATGTCGACCATAATTCTGTTACCATCTACCCCTTCCAGCTCTATATCTGATACATCAGAGGAGCATCCTGAAGTTTTCCCTGTCATATTTATTTTGGGCTGAGCTTCACTCCCAGGCATTTGTAATAGGAGAGGGACCCGTAACCCACTGTCCAGTATCCACCGATTTTTCTCATCCCGCTGCCCTCAGAGCCAAATCAACAGACCAACCTGGCATTGAGGAGGCTATTGTCTTACTGTTCCAGTCATGTCTTAGGACAGATGCCGGAGCATTCATATGTGCTATTCCCAGTGTGACCTTTGTTGAAGGCTGTGCAGTGATACCTCCAAATACAAAAAGTGACAAATTGCTTTCACTTGCCTTAAATGTAAAGGTTGCACTGCGTTCTGTAGACGGCTGCATCTCTGCATGGTTCTGCTTGGTTTACTGCTGATCAATTGCTTTTTCCAGCATTGCAGCTGGTGGTGGAGATGCAGCTGCACCAGAGGTTTGCAACTGGGCCTGCATCGGAGGAAGGTTCTGTACATTACATGCCTGTTGCTGCTGTTGCTGAAGAATTGCCTTGCCCAATTAATTTTGCCAGTAAAGAAAATGTCTTTCTTCTTCTTGAAGGAGCTCTTGTAACGTTGCCATAGGTTATTGTTCTTCCATCAGTGGCAGGGTCTGTGTTACCATCAAAACTTGATTTTCTACTGAGGATGAGGAAATTAACATTTTTTCCACATCATTTCTTTCTCCTGTGAGTGTTTTATCCTGCACATCCTCAATGACCATCTCTGCATCAAAAAAACTCTCAGTCTCTTACATTAAGGAGACAGAAGACGAGACCATCTCGTTCACCCCCTGCACATCCATTCTCTCCACAGGCTCCAGAGAACTGGACATCCTGGCAGCCACAGGTTCCCCCTACAGGTGAGTAGGGGAACTTCCTCAATATCCTGGCCACATTTCCAACATTCATTAAAAATACACCAACAGCTTAATCTGGTTCAATGTCAGTTGGTATCCATCTGTATCCCTCTGCCCTGGAACGAGACTGAATATAGGTAGAATTGTCTAGGTCTCTTTTCCCAGTAAACAAAATGAAATAAATAAAAATAAAAAATAAATAAAAATGTTTTCCAGTGTCCTCTTAAATCTTCTCCCAGCTTCATTGAGTTCCCCATAGTGTTCCCCCTCATCATAAACATCTCTACACTGCCAATTCTGTTAATGTCATGATGATATTTGTACAGGTATATTGTGTCCCCCACTCTTTTCTTCCTTCCCGTGTGTACATGGTAAGATTTGATAACTTCTTTATGTAAATCTCATTCTGCTAGCCCTGGTTAATTATGGTTAACCTCCTATTCACTACTTCTTCCCTGTCCCTGTTTTTCTTCTTGAGTGTGTTCTACATGTTCTAGATGTTAACTGGAGCACCTTTGCTGCAGCCACATCCAATAGCAGGGTCATTCTTAATGCCCTACAGGGGTAATGCCTCAGACAGCTAGTGTTGGAACTCACTTGGGAGGGAGCAGTCTTAAACCTGGTACTCTCAGATGGGGATGGAGAGAGGATCTTGGATTTAGAAGTGGGTGGCCATCTGGGAACAAACAGCCATTAATAGTGTGGTTCATGATAAATGCAGCTGTAGAGTCAAGCCATACAAAAGCAAGGGTATTGGACTTTAGGAAGGCTTACTTTGGGAAAATGGGAGTGTGCCTCAGAAAATCATTAGCTAACAGGCAAGAAGGAGGGGTGGAGGAACAATGGGGAAAAATCAAAACAGCCATCACAGAGGCAACAAGCCATTTTGTGAAGCAAATCAACAAAACAAAAAGAAAGAAAAAAACACTATGGTTCTCAAAAAAGGTGGTGGGGAAGGTTAGGGAGAAAAATGTAGCATTCAGGAAGTATAAGGAAACACAGAAGAAGCAGGACAGAGAACTGTACCAGTTAAAGAAGAAGGAAGTGGGAAAGGCAGTCAAAATAGCAAAGGCCAAACTGAGGAAAAGATACACAACTCAGTTAAGAATGAGGAAAAAAACTTTTACATGTACATTAGGGAGTGAAGAAAGACCAATGGAGGGATAGTGAGGCTTAGTAAATGGAAGGAGGTGGGCAAAGGGTGACAGTGAAAAAGCAGGGATGCTAAAAGAATACTACTGCTCAGTATTCACAAAAGAAGAGATGGGGGAGGTACCTATACCAAACAATAGAAGCAATCTAGTAAGGGAGGTCAATTTCAGTCCATTCACAGAAAAAGGGTCCTGAAAGAACTCTTAAAACCAAAGATGGATAAAGCCATGGGCCCTGATGGGATTCACCCCAGAATTCTAAAAGAACTAATCAGAGAACTAGTGACACCACTGACTGCCCATTTTAACAAATCATGGGACGATGGCATGGTACCTAAGGATTGAAGGAGGGTAGATATGATTCCCCTTCACATAAGTGAGAGCAAGACAGAGGCAGGAAACTACAGACCTGTTAGTTTGACCTCAGTGGTAGGTAAAATGATGAAATCACTTCTAAAGAAAAGAATTGTTGAGTACCTGGAGGCCAGTGGGGCACAAGACACAAGGCAGTATGGATTCACAGCAGGAAGATCATGTCAGACAAATCTAATTGATTTCTTTGACTGGGTGACCAGGGAGGGGCTGTAGACATGGCCTATTTAGACTTTAGCAAGGCATTTGACACAGTCCCATGCAAAAGATTAATAAACAAGTTAGCTAGCCTGGGTGTGGGTCCCAGGGTTGTAGCCTGGGTAAAACATTGGCTGGACAACAGGATACAGAGGGTAATAGTAAATGGAGTTCACTCCAAGGAAAGGGGGTTACTAGTGGGGAACCACAGAGTTCAGTACTGGGACTGGTCCTCTTTAATGTCTTTATAGGTGACATTGCAGAGGGACTGGAAGGGAAAGTATGCCTCTTTGCAGACAACACAAAGATCTGCAACAGAGTTGATGCATAAGGGGGGTGGAAAGGATGAGAAGGGACTTGGCAAGGTTGGAGAAATGGTCAAAAGTATGGAAGCTTAGATTCAATGCAAAGAAGTGCAAGTAATGCACCTGGGAAACAAAAACCAGGGAGGAGTACACAATGTGGGGGGGGGGGGCACTAACAATAACAAAAATTGAAAGAGACCTTAAGTAGTCATGTCGGATGACCTAAAGATAGGCAAGCAATGTGAGAAGGCAGTAAGTAGAGCTGGGGGATACTGGGATGTATAGGGAGAGGCATCACCAGTAGAATACAGGAAGCAGTTATCTCTCTGTACAGACTGTTGGTGATAGTCCCATATGGAATACTGCACTCAGTTCTGGAGACCCCATCTCTGCAAGGACATAGAGAGGATGGAGACAGTTCAGAGGAGGGCAACTAAAATGGTGCAGGGTCTGCATCAGGAGCCATATGAAGAGAGTCTAAAGGATCTTAATATGTATACCCTCGAGGAAAGGAGTGAGAGGAAGGGATATGATAGACATATTTAAGTACCTCAAGGGAATCAACAAAGTCCAAGAGGGTAGTAATTTTCAGAAAAAGAGATGTGAAAGAACAAGGGGGCACAATTTGAAGAAAGGGGGGGGCAGCTCAGGGACAATGTGAAGAAGTATTTTTTCATGGAGAGGGTGGTGGATGCATTGAATGACCTTTCTGAGGAGGTTGTGGGATCAAAAACAATGGTGAAATTCAAGAGTGGATGGGACAGACATAAAGGAATTCCAGTGGGGGATAAGAGGAAGTAGGCTGTTGGTTGACTAGGATATGCATCTTATCTAATAGGTAGGGAAATGGGCAGACTGGGTGGGTCAAGTGGTCCTTATCTGACATCAAAGTCTATGTTTCTATATTTCTACAATTGGAGGTAGTCTTTCAGATGAGAATGAACCAGAAACCAGTACAGTGGCATGATCGCATTACTTCTTTTTCTGCTAACCCACCTTCCTATACATCACTGTATCCTAGTTACCATTCCCACTGATCTGTTGTCTTCCAATTGGCTGATATTCTATCAAGGGCCTCTTTCCTCTGTTGTACTCTACACAGCAAACCAGTCCTATTCAATCCTTGGATTGCTGTCCACTATGTGAATTACCTGGCAAGTTTTAGCCTTAAATTAGAATGGCCAAACCCCAAGGGACGTAAATTAGCATCAGTAACAGAGTTTGGAAAAGTTCCTGCCTGGATGAACTGACTGAATATTTGTGTCATGTAACAAAGCAATTTTGAAATGATGTATAAATATTTACTAGAAGAACACCTTGGCCTGGTGCTTCACCAGAGGAAAGGTCCTGTGTAACACTCCTTATTTCAACTGCTGCAATTGTGTTACCTTTAATAATTTGTGTTGGGCTATGTTTTTTTAGTATTTGTTCATTATACTATTTTTATATTTGGTGTGTTGTATTATTATAAATTGTATCAAGAATAAAGGGGGGGGCAGTGAGTGGTACAGACCCTCAGCTCACCATCTTAGCCATCAACCATCTAAATGAACTGGACTTGGCACAAGCTCATAGTAGAAACAACTGTTTGTACTGAAATATTGCATGAATGCTCAGTCTTATTCATTCAGACAGCAGCAAGCCCAGGAGGTGAGAGGATGGTTGGTGTTGTTTTCCATCCTTCTCTATGCCCTTAAAAGACAACAAGTGGGTTTGGTGCCAGATGGGCAATAGAAGTGGTGGGTGCAAAGTGGGCCGGGGACATTGTCTTGCTTTGTAGGGTGGAAGAGAAGAGAACTGATGTCTCCAATCACCATTGTTAAATTAGTGGGCTAGGGAAGGGACAGGGAGGGGGTTTAGTTTTTATGCCATTTATCTTACTAAGTGGGAAGGAGTGAGGCTGATGGAATGAATAGGTGTAGCTGACCAGCTACCAGAAGGTGGGAAGGGACACCATTCTACCCTAGACATAACTTCTAATACAAAGGGAGCTGTGTGAAATTGGGGTTACCAGTGAACTAACAGGGACATAACATTTAATACAGTGAGGATTGGGTGGGGGGGGGCACCACTGGACTAACCAAAGACATCAAATTTAATACAGTGTGGATTGGGTGGGTATGGTGCTACTGGATTACCAGTGACCTAAAATTTAGTACAATGGGGACTGGGGAAGAGAGGGGGGTACCACTGGACTACCAATGATAGACAATCTAATACAATGGGGACTGGAGTTGGAAGTGGAATATTATTTATTCTACTGACAGGCACCAGTGCTGCTGAGGGGAGTCATGCATTACTGTATGGATTGATAAAAGGAGTGGGTTTGGAAGCATCAAAATAGCACTACATTTGCAGCCTTTTAGAGTCTCCAAAATTCTCTCAGTGTACTACTGCACCCTGTATGCAGGAGGGTTCCTTCATTTGCAAGGGCATAGTTGTGTTTGCAGTGTGATTGTGCTATAAACTTTAGGCCATGCTGAAAGACCTTTTGAATATGACTTCGTGATAGGGTTGCATAATGCCCTGTTCCATTTGTTATGCAGCGAGGGTTAAAAGCAACAATCTAGTTTGTCCTCTCCAATTCTGCTTCTTAACTATTTGTGCAGCAGTCTGAAATGTATACTCCCCAACTGTGGTTAAACGAAGAATAGTGTAACAACCCTCCTATAATAAGATTGTATATGATGTAATGTTTCATGGTGTTTCTGCATATTGTGGGTAGAAGTTTGCTTGTAAAATTGTCAAAAACTCAATAAAATAAAGTTTAAACTGTCTCTTGCCTATCTGGCTGCACAATCAAATGGTTCTTATGGTACCTAGGAACTGGCAACTCTGATGGTCCCACAATCCATCCCCCCATTATCTCCCTTCCTTAACTTGCTGTTGCTATTTTCTTTCTCCCCTTGCTTTTCTGTGGTTAAAAAAAACATGTGAATCTTTATGCGAAACCAGGATCACTTGGTTTGCAAATGTTAATAATTATATTGTTGAAATGATTGTAGAAAGCTATTTGGGTTTATTAGAAAAGATAGTATTCTGGAACGGGGGGGCGGGGGGTTGACCTTGACATGCATTTTAACCTCCACAAGCTTGTTTACAGAACTGTCAACAGGAAACCAGGTCTGAGACAAAATGTATTATAGTAAGCAGCCACCACTGAGTGGGAAGAAGAGGTGGACTTAGTAAAGGGAAGTGTGGTTTTGTGTTTGCTGTGCATTTGACTGTGTGTGGTGGGGGAAAAACATGTTTTAAAAACCTGTCTGAGGGACTGGGAGGAGGGAGGATTCTTAAGGAGAGGGTGAGGGGATGGAGGGACTGTAATCAGCCAGACGCTGGTAGCCACATAACACAGCACAGCCAACAGAGTGGCCGTAGTCCATATAAATTACCCAGGGGTCCAAGCGACCCCTTATGTGAGTACCACAAAGCAGGACCGTGGTGTCTGTGACTAAGTGGCATCTGGGAACATCTGCAGAGAAGACTGGAGGCTACAGGCCATGTTGGTCAGGGCACAGTAGGTGAGTACAGAACAGGGGAAAGGAGGCTGAGTCTGTTAAGACACAATGGGAACTAACTATGTGTAGCTAGCACAGGGGACTAAGTTTGTTTATCTAGCACAGGGGAGGCAGCCAACAGGATAAGGGGATTGCAGCAAAACACTATCTAGGGTCAGCTGGATTGTGAAATAAAGAATAGGGACCATAGTGGGGGCTACATAAGTTAGTCCATCTAGCATGGGAGGCAGGCAGTAGGAAAGGGGGATTGCAGCAAAATTCCACTTAGAGTTTGCCTATTTGGGGAAATAATAACAGGAAGCAACGCAGTAACATAGGCAGGTATAGGCTAACCAGGGAGGATGTGGGAACCTAGGAGCAGGCACAGACAACAGGACATCTGGGAGACATGGAGGAGGAGGAGGAAGGGGGTTGGAAGATACAGGGTACAGGGTGGAAAAGGGAGGGTGGTCACCTGCAATGGATGTGGGCAGCAGTCATTCTGGAACAATGTGGAGAGCAGGGGGCTGTCCAGTGAACAGATGGGCAACTTAGGGAAGAAATAAGGTGGCTAAGATGGAAGTTAGAAACTGAGCTGAGCTGGGGAAAAAACAGTGCCTGGAGGGGCAGGTAAGGGCTGCTCTGGGCCAAATGGATGGTAGGCACAAGATGGCAACAGGGAGGATGCCAAGGTGTCCAGAGACATCTTCTCTTCAAGGACCCTGCAAAACTGGAGTGGGTGTTTGGCATGAGGTAAGGAGAAAAGGTAGATGGGTGAAGGAATCAGCACAAGGAGGAAGGGGAAAAGAATGGGGAGGGAGAACACAGGTATGTCGTGACATGGGGGATCCTTTTCGAACAGGTATGTAGTACTGGCCAGTTTAGAGGAATGGGGCAGGTGGGGAGGAAGAAGATCATAAAAACTTAGAGTCCAAATATAGTGGCAAGAGGGTGAGAGGGGAAGAAAGGGGAGATGAAGGTGGAGAGCAGGAGTGAGCAGAAGGATAGCCACGTGAGGGATGAAAGGGGTAGCCCAGGTGGGGGGGTCTTCATGGATGGAAGAAGGAAGGACAATGACAGGTGCAACACAAGGGGTTATACAGAGGGACAGGGGAAGTTGGACATGTGAAATAGTAAGGGTCTCGGTGGGAAATGAGAGTAACAGGGGGACTTGTGCAGCAAGGAAGACAGAATTCATGGTGGGGATAGGAAAATGTGGGACAGTCATTATCATAGGAGATTCAATGGTGAAGTGTGTGAGATGGGGAGGCATGAGGCCAAGGTATAGCCAAAGGTGGGTGGAGTGTATGCCAGACATGATGGTGGGGAGGGCAAAGCCTTTTATAGCTAAGTGTATAGAGGAGAGACGTGAAAAAACTTCCCATTAAAGAACACCTGGATATAAATGACCTTGTAGACTGTGGGGTAGAGGTGGTGCAGGTGAGGTTTGGGGAGGTAGGGAAAATCTTTAGCAATGCAGGAAGGTCAGTAGCCTTCTCTGAAGTGCTCCCTGTCCCTAGGCCTTGTACTGTAAAGAAACAGAGAATTGAAGAATTTAATATTTAGTTAAGGGAGTGGTGTGAGCCAAATGGGTATGGGCTGGTTGGGGATTAGGGTAGGACTTGGGATAATAAGGACCTATATGCTCCATACAGACTACATTTAAGCAGTGAGGGCTTCAGGGTCTTAAGGAAAAAACTGGAGGAATACATGTTGTCAAACCTTAATTTACACTGATGGGGGGGCAATAGGGTGTACTGCAACCATAGTCACCAGGTGCAGGAGACCAACAGGCCTCCCCCCATTAAGTCATCAGAAAGAAATAAGAGAAAAGAACAGGGATGAGAGAGTGAGGGGGTGGAGGTGAAAAGGGCTGGTCAGTGGTAATGGTGTACAGGAGTCATGGTGTAAGGTGGTGCCATTAAGTGCAAGAAGCCTGGCAAACAAGATGGTGGATCTTCAGGCACTGATGGCTGAGACAGAGGTGGACATAGCGGCTGTCACAGAGGTGTGGGCCACTCAAAACCATGACTAGGACCTTGTGATCCCTGAGTATAGATTTTACAGGAAGGACAGAGAGATGGGAAGAGGGGGAAGAGGGTTTTACTATAGTGCTGTAATAGTACTGATGCCGACATCCCCTACAGTGACAGACACAATGCTGAATGTCAGCATTGTACTGCCAGGGATGCCAGTGTGTTTTCTTCAAGGGCTGTGCCCCTGAATACCCCATGTGTGGGGGCTCTGCTCCCACACACCCTGGTCTCTAGATACAGTATATGACTCTGAGTTGGAGTTGTCTCAGGGAGGGGGTGCAATACTGAGAGATGCTCTGCCAGTGTCTGCAGGGACCAGCCCAGTGACCCAACAATTTCAGGTGAAATCTGGCACTGTGCTGGTCTTCACAGTTGCAGTGTCGACCTCTGATCAGCATACCAGGGGAAGAGTAGCCTTATTCATGAGAGAAGGGATCACATGCACCAGGGAGGAGGAGGCTGATAGGAGGGTAAGCATGAAGCCTTGTGGGTTAAGCTTCAGACCACCAAGGGGAGCTATTTCATGTATTCTACAAAGACCATACACTATAAAACATAATGATTGTGTTTTTGTAAATAACCATGCAGAAATCACCTCTCATGGTTGCTAGGACAACAGTAAACCTCTCAACCTGCACTCTCGAGATTTATAATGTTGTCCTGGCAACCACTCAAGGTGATTACAGTGTGGTTATTAACCAAAACCCAGTCACTATCCTCTATGTTATTGATAATAAAACTATACTTGTGAATTTTATATCTTCTGCTAGTCTACCTATGCTTCCTATCCTATAGCACTATGACAGTTGGTTTTAGAAGTGGGATTTATGCCATGCATACTCTGCAGTTGTAGTCTTGTGTGTGGGTACCAGACCTGGTACCAGGGAAGCATAGAAGAAAGGTACTGCAACAGCAACCCCAGGAGTGATTACCAGAAGAATGGCAGCCAAACTAGATGCAGAAATGAAAGTTTAAACTGAGACGTTACAGCCAGCACCAGTGATTAAAGAAGAATAACAGACAGGGACAGAACCTGAAAGAATGCCTGCCTTCTTCAAATGATGGAGCTGATAGGGAGAATAGCTACCATCTACCTTAAAGCAAGGATTTGATTTAATTGAGTACATTGAATTCAGTTCAAAATTCAGGGGCCTGTGGAAGTAGGTAGAAGTAAGCGTTTTGGTTCACTGTTTTTAAGGTTGTTCTTTACTTAGTGAAACTTTTATTTGCCAGGGAGGTAATCTAGCCTCAGGAAAAGCGAAGGGTCCTCTGCTGATTTTTGTTTTTCTCAGTCCAGGGGTAATCCTACCCCACCCCACCCCAGGGCTCGTCTTCCTTATATAGGGCATGGGTCTGATGTATAGTACATTCTCCGGTCTTCTAACAGGAAGTACTAGTCCAAAGAATGGGAGGATGAGGGGAAGAGAGAAAAAAAAGAGGAAGAGAAAAGACGAAACAACAAAAGCTTAAGTAAATCAAACCTGAGAGGCTACCAATAGCAGCAGAAGGGTTTAGATTGTATTAAAGGAGGGAATACAGACAGATTAAAGGGAGATGATGCAGGGAGTGGTGCAGTGCACTGGGTGCAGAGCAGCAATCTTCAGGAAGAAGTCCTGGGTACTGCGGTGCTGCCCCATATGCAGTCACCTTTCTGGGCTGATGGTGGAGGTGGCCAGTCTCCAGGCAGAGCTGGCAGGAGTACTAGTGACCTTCATTCCCTCCCAGAAGCCACCATGTCATCAGCCATTGCCACAATGGCTGCTCAAGCAGATGCAGGATGGACTACGATGGGCTCAGGGAGGTTCAGGGAGGAGGACAGAGACACATCCCTCATCCAGTCGAACTTAAAAACTCCTATACTGTCTTGGAGGAGTGGAAGAGTCCTGTAAGAGAACCTAAGACTGCAACCAGGGAGGATGTGAGGGTCCTCCACAAGGGAGACCCAGTGGGGGGAGGATGAGGACCCAAGGGGAAGAAGAAGTTACTCCTGATTGTCCAGGGAATGGATCTGGGCAAGGACAACAGGGAGGAAAGGGAGATTAAGTGCCTCCCAGGAGGCACAGCTCAGAGGGAGTGGGAGCAGATCCAGAGGATCACTGAGGCAGTGGCAAGGAGACGGAGGTGGAAGTCATTGTCCCTTGGGAATGAATGACCTATTGAAGCACAGGACAGGTGTGGAGTAGGTGCAGGAGGATTTCAAAGAGTTGGGAGGACAGCTGGGGAAGGTAGCAGGATTGGATTAGGAAACTGGAACCAGAAGTGATGGTTCTCCACCAAAATATTAAAAAGTTTGAGGAAAAAGTTGACTTAGAGGGACACTCCAGGAGGAATTATCTCATCCTCCTGGGGCTCCCTGAAGGAGAGGAAGGATCATCCCCAATAATATTTCTACAAAACTTTTGCACTCAACTAGCAGTCCCATCTCCTCATGGCCCATCGGTCTATTTGCCCCAAGCCAGCACCGGGAGACCCGCCACACCCGATAATCTTCAAAGTATTAAACTACCTTGATAGAGATACTCTCCTGACAGCAGTTCACTGTACTGACAAGTTGGAATGGGAAGGAAGGTGCCAGAGGCTAGTCCCGGATCTCACCCTCAAGATTTGGCAAGAGCGAGCAACTTTCAAGCCATTGCAATCCAAGCTGTGGGAAGCAAAAATTAAACACTGTATGCTTTACCCTTCAAGGCTGGAGGTAATGAGCACTTCTGGAACCTATCACCATGACTCTGCTACTCAAGCAGCCTTGGAGTTTGGAAAATTATTGCAAGACCTTTTTGGAAAAGGAGGATGAAAAACTACTGTGGAGTTCAGCCAGCGGCTGGCTGAAGGCTTTTGTAAAGCAAGGTTAGTGTTTTGGTTTACTTCTGCTGCACTGATTTGAAACGGTTTTCATCTATGCTGGGGTCGCTATCTACAGATCCTCCCTCTTTATTGTTATTTGTGCAATGGACTGGTTAGTTCAGTGGTGGATTGTGCCAAGAACTGGGTTGGCAGTAGCTCTTAGAGGAAAGTACTCGTATTATTTATCTTAGATTTGGATCTCATGGGCCAGGATCTAAGTTATCTTTATGAGGCTGCATCCAGACGTAGTTTACTTTTGCAGGAAACCACAGTGACTCGGGTGTGCAACCATAAGATCCTTCAAGTTAGTTTTCCCTAGCGAGACTCCAGATGGCTTTGCCAATTGGCACCCAGGAGCATGAGAACTCACTTCCAACAGTTGTTCTTCTAAAATGTTATTTTCTTTTTCCTCCGGTGATTTTTAAAAACATTTTATTTCTGTATTTTTTTTATTTTTAGGTTTGACGTAGCTGCAATTTTATAGGACTTCTGATGTGTAAGTGAAATAGTTTTATTATACAAGGGAGGTCTGCCGGTGCCTGGATCCCGATACTCTACTGAACTTTGGTTTATGACTCTAGCAGCAGTGACTTTCATTTTTCTGTGGCATATTTGAATGAGAAGATCTTCTTACACAGAGACTTTTGGCAGCGTCTTAACATCTGGCTGCATTTTTATTTGACCTTTCACCCATGCTCTTTAATCTATACTCTGAGCCCTTGGCCAGAAAGATTAACAGCTCATATGGAGTTATACACATAAAATTAGGACCCTATGAATGCAAGTCATCGATGTTTGTGGACGATGTGTTATTGCATTTATCAAATTGGGGATATCCATGGTTTTGGACATAATAATGGATTATAGTAGGTTGACAGGATATAAATTTAATCACCATATGACTACAATCTTAGTACTGTCCAGCTCTTGTTCTAGGGTGGCAGTCAAGGAACTGGGTCTAAAATGGGCTTCTCACTCTCTTTCTTTTCTAGGAATACACCTCACTTCAGAGTTACTAAAAACCCTGAATCTGGACTCAGCTGTGAGACAGGTGGAACAAGATATTTCCCAGTGGAAGCATTTACCACTCACTTTCTGGGGAAAGGTTACTATTTTAAAGATGGCTATATTCTTGTGTTTTATGTACACACTGTCAATGTTAAACATCTGTCTCCCAAGGGCATGGTTCCAAAAAAATAATGCAATATGGTCTTCATTTTTGTGGTTGGGGAAACGTCCAAGGAGGACTCTAGCAAAACTATGCAGACCTAAAGAGATTGGGGGTCTACAAATCCCACAGCTCCTTTTATATTTTTTTGCCTTTCACGGCAGTAAATATTTCAAGTGGTTGAAGGATCCAGTGGTCGAATCTTCTTCCTTGGTGTGGTAAAATATAGAGAACTTCTGGGTTCAATCTCATCATATAGCTTTACCTTCACTCCTACACACTCCCATTAGAAAACTTCCCACCCAGTTGCAGCACACGCCAATTAGTTGGTCTATAAGGGCACACCAGCAATTCTGTCATTTACATAAACTGAACATTCAGAAAGACTCTGGACAGCCATTCTTTAATAATTTAAATATTATGATAGGCAATAAAGTGGTCCACCAATCTGCTTGGAAGGATTTGAAAGTGTTGTCTCTATCAGAGTTTCTCAAAGGAGATACATTTTTATCTTTGTCACAATTTAGAGACTTTTTTCACCTCCCTGCTTTTCCGATCTTTGGCTAAGCTCAGATTAAACACTGTATTCATTCCACTTTAGGGGCACTACCTTTGTCTGATGGGGCCCCAAAATAGTTTTCTCTATTGGCTTCTTTAGTAATCCAGGATAGGCTGATATCTAGATTGTATAGGGAATTGGGAACCAAATTTTGGAATTCCATCTCTCCCTTGGCTTATTACTGACATCTGGCAGCAAAATTACCATATGATGAGACTAAGTGGAAGTTGATTTGGTCAGATATATATAAGTATATAAAACAAGATAGGTTATGGCTTATATAATTCAATATACTCCACAAACTGCATTACACTCCACTTAGATTGCATCATATGGGTAGACGAACTGATACCACCTGTCATAAATGTCTTCAAGAGAATAATTCCCTGATTCATATGGTATGGGCCTGTCCTGGTGTGTCATCTTTTTGGCATGTTATTAAAGACTATCTTTCCTCCTTTGTTCATACAATTATTTCTCTTTGGAAGTCTGTATTATTGGCAGCTATTCTGCTATTCAGTCAATACAACATAAAGGTTATATGGCCCTTATCTCAGCAGTAGCTAAGCTTCTGGTACTTAAACATTGGATCAATGACTCATTCCCAACCAAGTGGGAATGGCTTCAAGAAATGTTTTCAGTAGTTAATGCAGAGAGGGCCATAGTGGTACAATATAATAGTTTAACAAAATTCCAGACCTTTTGGGAGCCCCTTTTATAATTTTTGGCAGGGAGGTGAAAGATTACGTTTGGACTACATCCTCTTTCTCTCTCCTTCTAGGATGTCCGAGTCACCTGGTCTGTTTAATTCAGACCCACAGTGAGCAGGGTGTACTGTGCATTTTGAATTTTGATTACACTGGACTGCAAAGCTCTATCCAGGAGCTGAGTTAACTTGCAACACCCAAAAAAGTATTTGATTCTACATTTCTGTGTGAATTGCAGTGCAGCCCTAGATCCTGTCTAGACAGGAAATTGGAAGAGAGTCTATAGTTCAAGCTACTATAATTTGTGAAATACAGACTGTTCGTGGGATTTTATTTTCTCTTTATGGGGGCCTTTTTTACACTCTTTCACATGCCAGAGCTGTGAATGAGAGGCTATCGTACGTTATTTTATATTTTATTACAAAAAGCTCTTGTTTGGAGCTCGGTGACCCCAGGTTTGGACTTTCCAGTCACCTGGTCTGTTTAATTCAGCCCCACAGTGAGCAGGGCATACTGTGCATTTTGGATTTTGATTACACTGGGCTGTGAAGCTCTATCCAGGAACTGAGTTAACTTGCAGCACCCAAAAATATATTTTATTCTATGTTTCTGTGTGAATTGCAGTGGAGCCTTAGAGCCTGCCTAGACAGGAAATAGGAAGAGAGCCTGTAGTTCAGGCTACTATAATTTGTGAACTACAGACTGTTCATGGGACATTATTTTCTCTTGCTGGGGGCTTTTTTAGACTCTTTTGCATGCCAGAGCTGTGAATGAGTGGCTATCACACATTATTTTATTTTTTATTACAAAAAGCTCTTGTTTAGTGCTCGGTGACCCCAGGTTTGGACTTCCGGGTCACCTGGTCTGTTTAATTTAGACCCACAGTGAGCAAGGTAAGCTGTGCAGTAGGTAAGCTGGGACTGGAACTCAGGTAATTTGCTTTTCTTTTCTCCAGCTTAATATGAATAATATGCATACTCTAGGAATAAGTCCCCATCTAAGTGTGTATAAGTACATAACAATCACAAATTGTGTGAGTCTTGTTGTTAGCATTTTTATTGCATTGTATGGTACTGTTGTAACACACCACAAAAAATGGCTGAAACTATTATGTCCTTCGATGATGAGGTTGGCATTAAATGTTCCAGCTGCTCTATGTACCTTCAGCTGTTAAACCTATGCAACCCTACATATGTCCCAAATGTCAGCAAAATGTTGATATGCTACAAGAAATAAATTGCTTTAACACATGACTTGTGACCCTAGAAACCAGACAGAGAGAAATGGCAAATAGATCTAAAGTGTCCAATGATATGGTTAACATTAACAATGTCACTGTACCAGCATGTCCTAACAACTTGCCTGATCACATACCTCATGTCCATATCACACCCACTATAAATGTGCCCAGTCCATCCACTAGTATTCTGTTCAGCTCTTTAAATAGAATACAGGACAGGAAAGTTGATACAGGGGATACAACAGAGGAAATCTGGCACATAGTGCAAAATACTATGGTCTTTAAGAAAGGAAGAAAGGCTCAGAACTTTTGCCTTCCTATTTCAAACAGGTATGATCCATTCAAGAGGACACTGAGGATACTAACTTAGTTTCATCCAACACCCATAACCCTTTGGGATCTCCCCCCTCGGATCCTGTACCATCCTGGGATAGAGATGTACAAGCATTAATTCTGACTCACATTTTCCATTGGCTGGTTCTAGTACTGCCTTACTTACCCCTAGTCTGAACCCTGAGGCTCTGAATGTAGTTACCAACCCACTAGACATTGTTGTACCTTCCCAGAATTGCCCAAATATAAATCCAGCATCAGTAGTAGATAGACAGACAGACAGATAGGTAGGTACTGTAGGTAGATAGATGGATAAATGATTTATTAAGCACTCATTTCCACAGACTCTGGGCACTGTACAAACAACAACCATAAAATAAACAAGTTAATAAATTCAATTACAGCAGTTCGAACAGTTCCATTCAGCAGTTAGTCATGAAAGGCCAGCCGGAATAAATATGTTTTGAGGCCCTTCTAAAGGCTTCCACCGAGGAAACCTTCCTCAAACTTTCAGGCAAAGAGTTCCACAAGGTAGGTGCAGTAACCGAAAATGCTCTATTACAGAAGTGTGGCAGCCTCACCCTGGGAACCTCAAGGAGGGCTTCCCTGGCAGAACGAAGTGCCTGGGAGGGGTGATAGAGGAGGAGGAGATCTTGCAGATAGACAGGCTCCCCTCATGTAGAGTTTTGTAGGTCAGGAGCCCTACCTTAAAGACAGTCCTCCACCTGACCGGTAGACAGTGCAGTTCATGGAGGACAGGAGTAATATGCTCAGATCTTCTTGCTTCCACCAATAATCTTTCTGCTGCATTCTGCACCATATGCAGTCTGCGAAGTAGTCTAATCTGGAGTTGACAAAGGTGTGTACTAGTGTGGGCAGGTCATCAGGGGGAATCAGGGATTGGAGTCGAGTGATATTCTGTAGATGATAAAAAACACTCCTGATGGCGACTGATACCTGAACATCCATGGTCAATCCATCTTCCAGGATCACACCCAAATCCCTCACCTGCCTGGAGAGGACAAGAGGAACACCTCCTAACATTTGGTCGGATAGTATCCATGCACCTCCCCCTTCCCCTGATGACCCAGATCCATCACCAGCACCTCAGTCTTGTCTGGGTTTAGTTTGAGCCAGATTTGAGCAATCCATGACTAGATCTCCTCGAGGCAGTTGTTAAACATGGCAACTGAAACCTGGTTCTCAGGTGTGCAGGACACATACAACTGGGCATCATCTGCATAACAGTGAAAACTTAGTCCATATTGCCTGTTGATGTCCCCCAGTGGCAGCATGTATGCCTTGAACAACAAGGGCAACAAGACCAAACCCTGTGGAACTCCACAGCACAGAGGCTTTGGGCCATTACCCTTTGCACTCTGCCAGTTAGGTATGACCTGAACCAGCAGATGACCTTGCCAGACAGGCTACACCAGAACTACAATCGTTTAAACAGCACTTCATGATCCATTGTATCAAATGCCGAGGAAAGGTCTAGGAGGACTAAGATGGTATAATCTCTCCTATCGCTCTCCATCAGGAGGTCATTCAGCAGGCTTACCAGAGTGGTCTTCATGTTATGCCTCTCCTGGAAACCAGACTGAAATGGCTCATAGGAAGAGGTGAGGTGTCTCTCAAGCTGAACAGCCCCCATATTTTCAATAACCTTCCCTAAAAATGGAAGGTCCAACACCGGCCTGTAGTTGCTAAGACAGTCCAGGTCCAAAGAAGGCTTTTTCAAAAGGGGTCTAACCAAGGCCTCTTTCAAAGATTGTGGAAAGATCCCACTCCTCAGGGAACTCCAAACAGTCTCAGCAACAACAGGTCCCAACAGGTCCAAACATCTGACCAAAAGTTGGGTTGGTCCTGGGTCAAGATCCCATTGATAGGCCATAGCTTAGAGAGTATCCCCACCACCTCCTCCTCCATTCCAATTAGCTGAAACACCTCCCAGACAGATGAAGTGTCTCTACACCTCTCAGACAGACCACCAATGCCCTTTCAAGAGATACTTGAGGAGACCTCAGCCCAGATGGAGGACACCTGGTCAGCCGAAAAACAGAACCAGCTCCTCACACCTAGCTACTGAACCTGCTCTGCCCACATGTAGACAGTCAGGGTGTAACAACCTGTCCACCATGCAGAAGAGCTGAGCTGGTCTATTCCTCACCACAGCAATCTCACTTGACAGAAATTCTGCCTTCTTCAGAGAGATTGCCCCCTTATAGTCAACATAATGTGACTTTAAGGCCAATCTGTCCCCTTCCAGTCAAGATCTCCTCCAGCACCTCTCTAACCTCTGCCCTTTTGTCTTTAAACCACACAGGTCTTCATCAAACCACAAGTGTCTGCAGCATGTAGACAAAGGGCAGACATGAATGGATGTGATGGAGTTGAAGGTGGCAGAGACTGCACTATTAAAGGCTGTCACCACCTCCTCCATCCCCACTGCACAAGTCCCTCTCATGCTCAATAGGTCCAGCACTGCCACCAGTCCTATAGAGGAAACACATCTCAAAGGGTGATACCGGACCATCTCCACAGGGGCAGGACTTTCTAAGGGGGGGCTGCTAGCATGAAACCCACAGCACCATGATCCGATACTCTCAAATAAATAAATAAATAAAACTTACCAAATCAACCCTGAGATGACTTATTTCAAGATTCAAGGAAAAGACCAAATCTAGTGTGTAGCCACCGGAGTGAGTGGGAGATGATACATTTTGCACCAGACCCAGGGCCCCCATGCTCTGCAGGAGATCATGGCCTAACCCTGAAGCCCCACCATTGACCCAGGCATTGAGGTCCCCTAGGATCAACCTCCTGGAAGACTCCAACACTATGCCAATGACCAGCTCCTCAATCTCCTGCATAAATTCCCTCACTAAACCAGGGGGTTGATAAATCAAGATGACCTCAAAGCCCACAACCTCACCCCATCAGACAGCCACATACTCAAAGGTCTTGTTTTGATCATAGGGAGTACCGTGAGTTTCAGGTCAGACTTAAAACAAATAGCCCCCACCACCTCTGCAATCTAACCTCAGGCTATGTATCACAGAGTACCTGGCTAGCACTGCCACCTCCGATATGGGAGCTGCATTTTTGTCTAGCCAGGTCTCCATGACACAAGCAAGGTTGACCAAGGAGATCACGTCTGCTATTATAGCATTCTTATTCCTGATCAACCTAGCATTACACAACACAGCCCAAGTTGGATGAGGTGTAGGAGCTGGAGATGTCATCTGCCTGCAAACATTTACAGAGCCCTTGGCTATGGGAACCAGGCAGGGCAGACCCCTTTCTAGTTCCCATTTTGCCCCAGGGTGTCTCCTTGGACTCACTACCTGAATCCCAGACACCATCTGCAGCCCCCCGAGTACCACACCCCAGCCCCCCTCTGAGCTATCCCCAGCACTCTGCATCTCTGATATACCTCTACTGAAAGTGCTGGGAGCTCAAAGGGGCAGAGGGCCCAGAGGTTGCCCCCGAGTAGCTGCAACTTATGGGCCCCAATCTCCAATACATTCCAGCCGCCCACAGAATTACACCAAAAATTAACACAACCCCCTAAACATAACTCACCCAACAAAAACTTACCCCAAACCCCCCAAACAAAAAATAATCCAATCACTCACCATACATTCACATTCACAATTCAGCCACTCTTACATACACCCACAAATTAAACAGCGGCACAGCTGAAAAAAGAAACCAACAGATACTGCTGGAGTCCTTAATATACACAAGCAGTTCCTGTATAAATAACTGTTCAAAATGATTTGTTCAAGGATGGGTTCTCACCCTCATCCTCACTGTCCAAATGTTTGTGGTACTCTCACTACCACTATACCAAAAATATGCAATGTCAGATGATTAAATTAATTCCAGAGTCATGTGATAGTTCCACGATAGATTGCCCAGAAGACTAGATCCAGAAATGTTCAAAAATAATCTGATAGCCCCAGCCCTGCTCCAAGATGATGGCAGAAACTCCAACTGCTCCACTCACCCAGATCCCTGTAGGTACCTGAATAAGTCAGGCAATCCTGGGGACCCAAGGGAGCCAAAGCAAACCAACCCTCTTGTCAGCATACATAGGCACCATGGGGAGAACTACCAGAGCCCATCCCCTCCCCAAAGCAGGCCAGGTCCACCAACTCTGTCCATTAACAACTTGATCCTTCTTGGCTTTAAAATATAACTTGGAATACTTAACCAGCGCTCTTACAGTACCTTCAAATAACTACTACAGTCCCAGGCACCAAGAACTCTTCAACTTCTCCACTCCGGCCCTCTGTACTCTGAGTGATTACCACCTGCAGTCACCAAGTCTCATCTGCTGCCCAAATCCCCATGGCAAGACACAGTACCACAAAAAAGTAATAGGTGCTTCAGAATATAGTCCAGTTCACCAACATTTCCTGAAGGCCACCATAAGCAGCAGAACATCCACATAACAGAGTGGGTCCAACAGCAGCTATGGACTGCAACTCCTCCCAGGTCTCAATTCAAAACTCAATCCACCTTCAAAATAAGCATACTCCAATCCTCTTTCAATGAGCAGGCTAGCAATGTCACAAGTAAGGATAATGTTTTACATCCGTTCAACTTCGCTTGTTGGAAGAAAGACGACCTCTTCTGTGGCTCCGTGATTAGAGATGCAGTGAATTTAAATTCCGCTGGCGAAGTGAACGTGAAGTGGGCACTTTGCGTTGCCAATCCACTATGTGGAGTGGGCAATGCAAAGTGCTCACTGGCGCCTGTCATTACCATCAGACATGTGGAATGGCACGCGGAAGTAAGGTGAAGTCATTGTTTTTAATGGACTTCGCATTCCTCATTATAATTCTAAGTGATCCACTTGGTATTTCAGATTTGGCAGGCCCACACATCACATGGCTTGTAGTACTGTAAGTCACGTGCTCTTTAACTAGGCAGGAAGAAAGTGAGTCATACAAGCAGACACTTTTACTTTCTCCTGTGCAGATGGAGAGAGAGAGTAGTGTGTTTTGTGACTGCTGATACTTTGAGATCAGAACGAGAAGATTTAAACTTTGATTTAGACCCAACAGTTTTTTTTAAAAGCTAAATTTTTTTTGTCTTTTCTGTATTCTTTTTGACTTAATTTGTTCTTTCTGTAAATTTTATTTTTCTTACCTTTTATAAGTAGTTTGTTGTTTTTCTGTGTGACTGTGTGTGTGTGTGTGTGTGTGTGTTGTATGACAGTGTGAGTAGTAATTGCTCGGACTGAGGGAGCTCAGTAGGAAAGATGGACCAGGATGAGGGAATGTCTGGGATGGGGGCAGCTCTGGGAGAGCGTGGTAGTGGTAAGCATCGTACCATGTGCATGTGTTGCGAGCATGGGCACCCATTCCTGTTGGACCACTCGATAGTTGTGAATGTCCCCCCCCAGAAGCAGGACTAGCAGCACCTCCTGTCCTGACTCTGAGGCAGTTGAACCACCACCAAGTCCAGGTTCTCTGGAGCAGGATGTGCCTATTTCCCCGGGCCTAGGTGTGGATCCCATCCCTGTTCAGCACTGTGACCAGCCAGCTGCCAGTTCATCTGGCCATCCCCTGCCTGTGCCTGGTCCTCCCCGCACCTTCATTGTTTGGCAGTTCTTTTTACTGTGTGGGGGAACAGCAGTGTGGTCAAGTGCCACCTATGTTAGGTGGAGGTGCGCTGTGACCCCTGGGGGACTCACCTAGGGACTGAGGGCCAGGGCACCCATATGTTCAATCACCAGCAGTTGGAGTGGCAGGCTGCCACAGAACGGACCATGCCTGCACTTGCTGGCCATTATGTGGCAGAGAGTGCAGCTGTGCATTGCGGCATTCCTAAGAAGAGGAGGGCCACAGCAGCACCTGCTGCTCCACCAGAACACCCCACCCCCCCAGCACCACCACCACCAGCAGGTCAGCCTGTAGAATGTGTAGACCCCAGAGAACTGCATGTAACACACAGGCTGACTTGGCAGTTCTCTGGAGTGCTGTTGAGGAGAACAACGAGAGGGTGAGTGCTGTGGAGCAGCAGCTGGATCACATAGAGGAACATCAGTTGCAAATTATGTCCATGTTGGAACTGCTGCTGGATCACCATGGGTTCCCACATTATTTTTTTTTCCTCACACCATGTGCCCCCCGACACCTTCCTTGCTGTGTTATAAAATGTATTCCTCTACCATCCCCGAGCCTTGTATGTAATTATGCCCTTTTCTTGTTGTCTTCCATAAGCATGTCACTTTGTATTCTGAGCAGTGCAAGTATGCTGTACTAAACTGTATGTGTGCATTCAGTCTTCTTTCCAGTCTGTGTATGTACTGCAGGCACTGTCCGACTCCCTGACTTATAAACAAATATTAGTGAGTACAATGGTGGGGTGGTGAAGCCTGTAGAGATACTACAAAACAGGCTTACAATACATCCAAGTAACTAGAAAAAAAATTTATGTTGTGATTCGTAATGTGAATGATCGTGAATCATAATTTGTGACTGCATTTGTGACCGTGATGATGAAGAAATGTGAATGCCTACCACCTATGGCTGTACTTCCCCGTTGAGCTGTAGCGTAAAACTCCCAGACTTAAAAACACGTATCAGTGAGTACAATGGTGGGGTGGTGAAGCCTGGAGAGATACTGTACTACAAAACAGGCTTACAATACATCCAAGTAACTAGAAAAAAAATTAATGTTGCGATTCATAATATGAATGATCGTGAATTGTGATTTGTGACTGCATTTGTGACCGTGATGATGAAGAATGTGATTTTTATCATGAGTGACTCGTGATGATGGTCCTGACTTAAAAATGCATATTAATGAGTACAATGTTCATGCAGAATTAAGCACCACACCTGTCCAGTATTCTGAAGGGAAGTCAAAGAAACAACTGTGACTTAAGTTACAGATGGAGATTGGGCCCTAAAGAGATGCAAATGCACAGACAGATTAAGATTGCACTGTGCACTGAAGAGATGCAGACACAAAGGCACAACACCTAACCCATGCTCACCATCAGAAATTCAAATCTGGAAAAGAACACCTTTGCCTGTTGGCGCAGGCCGTGGAGGGGCAGTGTAATGCACTACTGCAGTAACCATCACTAGTACTAGTATCAGTAAAGATACCACAAAGAAGTACAAAAATCACACAGCTGCAGTGGATAGCAGCTTCACATTGCTGAAATTATTATGTGGCACAATAAAAGGTGTCTGATTTGATGACACGCGTCACACACATACTCACACACACACTAAGTAATGCATGCAAATTGAAAACTTCAGTAATATAACCACATATTTTAAACAAACTAAAATTATGCACTGCTGCACCACAATAATCGGCAAAAAAAATGGCAAGAAATATTGAAAATATTACTGTGTGTACATTAACACAGTTATGCAAGAAAAATATCACCAAAACAGAAAGAACTGTCTTTTTCTCCAAGTTAATCTACCTACACCACAGATACACCCCTCCCCCAAAGCACACTTCCACTGTTTCTCAGTACACAGACTGAATGTTGTACATTAACATTCAAAATCCATACACAAACAATAAATGCTTGATGATATGAGCACAAGAGGGTTTCCTATAATCGATGAACTAAAGTTTCAGCAAAAAATGACTCAAAAAGGCTTTTTTAACAGCTTTTTGAAGGTTTGAATTGCAGAGAGCTCTCAGAGCAGATTGTCTCACAGCTTCCTACACACACTGCCCCAAACTGAGGCTGTGCAGAACAATCTAGAGCCCATGTGACCTGAAATCCCATGAAACACTGCAAAATTCGCCTTTGGAGCTTAAAAACAAGGCGAAGTAAGACGAAGTACATTGTTTTCAATGTACTTCACCTTAAGAACTGGTGGAGCAGTAGTTTGGGTAGGCGGAGTAATGCAAAGTCATTGTTTTCAATGGACTTCGCGTCACTCATTAATAACGTGAAGCACTCTGCTTTGCATTGCGGAGCACTCCACAAATTCACCTTCACTCTGTGAATCACTCCACAGAACGAATTGGGGCCACTTCGCCCATCACTATCCGTGATCAGCCACAATCAATCGCCGTAAGGTCTCCACTATAGGCTGTTTCAATCGACTGATTCATCAACTAAAACTGATATTCAACAAGTGCTGCTGATAATAAATGACTAAACAATAAATGACCACTGAATGACATAACAATGAATGAAATAAAACATTGAAACATTAAAATGTTAAAACTAAACACTAGCGTTAACAACATGCACTAGCAATCTGGCTGGCCCAGCATGGCAGTCGCCATCTTGTAGTAGGTAATCATACCAATATTGAAAATATCATCCAATTTGTCCCAACTAACATGGAGGTTAGTTCCAGCCTCACTTCTGACAGTGATAGACAAGTGTATGTCTTGGGTGATTCCCTTATCAAACACCTTGATATGGCTATCTGTAATCCCGACAAAATAAATCGAACATGCTCCACTTTTAGGGGAGCAAAAATTTCAGACGTAACAGCTATGATTGATAATATCCTACATGACTGTGGTGATAAACCTTTAACTGTCATACATTCTGATGCTAATAACATTGTATATGACTCTATGCAAAAAATCCAGCAAGATTTTGTTGCACTAACCAACAAACTTGTTGATTTAGGGACAGACATTTGTTTTTCTGAAATTCTACATATTCCTAGAGCTACTGAATATCAGACCAGAAAGAGTAAAACCACAAATGAATGGTTACGTAAATGGTGTCTGAGACAGGGCCTGACTTGTATTACTCATTGGGAGAAATTTGATAATAAACTGGAACTCTTTTGCTGGGATGGATTACATTTAAGAGGTAGGAGTAGTACTTTACTTGTCAAGCATATTGTAGACAAAATTTCATCCCATTTAAACTGATTGAACAGGGGGAGAAGGGGAAGGTGTTCCCTCCTCTAAAAACAAAAAATAAAACTAATAATAATTAAAACTACAAATATCCTCTCGTTAAAACTCAATTGAAATATATGCATTTCAAGGTTAGAAGTCTTAACAACAAGCTGGGTGAATAAAAAATCAGAGCCATACAGGACAATACTGATATCATCTCCATATCTGAAATGTGGGATGACAACAAAGCATCATGGGGCTTTCGTATTCCAGGTTATAGCCTATACAAACTGAATCATTCCTCTAGAAAGAGAGGTGGTGTTGCCTTATTTATTATTAGTAACATAAAAACAATTGTGGTCTCGGAAAAAAATTGCACTCATAATCTTGAAACAGAGACCATCTGGGTTAAACTGTTTCCCTCTAACTCACACCCATTTGTTATTGGTACCTGTTACAGACTTCTTACTCCGCCGCTGACTACTTTGATGCAGTCTTAATGGAAATTGAAAATGATGCAGTACTGGGTGATATCATTATTACTGGAGATTTTAACCTTTGTAGTATTGATTGGACAGAAAAATCATCCAGTTCTAGTAATGTAAGAAAACTCCTCTCTATCTGTAATCAACTTTGACTTAGTCAGCATATCGTAACTCCAACTAGAGGGGACAAGGTCCTTGACTTAGTATTAGCAAATGACCACCTGGATCTTATAAATGTTAATATTAACTCACCAGTTGGTAACTGACCACAATTCTGTTTCATTCAGTTTACAAATGTTTTTTACACCTAATACTGGATCAACAAAACTATATTTACAGTATATGATAAAGCTGATTTAACAAATCTCAAGGAAGAACTAAATTCAATTTGCTGGGATACGGCTTTTGATGGATTGAATACTAACGAATGTTGGAATTACCTTAAAAGTGCCTTACTCTGTCTCAGGGACAAGTATATACATACCAGGGAAAAATATTCACATACTAGACATTGCCAAAAACCGCTAAATAGACCAATGAAAAGATCACTTAAATTAAAAGACAAAAAATATCTGTCTTACTTAAAATGCAAAACCATCCATAATTGGGCTGCTTACCTATATACACAAAATAAATGTGAAACTAAAATAAGAAAAGCAAAAGCTAATTGGGAATACAACCTTGCTATAACAGCTAATAAAAATTATGGAAAACAATTCTGCTCCTACATTAGCTCTCTAAAAAAAAACTATTAGGCAGGTGGGGCCCATACTGATTAATGACACTTTAATCCATGACTCAAAAGCCATGGCAAATTTGTTTAATACCAAATTTTGTGAAATTTTTAGTACCGATCAGCGGAATGTACAGAGCTGTAATGATGCCAGCCCCAGTGAGTCTAGTAAGATCACTTTTACTTTAGACCACATTCATACTAAACTTATAGCTCAAAAAGGTAAGACAAGCTTTGGCCCTGACAATATTTCTGGACATTTATTATACCTTTTGTCCAACTGTTCGACCTATCCTTTGAAAACAATATTTGAAGGATACTTATTGTACAAACTTGTCCCAGCAGACTGGAAACATGCCCACGTCATTCCCATCTATACAAATGGCCCAGAATCTACATGGAAAATTATAGACCCAACAGTCTTACTTCATCTGTCTGCAAAGTTCTAGAAAGTCTAATTAAGGACATCATTATACCAATCTTTAATAGACAGGATCCTGAACAGCACGGGTTTAAGCAAGGCAGAGGCTGCCTAAGCAACCATATGTGTTTCTATAAGACTGTTAGGTCTGAGCTTGATAGAAAAATCCCATATGATGTTATCTTCATAGACTTTATTAAAACCTTTGATGTTATGCCTCACTAGGCATTAAAGGTCGAATTACTACATCTTTTGTGTTTGTAAGTTCTATTTATTCACCCCAAGCTGTGGAATTCTCTCCAGCTACCATCCAATGCCAGCCTCTACCATCCAGTCTGAAGCTCATCTTCTGGTCTTTCCTCTCTGGGGGACCCTCCAGCTCTGAGCCCCCTGAGGTGGGACTGTCCACCCCGGTTCTTTATCTACAATCAAATGCCCCAGAGGAGGGAAAGGGAAAGGGACAGGCCCCGGAAGTGAGCCCAATGGCAGGAGTGTGGGCTGGACATGGATGGTGCCTTCACCTATCCACAGATGGGTTTTTTTTTGCATGTTGTTACCCCCCTAGAGCTCGGACATGCAATGATGTCCTGCTCAGTGTACACTCATTCCCGAATGCACCTGAAGGATGTCTGCCACAGCTCATCCCCTTACGTCTGCCTGCCGGGTATTTGCAGTGCCCCCAGTTACCACCAGGGGCTGCTGCTGCACCAGCCAGGATAAACCCCTCTCCTCAAGGAAGGAGAGCAGTCCATAGGATGCTCGATCCTTCCTCATCCCCTGCTGACCCTCGACAACCCAAGCTCGTTCCTAAACATGGGTCGCCCACATGGTGCGAGGTGTGGCGTCCAGCTCCTCAACCCTCAGTGCCACCAGGCTGGCAAATTACTACATCTTAATATAAATAAATCTGTTACCAGTTGGATATGTAATTGGCTAAATAGTAGGATTCAAAGTGTACTAATTAATGGTGAACTTTCTGATATCGGTCTTGTAACAAGTGGAATGCCTCAGGGCTCAGTTTTGGGCCCCTGTCTTTTCCAGATTTTCATCTCAGATATGACAAGCACTTGTATCTCCACATCCACCAAATATGCAGATGATGTTGAAATCAATGTTCCCTGTGCTACCCTGGACCAGGCTGCAGCTGCTTCAACCAGGAGCAGATACCTCCTGGATTCTCTACAGGGGGCAGGCCTAAGACAGCTAGTGATGGATCCCACCAGAGAAGGGGAGATTCTGTACCTAGTACTGACCAATGATGACAGAATCCCAGATGTCCAGGGGGAAGTTCAACTGGGATCCAGCGACCATCACATAGTGTGGTTCAGCATGGGGAACAAGACACACTCTAGTCACACGAAGGTAAAGGTCTTAGATTTTAGGAGGGCAGATTTTGCTAAAATGAGGAGTTGTATCAAAGAGGCATTGGCAAAAATGGTGACAGGAGGGGGAGTTGAGGAGCAGTGGGAAGAACTAATAGGGGCCATAAAGGAGATGACAAGCCAATGCATCAGGTTGGTAAATAAGGGCAAGAGAAAAAGGAAACCACTGTGGTTCTCGAGAGAGGTGGCAGACAAGGTAAGGGCCAAAAGGGCAGATTTCAGGAAATATAAGGAGACTCAAAGGGGGGAGAACAGGGAGGTATACCTAAGGAACCTAAGGAAAGCAGGGAAGGCTGTTAGGAGAGCAAAGGCACAGACTGAAGAAAGATTAGCACAGACAGTGAAGAAAGGGGACAAGGCATTCTTTAGGAACATTAGCGAAAGAAGGAAGACTGGAGAGGGGGATTGTAAGTCTCAAAGTGGATGTAGGGGAGTGTAGGGAGGGAGACTTGGAAAAGGCAGAAATACTGAACACATACTTCTGTTCAGTGTTCACTAAAAAGGGGGAGGGTCAGGGACCACAGCTGGGTAACAGACATGAAGGGGGGGAGATAAACACAAGTCCATTCACAGTGGAGATAGAGTCCTGGAGGAGCTCACAAAACTGAAGGTGGACAAAGCAATGGGACCAGATGGCATACACCTGAGGACATTAACAGAGATGTGAAGAGAACTAGTGGCATCTCTGGCAGCACTGTTGATGGAGTGGTTCCAGAGGACAGGAAGAGGGCTCCAAAGCACTTGATAGGGCGCTAGCTGTTCTGCAACCAGGCACTGCTCCTGGGTGGTCACGTTCCCTGCTCAAGCTACCTCTCCAGTCCCGCAGAACACTCAGGCTCCTAAGCTCTTGATAGAACATTAGCTGTTCTGTGACCCAGCACTGCTCCTGGCCAGTCAATCTCCCTGCTCAAGCCACCTCTCCAGCCCCACTGAACACTCTGGCTCCTAAGCCTTTTTACAGGGCGCTAGTTGTTCTGTGACCCAGCACTGCTCCTGGCCAATCGCACTTCCTGCTCAAGCCACTGCTCCAGCCCCACAGAACACTCAGGCTCCTGAGCCCTTGATAGGGTGCTAGCTGTTCTGTGACCTGGCACTGTTCCTGGCTGGTCGCACTCCTTGCTCCAACCACCTCTCCAGCCCCACAGAACACTCAGGTATGAACCGTTGAATTTCTCCTCGGGAGCACGGAACTCAGGCAGCCTGCTCATTGGTGTTCCGACTCCCTGAAGAGGTTCTTCATTGGCCAACTTCACTCCTGGCTCCTTCCTAATTGGTGCACCCTCAATTCATGGCTTCTGTGGTGCTTTGGCACTTTTTTAAAACTTGGACTGCAGGACTTTCCTACTACTAAACCCTGCTTTCTCTATTCATATTTTGTAATCCTTACAACCTGTTATTTTATATTGCTTAGAGTGCTACTGCAGATAATTGTGATACTTCCTGTTTTACTCAGTATTTTAAATTTATAGTGCTAGTGCAGCTAATGTGATACTGCCTGTTAGCCCTGCCTGATTTAGTCTGTGTCATAATTTCATAAAGTGTTGTTGCAGCTAATGTAATACTGGTTGTTAACCTGCTTATTTTAATCTGATTTTTCCTGATACGCCTCTTTTCTCTACCCTCACTACTTGTGTTCCCCCTTCCTCTTTTGCCAGAACCCCACTAGCATAGACTCATAATTTCCCTACTCTCTATCTGTCTGCCCTCTGCTTTCTCTGTTCTGTCCCTCCCCCACCCCATATTTTCAATCTGCTGGGCACATCTCTGTCTCTTCCTTTGTCTCTCTGGCACCATAACTGTAGCACCCACACAGAGTTCTCCTACCTTCCCCCCTCCCTCATCCTCCTACTTTTCACACTCACCCCCCCACTTTCTATTGTTCTCAACCTCTTATCCACCCCTGAATCTAGCTCCCACCGTCATGATTTCCCCTCTTAACTCATTGCCTCCACAGGAGCTCTCTGAACTTGCACCACTTGTCTCCTGTATACTGTTAACAGTGAATCCTGGGCCTGTCTAAGCAAAATCAAGTTATAGTCAGCATACCACAAACAAATCCTAATAGCTCAAGAACCGTAAGTGCTAGACACAAAGTATGAGTGGCAAAGTTATTCAGCACAAAATTACCTTTCCAATTGTGGTGTGAAAATAATGACATGTCATTTCATTCTTTTTCTATGCTGGTTGAAACAGCAAAAAAAAAATCACTAAAATAGGCAACATCAGCCGTACACACCATACCGTAAACAAATGTGAATAACTCCTAAAGCATACATGCTATTCACAAAAGATCAGTAGCAAAGTTGTTCAGCACAAAATTACCTTTCCAACGGTGCTATGCAGTCAAATATATATTATATTCTGTTATATTACATATTAAAAAATATAAGTGACTTCTTCAGACATTACACAGGCACACAAGAAGTCAGTAGCTGACTTCTGTAGGCATCCTCAGGACACACCAGTGTATTTTACTGATGACTACAGCCGTCTACTAGGAGACAATGCATTAATAGCCCTCACTTTCTCCATTTTCTTTCCATCTCCTAAGTCCTTGATAGGGTGCTAGCTGTTGCGTGACATGGCACTACTCCTGGCTGGTTGCGCTCCCTGTACAAGCTGCCTCTCCTGCCCCGCAGAACACTCAGGTACGAGCCACTTAATTTCTCCTCAGGAGTACGGAACCCAGGCAGCCTGTTCATTGGTGGTCCAATTCCCTGAAGAGGTTCCTCATTGGCTGACTTCACTCCTGGCTCCTTCCTAATTGGTGCGCCTTCGATCCACGGCTTCTGTGGTGCCTTGGCACTTTTTTTAAACTTGGATTGCACGGCTTTACTGCTACTAAACTCTGCTTACTCTACTCATATTTTGTCCCACCCACCCTTCTCAGCCAAACCTCTATTAAATCCCTCACACATGCAGAGAAAAGTCCTCTGACCCAACCTCCCACCAGCTCTGCCAAACCAGACACAGCCTTGCTTTTAACCACTGGGAGTAATGCCCTCTGCCTCCCAAGCTCTGCCACTCAGTCAGAGTTGTGCCTTACTGACACTCTACATTCACCCAGTGCTTTACAACCAATCTGCTCCTACAGCACACATTTCCCCTGTTTCTCTCATAGACAGCTCTACCCTGCCAGAGCCACCTTCACTCCTCCACTGCTTCCCCTCTCACCCCCTCCACTTTTACTTGTTCTTCTTTCCCCGGCTATTTCCCCCTACCTACACCCAAATTGTTCCCCCTCCACCTAACACAGCTCCTTTTAGTATTCACTCTACCTACACACAATGGTCCCAACTCCACCATTTCACTGCCTCACGTTTGTGTCACTCTGCCTCAGTGTTTACCCTCAAGCACAATGCCTGTCCTAGCCCCTCTCTTATGGACTATCACTCCCCTCATCATACCAAAGAAACTAGCAATCCTAGACCCCCTTCCAGAGTCTGCACACCTTCTATCACTACTCTTTCCAGTCAGCAATACCCAGCAGCCTAGTTTCTCCAAATGTAGACAACGTAAACTGTCAAAACTCCTCAAACATCACCCAACATGGATTGCCCTTTTCTTACTGCTTCTGTCAGGGAATATACACCCCAACCATGGTCCTCTCACAACTTCAAACACCCAACACTATAATCTACATTCTCTTACCTTAGCCTCGATTAATATCCAGAGCCTACTACCCAAACTGGATGATCTGCAAGTTTGGGTGGCACAGCATAAACCTCATATATTAACTCTTAATGAAACCTTGTTCTCCCCTAAGGTCCCAGACAACGTGCTGACAATCCCCGAGTATGTTCTTTTTCAGCTGTACAGTATTGGTAAATGAGGTGGAGGCTGTGCCATCTACCTAAATGACACCTTGAAAGGAATGATCCTTCCGCTACCACCCCACAGCAGTAGTGCCCAAGTGCTTGCAAAGTATTTCTAGGCCAACATGGGAAATCCCTCACTGTAATATCTGTATATATCCCCCCCACATGACCAGGCCTCTGGTTTCCAAATGATTACAGATTACCTAGACAACCTTCCCCATTGTACCGAAATGTTTTTAATGGGGGACTTTAACATGAACTGGACTGCCCCTGAGGCAGAACCTTACAAAGATGCTCTTTCTGCAATTGACATTGCCCAAATGGTACCCTCTCCCACCCGCATCAATTACAGAACCAATTGTAGCTCCCTACTGGACCTGATTCTCACTACACACTCTTCCAGAATCACTGATACCAGAGTTTTACCAGACTCCTTGAGTAATCATTCCCCAGTAATCTGCCAATGGACCAATAACACACCCACAACTAAGCTTAAACTTTCCTACCCATGTGTCCTAAAAAAAGGGAAGCTTCCACAATTCCTAGCCTCTCTGATGCATGTTGACTGTTCCCTTCTAGACTCTATGACCTTCATTGACCGAGCCCTTAACTACTTCACTGACCAAGTTAAAGATGTCTGTGACAAGTTCGCACCCTAAAAAAATCAAAACAGAAAGGTGCCTTTAGCCCCTGGATCACCCTTGCCCTAATTTCTATGCTGAAGGATCGGGACTCCCTCTGGCATCATGCAAGTGCATCAGGTCACATTGCTGACATGCAACAATACAGAGCTGCCCAAAACAAGTGCACCCGTGCTATTCAGAAAGCCAAACAAGACTACTACAAACAGCAATTCACAAATTCCTGGGGAAGCAGTAAAACGTTTTGGAACGACATCAAGAACCTCACTGGCAAACCTACGAAATCTTCCCCATCAATGCTTGAAGTCAACGGCACCACTATTTGAGACCCTAAATCAATTGCTGACATCTTCAATGTCTCATTCACAGATCTTAGCAGCATTCTGCCCCTGACTTCCTCACTAGCCCCAACCCGCCTGGCAACACATCCAATTCTCCACCACCACAAACTGTACCTCCCTTCTACTTAAAATGAGTCATGCTGGCTGAATCTAGAAACTACCTCCAGAAGGTGCTAGGAAAACCGAGAACTAGCAGTGACACCCTGGATCTAAAATTCCTCATCCTCTCACTAGAAGGCATCCTAGCCCCCCTCACCAAACTCCTAAACCTCTCATTCACCCTCAGACAGTTCCCACAAATCTGGAAATCTGCTGTTGTCAAACCTGTGCACAAAAGCGGTGACAGGTCCCTCCATAACAACTACTGCCCCATCTCAATCCTCCCCCCACTCTCAAAGGTGCTTGAACACATGGTGGCAGACCAACTGTCCAATTACCTTCCAAAATACAATATCCAGTGCCCTCAGCAGCATGGCTTTAGGAAAGCCCATAGTACTACCACTGCCTTGCTTGAATTTACAACCCATATTCAAAAGGCCTTAGACTCAGGACAAATGCTTGGTGCAGTGTGTGGACTTGACCAAGGCATTTGACACCATTAATCACCACCAACTGCTTAACTCACTCCTCATTCTTGGCTTCTCCCCCGAGGTCTCCCTTTGGTTTTCAAGCTACCTGACAGGAAGGAGCCAAAGAGTTAAGATAGGTGGCTCCCTATCTGACAGCCTCTCTGTATGATCTGGGGTACCCCAAGGATCTATCCTTGGGCCTCTGCTCTTCAGTCTGTTTATCAATACACTCCCATCAGCTTGTCCCAACAACATGATACTCTATACTGATAATGCAGTCCTTTTCTCCTCCCACTCTGACTCATACCTCCTCTCAAAAGACCTCCAGACCAACTTTAGCTCTGTCAAAACTTGGTTTGAACAACACAAACTGCTATTGAACCGCAAAAAATCCAAAGCCATGTTGTTCCATAGCCCCCACAGCAAACATAAAGCATACAACCTCATCATACTCAACAAAGTCCACGCCCTGCTCGAACTTGTCCTTGAGTACAAATACCTGGGTATCAGGCTTGACAACTGTCTCTCCTACAACTCACACATCAATAACATCAACAAAACAATAAACATCAGAATTGGGACTCTCTGTCACCATCGCAACTGCCTCACACCTGAAGCAATGCGCATTGCCATAACCAGCTCTGTCCTGTCGGTCATTTACTATGACCTCACCTTTTATGGATCTGCTACTTCTACCAGCTTAAAAAGAATTAAAATTGCTCTTAACAAGTGCTGCCATCTTGTCATGGTTGCCGATAAAAGAACCCACACCTGTGATCTTTATAAACTTTCATACTGGCTCCACCTTCAAGGACAAATTGCCTACCAGACTTGCCTCCTAGCTAAAACAATCTGCCTTGACCTCACACCACCATCATCAAAGACCCACATTGTGGCCACCACACATACCCATAGCACCGGCACTCTAACAATACCACCTTTATGGTTCCCTTCTGCCGAACCTTTTAAGCCCAGTGGTCCTTCTATGCTAGGGCTCCCTCACTACTGAATGGCCTCTCACCAGATGTCTCTGCAGAGAACAAGCTTGACTGTTTCAAATGCAAGCTTCTCATTACCAATAGCTGAAGCTTTGACTGTTTCCGTTAGGCCATCCTACTCTTCCTCCCACCCCTCTCCACCCTAGTTCACTCTGCACTTTTTTTTCCATCTTACCTCTCTCTTCCTGCAACTTTCTTTCTACCTGGCTGCCTCTTCTGCCTTTGTCCCCCTCAACCCTGACTCCCTGCCCCACTGTACACCACCATTTTGTTTCTTCTTTTTTTCTCACCTGAGTCATTAGAACATAGTCCCTCCTTCTCTTCCACCTCCTGCTATCTCTGCCTTTTCCCTCTGCTCTGTCTGGTCTTCTTTTGCCTCATTCATGTTTTTACTTTCCCCTGCCCTGTGTCTCACTGAGACATGATAGCTACATTTAACTATTGCAAATTTTCCATTCTACTGACAAAGTTTCATCTGGCTGCACACTGTTATTTCCAATATATTGTTGTCTGTGAACTCCACTATGTTTTGTATCTTTTTATTCCCTCAACTGCTTATGGATTCATATTTTTATCTAACCTTGATATTTTGACATGGAATCTTTGTAAAAGAACCACTGGCTTAAAGGCGTTAATCTGAATAACAATAAATAAATAAATAAATAAACGTGGTAGTATGGAGGAGGCAGGGAAGTATAGGTCAGTCAGCCTCACCTCAGTGGTGGGTAAGATTATGGATGCACTGCTTAAAGAAAGAATAGTGGCACACTTGAAATCCAACGGTGCCCAGGATCCAAGGCAACATGGATTCACAGCACAAAAGTCATGTTAGATGAATCTGATAGATTTTTCTGACTAGGTGACAAGGGAAGTAAATCAGGAGGGGAGGTGGTAAACGTTGCCTGCCTCAATTTTAGCAAAGCCTTTGACACCATCCCACATAAAAGACTGGTCAACAAAATGAGTAGTCTGGGTATGGGGAACAAGGTGGCAAACTGTTAAACAATTCAGGGGCTTAACCCCAGATGGCTCTGAACATGTTTTCAAGTTTCTAGCCACTGAAAAAGTATTCTGCCCAATGAGAGGGGGCATCTTTAATGACATGATATTGAACAAAGAGAATTTTTGGATTGTTATGTTAGGAGCAAACAAAGTATCAGGATTGAATGTGGGATTAAACCACATATATTTAATCTTTCATATATTAAATTCCTATAGGTGTCTGATATGGTATTTTCCTTCCCTTTGATTTTTCTCTTGGCCCCCTTTGCCCTTCTTTTGTTATTTTCCTCTTTCAGGTTTCCTTTCTTTCCCTCCTTCTCCCTCACCCCTGCCCCCCACCTCCTCTCTGCCCTGTTACCAGTCTCCACTACTATATTCTGGTTCCCTTCCTCACTGAAGTTTTTTTCTATAATCTTCCTCCTATGGTAAAGATAAAGAATTCCATTGTAAATATTCTATATTATTATGAAATATTTATTAGTACGATAAGTGATTTGCAGCAATGTTTTTGAACACATGTGTTTTAAGGGCCATTTGACATTTTGCTGTGTGGGTTTTTTATAGGCTTTAAGGTAATACATATCACAAGGTGTTTTCTGTCCATTGAATTTAAAGTTTTAATTAATGACATCACTATGATACCGTTATGTGTCTGTTTATATAAATGGTGCTCAGTATGTGAGATATTAGCCTTTGAGAAAGGATCTTATTTTGATCTGAAACAAGTCAGGTTTTTCTGCCTTTTAACAATAAAATGTTATTTTAAATATAATTGGTGTCTGTGTAATGTGCGGTGGTGAGTGCTCAGCTTTTATGCTTGTATACCCATTGTACAGAAATGCAGCTTTGTGTAAAAGGACACTGACCAGAAAGTAGGAGAAAGGCTGTTTCTTTGGCTAAGGACTGTCAGACGGACAAACGCTGCAGCAGCAAAGTAACAGCAAAGGAACTGTAGGACCCTCTTTTTCCCAATATAATTCCAGATAAGATAGGAACTCTGCTGGCAGTAACAAATCAGCATCCACAGACTTTATTTGGAGAAGCCAGCTGGCCATGCGTCCATCATCTGCCCACCGCCGAGCTCAGCAAGCTGGTTCTGGGAGACCTTCATCAGGCAGATGCCTCCCGCACTCCTGCGGCCATGGCTGGAGAAGCCAGCTGGCTGCATGTCCTTCACCTACCCGCCACCGAGCTCAGCAAGCCAGGTAAGCCAGCAGACAGCTATGAGCAATAACTTTGGGGCCCTGATTGGCTGAGGACACACTAAGACTCCACCAATTGGCTGCTGCCCTTATGGCTTTTACTGGGATTGGCCGCTAGGAGATTTCTGCTCTCCATGGCTTTTTCTTCCTTTCCCTCTCCCTCTCTCCTGGCACCTTGCTGCTCACTCTAAACTGAAACCTACATTTTGTCCCACACTGCCTGCCCTGACCCCAGCCTCTATTAAATGGTCTTTCCTCAAGAGCTAGGCCAACCCCTTGCACTCCCATTGGTCTGCTCACAGTTAGTCTCACCTAATTAATAACTTCCACCCCTAGCTAGCTCTGCCTCCTTCTAGTAGCTCCTTACTCACTGGTTCTGACATCCCTGCCTGTACTGCCTCTTAACAGGATATAATATCCCAAATAATGCCATGGGAGGATATTTTCTTGCTCAGCTGCTTCATCCTGTTAACCCATGCACCATATCAAATTCCAGTTGCTCAATCACACCATTGTCAGTGCTCCCCTCTAGGTGGATACCCAGATCTGCACTGTCATAAGTGCACATGGCTCCCCACCTTGGGGACGACTTCCTCATCGTCCTGCATACTTTCTAATCAGGCATTGTCCAGCAAATATGATAGAATGCCTCTGAACCTGCCAGTTAAAACAGTCATATATGCTCTATTCTTAACAAATCACCCTAGTGGCCATAACTTAGCCATCTCAAAACCTCACCATGCCAAGTGGTGTAATAAGCTTTTACTCAGTATGGTAATAAATTGCCTCAGGAAATTACTACTACTTCTCTTACTTTGCTCTGAAAATGTCAAACTAAATCCAGACCCAGCTGCTTCTCTAAACACCCCTGTGGACCTCCCCCAATACAAGGCCATCAGCTTCCTTCATATAAATGTCTGTAGTATACTTAAGAAGCTTGACCTGATTCAGACATGGATATTACACACATTCCCTGACTTCCTTATGATATCAGAATCCTTGCTTATGCCCTTGACCCCAAACAAAGCTATCAATACACCAGGGTACAGCACCTACCGGTGTGATAGACCATCCAGAGGGGTGTGTAGTAATCTATGTTAAAAGCAAATTCTCTGTCATAGTCATTGATTGCACCTCTAAGGCTAAAGAATTTGAATGTCTGGCACTAAAACTGACACTTTCAAATGAAAAGGCACTCCTTATTGCTGCATGCTATCAACTGCCTTCTGGTGGCACGGCCCTCCTACCTCATCTTCAAAGTCTGATTGACACAACTAACACAAAGTGCATTCTAATGGGGAACTTCAACCTAAATTGGAATGATGAGAGCTCCAAAAAGCTCAAGGCCTTCTGTGATACATGTGGGTTGGCACAGATAATCCCTGCAGCCACCAGACCCAACAGAAAAAAAACAGAGCAAAGCACCCTTCTGGATCTCATGTTAGTTAACAAACCTCATAACATTTCACATGCTGGGGTGTTTTTCAATGACTTAAGTGATCATTGTGCCATTGCCTGAATCAGACACTCTCACCAAATAAAATCAGCCCTTAAATTTAAGCTAAAAAGGTGCTTGAAGAGGTTCTGCCAGAATGCCTTCCTAAATGACCTGAGCGACATCAGATGGCAGGACTTCTACCTAGCTCCTTCCCTCAATGAGGCATTTAATATCTTTCACAGCCTTTTAGTGGGTCAAATAGACAAACATGCCCCCCTAAGGCTGATCAAGTCCAAGAAAAGATCTTCTGGCTGGATCTCTCCCGTCTTAAAGAAAGCTCTCAAGGATAGAGACTTTTAGTGGAAAAGAGCTAGGAAATCTCACTTTGATGCCAATTGGCTTGCCTTTCATGTCTCTAAAAACACCTGCACCAAACTAATTAGGTCTGAAAAAGCTAGATATTTTGAATCAACCCTGGAAGACAACAAAAACAATACTGCCAAGTTCTGGAGTATTCTCAAAGAGGTTGAGGGTCATACCACCGATGCCTCCCTTCCAGCCAAAATAGTGTCCAGTGACACCACTTTCATGGACAGAGCTGATATATTAGAATAACTCAATGAACACTTTGCCACTGCAGGGCTAGCTTTCGACGCCTCTCCAAACAGTAAGATCAGTCCGCATAGGGATATCATTGATGTCTCTAGCTCCAAAATCGACACCAACCAGAGTTATTCCTCCTCCTTCAGCTTCCGCCCTGTAACCTTCAAGCAAGTGGAGGACCTCCTACTGTCTGTCACTGGATACAAAAAAGAGTGAGGGTGCCAACAGCATCAAACCTTTCTTCTTGAAATTAGGCCACTACTACCTGACCATCCCCATTGCCCATTTATTCAACACCTCCCTGATGCAGGGTGTGCTACCCATGTCGTGGAAAACTGCATACATCATCCCCTTGTTCAAGTCTGGGAACCTGAGTGACCTGAACAACTATCGGCCTATTTCCATACTATCCACCCTTTCAAAACAACCGGAAAAAATCTTTAACACCCAAGTCAGGGAGCACCTGGACTCGCAAAAACTGCTAAATGCCACTCAGTCGGGCTTTAGAGCCAAACATAGCACAGTTACTGCCCTTGATAAAGTAACCACTGACTGGCAAATTGCCTTAGACTCAAAGAAGCATGTGTTTGCACTCTTCCTTTACCTTAGTAAGGCTTTCGATATGGTGGATCACAACATTATGCTTAATGCATTGAGTAACATCGGTCTCGATAGTACTGCCACTAAATGGTTCACCAGCTACCTTACTAACAGATTACAAGTCAAAGCTTTGGGAGTACTGTCTCCACTAAAAACACTACCACGAGGTGTCTCCCAAGGCTCTATTTTGAGCCCAATCTTATTTGCAATCTATATCAATAATCTTGATTCACATCTGCGCACAGCTAATGTGCACTTATTTGCAGATGATACAGTCCTCTACACCTCTAACTCTTCTTTGGACATGGCCCATGAGGATTTACAGTGAGACTTTATCTCTCTCCAATGTAATCCTATTAAGCATAAGCTTCTACTTAACGCCAAAAAGACCAAAGCCATGATCCTGTCACTGAACGCAGCCCCAGGACCAACATGCTACCTTAAGATCCTAACTTTATTGTGAGAACCCCTTGAAACCGTGGATACCTTTAAATACCTAGGGTTCTGGCTTGACAATAAGCTTAATTTTCTGTGCCACCTGAACAAGATCTCGAAAAAATTAAGACAACGCTTAGGCATATTCTACTGCATTAAGCACCTTCTCAACAAGGAAGCTAGAACGAGACTAGTGCAATCCACATTCCTGCCCTTACAGGATTATGCTGACTTCCTCTACAACAATTGCCCCTCTTGCTCTGTAAACTTGACACTCTTTATCACCGGGCCTTGAGGTTCATCCTCCATATGCCTTTTCGCACCCATCACTGCCTGCTGTACCAAGAGATGGGATGGTCCTCACTGCCTACAAGGAGGAAAAGAAACACCTTCCTCTGGTTCTGTAGGGCTCTGTCTGATAAGCTTCCAGCATACATCTCGAACTTCTTCGAGCATGTCAAGGGGTCATACAGTTTGAGATGCTTCTTCCTACTCTGCTTCCAGACACCCAGGGTAAAAGCATTTCATGGCTCGGCTGCAATTAATTTCTCCTTCCCTTCTTTATGGAATACTATGCAAAGATCTCTAAAGCTCTCAACGCTTCCCAGTCCATTCACCTTCAAAGCACTAATAGCTGAGTACCTGATGGAAACCTGCAACTGTTATATGTGACCTATGCACCCTTAGTCTCTGGTGTCCCACAGGATTCTTCTGACACTTAAGTTATGCTCAGCTCTCACCTTCCCTAATAGGGGGGCCCCAGCACTTTGGCAACCTCTTTTCTCACCCCCCTGCCCTCACCACCCAATCTCCCCCGTCTCCTATACCCTTCCCCTCCCTCCCCTTCCCCTTCCCAAGTCCAATAATAGAATACCCACCAGTCTACATATACTAGTGAGTGCCCGGGGTCTAAGTTTTTAACCTTCTTTGCTTGTTTGTTTAGTGTGCTACAATTAGCATCTAATTGTGTTATCTTTGAATGTATAGGCCTGACTTATCTCTCATATGTACAATGATTTGTTTTGCCTGCCCAATACCTGCCTGTGATTTGTTTGATGTCCAGAACCACTTTGAAAATGAGCTTGCTCAATGGTGTTTAAGCCTGGTTAAATAAAGTTTGATTGATTGATTGAATGATTTGCTATAACTGAAATAAGCCAGGTCATATTGCAAGAAAATGCCATGAAAATAAGGAGTGTAACACTGGAGCAAATCTGACCTTAGCAAATCGGGCAAGTATTTAACAGATGTCAAGGTGGAACTTAAGACTATGAAGGGACTTGTAGATTCAGGAAGCAAACAGACCCTGGTGCATGCTGAAGTTCTGGGAAAAGACTGCAAAAAGATCAGGTACTTGGATCTCTTGCATCCACGGGGACACTTGATACTATCCCACCACCCAAGTGACCCTGAACATTAATGAGATGTTACACCAAATGAAAGTGGGGGTAGTGCCAAAGTTACTTGCATCTGTGATTATTGGAAATGACTTTCCAGGATTTGCAAAGTTAATCACAAAAAGAATAACTCCTGCTGTGTCAGCAGCTGTGATAACAATTTCAATTCAATTCAATTCAATTCAATTCAATTCAATTCAATTCTTGTTTATTTATAAAGCACCTTTCAAAATCAAGGAGCTACACATAATAATAAAATAGAAACCAACATTAAACAATCAAACTATAAAGAAAAAGCCAAATTAAAAAGATATGTTTTTAAAGCAATTTTAAAACTGTCAACGGTCGGGCATTCTCTCAACCAATGAGCACAGTCAAAGAAAATCTCATATGTTGAGGGCTCCTTTCTTTTTGGAGACATTGATTTTGACTTGTTTGAGCACAGCTCCAAGATCTGAAAGTCAATGAAAGAAAAAAGAAACCTGAAAAAACAGTGACAACAGAAAGCTGATGGGCATAAAGGGTTGATATATGAAAATGCTGAGGCTAAACTGATAACTGATTGTGATTTTTCTTTAGAGCAAACTAACAATGTTCCTCTCCAAGGTTATTTTAAACAGCTAGGGGTGAAACAAAAAAAGGGTGAACCAATGTTTAAAAAATGTAATGGGCTACTGTACAGAGTTTGTGTTAATCCTCAGATGCAGGAACAGATGGATCAATTGGTCATACCAAAGAACTATAGAACTGAGTTGTTACAGATAGCACATGATTGTCCTACAGATGGTCACTTGGAGAGGTATTGCACCCTTGCCAAATTATCATACAGATTTTACTGGCCTGGGATTTATGAGGATTGTGCTACCTATTGCATTTCTTGTGCTGAATGTTAGAAAGTAGCCCCAGTGACTAAAAATAAAAAGATAGGTAAGCCTTTTGAGACAATCACAATGAATGTGGTTGTCCCCTTAGACAAAAGTAAAAAGAATAATCAGTTAATTGCAGTAGTGTGTGACCATGCTACTCCAAACCCAGAGGGAATTTTAATGTGTACTCTCACAGAGCCAAAAGTGGTAGCAGAGCTTGCCAAAATTTTCAGCAGGTTGGGCATACCTAAAGAGATTATTATGGATTAGGGTAGTAATTCTGGTGCTGGGTTGTTGAAGGAGCTGTACCAACTACTAGTTATCACTGCCATAAGAACCTCAAGGTCTTATTAAGCATTTTTTTTTTACATTATCTAGTTATACTCCCTATGTGCTCCAGAGCTGCCTCTCCTTCAGGCTGTCATGGTCCACAGGCATTCCCCTACTATCTCTCCCTTCAACCACCTACCTTATATCTACAGCCTTCCATGGGGTAGCCCAGTGTAACCCTTCACCGGATAGGTCTCCACTCCTCCGAGGGGGAAGGCACCAGTGGAAGGAAACAGCACACTATTCTTTTGGTCCTGGGAGCTGCTGAGGCATTCTGTGACTCTCCAGAGGAGTCTTCAGAGGTGCCTGGGGCTGACAGCCATCATCTGGCTAGATTTCCGGAGTGTTTTTTCTGGTTTTCTTGTTCCCCTTGTACGTCACTTCTTGTAGTGCCTCCAGTCTTCACTGGGGGCCACTACGTGAGCAAGGCCAGTCCCAAACCCACCCCAGGATAGGAGAGCAGTCCATTGGACACTCAATCCTATCCTTCCCTGCCGACCCCCAATGACCTGAGTCTGTTCACGAACCTGGGTCACCGGCGCGGCTCGAGGTAAGGTGCCAGCGCTTTGCCCCTCTACACCACTGGGCTGGCTATTAAGCATTTTAATCAAACTCTAAAGCACATGTTGAAAAAGTTTGTGAAAGGTGAAGGGAAAGATTGGAACCAATGCTTACCTTACCTGTTTTTTCCTTACAGAGAAGTGTCACAAGCATCAACTAGTTTTTCACCCTTTGACATATTGTATGGTAGACAATCTACAGGGCCACTAGATGTAATAAAAGAAACATAGAAAGATAACCCCACTCAGAAATAATCTATTTCATCTGATATATGTGCACTAAGAAAGAAACTGGCAAAATATGTTGACATTGCCCACATTAAGCAGGAAGAAGCTCAAAAACAGCAGAAGGTATATTATAATATAACCATGGGGTAAAAGAAAAAGGTTTTGAAAAAGGTGAAAAGGTTTTGTTACTGTTACCCACTACAGAAAACAAACTGTTAATGAGGTGGCAAGGGCCTTATAATGTGTTAAGACATGCTAGTACAATTAACTATGAAACTGAGACCCTGATAAGAAAAAGTCTACCAAGATATACCATGCTAATCTCCTGAAGAAATGGATTGGAAAAACACCAACGTCTGCTTTTTTAGTACTATCAGAAACTTCTAAAGAAGATATTGATATAGATAACTTATGACAGATTAGAAAAACTTTAACTTCTGTTGCTGTAAAGATGAATGTTTCCTTACCCAGAGAACAAACCACAAAAAAATCATAACTTGAAAAAGACATTGAAAACTACTTTTACCACAGAGCCAGATCAAGCAAAAAAGGTTGACCATGCAATGGTGACAAAGTATGCTCACCCAATAAGACAAAATACATAATCCCAGATACTCAAAAGGGTTGCTCATGACGCAACGGTGTTGCGCCATGCACAACCCACTGATGCGCCCCGGTGTGATATTTAAAAGGGAAAAGTGCACCGCACAAATCCCGATGCGCCAGGGCACATCAGTACGTATGCAGCGGCTGCAGGGTGCCCATGCATAAACCGCAGCCTGATATTCAGCCTGGGCCATGCAGAGTTATGCAGGTGAAACCCCTACCTGCGCCTGCACAAAATGCCAAAAAAAGGAACAATTTGAGGACCACCACAGGTGAGCTGCTGCATTGCAGGGCACAACACAGCAGCTGCCACCTGTGGGTGGCACTCAACTGTTCCCGCCTGTAGCGGTGTCCCCCATGCCCTGATAGCGGGCATCAGTATCCCCAAGTCCAATATCCTGGTGGTCCAGTGGACGCGGTAGCCCGATCGCTGGCATAACGATTGTTCCAACCCCCAGTAGCCCGATCGTGGGCATAACTTTATCCAACCCCCCCATTAGCCCGATCACGGGCATAACAGTGTTCCAATCCCCCAAGTAGCCTGATCGTGGGCATAACTTTATCCAACATCCCCATTAGCCCGATCACGGGCATAACAGTGTTCCAACCCTCCCAGTAGCCCGATCGCAGGCATAACTTTATCCAACCCCCCTCATTAGCCCAATCGCAGGCATCAGTATCCCTCCCAAAGTTCAATATCTCTGGTGGTCCAGTGGACCGAATGGAGCCTGATCACGGGTGGCATTCCTCACCCCCCAAGTCCAAAATCCCTGGTGATCTAGTGGACCCCACCCCACCCACCCACCCACGGAGCCCCACCACCCCTCTCCCTCCCTGTCAGCTGGCGGTGGCAGCACCCCACCCACCTGCCGCCCCACTGTCCACCAACTGACAGCTCGGTATGGCTGCATGCCCATTGGTTCAGAGCATGAGCCAATGGGCATGCAGTCCATACCATACTAGTCAGTCCAGATATGTCAATGAAATTCATTCACATATCTGAACTGACTAGTACGGTATGGGCTGCATGCCCATCAGCTTATGCTCTGAACCAATTGGTGTGCAGCCATACCAAGCTGTCAGTTGGCGGGCGGTGGGGCTCCGTGGGTGAGTGGGGAGTCCACTGAATCACCAGGGATTTCAGACTTGGGGGGGTGATGAATGCTGCCCACGATCAGTCTCCGTTTGGTCCACTGGACCACCAGGGATATTGGGCTTTGGGGGGATACTGATGCCCGCAATTGGGCTAATGGGGGTTGGATAAAGTTATGCCCATGATCAGGCTACTCAGGGGTTGAACACCGTTATGCCCACGATTGGGCTACTCAGGGGTTGGATAAAGTTAGCCCATGATCGGCCACTTGGGGGTTGATAAAGTTATGCCCACGATCAGGCTAGTGGGGGTTGGAACACTGTTATGCCCTCGATCGGGCTAATCGTGGTCCACTGGACCACCAGGGATTGGAGACATCCCTTATGGGACGTCCTGCGATTGGGCTACAGGGGGCGTCAGTCCCTGATGGCTGCTGCCTGGCAGGGGCCAGGCGCAAGTCATCGGGGATCGGTGCACCTGCATGCTAATGGCATGCAAATGGGGCTGTAATCAGATGCAAATGGCCCCCCATGTGCCTTGAATAAATTATGGCCCCATTTGCATGTCACCCTTTGAATATCGCAGGTGCTGTGCATGGTGCAATGGAACTTGCACAACCGCACCTCAATGCTCCACTCTGACCACTTGAGCTGGCACAGTTCCACTGTTCCATGCACAGTGGGGGTGGCCAGGGGGCGATATTCAAAGCAGTTACGCCATAGCGCAACTCCATTGAATATCGCCCTGGCCACACCCCTGCACAACTATTTTGAGTGGCGCACAGGCTTGCGCCACAAACTGGCACAGTTTGAATATCTGGGCCATACAGTTTACCAGAGAAGTTAAGAGGCAACTTGGTTGAGGATATACAAAAAATGAAAGAGCTGAGTATTGTTGAAGAAGTGAGTAGTGCTTGGTCATCACCAATGGTAACTGTAAATAAAAATGAAGGGGTATATGAATCTGCCTTGATTTTTGGAAACTTAATGAAGTGTCCATATTTGACAGCCATCCTATGCCCAGGACAGATGATTTGGTGGACAGACTGAGAAGTGACAGTACATTAGTACCATTGATCTCTCCAAGGATTAAATTGCAGTGTCAGTGGCTCAGCAGGTAGCACGCTCACCTCTGAGGCTGGGAGATCAGTGCGCTGTGGGTTCTATCCCCAAACCAGGCACTTGGGTTAATATCCCAATACTGACACTGTAGTGCAGCATGAGGGGAGTGCTGCACTCCTGAGGTTCCGTCTTTCAGATGAGATGTTGAACTGAGGTCCCATCTGCCTGTTCTAGTGGTAGTTCAGCTGGATGTTAAAGATCCCATGGCACTTCTTGAAAAAGAAAGGGGGAATTTCCCCGGTGCAATGGCCAAATTTCCTCCATTCACAAAAAATACCACCAACAGCTTTATCCGGTTCAAGATCAGTTGGAATTCATCAGTATCCCCCTTCACTGGGTCGTGCCTGAAAATAGACAGGATTTGTCTAGTGCACTTACCCGGTTAACAAAAACTAAATAAATAATAAATTCTCCTAAATAAAGAATCCAGAGAAAACACTGCATTTTCCTCTCCAGTTATAGTCTATCAGTTCATCACCATCCCATTTTGTTTGCATGGTGCACTTGCTATATTCCAGTGGTACATGGATGTAATTCTTGCCCCTCACACTAGTTATTGTGCTGCTTACCTGGATGATGCTGTCGTGTACAGTCCAGACTGGAAAAGCCACTTGGACCACCTACGAGCAGTTACCCACTCTATCAAAAATACAGATCTGACCATTAACCCTATCAAACGTTCAATAGGCATGCAGAAAACCAGAAATGTGGGTTATATTTTGGGAAATGGAGAAGTAAAGTCAGAGATTTCCATGATAAAAGCTGTAGTTAACAGGGCTGGTTCAACAACACTTTTGTCGACCAGCATCACATTGAGAGGATTTATGCTGATCGTAAGTTGCAGTTGACATAAATCACATTTATCTCCCGGTCCTGTATTTTCATCAGAGGGGCTATGCACCCCAAACACCCCATGCGGGGGGATCTGCCCCTCACATCCCTGTACTTCAGATTCTCAACTCCAGTCGGAGTTGATTCAGGGAGAGGATGCAGCACCAGGAGACAGCGTGCCCCTGTGTCAGGCATACCAACACAATGACCTGTCGGCAAACTGTAGATTTTGTAGGTCGGTTTGTAGGTCGCTGTGTTGGTATCACTGTCAGGGTGGGCATACTGCTAACAGTCCTGTTCCTAAAACAGAGAAGCATGTCAGGTCATTTTCAGGTCTGACTGGTTGCTACCAGAGATTTGTTCCCAACTTTGAAAAATTAGCTACTCTCCTCACTAAACTCATGAAAAAATGGTATCAGAATAATGTGAAATGGTCCCCAGAATTTGAAGAGGCTTTTCAGACCATCAAGGCTACATTATATTCAGCTCTGTTTTACAAAGTCCAGACTTTGAGAAACAATTTCTGTTATAGACAGATGCATCAGAGGTAGGCCTAGGTGCAGTCCAGAGTCAGAATATAGATCGGAAGGAACATCTAATTTTGTCTATTTGTAAAACACTGCACGACAGAGAGAAAAAATATTCCACTATTAAAAAAGAATGCCTTGCTGTGAAATGGGAAATTTAGTCCCTTAAAGATCAAAGGCAAAGTCGTTAATTTTAGGAGAGAGCCCTTTTCCTGATGTTGTGCCTGCTGTTTAATGCCTAAGTACACTTTTTTGGTGTATTTCATCTTGTTTTTGCTTAGTAGGTGTGTTTGTTATTTTCCTCGATGTGCATCGCCGACCACAAGATATGTGATGCTTACCCACTGAGGAGCTGACTGTCTGTGACAAAATTTCATCTTTTTAATTGACTGCTGGTTTTCTTCCCTACTTCTAGCGGTCCCTCGCTGCTGGCAGTCTAGCCTTCAACAGTACAGGAGGTGTCACCTCTCTATGTGACAGGGTGAACTTTGCCACTGGTTCTTGTTAACTGTCTTCAGGTTTTATGTGACAGTGCTTGCTCCTGAATGGCAGTGTATGTATTAGGGCTTGTGCATTCTCCTATTTTGCAGTAGTCTGCTTTGACGTATTATTTTCAGTTTTGTTGTCATCCTTCTAGTTGTCCTGTACATGTAAGTGTGTGCCAGCTTGTCTTTCCCAGGGTTACAGGGAGAGTGATATATGTCCCATTTTAGTGAGGTGCCAAAAATAAAAACAATAGTGCAAGTGTGTTTGTCTGTCAGTAGCAGAGCCCAGTTTCTGTTTGCTCTGCAAAGCTGTGATTTGCGGTGTTTGTGTCTTGCTTCTTACCTCGCAGTACTTTTCTGTTTGTATGTCACTATTATGTGGGGTAAATGTATTGTGATTTTGGTGTTGTTTCATACACGGTATTTTTTTTGTCGGGCATGGTAGTAAAGCCTGCGTCATTTCCCTGCATTGTTTATTCATTTGTCATCTTTCTCTATATTGCCTGTTGCCACTGTTTACCTGCTATGCAAGGTGACATTTTTTATTTTGCAGTTGCAGTATAGAAGTATTTCCACTCTAACAGACATCTGTCATATTGTAATGCAAAGCTGACGTACATGTCTTTGTAGGGGATGATTAATGCAGTGTTACATTCACTAAGAATACTACCAATAGCTTAATCTGGTTCAAGGTAAGTTGGCATTCATCTGTATCCCCCTCCCCCAGGTCGTTCCTGAAAATAGGCAGAATTCGTCTAGTGCACTTACCCAGTCAACAAAAACTAAATAAAATAATACCAAAAATTTTGAACTATTGTTGGTAGTGTTGCACCATTTCAGAGACCAGTGCTTGCTCCAGTTTCTGTAGAGTACAGATGACAGGTCATAAGTGGTAGTATTTGGACAACATACTGTCTCTTTTTTAGTATGTATGTAGGTGGTGTGTTGTGTGGTTGGTGATGGTATGTAGTCCTTTAATAAATACTCATACTGATTTTTTTTAGTCTCTTTCTGTGACGTATGAGTTTGTTAGTCACTGTGTAAAAAGGGGTAGTTCTGCAAGGAGTTCTTAGATTCATGGGCATGTGATGGCAAGAAAGGATGTACATATCCCCTCGAGTGTGCCCATTCCCTTATTCAATTAGTCTCCCCCACCCCCTTCTAGTTTCTCCCTTTCCTCTCCTTCACAACCCTTTATATTTGTCCTAGGCTGTCTTGAAACTGACAACTGCAAGTATGTGAAGGGAATCAATAAAGTGAGAGACCTTATTCTCTGGATAAATAGATACAAGAACTAGGGGCATGGATTGAAAGTGGAAGGGGGTTAAGGTTTTGGGGAAGCATTAGGAATTATTACTTCACCGAGAGAGTGGTTGAGCCTTGAAACACACTGCTGAAGGAGGCATTGAGGGCCAGTTAAGTGTAGGGTTTCAAGAAGGCCTTGGACGAGCACAAGGGGTTGTCAAGGAGAGGATGGGTGAATCTTTTTTTTTCCCCAATTGGTGAGAAACACTAAGCTAAAAGCTTTTTTATAGGTGCAACCTGGGAGCACAGGGAAGTTAAGTGACTTGCTCAGGGTCACACAGTATGCCTGCAAGTTGGGGCTGTGGTATTCAAACCCAGGTCTCCAGATTTGCAGCTCAGAGCCTTAAACCACTGCGCTATACTGCCTCCCATGCATTGGAAGGAGGGGGGAGTAAAGTGGAGGAATGGGCAGACTTGATGGGCCATGAGGTCCTTTTTTGACTGACTAATGTCTATGAATATATGACTCTATGAATATTGCTTCCAGTACTTTAACCACCACCTGTGTGTGATTGTCTGGGTGATATTTGCCCGCCTTCTCACTGCCACCATTGTTATGAAGGGGCACCATCTCTGACTTGTTGCAGTCCTCTGGTACCCATCCTGTATCCAAAGACAAGGTAAATAACTACAATAGTGACTCCACCAGTATCCCCATAAATTAACCCTTAGGCTGCCAACAGATTTAGAACGTATAGGAATTCTGGACTGATATATCAGTTCGTAGCACAGGAAGAGTTAATTGAGCACCCCATGGTGTAGTCCATCTGGTCCCATGACTGTCTCCACCCTCAGCTTACCTGATTCTTCCCTTACCTTTTCCACACTAATTGGGTTAGGATCCACCCCTCCCGCTTTCCCTTCTCACTTAGTAATGGTCCGCTCCATTCCCCCTCTGTTCTGAAAACTGAGCTGAGATATCCATTCAGCACTTTTACTTTCTTGAAATCTCCTTTAACCTGCATTTCCCTCTCCCATTAATGCTATCACCTGCCCTGCCTTCCTCCTCTCCCCTATGTTCCAAAGTATGTGTTGTCCCAACACATGGCTTGCCTTCCAATTCTCATCTGTTTCTGCTTTACCCGCTGTAATCCTCTGCTCTGTCATCCTTTGTCTCTCATTGTAAGTTTTTCTATTTTCTTTCCCCTGTGTCCTTTTATTTTCCCTGAATGTCCTTTTCTTTTCTGCATATGCTCCACTCCATTCTCTATTGAACAACTTCAGCCTCCTCCTTCGTTTGTTGTTCTTCACCTTCCTGACACATCCCTCTACCTCTTTGAAGAGACATACGTTGATTTCTTTATAATGATTTTCTGGCACTCTCTCTATCACCTCCCACTCCCTCACTTTCTTCTAGAATATCTCCCTCATTCTGTGTACATACAATATGTTAGTCTGGAGTCTAGGACCTTTATGGTGGTTTCAGTAGCCCGATATCCTGATTTTACTTTGCAGTCCACTGTGCCATGGTCACTATCTCCAAGATTGGCCTACATTCCCACTCCTTCCATTTTATCTCCATTGGTTAGGACCACATCAAGCTTGTTTCCCTCTTTTGGGTCTCCCTGACCAGCTGCTGCAGGAAGGAACCCTGGAGTGTCACTAGAATATTCCTTCTCCTAACCGTCCTTTATGTTCGGATATCCCATTCTGTACACAGGAGATGTAGCTCTCCTGCATGCAGAATCACCCCCTTCAGAGCCATGCTTTGATCCTCCTGCAGTATCTGCATGTCTGTTTCCTCATTCTGCTAAGGGAGTCTGTATACCACCCGTTGCCTTAATGCTGTCGAAGCCTTCATGTCAAGCGTGACCCATATGCTTTCTACTTCTCTCTGTTCTTGCATCACTTCTGTGACCTTGATTCCCTTTCTCATGTGTAGTGTGACTGCTCCTCCCTTTCTTTTGATTTTATCCCTCCTGAATAACCTGTACCCTTGGACCTCCACCTACCACTTTTGGTGCCTGGACCAGCAGGTCTCCTTGATGCCCTACATATCTAATCCCAACATTGTCAGCATTGTGATAGGTACTGTATGTTGTTTGCTGTTATTGACAGTGCACATGGTTCCCATGAATTTGTGCACAGAATATTAATCTATCCCTTTAAAAGCTGTTACTGAAGAGTAATTGAAGGATACATAATCCTGACTTTTTTCTGTGAGCTTTGAGCCATCTTCTCTGTGTATTAGTGTTAGTCATATTAAAATAGGTGGACTATGAGTATTCTGTTTGACCTGATTGTGTTCTGTTTGGCTGAGCACTGATTAGTGCATGTCTTGATACTTTTGCTAATAAAGACATAGTAACACTATATATGTGTGTGGGTGTTTTTGATGATCAATTTCAGATTCATCCATCTGTGCTGCACAGTATTGCCTTTTGGTCTGGTAAACAATGACTGAAGAAGGAGGCAGTGTCCACTCTTTTTTCTCATCTGAAGGCTGTCTGCAAACACAGCAGTGAAGCACTGGAGAAGAGACACTGCTTTAAGGTTAATGATGTAGGCAATAGAACTGTAATTGACTCTTTTGTTTGTGTGTGCAGTACCGATGAACAGTGAACAGTAAGGGAATGTGAAAAGGTATAGTGTGAATATGCTACTTTATAGGTGAAATGTGGGTCAGTAGGGGTGGTTAATGAGTTGCTTCTGGGTCCACATCTTGCATGTGTTGTGAGAGGTGCTTACCAGTCAAGTGTTTATTTCCTCATGTCAGTGCATTGACCATATGCAGTGTATATATATGCTGACACAATAGTGGGGAGAAGGGTAGAGTTACCAATGGTCCAGCAGGACTTCTGTAAGCTGGGAGGAAGCTTGAAATGGATATCACACTCCCTCACCTCTTGGAGATGATATCTGACTAGGGCAGGGGGGAGTCTAGGGCACAGCACATGCAGTCATTCAGCTCATGGTGGAAGGGTTGATGTGGGTGGGAGGGTTTTGGATTCATGGTGGATTGTAGCCTGACCTGGGCACATGTTACCTTACATAAGGAGGATGGTCTATATCTGTCCGGGAATGGCACCTTATTTCTTACTGAAAAGTTTAATTGCTTGAGCAGTGAGCATTTCAACTGGTGAAATTGGTAGAGCCAGGATGATGATGAGGTTTAGGAAATTTCCCTCCTCCTCACCCCAACCCCCATCCCCCAAGGGAGCAAGTGGAATACAGTAGGGGGAGTTATACATCACATATTGTATAAAGGCTACAGAAGTTCATGGTTGACAGGTGTAGGGCATGGTTTTGTGGATCACCCTTGAACCATGTAATGGCACAGCAATACAAATAGGGGTGAAGTACTGACTGTAGGCAAAGTGGGAAAAGGTAGGCTGGGAACTAGTGGAGTACATACCTGACATGGGTGATGAAGGTAAAAATCCCGCTTCAAGCTCATTTCAATATGGTCCTGTGTGGATTGCACCACCCAGTCATCTTCTTCAGTCAGTAGCATGGCCATTTTATAGTCCCTAGAAGTGGTTGGGCTCAGGCAGCTGGTGCATGATCCAAACATGGACAATTTGAGTCTGGACATGGTATGGACCAATAGAGGTGGAATCAAAGGAGTACAGGTGGCAGGACAGCTGGTGTCCCATGTCCACCACTCGGTGTTGCTTAGCATGGACACAGGGTGTCAATTAAGCCACACAATGGCCAAAGTATTAAATGTTAGAATGGTGGTTTTGAGATGGTTAGATGTATAAGAGCAATCCTGGGGAAGGGTGGGCAATAGTGGGTGTGGAAGATCAACGAGAGAAACTGAAGTAAAATACAGTGAAATTAACAAATCAAAGTCTTATGGTACTGGCCAAAGGGACAAGAAGAAGGAAAACAGAATGGTTCTGTAAAGAGGTGTGTTGGTAAATAAGAGCTAAGAGAGCAAGTGTTTGATAATACAAGGAGACCCAAAAGGGAGGAGGATGGTGTGGTGTACCTTGAATATTATAGTGATTCAAAGTTGTTAGGATAGCTAAGGCACATACAGAATAGGGTTTTGCACAGACTGCATGGGTTGAAATTAGTACTGACCCAGTATGCTGACCATGGGTGCAACCAAGGGGGGGGAAGGGGACCTGACACCCTTGACATTTTAGGCCCTGCAACACACTAGCATTGTTGTGAACGTTTCCATCAATCCATGTCCCACAGAATATTTTTGGTGTGGTTGCACCAATGAGGATCTCTAGTTCTGAGGAATGTCTTCATTAGTGTGTGTGCATAGTGGCTGGAAGGAAAGGTGTGCCTATGTGCAGATTGCATCATGATCTGTAACAAGATAGATAAATGTGAAGGTGTGAAAACAATGGAGAGGGACCAGGAGAAACTGGAAAGACGGTCAGAGATCTGGCAGGGAAAGTTTACTGCAACGAATTGCAAAACAATACTCCTAATGCATGACCTTGCAATGCTTCAAATGGAACAGCATTTACAATCCTATGGTTTAATTTCTCCAATTTTGCATCACACCTAATGCGTTCCACCACTCCTTGAGTGTTCACCCTTTTGTCGATGTTAGTGACATTTGGAGTGGAGCACACATCTCCTTCCAGCTACCTCCTTATGTCACTTAAGAAGGCATTGAACAGAAATGGATGCAGTACACCTGTCATTACTGTTTGGCACAGTATGTCACATCTGTTGGCCCTGACAGAAGTGACAGCTCCATATTTTTATCACCCATTGTTTTGTAATTGCAAGCTTTTTATGTGGAATATTACAGTGGGGGTTATTATGCCCCTCTGCATCAGTCAAGCAAGTTAAAAAATGGAAACAGACTTTTTTTTTTTTGAGTGGTGGGAGCACCTCAAAGAAACTCAAAGGAACTGCATCAGGATGGCAGCAGATAATGATGACATGGTCTTCCATTTCAGCGCAGCAGCACCCTGTAATGGCATAAACAGTAATGGAGGTCCATGCTACAATATAGGTATTGGCTGTATACTGGAATTATGTTACTAGAAGCTACCCCAGACTTGAGCTTTCTAGGTGATACTTCTGGTCTGTTCAAATATATGAATGATTTGCTAGAAGCTACTGTGCAAAATAATCTTTTTTCTGCTAGAAAATGATGAAACAGCAGTGTGAACACCAGGAGAACAATCATTAGTTACAGCCTTTCGGGAGCTTGAGAAAGTGACTCACCAGTAGTGATGGGCGAAGTGGGCTCAATCCGCTCTGTGAAGTGTTTCGCAGAGCACAGGTGGATTTGTGGAATGCTCCACAACGCGAAGCGGAGTACTTCACATTATAATGAGGAACACGAAGTGCATTAGAAACAGCAAATTTGCATTACTCCACCTCCACTGGTCATTACTCTTTCAATTCTTAAGGCAAATTACATTGGTGGCAGTTCACTTAGCCTTGTTTTTGAGCTCCGAAAGGCAGATTTTGCAGTGATTCATGGGAGTTCAGGTCACATGGGCTCTATATTGATCTGCACAGCCTCAGTTCAGGATAGTATGAGCATGTAGGAGCAGAAGACAGTGTACTCTGATAGCTGTCTGTAGGAATCTTTTAAAAGCTGTTCAAAAAGCATTTTTGCTTTTTTGGTGGGGGGGATCCAACTGTAGTTCATCGATTGTAGGAAACCCTTCTGTGCTCATATCATCGAGCATTTTTGTTTGTGTCTGGATTTTGAATGTTAATTTACAACATTGATTGTGTGTGGTTGAAGACAGTGAAGTGTGCTGTGTGGGGGAGGGGCGTATCTGCGTGTAGGTAGATTTAAGTTGGAGAACTAGTGATTTCTTTGTGTTTTGGTTATATTTTTGTTATATAACTGACTGTGTTACTGTACACATAGTAAAACCATCAGTAATAGTACAGATTTTCTTGCTGTTTGTTGTGTGAATGTGGTGCAGCATTTCATAAGTTCAGGTTGTTTAAATTACAGATTTACATTATGTGGCAGTACACTGAACTTTTGCATTTGTGTTGCATTCCTCGTTCAGCATTGTACACAAGCTGTTCTGTGTTGTGTGCATCAAATATAATACACCTTTTAAAATTTGTGACACAGACTAGTGTAAGTGCAACTAAGCGCAGCTGTGAGAACCTGCTATCCACTACAGCTGCCTTATTTTGTACTGTGATCATGTTCTCTGTTCTTAGTTTTGCTGTTTGTAGTGCTGTAAAAATCAGAACTGTCTATATTCAGTGCTTCCCCCCACATTGAAACAGCATTTTTTACCAGACTGGATTGTTTCTGTGACCCCATCAGCACCACTGGTTACTGAAGTTGTATTAATTCCGTGATAGTGTCACAACACAGTAGTCTGTTATCTGTTGCTGAAGCCACAGTTGTTTATTTTGCTTGACATCCAGCCAGCATCCTTCCAGTCAGAAAGTGAATGTATCAAAATCTGAATTTGGTAATAATATTTGTGGTTGCTCCCCCAAAATGCCTGCAAAGAGACATGCAAGTAAAGCTGTTTCTGGCCATGGCAATGTTGGCAGTAAGAGGGTCTGTGGGCGTGGTAGTAGTACGCAGACGGAGAAGTGCATTGCTGATGTGAGGAAAGGTATTTCTCCTGCAATGTTTTTTACAGCCCAATCAGTAGCTTCACTCATAGTTGGAGGAGATGATGTTTTCCCAGCTGGTGGTGTTAGTGTTACTGGTGTTAGTGGTGGTGGAGGTAATATTAGCATTGTTGCATCAAGTTCTAATTCCAACCAGTGTACCATATCCAAACATATTGAGTGTGAAGCAGTGCAAGTGAGTGACAGCGTAGATGATGTCATACTTCCCAGTAACATCCCATTAACTGAACCTGATTCTGATGATTATGTCAATGATAGCATACAATGTGATATTCCATCCACCATGGCACTCAACATCACGTATTTTCCATGCAGTGATTCACAGTGTGGTGAAAAAATATCAGGTGATGGTGGTGTAGATGCTGATGATGAATGTGATGATGATGATGATGATGATGTTGCTGTTGTTGCAACATGCAGTCCACATGTTAGCATCCAAACAGAAGATGTGGATGTGTGTGACAGTGACGTTGATGAATATGATGATGATGTAATTGACCCCAGTTGGGAACTGGAGAAAAAGAAATTAAAAGTGTCTGTGTCTGAATCTGTTTGCAGGAATCCTACCCCCTGTAAAAACTTGTGATTTACCGGTTTTAGTTGATGATGATGATGATGATGATGAAGTCCCAGTAATCAATATGATAGGTAGTCATGGTGGTCAGTTGCAGTCCAGGTCATGGTGTGCAGTGCCAGAAATATCACGTGCCCCCCCACTTCAGTGCTTAAAATAACAGACTTAAATAAGCCACATCATCATGGACATGTGTGATCACAAATTCTCTCACTGTAAGTATCACCGGGGGCCAAAACCACACCACTGGGTTTTGTCTTAACGTCGCTTTATTTGATCAAATCTTTCACATGCATGCGGGAGTTCTGCAAAGGAGAAAGCTCCCGATTACAATTTGCAGCAGCTTTTTATAAGCTAGATTCTGCAATTCTTATCTTGAAAAATACCAACATTTCAGTATAAGCCAATCATAAAACAGAATAACAAGTTGATACCAATGTGTGGTGTACTTTTCCACTGCTTACTTCATTTCTTACCCAATATTTCTTGATACATATGCCAGTGGGTCAATCTGACCTGAGTGAAACAATGAGTTTCACTCACACCATAGCAACATACAACAATGTACAGCTTGCCTTCAATGCCTCAATGTGCTGTTATCTTATACTTTGCCCAAGCATGTTGTTATCTTATACTTTGTCCGAGCCTGTTATTCAGGCTGGTACAACCAGTTCTGCCCAGTTTTATCTTGCTTTCTGTTTCTACAAATGTACCTCAAGTAACCTCAGCAACATTCTATAACCCTGTAAAAAACAGCATGAACTCAGAAATTTCTACTATATTCATTATGACTTTGTTACAGCATGGCTTACAAAGCAAGCATAGCTTCAAGGCATATAATAGCAAATATAGCTTTAGGATATATAAAAATTCCCTCCACTCTCCCCCCTTTTGATACTTTGTATCAACTTGTGAACTATTACATCTTAGTCACGTCTGGTACATCATAGAATGGGAACACCCCGACTAATTCGCTAGGGTCTTGGTCCTTGGGGTGTAGTAGGGTGCAGCTGGGTGATGGCATGCCGGCACAAGGTGCTACAGGCGTCTACAAGAGAAATTTGAGCAACACAGTCAGGAGCCATAATGCCAGTATCACCACGATTACTGCCACCCAGTGGAGGAGAGTAGAGCCCCATTCAACAAATATGCTTGAGAACCATGACCAGGGGTCCCAGCTCTCATATAGGTGCATGCTCACTAAGAACACGCTGTTGTAGCATTTTATTCCCTCAATCACTTGCTCCAGTTCCTGGGGTTGTCTAGTATATAGGTGCAGCATTCCTCCCTATAATGGCGCTTTTATACGGCTAATACATAATCAAGTGCTGGCTGTATTCTGCAAAGCTACGATTCTAAGGGCTTTAATTTCAGCTGTCAGCAAGGCAGTTGATTTCAAGGTATCACTAATTAACGTTTCCAACTTATAGCTTAACTGGTCAATGTAATGCATGTTTTGAACAACACCCCACCATAGGAAGATTTCTCCCCCAAATTTTTCTCCCACTGGGACACGTTTATCCACGTCCGGCACCTCCCTTTTTTGAACTTGATTTATATAGCTTACATGCTGATGTATAGCAAATGCATTGTACATATATACATGGGCTTTAGGGTGGAGTGTGGCTAGATAGGCAGCAGCCCGCCCACCCATAGGTAGAAAAAAGATAAGCCTTATCCTCACATACTCAGTATAGATTCTGACAGACTGCCCATGGCAGTGAAATTCAGGATGTACTGTGTGGGCATCTGCTTGAGAGCAGTTGGTTATGGTGGACTCGGACTTGGTGGTGCTGTTATGAGTGCCTACAATATTGGCACGTGGACCATCCCAGTGGCGCTAAACTTCATGTTTGGTTGCTTATTACACAGGCAGAGCTCTGCTGATATATTCTGCTGTCTAACGTCTAGATACAATGGGGTTGACACATTTGTATTATTCGTAGCTGTACCATGCAGTAAAATCATGCCCCGAAACACAGTTAGGTTTTTTATTTTGTTTGTAGCATAATCTGGGGCAAATAGTGATGTTCTTCCTGATGGCACTGAGAATCTACTGCTGGCCTCAGTGCTATTTGCAGGCTTGGTTTTAGGAGGAGCCCCACGGGTTGCAGAGAAAGGAGAGCTAGTGCATACATAGCAATCAGAGACATTAGCATTATTAGCATGTAAGTTCATTAAAGTCCACCAAGTGTTGGTAAGTATGCAATGGCTCTGTGCTGCAGCGAGTGAAGTTGCCCCCCTGCTTTCAGAGCCCCATAGCAAAAGTACCAATAGCAGTGATAGTCCGAACGAAAACAGAACGATAATAATTTTCATGGTTGCTCAGTTCACTGTGCAATGGTATCGACTGTAGAGGCTGTCACCAAGCGACAATGAGATGCGTGAATCCACGTCTCTCTCTCTCCGCGATTTTTATGGCCGTGGCGGTAGTCAGGAGCACTTGGAATGGTCCTCTCCACCTCGGGGCGCACCACTTTTTTCTTCGGAAGTCCTTGATAACCACAAAGTCTCCTGGCTGTATCCTATGCAGGGGTCCCTCCAAGGGGACCGGAAGCACAGCTTTCACCCTAGGATAGAGAGATCTTAAAACAGCATTAAGAGATAAACAGTAGGCAATCATTTCATTATCTAAACCATGCAATGTTATTCAGTTTTGTGGGAAGGGGACATTTGTCATTCTGAGGGGTCTTCCCATCAAAATTTCATGAGGTGATAAACCCATGGGGCTAGCTCTTCCCCTCATACTCATTAGGGCTATTGGTGGTGCCCTTTACCCAACTAAGGCCAGTATCTGATAATTTGGTCAATTTCATTTAATGTCTGATTTGGTCTTTCTACTGCCCCTCCCGATTGTGGGTGGTATGCATAGTGCATTCAGAATCCACTTGCAGGTGTCTCACACAAGGTTCTGATGATTCTTTTGCAAAATGCGAGGCCATTATTCTTGAGAGCTGTGGGAATCCCCTACCTTGGTATGATTTCTCTAATCAGGCCTTTGCAACTGTATAGTGCGGGTTTTCTGTAATCTGGGAACGCTTTCTACCCACTTTGAAACATATCTACAATCACTAAGCAATTTTATACCTTCACACGGGTTTAGCTCAATAAAATCCAACATTAAATGTTCAAAAGGTCCTGTAGGGAGTGCGGATGGGCAGAGGGGGTTACTTGGAGTCCTCTGCCAACATTATTTTGCATACATATTACACCCTTTTACAAAAATCTTCAGCATATACGTAAAAGTCAACAACATACCAATGTTTATTTACAAGATCGATTACTCCACTTTTGAACATGATCGGCCCCATGGTCCAATTTTGCCAAAAAGGGAATATTGCCGAGGCAGGCAGAGCCTGCCATCAGGGTTTGTCCACACCTTAGTGCTAGCATCAAATTTACAGTTTGTTGCAGTTACATTTCTCTTGCTGTGAGCTGTTGTCAAGATTGCATATCCTTTACTGAGAATAAATCAAGTTGGTTTAGTTACAGCCAAAGACATTTGAAATTTCGAACACTCCAGAAGAGCTGCTTCCTTTGCAGCTGTGTCAGCCCTGCATTTCCTGCAGAAACAAAATCTTGGTTAGAAGTATGGGCCTGACATTTTGGTGCTAACTTTTCTGGCTTCTGGATTGCTAACAAAGATTTTTACCAAATTCGCATCTTAATAAGTTTCAACTGCTGTTAAAAACCCTCTGTGTTTCCATATGGTGCCAAAATCATCGCTACTCCAAATGCATATCGACTATCTGTGTATATGTTAACTGTTTTTACCCTCTGCTATTATACAAGCTCGTCAGATCTATGAGTTCAGCAGCTTGGGCTGACATTTGTGGGAATAACTTTGCTCCTTCGGCATTTTAGTTTTGAGTACATAATCTGCATAACCTACTGAGGGGATCCTTTTCGTCTCTTTGTGCCGAGCCATCAGCAAATAATTCTAAATCTGCGTTTTTGGATGCGATGCGTCAGTGATATCGGTCGAGGCTATAGTCTAAGTCAATTACTTGCCCACAGTCATGCTTTCTCCCCTCCTCCGGTGTGGGAGCAACGTCGCTGGGTTTAAAATGGTACACCTTTTCAAAGTTATGTTAGACATGGTTAGTAACACATTTTGATACTGAAGCAATCGTGCAGGCATTAAATGAGCTTTTCGTGCAAGCTTGTAGTAGAATAGAATGTACAGAATGAGGCACATACCTATCAAAGCACAGTGAATCCTACCACAGATCTTAATGATGCTAACACCGGCTCAGTAGCCTAATTGCCACTGACTGCAAGCAAGACACCATCCCACATACCACACTGAGTCCAAAATGCCTTTAGTGTAATATGCTATGGGCCTCTGTCCCCTCATGTTCCTGTGTCAATACAGCTGACATGTAACCTCCTTTACCATTTACAAACAGATTAAACCCTTCTTATAATTTGGTAGTCCTAAACAAGGACTTGTAACCACATATATTTTAAGTTTCAGAAAATAGATCTCTAGATCAGGTGTCCACTTGATCTCCTCAGTCATCTGCATTTTCTTGCCAAATATGTGCTTCATGGAGTGGGGTTGTACCAACATAGCATAATCCACGATCCGGATCTACAATAGCCCTGCATACCCAAAAAGACATCATTTGCTGCTTGGTAACTGGGCGTGTGCCATGCTGTTATATTCTTAATTTCTCTCAGGGTCTAGCTACCACTGCTCAGACAACACATCACCCAAATATTTTACTTGCTTTCTACACAATTGCAATTTTTTTCGAGACACTTTATGCCCATTTTCAGCCAAGAAAAGTAATAAAGCTCTTGTATCCTGTTCATTTGCTTCCTTACTGAAGCTGTACATAATAGATCATTCACATACTGTATTAGGGTACTGCCCGATGGGGCCACAAAAGTGGATAGATTCTCTCTGATTTGAGCTGAGAATGCCGCTGGAGACTCAGCATAGCCTTGGGGCACTCACGCGGGTCAGATCTCCACTTTTCCTTTGTAGGTGAATGCAAACCATTCCTGGCTACTGGGTTCCACGGGATACTATAAAAACGCATTTGCTAAATCAATGACCGTGAAATAACAGCTGTTATGTGAATGGATGACAATACTGTAATCGGGTTTGGCACTACCGGGGTACGTATATGTACTGCCTCATTTACCGCTCTCAGGTCCTGCACAAAGCAATAACTTCCATTTGGCTTTCTCACTGGTAAAATTGGTGTATTTACCATTGCATATGGGCAGGGGACGATTACTCCCCTTTCCACTAATGCTGCATGCACTGGGGCTATTCCCTCCTCCGCCTCTTTACCCAGCGGATATTGATGCCTATTCGGTCTGTAAGAGGACTTTGGCTTGACCATAAGGGGTTGTGCATTCTTCAGTAATCCCACATCATACTTTGATTCTGACCCATAGCTTTGCTGGTAACTCATTTATCCAACTTACACCTCTCCTGCATGCCTATTTCTTCACAAACCTTTCAGACATTCACTTCTCTTTCATCCACTCGTGCCTTTAACCTTTCTGTTAATTATGTATTTTTCTACAGTTTCCAGCCCTTGATCTTAGCTTGCTTCCTACACATTCCCAATCTTACAACTGTACTATTTTTCTACCCATGGCTTCAGGCTATTCTTCCACTCAAGGGGGGTTCCTTGTTATGGAAATGTGCGGAAGGAACTTGGCTCTTGGAATACTTTTAATTGTTTCTGCATTTTAGCCTCCACTGAGGCTGCACAAATGATCCTTTGCCACATATATCTCTGACACCCAGATGGCCTGTTCTACTGGTTGTTTTCCCCACTCTTTGCACTGGCATGTTAGGTCCCACTCCTACTGTATAATGTGTTGTGCAATGCAAATCTGTCTGTAACTGCAACTGGCCATGTGTTACTACTTCTGCCCATTCTTGTAGCCAACCCACCTCCTTTGGTTCTGTTAATTCAACTATATAACCAATCCCTGTTCTTTCTGCTAAACATGGCTACAAACCCACCTCGCGCTTCTATATTAACCCCTACTGGTTTACAAGTAATGTGTTGCATTTTCCTTTGACAGGATATCCTGTCCAATAAATTCACAGGACAGGTCGTGCTGCTGAGGAAAGTATGTTGTAATTCTATTTTTCACACCGAACCGGTAATGAGATTGTTAATTGCTCTTTGTGGTACTCCTGATGCCCCTATTTTTGTCACCATTCGACTGGATAAGGGTGCATTTAACTTGCTTCTTTGAATTACTGACATCGAGGCACCTGTGTCTATCAAGAAGGTCAACTTGGTGTTCGTGGATTATTAAGTCTCTTTCTGGACTACCTTCTGGGTTGTTGAAGCACATAACGACCCTTTGCGAAAAGGGGAGGGGAGTTTTCCTTAACCTTCAGCTGTCATTGGCAAAGCCAACGTTGTTAGTTCAGAACTGAGGGGACCCAATGATTTCACCCCAACCCTGTTGCTGATTTGGCTGCCACTGTTGTGGAGCAGGAGAGGGTGGTGGTGGAGGCAAGATGGCATTGGAATCTTGATTAGCTGCACTGATTTGCCTTTACTACAATTTCTTGCTATGTGTCCCTGTTCTCCACAAGCAAGCAGATGATACCACCTCCCAGTCTGGGTCTTTGTCCTGCCGATCCTTCTGATGGTTGCCTTTTTCCCTCCTCCCTGTGGATAACCTCCATTATTTCGTCCCTCTCTGTCTTCTTCTGTTGCCATTTCTGCCTCCCGGGTTGGGGCTGCTTATTGTCTCTCTCAAAGTACATTAGCTGAGCCTTTTCAGCTTTTTCTTTCTTTTTCTTTTTGTATCACCTTCTGCTGTCTCTCAGCATGTTCAGCATGAGGCACTAGGTCGGCCATTTTCTTTGTCTCCCATCCAATGCACACTGTGGTAACTCCCAATCTAATTGGCTCACTCAGTCCGGTGCAAAAGCCATACCCAACTGGTAGCTGGTATGTGGGATTATCTGGCCCAATACCGGAAAATTGCCCTAAAGACCCCTCTCAATCGTTCTCGCTTGCTAATCGCATTCGATTCCTCATATCTTTTGTCTCGTGATCCCTGGATGCAGACCAGTCTGTCACACTTCTGTATTTTCCCAGTTTTATGCACATCGCTAAATTGTGGCGTAATTTGGTCCCTTGGCTTTCTAGGTCCTGTCAATTCTTTTACTTCCTCCCACTTCGCTCTTTAATGTCCGTCTAATACACTCTCCAACCTCAGTCATAGACAGTTCATACATTTTTATTGAGTTTGTTAACTCTTTATATATTCTTCTATGTTATCTTGAGGCTTTGAGCATCTTTCAGGGCCTCTCTCTCAACTCCCTCAGGATTCCATAGGTTGGTCCACTTCAATGTATTTGGGACTGGGCTGGTGGTTGGCAGCCAGTCTTCCTGCCTCAGGGCCATGGGTTGAGATAGTAACGTGTCACAAAGGAACTGCTGTGTTAGTTTCTTTCTTCCCCTGCCTGTTTTGGGCCCTTAGTCTTGCATCAGTTTGCCTAAATACCCAAGGCTTCCCATCTCCCTTGCCATGTACCTTCCCATCCAGTGACATAGATCCCACTGCGTCAACCAGGTCCTCTTCCCCCTCTTCACTCCCTACCTCCTCATCTGACTGAACGGGTGGAAGGGATTCTGGGCTTTCACTGGGGACTGTGACCACAGCCTCCCACACCAGAGTCACAGGAGGATGTCAAACAGGCGTGTCCCTAGTCAATTGGGCAGCCTGTTGAATGCCCTGAGCCGGTTGTACTGCTTGACCCGGTTGGACTATCAGTGCTTGTTGAACAGGTAGGGCAACAGGCACAGCCAGGGCAGCCTATTCTGGTGGCGCAACTGGCACCACCCTTCCTGTGGTCCCGGTGAACGGTTGGGGAGGGGGCATATGGGTGGAAGGGTATCGTGATGATGAAACACCCTCCTACGGTGTTCAGTATCTTCCCTTCTTGTTTTACCATTAACCCTCTCACTTGATTTTCATGTCACCTTTCTCTGCCTCTCTTTCCCATATTCTAAACCTTGACAAAGTCTACTTGTACCCTTTTTTTGTTTGCTCTTTTTCTTCCAATGCTATACTTGCTTCCTTTAGTACATCTATACTTATAGTACTCATATGTAGAAATATTCCCTGGTCAACTTATGCCATTGTCCTATCTCAGAGACTGAATCCCGGCCAAACTTATCAACCATACATTTTGCTGGTCCAGATAATACTTAACACTGGACCTAGGTTATTTTTTGTTCCTTGTTTCCCATTTTATCTAGGCTCTGTCCTTTATAGTGTACACTCGCTCCAAAAGAATATTCTTGTACTTACGGTGATGATGAGTGTTCGCGCTGGCCCCTAAGGCGTCATGTCCTGATGAGGGGTTCCGCTAAAATGTCCTTCTTTTTGTCCAAGGAAACAATCCGATCACAAGGTGACATGGACCGAAGAACTCATCCTGCCGACTACGCCAAAACTGTGATCGCAAATTCTCTCACTGTAAGTATTACCTGAGCAACCACTCCTGTGCATCACGGGGCAAAAAACCAACCACTGGGTTTTGTCTTTAGCGTCGCTTTGTTTGATCTTAAAATCTCTTTCGACGCATGCGGGAGTTCTGCAAAGGAGAAAGTCTCTCGATATAACTTGCTGGTAGCTTTTATAGTTAGATTCTGCAATTCTTATCTTAGAAAAGTCACCATGATTTCAGTATAGGTTAATCATAAAACAGAATAACAAGTTGATACCAATGTAACAGAATAACAAGTTGATACCAATGTGTGGTGTACTTTTCCACTGCTTCGCCATTTCTTACCCAATATTTCTTGGTACTTATGCCGGTGGGTCAATCCTGACCTGAGTGAAACAATGAGTTTCACTCATGCCATAACAACCGCCTAACAACGTTACAGCTTGCCTTCAATGCCTCAACATGCTGTTATCTGTACTTTGCTTGCCCAAGCATGTTGTTATCTTATACTTTTGTCCTGAGTTTGTTATCTGTGGCTGGTACAACCAGTTCTGCCCAGTCTTATCTTTTGCTTTCTGTTTCTACAAATGTACCTCAAGTAACCTCAGTAACATTCTATAACCCTGTAAAAAACAGCATGAACTCAGAAATTTCTACTACATGCATTATGACTTTGTTACAGCATGGCTTACAAAGCAAGCATAGCTTCAAGGCATATAATAGCACATATAGCTTTAGGATATATAAAAATTCCCTCACACATGTTAAAAGCAGAGCGTCACACTCCCTTGACTGCCATGTCAGCATCTCTCATGCCCTGGCTAGACGTACCTCAATGACTGAACACAACACAAGAACCCATACGAAAAGAGCCCACTTCTACCTGATAAATGCCCCCAAGAAAATGTTTCTAATTCTCCTTTTCTGTTCAGGCAATGTCGAACTAAATCCAGGTCCTCCAACTCAAATCATCTCCGGCCGGAGTTTGTAGCTGCTCTGGGGTGAAAATGATGGTGGTCAATATTCTAAGCCTATTCAAAAAACTTGATCATCTTCAAGTCTGGGCAGCCCACACTGACCCAGATCTGATTATAATTACCAAGTCATGGCTAAAAAAGACCAACACTGATCCGCAAATTACTATACCGGGCTTCAAGCTCTTTAGGTCTGATAGGGATTCGGGGTGATTGTATACGCCAAATCAAAATTTGATGTTAGCAGCATTTCCTATAAAACTAAGCCCAAGGAATACGAGATTGTCTTGCTTAAACTTCACCTTCCATCTTCAGAGTGCATCACAATCATTGGTGGCTATAGACCCCCGTCAGGAGGCACAGAAATTCTTAACGTGTTGAAATCCATAACTTTGGCTGGTAACACAGAAACAATAATCTTAGGGGACTTCAATATGGATTGGCTCACTGCTAAATCCCAGTCCCTAAAAGCCATCTGTGATGAGCTGGGTCTTCCACAGATAGTAACTGAACCCACAAGAATCAATGCTTCTAACTCTGCCAACAGCTCACTCTTAGATGTCATCTTAACTTCGCATCCCCTATAAAATCTCACATTCTGCAGAAGTGCTTTCCATAACGACATGAGTGACTGTAGTATTGTTGTATGTACAAGATTCCAATCTAAAACCCAGCAGCACCCTAAATTCAGAATCAAATGCTCATTCCATAAATTCAACCTCAGTAAACTTCCTAACCAATCTAGCTTATGATCAGGTGGCAAGACCTATCTTGCCAATCTGCTGATGCGCCGTCTCTTCCTAAATGACAACCCCACCAATTAATTAATAAGCATGCTCTCTTTATTAAATGAGGGTGCGGAAAACTCATATCCGAGGTTCACCCAAGATTTCAAATCTGCATTCTACCAATAGAGACAAGCTATGGCTAGGGCCAGGCACACAAAGAACCCGGCAGACTGGCAGGCATTTAGAACTGCCAGAAATGCCTGTGTTAAAAGTATACCTGCGACTAAAGCAAACATCTACATCTCCACTGTGGAGCAGGCCAAAGGGAACTCCCAAAAAATCTGGAAGACACTGAGATCCATTGAAGGCCATCCTGCTGCTTCCTTCGTTCCCACCAAGATTCTGGCCAAGGACGGGATGGTTGAAAATAAACTGCGACTCCTTGAAGAACTTAACCTTCACTTTGCCACTGCCAGGTTGGCATTCGACTCCTCCCCATATGCTAGCCGAGTGAATAGCAACACTAGCCCAGATTCTACATGTGCTACTCCACCTCATCCTTCCAGTTATGCCTGTTTAGCTACAAAGAAGTCAAAGACATAATTTTAGCCTTAACACCAAGAAAAGTGTAGGACGATGGCCTGAATCATTTTTTCTTATGTTAGGGCTATGCCCAGCACACAGCCCCCATCCTTCACATCTTCAACCTCTATTACCATAGCCACTGTTCCACCCTGCTGAAATCTGCCCATGTTCTTTCTCTCTTCAAACGAGATCCTTGTGACTTAAACAACTACCATCCCATTCTCTATCTTGCCTGCTCTCCAAAGTGCTGGAAAAACTTATATAAAACCAACTAAAAATCACCTTGAAGGCACTCACCCAAACCCAGCTCAATCTGGCTTCAGGTCGAAGCACAGTACCATTTCAGCCTTGGTTAAAGTCTCTAATGACTGGATTCATGCTATGGACATCAAGAAGGTTACTGGTGCAGTCTTTCTAGACCGCAGTAAGGCCTTCGACACTGTAGATCATCACCTCCTAATCACCTGTCTTGCCTACATAGGTGCCACTCCACTTACCTTACAGTGGTTTAACAGTTATCTCACGGGAAGGATACAAAAAGTCAAAGTTGATGGCCTACTATCCGCCCCCCTTTCAATTGCCCGAGGAGTCCCTCAAGGCTCCATACTAGGACCAATCCTTTTTTCCCTGTACATCAACAACCTTGACTCCCACATAAAGAACTCTAGCAAACATTTCTTTGCAGACGATATGGTTTTGTATGCATTAGGCTCATCCTTAACTGAAGTCAGAAAAGCACTCCAAGCTGACTTTATCCAGTTAGAAAGCAACCTTATCAATGCCAAGCATCTCTTAAATGCCCAAAAAACCAAGACAATGATTTTCTCGAGACTTGCCTTGTCTGGTGCCCTACCTACCCCACCTAAAAACTTCATAGTTACCTCCCTAGGTGAACCCTTGGAAGTCGTACCTAAATTTAAATATCTAGGTATGTGGATAGACAACAAGCTTTCCTTCAACAATCACATTCAGGACCTATCAAAGATGCTTAAAGCATGCTTGGGTTTCTTCTTTAGAAATAGGACTCTCTTTTCTCTCGCGACCCGAAAAAGACTTGTCCAAGCAACATTTCTTCCCTTGCTTGAATACAGAGACATTATCTTTATCTCCTCCCCAACCTTGAGCCTATCTAAACTGGACGTACTCTATCCATCATCGTGTTTTGTTTCATTACTAACTCTGCGTACTAGGACCCACCACTGTGATCTTTATGCAGCAAGTTGGATCTCTCCTACCAGACGCCTCCTGCATGCTGGACATTTGGACCTACAAATTACTACTACACAAACTGCCTGTCTATTTAATGTCTCTCATACACATCTCTTATAGTAGCCTACTAGAAATCTGACCTTATCCTATTAGATGTTTCCAGGACACGTACCACAGCTGGCCAAAGAGCTGTCTCATACACCCTCCCAAACATTTGGAACCAACTACAAGCCATGCTGAAGCTAACCAGCATCATATCAGTTAACTCCTACAAAACACTAGCTATCTCTAAATTAAAAGACATATGTAGGTGCTACTAGGCCCCCAACACCAAGTTAACTTCCTAGGTACCAACTGGCCCTCTACTTATTAAGCTGAAATGTGTTGCATAATTTAGGACAAGGTTAAAGCTGGAATGTACTGCATATATAGCATAAGGACTTCTAGTGTGTATACCTTTTGTATTACATATTTTTTCTTTGTTGTTCTACATTTTATATCTCCTGTCTATGTAATTGCGAACGGTATGTGTATGTGCCTCAGGACCTCCTTGTGAATGAGCTTGCTCAACAGAGTCTTTCCTGCAATAAACTTGAACTGAACTTGAACTTGAACTTGTTTGGGATTTTTTTGTTCAAGATGCAAATGATGATTCAGTTGCAATCGGCCAGGTTTGCCATGTGCATGTGAGTCGAGGTAAAAAGGGGAGCCATCTTGGGACAGGCACAAGCTGGCAGCTAATACCACAGTGGGGTGTTCACCCATGTCACCAGCAACCATAGCGAGCATGTCATCCCCTTCCATGACTGTTAAGCCTACTAGGAAATTAAACATGTGCAGTAGTGCGGTAATAAGAGCAGAGGATTACTACAGGCATGATGAGGTGGAGGACCATAATGACTTTGAAATGTTGTCCAGTGCTGGTGAGAGTAGCAGTTTTTGTGGTGGTGGTGGTGAATGCAGTATGTCTAGTGCAAGTGGTACATCAACCCCGGTTGGCAAATCTGGAAAAATTACATAATTTCTGGGTTTGTCATCATCACCTGTGCAACCGTCTTCATCAACTGTCCACACTCCACCCCTGCCAATGCCATTCATCACAGAGCACAATCATTTGTGACCAACAACACACCCCATGTAAAATATTTAAGTCAGCCCATGTTACAGAGTGTTTTTGCACATAAGCTGAAGTACCCCCCCAATCATACAGTGTCACGTGAACTTAATGCTGCTGTAGCAGAAATGCTGGCAATTGATCTTTTACCCTTCTCCTTTGTGGAGAATTCTGGGTTCCGGTGGTTTGCTGCCCATGCCTGCCCAAAATGGAAAGTCCCATCCAGGACATACTTTTCTACCCGTGCTGTTCCTGAGTTGTTCCGCACTGTCTCAGACTCAGTAAGACATGCTCTTCAACATTCCTCTTCTTCATTCATCCATTTAAGTATGGCTATGTGGACAAGTGGCAAAACAGCAGGGAGTTCATATCCATGTACAACTGCACACTGGGCGCAGGTGCCGGGGGGTTGTTTGTGATGTTGGTAGAGTGACTAATCAGTGCAGTAAGGTGGATTATAGTGGCAGCAATCTTCCTGGAATTCACCAGCATGCAACAATTGCTATGCGCAGTGTTGCCTGTTCACACACTGGTGACAGCATGTTGGACATGGTACTGACTGAAATTGACAGATGGCTAAATCTTCTGTCACTGAGAGCTGGGTTCATAGCAAGTGACAATGGGTCAAATGTGGTGAAATGCATCATGAATGGTGTTTTTTTTCATGTTCCATGCATGGCCCACTGTTTAAATCTTGTGGTTCAGGAGTTTCTGCATCACCCTGACATAAAGGAAATGCTGACCACTGCATGCCATATCTGCCTTCACTTTTCAAGATCTGGAAAGGCCCGTGACCAACTGCAGCAGTTGCAGATACAAAACAGCCTGCCTCTGCACTGCTTGAAGCTGGAAGTTGTCACCTGATGGAACTCCATGTTATACATGGCAGAGAGGTTGTATGAACAATACAAAGCCATCTCAAAATATCTTGTTATACACACTAGCCGTGACAGTTCTGGGGCCTCCATGTCTATGACAACTGAACAGTGGCGCCTCATGGACTCTGTAATAACAATTTTGCTACTTTTTGAACATGCCACACAGGCAGTGAGTGGCAAGTCTGCCTCCATTAGCCAATCAATTCCACTGATGCAGTTGCTGAGGCAGACATTGGTGAATGTACAGCATATCCTTGATGTTGCCACAGACGGTGGTAGCAGTATGTTGTTGCAACACATGCTGACAGTATTCGACCAGAATCGACACATTGTGAGCATTCAGCGTAGTGCCAACTTTGCCATGGCAACAATGCTGGACCCATGATACAAACATGGAATTGCATCAGTAATGGAGGGAGGGCCTGAACAGGTAAAAAATATCAGTGGTCAACTGGTTCGCTTGGTTCACGGGGCACAGAAGTCACGTGCCATGGTTTGCAAACCTCAGCAGCATAATCCAGCTGAAGGTGTAGCTGGAGGACCAGAACGCATAGAATGCAAGGGTAAGGGGACTGTAGTTCCAGGTGGTCTGTCATCCAAAGTGGGAGGCGTCAACCACTTTGGGAGGCTTAGTCCCAAGTAGGTATTTGTGAAATAAATGATTCCGGAGAACAGGCTGATGCATCAACAATTGAACTTAGTGCAGTACAGAGAATGGTTGAGTCATATTTGTCTGAAAACAGGCATCTGACAATAAGTGAAGATCCTCTTTTGTACTGGAGTGGAAAGGTCAGTGAATGGCCAGAGTTGACTGCAGTGGCATTGAAGTGCCTCACATGCCCACCCTCCAGTGTAAGTGTTGAGAGGGTATTCAGCTCAGCAGGTGCAATAGTCGGGGATCATTGGACAAACCTGTCTTCTGCAAATGTTAGTTTGCTAACATTCATTAAAATGAATGAGAGGCACATACCAGCACAGACTGCAACCTTGGTATTCGTACCTCGGCCTAGTCATGGTGGTCTTGCTGAGGTAGAAATGGAGCATCCTGGTGGTACTGGCAGTGGCTGCCTGAAATGGCCCACCACTGATGTAGATGATGACACAATGGAGAAAGAATTTCCCAGTGGTCAGACTTCAGACATCCATCGATGACTGTGAGCGCAGTTTTCTTTATGAGGATGATGATGTGGTTAATGTTGTCAGGTTTTAACTGCAGTATTTAAAAGGCAGTGTACCCCCCCAGACCACCACCACCACCGGGACTGATGTTACGCAAGTCTACCACCATGAGTTTGTCTGCCCCCCACGGACCACCACGACCACCACCGGGACTGATGTTATGCAAGTCTACCACCATGAGTCTGTCTGCTCCCCATGTACCACCACCGGGACTGATGTTATGCAAGTCTGCCACCATGAGTCTGTCTGCCCCCCACGGACCACCACCACCACCACTACCGGGACTGATGCTATGCAAGTCTGCCACCATGAGCCTGTCTGCCCCCCATGGACCACCAGTCCACCAGTGCACCACCACCAGCTTCTTAATATTTAAATCATAAAGTGAGTATGTGTACTCATGTTTGTTATGCTGCCTCACTTCCTTAAGTTGTATGTTTTGTTTTCTGTAGCCTTTCAGAGCCACAGTGGCAAAACACATACAGTACACTTCTTTTGTTTCTTTTACAGGAGAACAAAAACAGGCTCCATCACTAATACTCATTGGGAAAGATGCTGTAGCTATACCGTACAGAGAGGAACCGATGTAATGTCCATGAGAAATCCATTCTGGTAAGTATGAAGATTTTATTTCATCCATTTCATTGCTTTGTAAAGACTGCTGCAAATATTGCACATAACAGGTTGTCTTAGTAGTTGACAAGATGTGTCTCTGAAATGTAACTTGACAATAGGGATTGAGATTTGAGAACCAGGGAGGGACACATAACAATGAAGTTGCAACTTGTAAGAAGTCATTCATTTCATTTTTTAGGAAACTTCAAGATTCTTTGTTGTTCTGTCAAAGTGGCCTTATCCCAAAAAAGTTCTTCAACATCAGGCACACCCCTTCCCTGAGCTTGGGCAGACCTGCAACACGCAGAAGTCATTTCATTAGATGACCATGACCATCATTAACAACCAGACTCCAGAAGGATGCTGATGAAATCTGTAAAGAAGTAAAAAAATAAGAAACCATTACAGACAAAACTGAAAATATGATTCCCCCCACCCCCCCCAAAAAAAAAGGAAATACTTACCTTCATGTGCTTGAGAGTTATCCGTTTCCATTTAAGGGCAACAAATTCTCATTGAGCACTGGAATGTGCACACCAACAGGTTATGAGTCACCTGTGTGATGTAGAACAATAGCATGAGTACATGTCCATGTCAAGTTCAACCCCCCTCATCATCATCTACAAAATACACAACTATATATATATATATATACTCACCAAAGCTACTATTAGTGCACATCCAAAGGGCACCTTTCAATCCAGTTGAGATGATCATCTTTCATTTGGTGGAATCGTCTCGCACAACACATTGGACCAGGAACATGAACCTCCCAGTCATCATTTTATACTGGGGTATGTGCTGAAACAGTCTATTTTCACGTCGTTACCACTTGTCAATTTTCTGAACACAAGGAGGATGCATTGTGGTTCTGCAGAAAAAATCTGGGGACTCTGTGCCACCACTACGCGCATGACTGAGTGCACCATTAATTCTGGGGGACTTTGTATGTGTTGAAACAGTCTCATTTCACTTCGTTACCACTTGTCAATTTTCTGCACACAAGAAGGATGCATTGTGGGCCTGCAGAAATAATCTGGGGACTCTGTGCCACCACTGCAAGCATGACTGAGTGCGCCATTAATTCTGGGGGACTTTGTATTTGCTGAAATCGTCTCATTTCACTTCGTTACCACATGTCAATTTTCTGCACATGAGGAGGAGGATGCATTGTGGGTCTGCAGAAAAAAATCTGGGGACTCTGCCACTTTTGTGTGTTCTGAGATTGTTGCTATGAGCTCATAGTCATGATGTCATAGTGACATTTTTACAATTGAAAGCAGCATTGCAAGAATGTCCTCACAGTTCTGAACTGTACTTTTTTATGCTACTTTAAATTGCCACAGCAACCAGTACTTACTTCCGAGTGGTCAGTGACTTAAATGATACGATTCTTCTCACAATTTATGTCTGCTTCTCTTACTCCTACTTTTTTCATGTATGAAAACAAAATGAGCACGTCTTCCAATATTGCTCTGATCAAATTTGTATTTATTTGCAGCTGCTTTTCAATAACTATTGTTCCGTGGTGTCATAAAACACTGCCTGATACATAACTGTTAGTTAACAACAGAAGTTATATATGACAACTATTTGATGTGATGGAGAAGAGGAAAACAATGACAAAGACCTGGTCACACTCACTGTCAACAGCACCAATTTAAAAGGAATGCTCTTTTCATTATTTCACACATGAAAAAAGGTAGTACAGCACACTCAACTATTGCAAATTAATGTATCATTCCAGTCAGTCAGGATGTAAGTAAAGGAAGTTGTAACATAGCATTAAAAAATATAGGTCACAGTTATCAACAGATTGTTGCACTGCTGCTTTACAGACAGTCACCACATTACATAGTTATGGTGATGCACATAAACCAATACGTGAGACATACTACCACTGAATATTTCTTGCTCCACAGAGTGCAATATATGTCTGTGAAAACCACCCATAATTTCATTACAGTGAGTCACATGACAGAGGAATTAACAATCTGAAAAGCAACCCACATTTGTGCCACATTTTCTCAGCAACATTAAGACGTGATGGCAGGGGAGCGCAGGTGCATGCTCCACTATACTGAATGTCCAGCAGCTATCCCAAGCAATGTTTCTTAGTGTTATAAGGTTCACTTTGTGGTGAAATGTGAGATGTTTCCACTAACAAGGCTCTTCTTACTGGAAACATGGCCACACATTTCACAGCAAACTGACCATTAACATAAAGAAACATTCACAAACCTGCACAATCGGATATTCACTACAAGAAGCATGCACACGCGGTCTCCCTGCCATCACGTCCTAATGTTGCTGAGAAGGGAGGCAGAATGTGGGCACATTTTCAGAATGGGAATGCCTCCATCACGTGACTCACTGTAATGCATTTACCCCTGGTTTTCAAAAAATGTATTGCACTATATGGTGTAAGAAAGATTCCCTGGAAGGAAAACTGTATGATTTAATAATAACAAACAAAACAACACAGCACACAACAATGCACAACAAAAGTACAACACAGTAGTCGGTGGGGTCAGGGGGTGGGGGTGGGGGTGGGGAGGCAGAAAACAATACCAGAACTTACTATGGCTGTGGGATGCCTTGGTGGTCCAGCAGCAGGTGCAGCACTGAAAGTATTTGCTGCTGCTGTGCTTCCACTCCGGTAACCTGCTGCTCCAAAGCACTGAAATGCTTGTTGTTTTCCTCCAGTGCTGCCCACACCAGGACGAGGTCAGACTGGCTAACAGGGACTGTGCCAGGGTCCACTGCAGAGGGTAATCCAGGTAGTGGGGCCGGTGGTGATGGTGGCTGTGGTGGCAGTGTTGGTGGTGGTGGTGGTGGTGGAGCACCTGATGTAGCCCTCCTACTCCTGCTGTGCTGGTGACTGCTGCAAGGCACATCTCCCACTCCAGCAGCACCCTTGGCCACTGCCATGGAAGGGCCAGCAGGTGGATGCCTGGCCCCTTCTGTGGCAGCCTGCCACTCTGCTCTGTGGTGATTTATCATGTGGGTGCACTGGCGACCAGTCCCCAAATGTGTCCCAGGAGACCCACGGCGCACCAGCACACCGCACACACAGCACTGCACCACTATGCTCTCTCCCCACACACAATTAAAAAACTCCTACACTGAGGAGCTGTGGGGGGACCAGACACAGTACGCACTTGTCAGGCACGAGTCCCACCACCACCACCTACAATTGCCGGGGCCACCTCCTGTGGCTGTGGAGGTGGTGGATGGGGTGCTGCTGGAGCCCCAACAGCTTCTGCTAGTGATGGTGGTGGAGAAGGTGGATGAGCAACAGCCACTGGTGACATTGGTGCTACTGCTGCTCCTGTTGCTTCTGTGGGGAAGCAATACTGGCCAGGAGTCTGGAGCGGTCCAACATAACACGACCACCCCACCCCCCCATGGGTCCGCATTCCTCCACTCCTAACGCTCCCACGTGCCAGGGACTCGCCTATCCAACTCCAACATGACCCTCCATACTCTTGGGTCTGTGGGACCACACACACACACTGAACACACATACACACACACACAGAGTCAGTCACACACACAAAACAAAAACAAAACTTATACAAAAAAATTCACTAACCAAAAAAACACTAAGACAATACAAGTACTAAATAAAATAGCTTCTAAAAAAGCTGTTTGATTGTTATGGCAGTAACAAGAAAAGACTCTGACAGCTAAGCAAACTCCTCTCCTCTCACAGTTTTGCTTTCTTCCTGTACAAATGCAAAGGAGAAAGTGAAACTGCTTCTCTGACTCACTTCCTTCCTGTCTGGCTAAAGCAGGTGACTTACAGTACTGCAGGCCATGTGATGTGCCTACTTTCTTCCCACTTTGTCATACTTCATGTTATTAAATCAAATTTTATTATAAAGCGCTTTTCAAAATTATCAAAGCCCGAATGCAATACAGATAAAACAGCCAACAATAAATATACATTTAAAAACAATTAAAAAACAATAGGTTGGCCTAATCAAAAGCTTTCTCAAATAAATAACTTTTTAAAGAAGCCTTGAATTGCTCTGTGGACTGGTACTCTCAATTCCGATGAAGTAGAGAATTCCACAGAGTTGGGGCCACAAAAGAAAAAGCTCTAGCCGTAGATGATTGCAGACAAACCCTGGGAACCTCTAGCAATCCCTCATCAGCAGAGCAGAGCAAGCAAAGAGGGGAGTAAGGCCGTAGGAGATCTTGCAAGTAGTCCGGTCCCTGACCATGCAGGGTCTTATAGGTCAGCAATGTGACCTTGAAGGTGATTCTCCATCACACTGGCAGCTAGTGCAGTTCACGCAGCACAGGTGTGATATGGCAAGTTCTTGGGAGTCCCATCAACAACCTGGCAGCAGCATTCTGCACCAGCTGCAGGCGACGTAGATGCACCCCCGGCAACCCTAGATATAGAGCATTGCAGTAATCAAGACGCGAGGAAACAAAGGTGTGGCCTAATACATGAAGGTCATCATGTGGAACAAGGTGTTTTATCTGGGCAATATTCCTCAGATGGTAAAAAGAGGACTTGACAACGGCCGACACCTGTGCCTTCAGTGTCAGCTCGCCATCAAAAATTATGCCCTGATTTCGCACCTGTTCAGAAGGTCTCAACTGTTTATCCCCCAGCACAAGGCCGGAGGAAAGTCCAGGAGACAACTTCTCTACATGGTGACCTGAGTCCACCACCAGCACCTCAGTCTTATCTGAATTTAGTCTTAACCAGTTAGCACTCATTCAGCCCTGAATCTCAGCGAGGCAGTTGTTAAAGACCGATAAAGCGTAATTTTGTTCTGGTACAAAGACATATAGAGCTGAGTATCATCTGCGTAGCAGTGAAAGCTCAGCCCATAATGTCTTATAATGTCCCCCAATGGCAGCATATATACCGTGAACAACATGGGGGAAAGCACAGAACCCTGCGGCACCCCATAGGACAGAGCAAAAGGAGCTGAGGAAAACATTTTACTGATACTACCCTCTGAGTTCTGCCCGTGAGAAAAGATTGAAACCATCTGAGTACTGTCCCTGACAGTCCACAGAACAGCTGAAGGCATTCTAGCAACATCCCATGGTCCACAGTGTCAAATGCTGCAGAGAGATCGAGGAGAACCAGGATCGAACGGCTCCTCTGATCTCTCGCTATTAGGAGATCATTAAGTACCCGAACCAAGGCTGTCTCAATACTATGCCTCTTTCTGAAACTGCACTGGAGAGGATCACAGATTTCAAGGGTGGTAAGAAAGTCCTCGAGCTGCAATGCGACTACTTTCTCAATAACCTTGCCCAAAAAGGGCAGGTTAGAGATCGGTCTGTAGTTAGCAAGACAGTCTGGGTCAAGGGAAGCTTTCTTCAAAAGGGGTGTCACAGTAGCCTTTTTTAGAGATTCTGGAAATACCCCTTGGTCCAAAGAGCACCTGACTATCTCAGCAAGGATTGGTCTGATCACATCCATACACCCCACAAGGAGGCGTGTAGGACCAGGATCCAAACTACAGTAAGTCGGTGGCAAGCCCTGGACAATCTTCATGATATCCAGGATTGCTGGCTGGTCAAAATCCATCCAGATAGATCAAGGGCCTGTAACCTCGCATTGACCACCGCCGTGCTCATTTGAATGCAAACTGCGGATCTCTGACCTGATCGACGACACCTTATCATCAAAGAACGGAGCAAACTCATCACACTTTATTTGTGAAAAAGCTCGCCGACCCTGCAGACAGGTTGGATTGCACAATCTATCCACGGTCCGGAAGAGCTGAGTTGGTCGATTCCTTGATGCAGCTATCTCCCCTGAACAGGAACTCTGCCTTCTTACGGGAGATTTCTGATTGATAGTACATATAATGGGCCATCAATCTAAGCCTGTCATCTTCCAGACCCGATTTCCACCAGCAGCATTCCAATCTTTGCCCAACTCTCCTCAACTCCCTTAATGTCCCATCAAACCAAGGGGACCGAGGGCAGAAGGAGAGGGGGAGAACACGGACAGGAGCTATGGAATCCAGAGCCCTCAACACCATATTATTATAGTGTAACAATAAGACATCTTGATCCATGCACTCCACAGGCTGACTCGATAGGTCCAGCACCGTCATCAGACCCACAGGGGTAACTCCCCTCAAAGGATGGTACTGGACCATCTCCAAAGGGGTTGGTCTCAAAGGGGGGGAGCCATGAAATTGAACCTTATGGAGTGATGGTCAGACCACCCAACTGGTTCCACCACCAGTCCAGAGATCTCCATCCCCAGGGTGAACACCAGATCCAAGGAGTGACCCTGAATATGGGTAGCAGCGATAACAACCTGTGTGAAACCCAACAAAATCATCAGTTGGAGGAAGTTTTGGCCAAAAAGAGAGAGTTCATCATCGACCCAGGCATTGAAGTCCCCCAGGAATAACCACCTGGAGGGCTCCAACACCAGGCTGACAAAGAAGTCTGCAACTTCCTGCAGAAAAACGTTCTCATCACTGGGTGGATGATAAATGAGAAGAATTCTGCTGCCCACACCCGCACTCATGATACACTCAAAGGATCTGGGGGGTCACCACTGGAACTTCCACAAGGCCCAACTTCGATTTAAAACAAAGAGCAACCCCCCCTTCGGTCCAATCTTGGGGGGTGTATCACCGAGTACCCAGCTGGAATAGCTGACTCCAATATGGGACCAGCATTCCCATCCAGCCAGGTCTCAGTGATGCAAGCCAGGTCAGATGACTCAACAAGATCAACAATAATTGCAGTCTTGTTTTTTATAGACCTGGCATTGCATAACACCGCCCAGGTTGGATGAGAGGCTGTGGAGGAATGGACCACTTGCCCATTATCAATGGAACCCTTGGGTATGGGAACCAGATATTGTAAACCCCTATCCTGGGCCCATTTCACCCCAGGGTGTCTCCTAGACCTCACCACCCTTATTCGCCCGCTCCGCTCCACCCCCCCAGGTGAGGAACCGCCCTCCTTCTCCTCCACCCACGTGTAATTCCCAAGGCATGACAATGAGTATATACCTTGGGTTTCAAAGGGGGGCAGTCAAAGGGGCTCAGGTCCCTCAACCTGGAGGGGGAGTAGCGCTTGTCCACAGAGACTCGGTCCCAACACATATTCTCCAAAGTTTAAAAACCAGCAATACTATTTTGAATTAAATTAAACCAAAAATAAATCAAATTAAACCAAAAAGAAACCAAAAAGAAAGAAAAAGAAGATAAATAAACCCTAAAAACAACCCCACTCTCACCTCTCAAGTGGCAGGGAGAAACAATTAACAAAATTAAAGAAATATTGAAATAATAAATGACCAAGCTCAGGGTACTAGGTACACTCTCACTGTGCCCAGACCTAGAGAGGCACTCTCACTGCCGTACAGATTTTAAAGATAACAAAAAAGAACCAAATAAAAAATCTTTTACAATAAATTAATATATAACCAAATTTAAGGTGCAAAGCACACTCTCACTGTGCACACCTAATAAAACACTCTAAGTGCTTCAATTTAAATAAAAAATAAATAACGTCTGACCAAGATTGACGGAGAACAGTCCAGACAAAAGGAGTCCACTGCAGTAGTCCAGTAGCTCTCAGGACCAGGAGAAAACCTCAATAACTCCCACTAGGTAGACCAATTCAGATCCACGAGTCTTGCTAATGGTCCTCCCCTTGGGAACACTCTACAGCGATCCCTGGGGTGAGATCCTAGGGTAACTGAACTCCACCACCAACTTCTTGGTGGAACAAGATCAGGACCCCCGCATAGCTGCACACCACGTACAGTCCACCCCCAGGATCAAGGCCTCTCCTCCAATCCAAGTAAAGAGCTATATCTCCAAATTTTAAGTTTGGACAAACACTCGAACCGTCACTCAAAAAGTTCACTCAATCAAATCCAGCATCCAATGATAAAATCGGATCAGCGTAGGGATGGTAAAAAATCCACTGACATTCGACCAGGAATGATAACAATCCACTAGCAGTCAGCCAAAAATGACTCCAAATAACACAGTTACAGGGGTGATACTAGCCCACGACATCAATGCTGTCTTGAAACTGTACCTTCCCATTAATAAAAGTTAGTCAGCAGGAAACAGAATATAATTCCACCCAGTAAACAATAACATTCAGAAACCTGCCCGATGAAGCCATAAGTCCACAATTCCAAAGGATCCCTTCATATGACGGCAGGGATAGCCAAAGAAAACTCAGCCGGCCCCACTTAATAATTAATGAAGTCTTCCAAATCAAATCCAGACTCGAAGATCCCGATAAAGGAGTCACTAAACAGCAGGCCACCAAAAGATCGACAAGACCATCCGAACAGACAAAGACGGTCCAGAAACAACTCAACTTACAGTTCAATTCACCGGTGGCACGACAATCCGCAGGTTCAAATGGACGAAAACGGTCCAAAAAATGACTCAGCTCAGCCCTCAGCTCGATCCACTGTCAACTCGGCAATCTCCAAGTCCGCTTCACCACAACGGGAAGACAATCCCCCATAAATCCTCCGTAGTTTCAAAAAATTGAATAAAACAAGATTAAAACTTAAGTGAACTCAGTGAAAACAAAGACAGACACAAAATAAAGATGAATAAAGGAAAAAACGAACAAAATAGATTTTGCTGCTAGAGGCTAGCCCAGTATGGCCACCATCTTGCCAGCTACACACTTTATTGAGGTGTTAAGGTATAATGAAAATGCAAAGTGGTAATGATAAAGTGAAGTGAGCACTTTACAGGGTCCACTTCGCGTTGTGCTCCGTAGACGCGAAGTGGGCACTTCGCGTCCACTTCATGGGCAGATTTATAATTCGCTGCATCTCTACTCACCAGTGGAAGAGAACATTTTGGAACTCTAAAAACACGGAAGTTTATGGGCCAGTAAAGAGAATAGCAAGAGGTTTACATCTGGTGAAAAATTCTGCCTATGGCCAAGAGAACAAAGCATTTTTAAACATAAGAATAGGAAATTATCCTCGTTGAGGCAAGTTTTAAACTCATCAACTTGATTATTAAATATAGCAAAGAGCAACAGGAACGTCTGAAGGTAGAAATGAAAAAGAATCAGAAGTACTTACATTTCAGAATCATGTGGACTTTGAGACTTTAAACAAGAAAGTAAAGGACTCTATAGAAAGACTGGTTAGCGGGTTAAAAACAGCTAAACAGATTAAATTTACCCGCAACAAAAAATGATTATGAACTGGATATGGTCTTTAGTTGGAATCGGAATCTCAAGAGTATTCTGAAGAGAAGCAGACATGTGTCTTTCGATTTCAGCAGCGTTAGTGAATCACAACAAGAAGAGAATATGACACACCATTTTCACAGGGAGAGACAGGAGGAAGCTCAGGCATATGCACCGTGGAGAAGCCCCAGACTACAGCGATACCACCAAGAAGACAACATGGCCAAAACAAGAGGACCAGTAGGGGAAAGAAAAAGAGGTGGATGTGGCAGAGGTCGTTATCAGAACCACAGGAACTACACAAGTCACAGGAGCAGGAAGTGGTGAACAAAAGAGAAACAAGTATGCATGTAATTAACTGCTCAGATTATGTACTGACTGCCTCGGAGACTGAATTGCTGAGCAAAGGGTTGAATTTTTCCCTGACTACACAAGCTAGTAAATTTCACACCATGGTAGAGGTAAATTTGGCCTGTAGAAACCTGAGTTTGAAATCCTTTTTTTTACAAGAAAAATGATAGTGGGACACTTAACAAAATGAATGAAACAGATCAAACAGGCAAATTCAGACCGGCTTCTACTTTCAATCCCCCACTGAGCACTGTAGTCTGTGTCTTTAAAAACCTAGTAGAAACAGACCTTGAGGAACTTTTTAATAACCCTTCTGCCACTAGCTTTAAGAACCTGACACACAATGAAAGGCTTGCCATAAAATCCCTCCAACAGAACACAGAAATAGAGATTAAAAAGGCAGATAAAGGGGATGTGTTGTTGCACTAAATAAAAGAGACTACATACTGGAAGCTGGGAGACAGTTGAGTAAAGTAGAATTCTACAGGAAGTTACATTTGGATCCCACTTATGAGTATAAAACATCAGTTAACGAATGTATCAGAGAAGCATATAGAAATGGAGACATTGATAAAAAAGAAATGGTCTCCCTGATTTTTGAATCTCCAATAAGAGCTACCTTTTATTTGTTGCCTAAAATTCATAAATCTCTGGATACACCCCCGGGGCCACTCTATTGTGAGCGGAATTGGCTCTTTGACTGAAAGCATATCGCAGTATGTGGATTACCATTGACATCCTTTTGTTAGTTCTTTGCCATCATATTTACAGAATACTACTGATGTTCTGAGGGTACTAAGAGATTTACAACTTAATAATGACTGCCTCCTTGTGACCATGGATGTTGAATCCATTTATTCGAATAAACAGCACGATGGTGTGTTAGATGCAGCAGCATACTACCTCAATAAAAGAGGGGAAGGTTCTATATCAGGAATTGCCTTTCTTGTGAAATTGCTGGAGTTTGTTTTAAAATGCAGCATCTTCATGTTTAATAAAGAATTTTTTGAGGTCATGTAATGCAAGCAGTCTATTAGCAGCAAAGGTTCAGAGCTTCTGCCTTCAATCCGCTATATTTGCCTATTTTAAATCTATCTTGGGCTGAATATTTTACAAGTATCACCAGAACAACTCTTATACATCCTCCTGATCAACTGATCCTGATTGCAATTGGCTCAACGAGTCCGCGATGGAGGCTAAAATGTGGCCAGCTTCAATACACCACACTCCACTGGCGACACTGGAAAAAAATCAAAAGAAGCCAAGGCCGGAGGTGCCCACTCAGACAAAAGATCTACACATCCACCTACTTTGATCCCTCTAACAGAGGATTGTTTTTTGCAAGAATTGCAGCCATTCAATGAAATGTTGACAGATATTTCCAACAAACTAAAATCTCTACGTGAAGACTTTGCTGACTTGTCACGGAGAGTCGGGGATTCTGAGGCTCGTACTACTTCCATTGAGAAGTGGAAAGACAAGATGGAGCCAGAAGTGGTAGCCATAAGACAACAAGTGCAGAAACTACAATTAAAGACAGAAGACCTGGAGGGGGAGGAGTCACAGAAATAATATCTTAATAATCAGTTTGCCCGAAGCAGAAGAAGGGCAGAACATACAGGCTTTCTTACAAAAATTCCTGTTCAGGATTGCTGGTCCTTCCCAGATAGGAACCTCCTATCAAATCAAGTGAGCACACTGCTCCCTACAGCCCAAACTGCAACCAAGAGCTCCCCCCAGACCTTTGATACTGAAATTTTTAAGTTTTGTTGGGAAGCAGCATGTCTTAAGCAAAACAAGGGAGATGCAAGTCATACAATGGGAAAACACTACGTTCCTAATTACATAAGATTTACCTTACGAAACAAGACAGAGGAGAATGGCTTTTCATCCCATAGTTAAACTGATCATTGCAGGAATTCACTTGAAAACGTTCTACCCTTCACGTTTACAAATCAGGGTAGCGGGGCATCTGGATCTCTTATGATACACCAGCTAAAGCTTTGGAAGACCTTACTAGCAAGCTCCCTGACTTGTTCCAAAAAGGCTGAATATTTGGATGTAATCTGGTCACCCTGCAAGTCAGTCTGCCAAGTTTAAACCTTTTCTGGGGTTTTGTAAAGTTTTTTCTCCTCTATTGTGGTTACTAACCTGGGAATTTGTGTCCGGTTCTGGAATATGCCAAGCTGATGTTTTGACGGAAGAAACCATCAATGGCTCAATCTTTGGGATGGGCTGCAGGGGATATCAGAGGCCTACTTTTAAGGCCGTGGATGGGCCTAACTGGCTACACACAGTCGCAATGCGCCTCCTTGCGGTAATCCGGAATTCTATGGTACAGTGACAGTTGCAGGAGGAGCGTTTACATGGAGACACTGTACGCCCAGTTTGACTCCCCCTGGGGACAAGGGCTTTATTCATCATGGCATTTGGACAAATCCCATATTATTAGCATGCCATTTACATAGTGGTTACATTTATGGTTTTGTATAGTTGATTACTATGCCTTTTCTCTCCCTCCTCGTAGATGATAGTAATAGTCAAGTTTGCTGACTTGAGAGCACCAGAGAGACAAAACATTCTAACAGTTATTGACATTAGACTTGTTTCACCCATATCGGGAATGATCCCTTTTTGTTACTTTTAGCTAGTGATATTACACAGTTATAGGGGCCTTTGGATAGCTTATACAGCCTTGAGGAAGGCATGGAGGGATGGCGCCTAGCAGCTGATGGGGGAACTGTGTCGCAACCTAATTATTAGGGTGGAGGGCCCTTTTGGCTTCATCAGTTTATTATTATTCTGGTTTATTAGATCAGCTACTAGTTCATATCATATATATATCTTTGCTTCCCATCTAAGGAGAAGTGTCTCAAAGGGGCCAACGGGGTTAAGGTTCTCCTATACTTAGTTGTCAACCAGTTTGAATTCTTCAGTTTAGTTAGGGGAACCCTTGTAAATAGTTATTGGGGCTTTGGAACTATTTTTTTTGATCTGGGCTATATGGGATTTTGGGTTATTATGTTGAGTGTGGGGTGAAGGAAGGGAGGGTTGAAGTGATCACAAGTACAGCTTACAGATTTTGGTATGTTTGTAAAGTTATAAAATATGGCTAACTCTAAGATTAAATTTACTACTTGGAATGTCAGGGGAGCTCGAGAACCAGTTAAATGAATTTCAATTCTTAAACACATGTCTATATTGCAATCCAATATAATTTTCTTGCAAGAGATGCTTCTTCTCACTCACGTGGCAAGGGGTTTCAGGAAACAAGATGTACAACAGATTTTTGCTGCTGGGGACTCCACTAACAGGAGAGGAGTAGTGATCCTCATCATGAAAAATGTACCATCTCAACCTGAAACTACCATTCCAGACCACCAGGGTAGATTTATTTTGGTTAAAGGCATGCTCGACAGATTAGTCCTGGGTAGCATTTACGGTCCGGTAGGGGGGAACCCAGCCTTCCTTATGGAACTGGCAGATAGATTGGCATCATTCATGCTGACCCCCTTAGTACTGGGGGGAGATTGGAACCTTCTCCAATCCCAATTGCTAGATAGATCTAGCCCAGTCCCTAGATCTTTATCCCCTTGTCAGAGGGCCCTAAATGAGATGATGGACTTCCTTGGCCTATGTGATCTCTGAAGGATTCTAAACCCGACCACTAAAGCTTTATCATTTTACTCGCAAGTGCATCAGATGGCATCCAGGATAGATTATTTTCTCATAAGTTCAAGCTTATTATCAGGGACTCTGTGAGGGGGGCTAGAACCAATTGTTATATCTGATCATGCCGTAGTGTGCCTCTACCTTATTCCATCTGTCGCACAACAGAGAGACACCTCATGGAAGCTAAATACACAGCTCCTTAAGGATAAATTCATAGTTTCTGAAATCTGTACACTCATTGGGCAGTTCTTAGAAGATAATTTATATTCCATTCCTAGAGTCGATCAAATCTGGTGTGCACTAAAATGTTATTTAAGATGGGAATTTATTAGATTAGCATCCAAACGAAAAAAGTTAGAGAGGCTCAAGCCAAACAGCTGCTGGAGCAGATCCGTACTTTAGAACAAAATATATCTCCTACCTCCCTACAGAACTCCCTTACAGAACTCTTGTCTCTTAGGAACGACGATTCTGACCTCCTTAAGGAAAAAGCTGAGTTTGCCATCCTTAAAATAAGACAACCTATATCGATCAGGGTGAGAAGGCTGGCCGTCTCCTTGCTCTTCATATGAGGCAACTAGAAAGCTCGCAAACTATCCAGGCCATCAAAGACACAGAAGGCAATCTCAAAACTCTCCCAAGGGACATAGCACTAGTGTTTGAAACATTTTTCACAGATATTTATGGTAACCGGCTCAATCCCCCCTCTCAAAGCACGACATGGATGCATACTTAACAAATATCCCACTACCCAACTTACAGGAACCTGACCGCTCATTATTAGCAGCCTCCATTACACCACTGGAAATATTCCAGGCCATAAGTTCTATGGCCTTGGATAAGGCTCCGGGTCCAGATGGCTTCCCCTCAAATTTCTTTAAACTTTTCACCAAGGACTTATCCCCAATATTACTTAAACTCTATCACTATATTCTATCTAATGATTCTATTGATTCATCTATTCTAGAGGCAACTATCATTCTGCTTCTAAAACCTGACAAACCACCAGATCAACCTTCTAGTTATTGCCCTATCTCACTATTGAATTGCAATCTTAAAATACTCACTAAAATTTTGGCTAAACGGATTAAAAAAATATGGTCTCCATTGCTCAGCCCTGAACAGGTGGGATTTGTTCCGGGCAGATCAGTAACAGATCATTTCCGTAAATTGGCCCACATATGCCATTTGGCTCAATTAGCCTCAACCCCCATGGCTTTAATATCTCTACATGCCAAGAAAGCCTTTGACAGGGAAGACTGGAATGTCCTCTGGTGTACCCTTGGGCATATGGGCATACCCCCTGAATTCATTCAATGGATCCAAAGGATCTGCTTAGCACCTACCACAAAGATATTTTGTAACAAGGGTTTTATTCTAGATTCTTCCTTTACTCAGGCACTTGGCAAGGATGTCCCCTTCCTCCCTTCTTTTTAATTTGTACTTGGAACCACTGATCAGGCAACTTAATTCCTCTCCTCATATACATGGTATTCCCATTGACGCACACAACCTGAAAGTTTCTGTTTATGCAGACGACATTCTCCTTCATTTCTCAAATCCTATATCTTCCTTAGACAAAGTAATATCTATTATAGGAGACTTCAGTGAGTTTTGTAACTATAACTTAAATCGTAACAAGACTGAAATCCTTCCCCTTAACCACCATACTTTCTGCCAGGATTTCAATAAATTTGGAATGAAGTGGTCCCCCTCTCGATGAAATATCTGGGTTTACACCTTACCACAGACCCACTGTGGTACAAGAAGTTAAATATGGATGACCTGATTCAGAAATCCAACAAGATCTCTCTAGATGGAAAGCGCTACCTATTTCTCTCTCGGGGATGATAAATCTTACCAAAATGAATGTCCTCCCTTGACTATTTTATCCTCTATTATGAACAACATTTGGCTGCCTCTCTCCTTCTTCCATCATATCCACACCATTATCAGAATTTCTATGGCTAAACAAGACACCCAGAAGAGGTTATAACAAACTCACCCTATCTAAAATCATGGGAGGGCTCAAATTACCTAATATCCTGCATTATTACTGGGCCGTTCACCTACATAAATTAGGTAAGTGGATGTTTTTTATTCTCAGTTGTCAAGAACACAGCTATATACCCATCTGGCTTCAAATTGAAACAGATATTCTCGGCTCAGTCAAACTATCTCCAGTTACAACTCTACTCTCACCCTTAAGGTTACTCCCAGACACAATCCAACATTCAGTATTGGGTATTTCCAACAAAAATTTTTTCCAAATCTGCTCCTCTCTCTGTATCTGTCCAAGTAAGGATACGATGCAATCTATTTTGGGTAACCCAGTTTTAAGAATTGGAAACTCTCCCCTTACGCGAGACTAGCTTCCCCAGTTACAAGGGGCTCGGGTGTTTGATTTTTATCAACCCAATGGTCTCCTGTCATCCACAGAAATGCTTGTTAAAGTCCAGATTCCCCCTATTTATATTTTCAAGATATATTAACTGAGACACCTCCTACTACATAAATTTGGTTTGGCATATGTGCCTTCGGGATTGAACAATCTAGTTGTACAAATCCAAGAGTTAGCTGTCCAGCTACATAATGTCTCACTGATATACAATTGCCTCCTCTCTACCTTTTTTCCCACCACTTTACCAGCCTCCATAATATGGGACTCTCTTATTCCCAATCATGGGGTCAATTGGTCTGATATATGGAGGGATCTACACATTTACAATACACAAGACCAGTTAAGACTTGCCCAATACCAAATACTCAATAATATGTATCATACCCCAATCAAGTTAGCAAAAATGGGACAGCTGCAGTCACCCACCTGTGTTAGATGTGGTAAAATGGATGGAACATTATTGCATGTTTTCTGGATCTGTGAAAAGGTTTCTCCTGTGTGGTCAAATATCAAGTCCTGAATTGACCCTTTGTTAGGTCTGTAGGAGCTCTTTACCCCGAATATTTGTATATTGGTAGAGTTATCTCAAATTAAGGTTAGAGAAAAGAAATTTCATATTTCTCTTATCTCCATCGCTGTGAAAAAACTTGTCCTCAAGCATTGGTTGGATCAATCCACCATTTCTTATACAGAATGGCTACATGACATGTCCTTCTACTTCAGGACCGAAAAAATGATAGCGAGTCTTCGGAACAGACCATCTTCCTTTGATCATAAATGGGGCAAATTATATGCTGTTTACTTGAAACAACACACCCAGGTTCTCTAGCTCCCTTCATAGATGGTTTTCTTACATACTTCTTGCATGCTACATAGCGTTATGTGCTGTAGTCATGAGGGGATTCTTATCGCTCCAAAAGGGGGTCTGGGAGTGGAGAGGGCGGGAACAGGAGGGGTTGGAGGAGGGAGGGATTTATAGCCCTGCTGTTAGATCTGTTGTATTGTATCATGTTGTGAAGTTTAAAATTGAATAAAGCTTTCTAAATTAAAAAAAAATAAGTAAAGAATTGTTTTTGCATGTGAAGGGGACAGCAATGGGGACCACATATGCCCCCTCTATTGTTAATATATACATGGGTACCTGGGAGAATAAATATGTTCTGGATAGGAATCAAAATCCATTTTTTGATAATAAGTTATGGAAACGTTACATAGATGATTTGTTTTTTATCTGGGAAGGTGGTGTAGCTGCATTTAAAGAATTTGTGATATATCTGGAGGGCACAAATTGTAACCTTAGATTTACATGTCATTCATCAGACACAGAAATATGTTTCCTGGATTTAAAAATAAAAATGAGAGGGGTAATGGAATTACTACTGATTTATATAGAAAGAGCACTGATGATAACGCTTTACTGAGAGATAGCAGCTGCCATCCTAAACACATTATCAGGAATATCCAGAAGGGGCAGCTCTTATGCACCCATAAAAATTGCAGCATGGATGAAACATTTGAAGAGAGTGCAGAAGTCTTAAGAAATCACCTCAGGGAACATGGCTACAGTGAAAGAGATATTGCTAGTGGATTTGAATTTTCAGGTAAGAAGGATAGAAATAGTTTTATAAATAGTCAAGCTACTGAAGGCACACAAAGTGCTGATAGTGCCAGATATAACTTTGTTTATCATATTCCACACAAGCTAGGAAAATTGATGAGATTATTAAGAAACATTGGAGGGTTCTGCAGAGTGATCTAGAATTAAAAGAAATGTCTATGGTACCATCACAAATGGCATTTAAGGGAGCACCCACTAAAGGGGATAAAATAGTTAGTAGCCATTTTGTGAACAAGAGTAGTAATAATGGTATTTGGCTGCAGATTGAAATCAGAGGATGCCATCCATGCAAAATAAGTAATGTCAGTACAGTAATGAAAAAGGGTGACAATTTTGTTAATAGTGTCACTGGTAGAACCTACAAAATCAGGCAACTGATTACATGTGATTCTGAGGGTCTAATATACTTGTCAACATGTAGCTATGGTAAAATATATGTTGGGGAAACAAAAAGGAGATTCCGTACCAGAACTGGTGAACATGTTAGAGCCATAAATAAAAGGGATCTAACCTATGCAACCATAACACCTTGCAAATTCCCAGAATTCACATGAAAATACTTTCAGTTTTATGGGGATTGATGAGGTGCATCCAAAACCTAGAGGTGGGAATTTTAATGATTTTCTTTTAACCCGAGATGCTTTCTGGATAATTAATTTGAGCGCTGATAAACATTAGGGTTTAAACCAAGGGTTTGAGTTGAAGTCTCTCCTGAAGAAGAAGAAGTAATTCATCTAATGCTGCCGTTTCTGATTTGGTATATTTGCACATTCTATTTCTAGTTGTATAATGAAATGTAACATTTTTTGAATTGGATGTATTCAAGCTGTTATTTCTCTGCTCGATTCCCCCTTCCCCTTTGTTTCCTTCTTCCCCCTCCCTCCTCCCACCCAATCACTCTATTTATTCAGAAGTTATATTTATATGTATCCCTATTGTTATGATTAACTGTATACAGTATAGACAAATATTGTTTATTTTTTAAGATACACATGTTGGTATTGAATTATGGGCTCAGAGGGATAACCTTTAATGGGGAAGTGTTTTTTGCCAATCAGATTGTATGCATCTGTGGGATATTTTTTAAATTTGGTATTTAATTGCCTTATCATTGTGTGATGTTCAGCCTTTGAGAACAGGTGGTTAGCCATCCAAAACATGTCAGGTGTATGAATTTTATTGTAATAAATATTATCCTTTTTGAATTAGACCTGTGCCCTTGTTATTGGCTGAGGTTTTGGTGAGTGCTCAATTTTTAAAGTTGCTGCATTTTTGATTATTTTGTAGCCCCACCTGTCCTTATGCAGTCCCAAGTCTGCTGGTGTTATTGTGTAACATGCGCAGACCGCAGAGGTAAATGTCAAGTATGTATCATTTTTCCATTGTATATAGATGTATAAGCTCAGAGGTGGTTACAGTACCAGTTGAATTCCTGAGTCTGCATGGCCATGTACTGTCTGTGCAATTGGAATTCAGATTTTTGAGTGGAATGCTCAGATATGATGTTTTCCTTTATGCCACATTTTTAAAGGAATTAACTGAGCTTAGGTTACTTCAAAGCAAGTCAAGAAAAGCAGCGGTTGATGAGCAAGATGGAAGTACAGATGTGGAAACTGATGACAACCTAGATGTGTCCGGACACAGTGGAGAACCTGAGGCTACCTGCAGTGGCATGTACCACATGTCAACACAAACTGATGAACTGGTATGTATGTCCTCCTATGAAACATTGCATACAGTTGTTGGAGTTGTTCATACTGTATATATTTAACTTTTCATCAACTGGACCCCAGTAGTACTCTGACCCTCATCAGCTACTGCCTACTGTTGATTTTTATTCCACCATCTTATTGGTGTAATTGGAACTGGGTTGGAGTTAAGTGCCATCGAGGTGCTGGCTAACATGCTGTCTCTGGGATGTGTTCTCTATGGATTCCACCCCCACACACCCACTCTTTCAACATGTGCCAAGCTGCTGTGGTAAGAGCACCTTCCCCCAACCAAGCTTAGCAAATGGCTTCCTCAGTATTTTCTGCCCCCTAGTCAGTGTTACAAGGCAGTGCTGAGTTGAGGAAAGGCCACAATCCTCCTGAGAGTGGAGAGCACCATCTTAGTAGGCCAGTCAATACCCATGTCATAACTGGTATTACCAAGCACCTCTGGCCTTTGATCATCCCTAGTTATGGTTCACCAGTGTAGCGTGAGGTAAGGCATCAGTGTCCTGCCACAGTCAGCTATGTTTTGCTGATATTGTGATCGGTGCTCTAGTTGTAGTATTTAAAAGTGATCAAGATAAACTAGCACATCATCAGCCTAACTACAGTGATTGGGTGAGTCATGGAGGCACTCATCAGGAACAGTGTACTGAGGTACCTAGAGGAGAATGGACTGCTGGATGACTGGCAGCATGGGTTCACTAGAGGCAAGTCATGCCAGACCAATTTTGTTGAATTTATCAAATGGGTGATGCAAGTAGTAGACCGGGGTAGTGGTGGATGTTGCCTATCTGGACTTCAGTAAGGCCTTCGACACTGTAGCCCATAAGAGGCTGGTCAACAAAAATTGGATAGCTAGGGGGTGGGTCTCAAAATAACTAGATCGGTAGAAAACTGGCTGGCAGATAGAAGTCAGAGGGTGGTGGTGAAAGGGGTGCACTCTTGGATAGGGCAGGTGATGAGTGGGGTTCCCCTGGGATTGGTGCTGGGCCCCTTCCTGTTCAATATCTATATACATGACATAGCAAATGGTCTAAAAGGATGGGTGGCCCTCTTTGCAGATGACATGAAAATCTGTAACAGGATTGACTCCATGGGGGGGTGGAGGACATGGAAAGGGACCTGAGAACACTGAAGGAGCGGGTGGAGACTTAGTAACTAACTTTCAACATTAAGAAGTGATCTGTTATGCACCTGGGACACAGGAACCAAAGGGCAGAGTACATGCTAGGTGGAGGAGAAAATCAGGGTTACAGAGAATGAGCAGAATCTGGAAGTAATAGTATTCAGTGACCTTAAGGTGGAGAAGCAGTGCTTGAGAACTGTGGGGAATGTGTAAAAGATGCTTGCAAGTATAGGGAGGGGGATTACAAGCAGGTGTAGGGAGGTCCTGGTTCTGCTGTATCAAGCTCTCGTGAGACCACATCTCTTGTATGGTGTCCGGTTCTGGTGGCCTTACCTGTGCAAGGATATAGTTTCAATTGAAATGGTTCAGAGATGGGTGTCCAAGATGTTGTAGTGGATGAAGGGCAAACCATATGAATGGAGATGCAAGAAGTTGGGGCTATACACATTGGAGACCAGTAGGGAGAGGTGGGACATGATCGAGACCTTTAAATATGTCAAATAGATGAACAAGGTGGGCCCCAGAATGCTATTCCACAGGAAGGAGCGAAACATAACTAGGGGGCACAGACTGAGACTACAGGGAGCATTTCAGGGGCAACGTGAAAGGTAGATTTTTCATAGAGAGGGTGGTGGAGAGTTGAAATAGGCTTTCAGAAGAGGTGATGAAATTGAAGACTGTGGCAGGATTCAAGACCACTTGGGACAGACATAGGGTGTTAAAGGGAAGGGGGGGAGTGGGTGTCTCGAGAAATGGAATGATGGACTGGGGGGTGGTGAGGGGCAGACTGGATGGGCCATGAAGTCCTTTTTTGCCATCAGCTTCTATGATCCTATGATCTGTGCAATGTCAAACCATATGTGTTTTGGCATATAATCTATTACTCAAGTTGAGCAGCGTTTGTGGTGCAATACAGCATCATCTTCTTGCAATTTTTTTTTACTTACACAATAGTATCACCTGACTTTAATAAGCTGTTTTATGAATTGGACAGCCTTTTGTCAGAAACTTCACATGGTATGTAGATGAGTGCTGGTCTGTATGGATATACATGCATTGTAAAATGTCATTCTTGTTTAGGAGTTATGTAGGTAGAACTGCAGAAATAATTTGTTTCTGCATTACTGACTACGTACAGTGGTGTCCCCCAAGTTGAAACCCAATTCGGCAGCATTTTGCAGCACTCTGAAGAATGCTGCAGCAGACCTACCGAATAAAGCAATGTCATTTCAATGGCAATTGGTCCCTATTGTCATTTTCAGGAAAATGTGACACTGCCAGAATGAAGTGAATGCCACAGTTTCCTGCATGACAAAATGGACTAATTGCCATTGAAATTACATTGCTCTATTTAGTAAGTCTGCTGCAGCATACTGCAGAGTGCTTTAAAAGTGGGTTTCATCCTGGGGATGCCACTTTAGCAATTACAGTTGCCTGATCAGTGTTCCTGATAGACTGCAGCTGGTTTTACTGTTGCAATTTGCAAGGTGGATGGCAAACGCAAGGCTAAGCAATATGTAATATGTCAAACAAATGTTGGCCTTCTCTGCAATGAGTAAAGTAAGCAAGTCTGTCCATGCTGGACACTGTGTGGTGTTTTATGAACTGCAGAGCTGTTCTTTACTCTAGTGATTTCCTTGACATCAGTAAGATCTCTGGATCTTTGCTCGCAAGGTGTGCACTCATCTTAGTAATCACTTTGATTATGGTATTTTTTTATTTTACTTTTTTGCCTAAAGCAGAGTGGCAGGGGCCAGGGGTCTGGTTGTACCATGTTTGTACATGAGAAAGGGGCTTAATTTCTGCTGCAAAAGACTCCAAGGTGCAGAGAGTCAATCAGGAAGTAGTCTGGTGCCTGTAGTTCTGATTCTGTACTGGGAGAACTACAGGTTGTGACTGGAGCACTATTTTAAAACTGGGAAAGTTGTACATGTTTAGTAGGAGACAGACTTGTACTTTTTAAGGGCTTTGCCTGGGAAATGTTTACATTTTCTAGCCTTGTTGATTGCAGGGAGTGACCTGGTGCTCATGACCCTCTTGAATACTTCCAGGTCATAAGACATATAAGCAACTGGTTGAGCAAGCACTGCAAGCTCGAGCATGCGGTGCCTGAGTGCAGACATGTGCACTGAGATACGTGTGTTTGGTATGTGTTATGCGTGTTTAGCAGGGGAAGTGGGGAAAAGAGAGTAAAGAACACATCAAGCTATTTGTGCAGATAAAGTGTGATTCAATTCAAAATATGGTGTTTAGTTAGAGAAACATGACGGAGAAGGATGTAAACATGACAAGTCACATTGTTACCCTAAAAAGTGTGGAGCTTGGTGTCAAATGTAAAGAATGCCATAAAATTTGCCTGGACAGGTATACAGGGTTAGGAGCATTTTTTTTTTTTTGTAAGCAACGTTTGGAGCTAAAGGATCTTAGGGTTAAAATTCTTGGGTTAGAAATGGAACTAAAATGTTTAAAGCAATCACAGACTGAGGAAGGTAATACAAACGTATCCACAAATGTAGATTTAAGTCAAAAAACAGACAGAGGAAGCATAGAGAAAGATGATATGTGGGAAGTACAGGAGGGTACTAGTATGCATACAAAAGGCAGAAGGGCCATGGAATTTCAGGTACCTCTTACAAATAGATTTGATCCACTGATTAGCTTAATGGGTACAAGAGAGATAAGGCTTGACAATGTAAACATAGAAGAAAACATGAATGAAACGGGATGTTCGGGCACTAACAAACAATGAAGGAGTAGAGGATAGTGAACATATACAACAAAGGGCAAATGCAAGGGTAACAGGGAACACAGAGAAGGATGAAACCTTGGTTCAGGCTCAAAATGTTGTACAGCCAGATATCAATCCAATGGGTTGGGATATCAATTTAGGTGGAAGTACTGATGAGGAAAATAGATATTTTATTTTAGGGGACTCAATAATACAGATACTTATAGCACTACAAGTGACAAGGAAATGGTGACATGTTCATACTTCTCTGGGGCAAGGTTAGCAGATATTTGTAGATTAATGCCTCAAATCCTTAAGGAAGAGAAAGATAAAACAATTTTACTGGTGCACACTGGCACAAATGACATAATCCATGGTAAAGAGGATCAGATGCTACTGTATATGCAGATTGAGAAGGAAGTAAGGAAATAAATGGAATTACAATTCTCTCAGAAATTCTACCGATCCCAAGAGCCAGTGTTGCAACACATCAAAAAATAATAAGAATAAATAATTGGATGAGAAGGTGGTGCCTTATGCAAGACATACAGTGTGTAAGAACTTGGGATGTTTTTAGCAACAACGTTAACCTGTATTGTAATGACGGATTACATTTGTCAAAAAAAAAAGAAGTAGGGAATTGGGTTTAAGGTTCAAAAAATTAATTATGACAAATTTAAACTAAGAGTTAAGGGGAGCGGGGTTACACCTCCAACACTGAATAAAAGGTGTAAAAGGACAACAAAGCAACAAAATACAGACAGACAAAAAAATTAGGGTTTTGTTGCTTAATGCTAGAAGTTTAAAATATGAAATGGACAAACTGAAATTCATAGGGTGGGATATTCAAAGCAGTTCCACATGGGACAACTGAGATGCGCCAAAGAGCGATATTCAGTGGGAGACAATGTGCGGTGCATATCGCAGTGTGCCAATGTGCAACCCTAATGAATGCATGCACATGTGCAGGGGGCATAGCCATGAATAAGCAGCGCAGTGCGATACTCAACAGCAAGCCGATGGCGCAAGTGCAAAGCAACAGGGACATGTATGAAGCAACTTTGAGCCCATAAAAAGATGGAGCAAGCAAGGGACGGAGGCTTGCACCTCGGAGAGCAGGGGTGAGAGACAGAGAGAGAGAGAGAGAGACAGAGAGAAACAGCCAGTGGACAGACAGGACAGAAGCAGGGGTGCAAGACAGGCACAGAGGCAGGAGGTGCAACAGGCAGTGGGACAGGGTGTGTGACCCTGAAAGCGCCTGTGTGTGTGAGCAGCTCAGTGTGTGTGTGTGTGTGTCTGTGAGTGAGAGAAACCAGTGGGGGCAGCAATGGTAGCATGAGCCTGTGAGCCTGGAGAGAGGAGTGGTTGTGGGAGAACCCAGACAGGTGGGAGGCGGAGACCACTGCCAGCAGGGTCCCCAACACAGGTGTGTGCCCAGTATAGGAACACATGCAGCAGCACACAGCTGATGTTGCCCGGGGAGACAGCCGCACGTGGGGGCAGGACAGGCCATGGACAGTCAATCTTTCAAATGGAGGCAGTAATGAGGGGTGTGAGGAGGCAGGAGGCAGAGCATTGTGGCTGTAGAAGGGCACAGTGGTGGTATGCCCGGAACAGGTGGTACCGTGCCCGTACCACTTCAAACAGTACAGTGACACCAAGATTGTGGGCTGGTACAGCCTGAACTGGGCAATTCTGAGGCAGCTCTGTGAGCTGTGCAGTGATGAGATGCAGGCACCCACAAGACGGAGCCATGCCCTGTCAGTAGAGACCAAGGTCACGGCCGCCATGTGCCTGCTCACCACGGGTACCTTCCAGAGACCAACAGGGGACACCACAGGCATAACCCAGTCAGCCGTGTCATGGCTCATTACACAATTCCTCAATGCACTGCTGCCACATGCTGCAGAATACATCCAATTCCCCAGCACACAGGTGGAGCTTACAGCAAACATGCAGGAGTTCCACAGGGTGGCACGTATGCCTGGTGTGCTAGGGGCCATTGACTGCACCCACATAGGCATCCATTCACCACCTGGGCCAGAGGGGGTGGCCTACATCAACAGGAAGGGCTACCCCAGTGTCAACTGCCAGGAGGTGTGCAATGCCAGTGGATGCATAATCAATGTCTGTGCCACACACCCTGGTGGAGCACACGATGCCTTCATCTGGCACCAGTCAGCACTGTGCCACAGGTTCAAGAGTAGGGACATCCCCAACGGACACCTAGTAGGTGAGTATGCAGCTGGAATGGGCAGCCTGGCACAAAAGGGCAGGGTATGGGGGGATGCTAGGCTGGGGGCGTCAGAGATCCTGGCTGGGTACATAGATACATAGATAGATACATAGACAGTGTCGGCAGATAAGGACCTATGGCCCACCCAGTCTGCCCATTTGAGCTTATAAGTTCAGTTTGTTTTCCTAGAAGTCTGTTTCCCCTTACTCCTGACCTCTAGAATTCCTTTATGTCTATCCCATGCATTCTTAAATCCCATGATTGTTTCAGCCCCCACCACTTCCTCTGGCAGGGTGTTCCACTTGTCCACCACCCGTTCTGTGAAGAAATTCTTTCTCATGTTTCCTCTGAATCGTCCTCCCTCCAACTTCATCCCATGCCCTCTAGTCCTGGAACACCTTTTTCGCTTAAAAATAGTGTTTTCCTGCACTCTGTTTCTCCCTGTAAGATACTTGTATGTCTCTATCATATCCCCTCTCTCCCTCCTCTCCTCCAGGGAGTACATGTTCAGTTCCTTCAACCTGTCTTCATAGGACTTGTGATGCAATCCATGCACCATCTTTGTTGCCCTCCTCTGAACCTTCTCTACCCTGTCTATGTCCTTACATAGGTATGGTCTCCAGAACTGTACACTGTACTCCAGGTGGGGCCCCACTAGTGTCTTGTATGTGAATTATGACCTCCCTTTTCCTGCTGGTGATGCCCCTGCCTATACATCCCAGCATCCTATTTGCTTTACCTGATGCCTTGTCACACTGTTTCCCTACCTTGAGGTCATCAGAGATGACAACCCCAAGATCCCTTTCCTGCTTGGTGCATGCTATATCCTCACCCCCAACTGATATATTGTGCCAGGGTTTTTGTGCCCCATATGCATTATCTTGCACTTCTTTGCATTGAATTTCAACTGCCAAACCCTGACCATTCTTCAAGTTTCTGCAGGTCCTTCTCATTCTGTCTACACCCTCTGGTGTGTCTACTCTATTACAGAGCTTTGTGTCATCAGCGAACAGTGAAATTCTGCCTTCTAGGTCCTCGCATGTCACTGATGAAGATGTTAAATAGGACCGGTCCCAGCACTGATCCCTGTGGTACCCCACTGGTCACTCTTCCCTCTGTGGAGTGACAGCCATTTACCACCACCCTCTGTGTCCTGCCACCCAGCCAGTTACCTACCCACCACACTACTGTCCTACCCACACCCATATTCCCCAGTTGTGTAATAGTCTTCTATGTGGCACAGTGTCAAGGCCTTGCTGAAGTCCAGATAGGCCATGTCCACTGCCCTCCTGATCCACCTCCCTAGTCACCCAGTCAAAAATTCAATGAGATTGGTCTGACATGACCTCCCTGGTGAAACCATGCTGCCTTGGGTCCTGTAGTCCATTGACAACCAGATGTTCCACCAATCTCTCCTCTAGAAGTGCTTCCATGATCTTCCCACTACCGAGGTGAGGCTGACTGGTCTGTAGTTCCCTGCTTCCTCTTTGTTCCCACTTTTGTATAAGGGGACTACATCTGCTGTCCTCAGTCTTTGGGTACCTCCCTGTTTCCAGTGACTGGCTAAACAGGATAGCCAGAGGTTCAGCCACCACCTCTCTTAGTTCTTTAAGGACCCTGGGTGCACCTCATCTGTCCCCATTGCTTTGTCAACTCTTATTACTTCAGTTCCTTCAGGACTCTTTTCTCGTATAAGGGACTTGTGTCCATTTCTGCACCATTCTCACCCCTTGTACTCCCTTCAGACCCATTACCCCCCTCTTCCTCAGTAAAGACTGAGCAGAAATACCTGTTCAATATGTCAGCTTTACTGTTGTCATCCTCCACGCGACTCCCATCCTCCCCCTTCAGTCTCACTATCCCTCCCTTTGCCTTTCTTTTTTCACTTATGTACCTGTAAAAGGTTTTGTCCCTTTTAACCACTGATTTTGCAATGTGTTCTTCTGTCTGAGCTTTGGCTTCCCTTACTGACTTCCCTGCCTCCCTTTGTTTCTCCTGGTACTTCTCCCTATCCCCTTCTGCCTGTGTCTTTTTGTATTGCCTGAATGCTATCTTTTTGGCTTTCACTTTCTTTGCTACCTCTTTGGAAAACCATAATGTTCTCCTCTTCCTTTTCCTCTTGCTAACCTGCTTAATGCATAATTCTGTTGTTTTATAATCCCCATTTTAAATACTGCCCACTGTTCCTCAACCCTGATTCCTGTCCCATTCCCTTAATGCCTCTTTCAAGTATTTCCCCATTTTCCCAAAGTCTGCCCCTAAAATCCAGGATACATGTTTTTGTGTGGTTTGGTTCTGCTCTTTCTGTGATTTCAAACCACAATGACTGGTGGTCACTGTTCCCAGGTGCTCCCCACTGTTACCCCATCACACTGTCCCTGTTTGTGAGCACAAGGTCCAGTATTGCCTTCTGCTGAGTTGGTTCCATGACCAGTTGCTTGAGGAAGGCACCCTGAAGGGAGTCCCGGATAAATCTGCTCCTAGTTGATGCTGTTGCTGGGATGCTCCAGTCCACGTCTGGAATATTGAAGTCTCCAACCAGTACTACTTCACCCTTGTCTGCTGTCCTTTGGATGGCTAGCATCAGCTCCCTATCTGTTTCTTCCTCCTGGGCTGGTGGTCTATAGACCACACCTGTGCGGATGGCTGGCCCCATTTTCCTTTCTAGCTTAACCCACAGTATCTCTCCCCCATTTTGTTCCTCCTGGATCTCTGTGGCCCTTATGTCATTTTTCATACAGTGCCACCCTCCTCCTCCCTTCCTGCCTGCTCTGTCTCTTCTAGAATATGTTGTGCAGCCAGGTAGCCATCTCCCAGTCAGTGGTTATCATTACACCAGGTTTCAGTGATGGCCACAATGTCCAGGTCTGACTGTATCATGACAGCCTCCAGATCTTCCATCTTGTTGCTAAGGCTCCTGGCATTTGCACACATGGCTTTCCATGATTTGACCTCCCTAGTCTGCTTCACTGTTCTACTCCAGCCCCTTCCTTGGTTGTCATTTATCCCTGGTTCTCCTTCTGTCTGCCCTTCTGCTGAATTTTGCCCCTTTTCTGCTTATCCACCTTTTGGACACTAATCTCCATCTTTTGCACACCGCTTTGCAGAGATAGCCACTCCTCTGGTTCACTGGTTCCACTGCTAGCTGTGGGGGGTGAGCAAGTAGGTACCCTCCTTGCTGGCCTGCCACCCCCCTTTGCTAGTTTAAATGCTTGTCAATGTAGCATTTAAACTTATCATTGAGTGCTTGGATTCCCCTCCAGGATGGATGCAGGCCGTCAGGCAGACAAACCTCCATCCCTCCAGGTGGGTCCCCAGTCACCAATGAATCCAAACCCTTCCTCACAGCACCAGTTCTTCAACCATGAGTTAAAGTTCCTGGTGCATGCACTCTATGCTCTCCTTGCCTCTCACAGGTAGTACTTCTGAAAGTGACAGAAGTAGCTACTTGCTTGAGACCCCTCCCCAGTTTCCTAAACTCTTCCTGAACTTCCTTTGGCTCCCCATTTGCCAAGTCATTAGTACCTAGATGGATAATGACATGCAGCTCACCCTCCCGTCTTGCCTTCCCAGTGATCCCCAGTATCTTCCTTCCATCCCTCCATGCCGTGGCACCTGGTAGGCACCTCATCTCCCTGTCCTCTCCCTCCTGTGTTCCTAGCTGGATCCCTCTTACGATGGAGTCCCCCACCAGGATTCACTTCCTCCTCCTCTGGGGTCCACTGCTTTCCCCACTGAGGTCACCTCCTTGGCTAACCTCCACATCCTTTCCTTCCACTTCTCTGGGTACCTCTATTTGGTTGTCCTCATTTGCCAGTGTGGCATATGAGTTCTTGAGAGGAATAGGATCTGGGATGTGCCTCTGCCTGACTGCTCTAACCCTCCCTGAGCCCACTGTCATCCAAGTGCTCCTCTTTCTCGGCATCCTTTGAGGCAGCTGCATTGGACTGGGTCGTCCCTGGATAGGGGTGATGGTACTCCTGACCCAGTTTACTTCCGCTCTGAGTCTGGTTACCTCATCCCGCAGCCCAGAGAGATGCATGCAGATAGGGCAGCACCTCAGTGTCCAGAAGGTCTGCCTGAATATGGCTGCACCACAGCCACTGCATTGCACCACTCCCCACATTATACTGCAATTCCACAACTTGTCTGCTACTGAAACTCTCTTAGTTCTCTTTTATTAATTTACAGTACTAAAATCCTGTAACTGATCCTCAGATATTTTTTAAGGAAAAGAAACCAATAAATAAATAAATGAGTCGAAACACTTGTCATGCTGAGGGTGGGCTTCTTCCCCCTTAGGCCCCTCCTACTTCACACCTCTTACTATACCCTGTGTTTAGCTCCTGTCAATCAGATTTATCAGGGCATATAATTAAGAGTTGGGGGAAGGGGAGGGGGGGTGAAAATTTGCAGCAATTAAAGACAGCACAGAATTACACCACCACTATGTTTCAAATTTTCAACAGCCCAAAAACAATTATAAGTAAAGACAACAAAGAAAGAAAGTATAGTGTCACTACAAGCCCACAATCTAAGTTTAAAAGAAAAATACCAATAACCAGTTACTCTAAAGCACTGAATTGAATATGTTTCCTTCCTTCTCCTTCTGGCTAGGGTAGGCGGGGGGCAGCCATACAGACCACCATGCTAACTCCACATGTCTTCACACTGGTGACAGCAGATAACCACTCAGGCCCTGGCTGCTCACCCCATACCAGCACCCGTCGACCCCAGTACAGGAGAGATACAATGAGGCACACACCAGCACACAGAACATCATCGAGCGTGTGTTTGGGCTGCTGAAGGCACAGTTCTGGTGCCTGCACAGGTCTAGCGGTGCCTTACAGTACAGCCCTTCGAAGGCCTGTGGCCTATTTCTGGCCTGATGTTTGCTACACAACATGGCCACTGATCGTGGGATAGCTGTCGAGGTCAAAGAGGGGAACAGCAGTGGGGATGACATGGACGCCGGACCAGGCAGTGGTTGGCAGCCACCCTGGGTGACGGGAACCCCAGCTGAACAGGATGGCCCAGCAGCACCGGAACACAATTGCAGAGGAGCACTATGGTGCATGCAGGAAGGTGAACATGACCACACACATGTAGAAGACTTGGTTTGCTGGCCAAGGCACCTAGCTTCACCTGAGCTCTTTCCTTCTAAGACTGCTTGAAAGGCAGAGTAGAGAAACTTACCAGAGCAAAGGAGAAGGATTAAGACTTAGTTTGGCTAAGCAGATTTACTGTGTGGTGGTGTTTTTATTTTCTACTCACAGGGATTGCTACTGTTTGTTGCTAACATTTCATTGCTTTATTTTTTCTCTGATTCAAATTGTGTTGCTGGTATACCTTCTTCTGCATTATTACAAGTGTGCCTACAGGTGTGTCTAACAGATTACTGCTGTAATCTTCTGATTCAAATTGTCTTTGCAAGGTATATCTTCTGTTACTGCTTTATTTTTCTCTGAGCAAAGTGTTTCTTACAGGGTATATCTTCTCTGAAATTATTACAGGTGGTGCTTTACAGGTTTTACAGTTTTATCTAACATTAGGATAAGCTTTCAGGTTACTGCATTTGTTGTTGACTGATTGTTTCTGCTCTTACCTCCTTGTTCTTTCGTCCGTGGTTCTTCTTTTTAGGCAGGGGAAGGCCCAGCCACCCACCCCATCCCCAACCACCCCACGCCACACTCCTTTATAGGGTACCACAGTTGTGACATTTCCTGTGGCAGAGCAGGAAGGGCAGATCAGTGGGGCCTCCACAAGGTGATCTCATTTACAGGGGCACTAGTAATTTAACTTGTTATAACAAGTTAAACAAAGCACAATTAAACCATTACTTGCATTTTTTTCCTTTTTTTTTCCTTCTAATTACTCTGACTAGGTTACAAACCCAGCAACTTATTTGGAATGGATTTCATTAACTGCAGGTACTGTGGAATAATTTTTAGAAGGACAGTCTTACAGGATTTAGGACACTGTCCTACATGCTGGGCCTTTGGAGATCTTAGGGCTCAGCTCCGGGCAGCATGGGCAGAGATTGCACGCCTCAAATTTCATATTGAAGAGGAAGTACATTATAAGACCCACCCGCCATTTCTCCAGCATCCAACAGAAAAACCTCAACCGCAGAGGGTAGTTGGTCCAGGAGGTTGGCAGGTGGTTAGGAGGAGCAAATCAGGTGCCCCATCACCTCTGCTCTCCATCACATTGCCTCCAAAACCATATAAACACTACAAACAGGTATCTGCCTCTATCTCTGAAATCAAATAAAGAGGCAGAAGACACTGCAGAGCAGGACACTGCAGCACAGGAGCTAGCACAACAAAACTCACCCAAATCAGGAACCAAAACTAAACAAGCACAAAGGAAATCCAAAAAACTTCTGATCATAGGAGACTCCATGATTCGGGGAGTTGATACCCATCTCCAGCCAGGGGTGATGGTCAGATGTCTCCCAGGTACATCAGCATGGAGAGACACTGACTGCATTGCTAAAATTGTTCACAAAGCAGGAGAAAACATTGATGTCCTAGTACACATAGGGACTAATGATCTCACCAGCCGGTCAGTTGTGGAGACCAAGGAACACCTGACTAGGCTGGGTGACAAACTATCATCTATTTCGTCTGGCATCTCCTTCTCTGAGATCCTGCCAGTCTGGGAAAGGGGAGCAGATGGACGGAAGGTCAGAGAAGGGGAGATAGGGGAGCTAAACACGTGGCTCAAGGGCTGGTGCCAGGAAAAAGGACACAGATTTGTAGGGAACTGGCAACAGTTCTGGGAGCGAAAGTTCTTTAAATTTGATGGACTGCATCTGACTAAGGAGGAGTCAGTGCATTGGGGCAGAAGTTTGATGTCTTTGCAGAATATTTAAACTAGCAAATGGGGAGAGGTGCAGCACCCATACGTCGAATGGGAAGAACACCTCCCCCTCAGCTAGTGGTCAAACAGGAATTCAGCGTGTTTGGTCATTTTGCATCACCAGGTAAGAAAAAGGTTTGTCTCCCACACGATGCACAGGGGTAATGCCAACTTCACCCAACAACTAACACACCAAAATCTGGCCAATGGAAAATCATGTACACAAATGCTCACAGCCTGGGAAATAAGATCCCAGACCTGCAGGCAATAATGTCAGAGGCTAAACTGGACATAGTAGCAATTAGTGAGACGTGGTTTACCAGTAACCACACTTGGGAGACTTCAGTACCTCGCTATGTATTGTTCAGAAGAGACCGAGGTGCAAAAAGGGGAGGAGTGGCCTGTATGTTAATGAAAATATCAAAGCTACAGAAATTCAGAATACACATAGGAGCCAGAAGAACTGTGGGTCACCCTGGAAACAGAAAATGGGACAGCCATAAGAACTGGGGTTGTCTACAGGCCCCAGACCAGAGGAGGACATAGACACATTACTGTTAGAAGATATACAAAACATGACAGCTAAAGGGAGGTTCTGATAATTGAGACTTCAACATGCCAGATACAGATTGGTCAATACCAGCAGGAGCATCTGCCAGAACTAGACTCATAGTGGATTCCTGCAGGGAGGGCCTCAAACAACTGGTACAGCAACCCACAAGAGACAGGGCTATCCTAGATCTAGTACTGACTAACAAAGAAGGGATCACAGATCTCCAGGTAGAAGGTCACCTGGGGCCAGTGACCATCACATGGTATGGTTCAATTTGGCTACTACATCTAAATCATCCCATTCCAAGGCAAAAATATGGGACTTCAGAGGAGCTGACTTTGATAAGATGGCCAACAGAGTTAAGCTAGCCCTGGCAAAAGAAACACAGGTGAGGGGGTACAGGCAAAGTGGGCAAGCATTAAGGATGCAATACTTGAAGCAACATCCCATTACGTTAGACAGAAAAGGAAGTGCAAAAGAAGAAGGAAACCACTTTGGTTCTCAAATACAGTTGCAGAAAAGGTCAGAGCCAAAAGGCTGGCCTTCAGGAAATATAAGGAACACAGCGGGATGAAGATAGGAGGATACCAAACTGCCTTAAGGGAAGCAGGTAAGGCAGTAAGGCAGGCAAAGTCCCAAACTGAGGAAACACTAGCACGAACAGTAAAAGAAGGTGACAAGACTTTCTATAGATACATTAGTGAAAGGAGAAAGTCCAGAGGGGTATTGCTAAGCTTAATGGAGAAAAGGAGCATGTGAGGAGGAGGACCTGTAAAGGCATCTATCCTAAATAGATACTTTTGCTCAGTATTTACTGAAGAGAAGGTAGGGCAGGCCCACAGCTCAGCATCATGGACACAGGGGGAGGGAGGTGAGCACTACTCCTTCACAAAAGAAAGGGTCCTAAGAGCTTGCTAAGCTCAGAGTGGATAAGGCAATGGGACCTGATGGCATACATCCCAGGGTACTTAAGGAGCTAAAGGAGGAACTAGCAGAGCCATTAGCAGAATTGTTTAGTGAGTCTCTGAGCACAGGAGAGGTCCCAGAAGACTGGAGAAGGGCTCATGTGATCCCGCCCACAAGAGTGGTAGCAGGGAGGAGGCGGGAACTACAGATCGGTCAGTCTTACCTCAGTAGTGGGCAAGATTATGGAGGCACTCCTTAAGGAAAGGATAGTGCAACACCTGGAATCCATAGGGCACAGGATCCAAGACAGCATGGGTTTACAAAGGAAGGTCCTGTCAAACTAATCTCATAGATTTCTTTGACTGGGTAACCAGGAGTGGTGGACCAAGGGGAGCAGCTGATGTCGCCTACCTTGACTTCAGCAAAGCTTTTGACACAGTTCCACATAGAAGATTGATAAATAAGCTGGGTAGGCTCGGGTGGGTCAGTTGGTCAACTGGGTGGCAAACTGGTTGACTGGCAGAAAACAGAGAGTGGTGGTAAATGGTATACAGTCAGAAGAGATGCAAGTCACAAGTGGGGTACCTCAGTGATCAGTCCTGGGGCCAGTCCTATTCAACATCTTCATTAGTGACCTTGCAGATGGACTAGAGGGTAAGGCTTGTCTGTTTGCAGATGACACCAAGATCTGCAACAGAGTAGATGAGCCAGATGGGGTGGGCAGAATGAGAAGAGATCTGGATAAACTAGCAGAATGGTCAGAAAAGTGGCAACTGGGATTTAATGCAAAGAAGTGCAAAATCATGCACATAGGAAGAGAAACCCTGAAGCCACTTATAGGCTGGGAGGGTTGCTAGCAGTCACAAAGGAAGAAAGAGACTTGGGCATCATCATCACTGATGACCTAAAATCATCCAAACAGACCTCTAAAGCATAGGTAAGGCTAGGGGTGTTAGGGTGTATTAGTAGGGTATCACAAGTTGTAAGAGGGAGGTAATAATCCTCTGTACAAGACTTGGTTAGGCCCCATCTGAGTACTCGTGCAGTATTGGAGGCCACACCTTCACAAGGACATTAACTGAAATTGAGGCAGTCCAGAGAAGGGCAACCAAATGGTGCTTGGACTGCATCAGAAGACATGGAGGACAGATTAACGGAGCTCAATATGTATACCCTTGAGCAAAGGAGGAGAGAGGTGATATGATCGAGGCATTCAAACACCTTAAGGGCATAAACAAGGTGAAAGAGTCTAACATGTTTAAATATAAGAAAATAGCAGGACAAGAGGACACAGCATGAGATTAGAGGGAGGCCGATTAAGGGGGAATGAGGAAATTCTTTTCACAGAAAAGGTGGTGGATGCATGGAATGGCTTACCACAAGAAGTGGTGGCTATGAATACAGTGCAGGGATTCAAACAGGCATGGGACAGGCATAAGGGAGCAATACAAATGACTATGAATAGATAGGTCACTGACAGAGCAAAGGCCGATGGCACATTTATAAGGTAGAAAAAGAAATGGGCAGACTGGATGGGCCTTGCGGTCCTTATCTGCTGTCAACTTCTATGTTTCTATGTTTCTATGTTTCCCAGGGTCCATGGCACAGTATACAGACATGCAAGGCTGGGCTGTATGACAGACACAGCCAGAGGGCAGCGTGGGTGGTCATGGGACATGACTCCATGGAAGCACCCCATACAGCACTGTAGACCCCACCCACACACCCCCACACATACTCGCACACACATGCACATGCACACGGGCACCCACATGCGCATGCCCAGAGACTGCCAATGGGCATGTGTCAGATGCTGAACACCAGTGCACAATGGCAGCCTGTGCTGTGTAGGCATCATCATGCACATGCCACAGTGGCCAACAGATGGGTGGGTGTGCACGAGGTGGGTGTGTGGCGTGGTCCATGGACTGCAGGGCCCAGGTATGCACACACACGCCACACCAGTGTGCACACAGGGCAATGGCAGACAGCAGACAGGGAGGGTGGTGGATAAGGACTGCCATGCAGTTGCACGGCTGTTGTGGACATGGGGACTGCCCCACCAAGACCCTCCATCAGACGCAGGCTGTACAACAGCTACACGGGATGTCAGTGATGGTCCCCCAGGTGTGTTACTGTGGGAACACAACTGGTCCCTCGCAAGTGTCTGCAGGCCCCCGAACAGGCCTGCTCCAGGTGTGCCTGGAATGCCCACAGCAGATCCTGGCGTTGACACTGACGGGGTCACACGATGCATTGACTGAGGGGTGGAGAATGCTCTTCACATTGTCTGCGGTGGACGGCCATGCACCAGGGTGGCCAGTGGTGCTAGGCCAGCTGTGACTGCAGTGGTAAGCTGATCCAGGGCTGTGGTCGTGTCCTCCTGCATGCATGTGGCCACAGTCAGAAGCTGCTTATAGTCCCAGTCATGCCTCCCTGTGGACTGGCGCAGCTCTGTGTGGAGTGAATGCACCCCTGCCATGACCAGCATCTGTTGCTCCATGGAGGCCCGAAGCAGATGGGTATGTTCGGTCAGGGGATCGGTGCCCTGGGGGGCATGGGCATTGATCCAACCCATGGGTGTTGCGTGACCCTACTGCACAGCCCCCCACACAGGTGGGGGCTGCACAGCAGGGCCCCCTTGGGACTCGTCAGTCTGCGGTGCAATGGCAGCAGCCACTGCACCCGTCCCCCCCTCTGCCCCATCCTGCTGCCACTGTTGCCCCTCCAGCCACTGTGTGCATAACGGCGTGGGGCAGCTGCACCACCACCCCCCTTTGGACTGCACCTCACCATTGGCACCCACAGCCATGCCAGACGTTGCAGCCAGTGGGTGGACAACTGCCACTAGGGCACCATCCAAGCTGCCATGTCGGGTGCATGGTATGGTTGTCACCCCCTGATTGGCAACACCACTGTCCAGGATAACAGTCCCATTGTCATCGGTCCCGGACCCTAGCCCTGATCTGTGTCTCAGCATACTGGACACCATGGCTGGCATCCTGCTGAAACACTGCCAGGGTCTCATCCGCAACCATGCCACAGGCATCTGGTCAGATAGTGGGGATGGACCACGGACACCGGTGGAGGTGGATGGACAGTCCTCCACGTCTAGGACTGCCCCTCTGGTGCTTACCCCCACCCCTGCTGCTGCATGCAGGCACTCTGGAGCTGTAAAGGAAGACAGACACATTAGTGCTGCTGCCACACACCCCTGCCCCCTAGCACCCCTAACCCCTTCCCCAGGCACTGCTGTACCTACCATGCAGTGTTGGGCTGCCCCCATCTGGAATCCACCATGGGGCATACCCTTGACAGAGCTGTGCCGCATGGATGCTGCCACCAGCACCTCCTGTGGTGTCAACTGTGGTACATCAGACTGTTCACCACCCATGGCAGCATGTGCTGCCCAGGTAGTGGCCACCTTATCCTTTATCCTCCTCTGGTCTGTGCCAACCTTTTTCTTGCACTCCTGTGCTGTCCTCTGATGGCTGTCCTGCTGGTTCACAGCCCTGGCCACTCCCTCCCATGCAGCCACCCTGGCCTGTGGGGTGCCTGTTGAACCACTCAAGATGGGCTCCTGGTCCAGGTAGGCATCGAAGAAGGCATCACTGTCTGCCCTCGTGAAGTTGCACCTGCGCCTCCATACAGGCCCTTGCTCCTCAACCTCCTCATGTTCTGACATGCTTATTCCTGTGGGTTTGAACATGTGGTTAGTGATGGCTGCAACACACAATGCCCTCCTAATCCTCTGTCCCAACAGGCCGACAGCCTGGTGGCTTACCTCTGAAGGATGCAATTCTGGTCTGGTGCCTGTGCAGTCCCATGGCACCTTTATAGCACATCACATGCAAATTAGGGGATGCGCAACTGTAATGAGATGCAAATGCCTCTGATGCACCCTGGATATGCTGATCATTCCATCTGCATATTCCAACTGAATATCACGAAGTTGCACATGGCGCATTGGAGTTGCACATGCACAAGCCATGGCACAACTGTATGATGTGCGCAATAGGTCTGACAGTGCACATGTGCACACTGACGTCACGTAAGTTGATGGCGCATCCTACGTGCAGTGTACCATATGTGCTACAGCACTCTGCCACTATTGGGCATGTGGCACTCATGCACTGTATGCCCTATGGCACCCATGCGCCATTGGCACATGGACCATGGGGCACACATGCCCCTATTGTGCACCATGCATGGTGTGCCCTATCATGCTGTCACGCACAATGTGCATGCTGACCTTTGACCTTACACCTGTACCTTGACCTTCCGGGTGCCTGCGGCACATGTCAGTGCTGCCCCAGCTGTATCGCGCAACACTGGAGAATGCGCGATTGGGGGTGGCAGCATAATGCCAAATGAGTCACGCACCCACAGTACATGTGGCTCGTGTGCTATCAGGTGCCATTTTGGATTGCCAGTTCATAACAGAGCATGCCATGCTGGAGCAATGCGAGGGCACCAAATTGGAACTAGGTTGAGCAAGTGAACCTGGTGGCATTAGTGGAGCCACATGTGGGTACCCTGTATGGGCAGGTGCCCCTGGACCGGCCTTGCACTGAGGTGTGGCAGGAAGTGGCCGAGGGTTTGGAGGAGGCCACTGGGGCTCAGAGAAGTGGGGAGCAGTGCCACCACTGATATGATGACCTGAGGAGGAGGGATCCTTACAGGCTGAGGTCTCTGCTGGCATGCGTAGGGAGGGTCACCATGCCACATCCAGGTGAGCACACTATTTCTATGTCTGTGCCATGATGTTGTTCTGTGGGGGGCCAGCAGGGTGCCACACCATGCTGTGGGGGGCTGTGGCTGCACGCTTTGCTGGCCGTGGCAGTGCACCATGGGTGTGCTGTGCCACCACACTGCCACTGCGCAGGGCCAGGGGGTATACTGTGCTGGAGGGGGGTGGGGCACATGGGTTGTTGCTGGGTACTGATGTGTCCTTCTCGCTGTCTCCCTGCTAGGCCCTGAGGATGGGCAATGAGCCAGGATGGTGGGTGCTGCTGGTGGACATGGGCAGGCGAACGCTGGTGCACAGGCATGGGATGCTGGACATGTGAGAGGTGCCAGTTACACCACAGCATGCAGGTAGGCACTTTATCTGGGTTTCTTGTTGTGCAGGGTGGGGGTGGGCCACAGCCCCCTATGCACATGGCCATTACTGCTGTGCAACACCAGTGGGGTCCATTGCACCATGCTGTGGCTTTTGTACATGTGTGGCTGCTGCAGGTGGGCTGTGAATGCACCCAGGTTCCAGCCATGCAACTGCCATCCCGCCGCCTAGCCCTGTTGCCTGGCCACCATAGTTGTGGTGTGCCACACGTGGGCGATGTTGGTGTGCAGTGCTGTGCATGGCTGTGGATGGTCAGAATGGTGGCTCATGTGGGCACACATGCAGTGGGTGGTTGCGTGCTGTCTCAGGGGCACATGTCACCACTGTCCACTGCGCATGGTGGATGGGCTATGGTCATAAGGACTTGCACTCATACCATGTCCCCTCCTTTGTCCTAGGTGTCCAATGGGTGGATGTGAACACCAAGCTTCTGGAACTGATACTGCGGGTCACCATGGCCATGCTACATGTGGCATGGCTAATACGACAGGCCCTGTGCAGGACACAGAGGAGACGGTGCACCAGGCACCAGTAGGGCATGGATGCCCATGGGGCCTATTGCCCTGCACCACCATCCCTTCCCCTGAACCCCCTTCCTTTCCCTCCCTTGTACCCTTACCCAGCCATGACCCCTGTCACCCTGCCTCCCTTCCCCAGCATACTGTTGTGTTTGTAGCCTCCCCATTCCCTCCTCCCAGTTCCTGTATATCTGTATATAGTTATTGTTGATATGTTTTAATACACATTTATATTGTTAGTCATCTGTGTCTGTGTCTGCTTTGCAGCTGTCATTTGGAGCCATGCTGCAGTGGTGTGCATGGTGGCTGAGTGGTACATCTGGTGTTGACTGGGGTATATGCTTGGCAGTCTGTGCCCAGTGGCCGGTGTACATGCCCTGGGGTGTACATGTGCATTATGCCCATGTTGTGTGGCTTGTGTGTTGTTGGCATGTGTGTTGTCCACTATGGACCTGGATGTGTGTCCCATGCCTTCCTGCTGGTGTTGCCTGTGGCTGTTTGCCAGTGGACATTGGTGTCACACTGCCTCCATGCACCACTGTGGTGCACATGGTCAGGGGCCTGCAGCCATGCACCTGCCATGCCTCCCTCCTGGCATCCTTTGCACCCTGGTGGTGGTCTGTCCTGTTCTTCTGGCATGCTCCCTGCTGTGTCTGTTATCCTGTGTCCTGGCCCATGAGTCTCTGACCCTTGCGTAGCCCTGGTTGTGCTATGGTGCTTGCTGACTTGCTCCCTGGTGCAGCACTGGTTGTGTTATGGTGCTTGCTGACTTGCTCTCTGGTGCAGCCCTGGTTGTGCTATGGCACATCCCTGCAATATTCAGCCATGTTGTGCTGGCACTTGCCGTTGTGTGCAACCTTTGAATATCACGTTTGGTGCTTACTGGTGCAGTGTACTTGCACTGCACAGCTGTTGTGCCTACCTCTGGTGCATTTCTGAATATCCCACCCATATTGTTTAAAGAAAATATAGACATATGTGGCATTACAGAAACTTGGCTCAGGACAGATGATTGGGTATACATAATACAAGGACATGATTTCTTTCAGAGTACAAGAAATTACAGAAATGGGGGATGCATTGCTTTTTATGTGGCAACACATTTAAGGGCGCAAGATATAGGCAAGGACAGATAGAATACTTATAAGCAAGAGCAAACTTGAATAAAAGTCAAAGGAATGCCTAGGGATCTCACTCTGGGATTATGCTATGCTTCCCCAAATTTAAGTGAGGTAGAAAACTTAATTTTCTTGGAATCACTAGAAAATCAGGAAGTAACTGGTGAGTGTATAATACTAGGTGATTTCAACTTTCCAAAAATAAATTGGAATTCATTGTGTGTGACAGGCCAGTGAAAAATAGATTCCTGGAATACTGCCTACTTAATAATTTCAAACAATATATTTAAAAAAACACAAGAGTGGACAAGGTGTTAGAGCTGGTCTTAAGTAATAAGGGGGATACACTGGAAGAAGTGGCCATAATACAACCATTAGGGACAAGTGACCACAACATGATTACATTTGAAATACTAGAAAAAACAGGGAAGATAATGTGAAAAACAAAGATAAGGAATTATAGTAAGGCAAATTATGTTGCGATAAGACAATCCTTAAGAAAGTGTAACTGGAGGCAGGAAATAACAGATTTATCCTGTAACTGGGTAATAAAATTACCTTTCTTAGATTCTTGTTAGAACTGCACCAAAGGAGAGACGACAGACAAATGGTGTCAAAGTAATGAATGTAATTTATTACTGGTAAATGAGAATAATACAGGCTTACAACCAACAGTGTAATAATCACCAAGAGAGTATCCCATTTCCTTACCTATAGGAGCAGTCAAGTCTCTCCGAGAGAAAATATGTGATACAAACGGTCTTATACCCTGATAAATGCTATGGCAACTATAAAAGAAGATACATAAAAAGTAAGTAATTGGCTAAAAACAGGTGGCCAGAGAGTAACCATCCTAACTAGAATGGGCAAGCTGCTTGGCTAGCAGAAGATAAAATCTGAACAATAAGGCCTGTGATGCTTTCCAAGGTCACTTGCAGTTATAGTTTGCACAAGCACTAAAGATGGCACTGTTGACTAACTAATGAAAGTAGTAGGATTAAGTTAAAACGTCATTTACAAGCCTGATGAATAAGCCCTTTGAAGAAATTCAAGTTGTTATCGGTGTTGTCTTAGAGTATGTCACAGACAGCACAGGGTAAAGATTAGAAAAATAATCAACATGGCTTGAATAATAACAAAAGCTTTAAAAGTCATTTCCAACCAAGTGCTGGATAGAGCAGTGCTTAAATCGCCATCATTAATAAGGGTATTAAGAACATTGCCAGCTTTAGAAATATTACTGCTAATATATATCAAATGTGAATCCTTCCTAGTTAAAAGAGATCTCAAGGAAAGTGTCAAAGGGTCAATGTGCACATTAAACATGGGCAAATACTGAGACAAGGCAAGCAAGTATTGCGGATCAGTTTCAATAACATCTGGTTCAGGGAGAGGAATAGGAGTTATCACAGTGTGACCTATAACAGTTTTCTGCTGTGGAGTAAAACAATAGTTAGGTGCTTCAATAACACAAGATTTATGACCATAAGCAAATGACATGATTAGTAACAATGCAGTACTGGCCATCAGAGTTATACGTGACCCTGACAGATGGAACCTTCCATTGCTGTAGACATATCGGGCAGGCAAAGGACTGGTGGGTGAGCCACGAAGTGAAGTGACGCACCTCTTCCAAGTAGCTTTGGGATGTAGTTGTTTCAGCATTAGGTGCAGAAGATGCAGCTCATGGAGATACAGATTTGTCATCATCGACAACATCAGTAAGGTTCAACAGCAATTCATCACCCAAGGTAAAGCCCAGTCAAGGTGTTCTGGAGAGTAGCCACACCCTTATTTCACAATGTCAAAGATGTCACAGTGGCACAGGTCATAATATTTTTTCTTGGCACAACAGTTCATGTGGGGTACCACCCAAGCTTGGAGCACAGCATGGTAGACCAATAAAGATAGAAGTTCAGTTCTTTCATGATAGATGTCAGCATCAAGATGTCCGATGGAATGAATTTCAGAAAGTTTATCAAACACAGATGTAACTAAGTCAAAGCAGGGCAACGACATCGTAAATGTAACGAACATGTTGCCATGTATAGAACACGTCTTGGTAAAATAGCAAGGTGCTTGATTTGGATATCTGGAGACATATCCAAGAATTCTAGCTGTAGACACAGAAATATTAATAGAATTTGCTAAACACATATTAATACAACCAAGAGATTTGCAGTGGTGACAATACCATTTACCAATTTGTTTATCATGGATAAGATCTGGAATTCATCCTGTTTCCAAGTAATTGAAGAGATCATTAACAGTAGAAATTACATAAGAGTCATAAGCAGAGCATAAAAGTTCATGGGCAATATATTGCTTGTCTGCCTCCTTATTGTTCTGAAAAATAAGTTCATTAATCTTAGACTTGGTATCATTGAAGCCTTTGGCAATCTCCTGCATGTTGTACACTGTAAAATGTTCCTCTTTGCTTAAACCATCTATACCATGTAATAGTGTGGGTAATATATCATTTTTAATCGCTTTCTGAAAATTAAGAGTTTGTGCTTTAACAGCAGCTACAGTATGTCTGCTCTATTCCAAATAGACATGCCTGAGCCAAAAAGGTGAGAAATGATGCCTGCTGTACCGGTTACATCTGCAGTATCATGCCTAGTGTGTGGTCTAGCTTTAGCATTAGCTGTGGGTCTAAAGACCCCTACATGATCAGTGGTATGGGGGGGCACTAACTGGATCATTAGTACGTGTCTGATAAGCAGATACAATATCTGTAAGCATCATACCATAAAATTTAGAAGTATTGGTTGTGTGACAGAGACCAGTCTCAGCCATATTCCAATGTGTAAGATTGACAAAAATGGGTACATGCATAAGCTGTACATTATTAATCAAAGCTCCTGGAAGGGAAGTGATAGTCAGGCCAGTAGGAGGACTTTCCTCCTGGGGAGGACAGTCAGTTAATTCTTCTTTGGTGGTTGGGACTACAGAAAGAAAAATAGCTTCAGTAGCTACATAGTTATGAAGACAGAAGGCGCGTTCCTCCTCAGAGGTGAGGCAGTCACACTAAGCAGGAACAATGAGAGCAGTAAGATTTTAATGACCAATATGTCTGGGGGAAGTCCATCGAATAGAAGGAGTACCATTTTTAGATATGGCAGTGTTAGGCCATCCGTGGAATGTACCTTTGGATAGGTGGGCTACAGGGAGTGTGCAGCCATTAATATAAGTTTCCCATTGTCTGGAGCAACTACCATGACATTACGATAGGCATCTGAGCCTTCCTTAACAGTAATCATTTTGTCAGGTACACTAATATGACCTCCCATTGGGGCTGATTGTTCAAGTTTACTTAGAAGGTGTTGTACACATTGTTTATGTCCAGTTGACATAGGTTTGTTCTGAGAGTCTGTCAGGGAAAATTGTAGTTGTAGTCCCACTAAGGTGAGGAGGTGCAAGATAGCTACCTTGCCAGTATACCTAAAACAAAACAGAAAAGGTTTGTTAAGTGTGGGGTACTATTCAGCCGTAAGTGGGATAGGAAAAGTAAGTTTAGTCACCTTTGTACAACTTGAGCTGATCAGCATGGAACCACTTGTTGGTGGTCTTCCTTTGCTGTTGAACTTGGACCTGACATACAACAGGGCTGAGTTTATTGACAATGGGGTATGGGCCTTCCCATTTACTGACAAAAGAATGAGTTGTTTGTTTGTATTGGAGAAGCATAACTTGGTCTCCAACTTGCCAGTTGACTTCTTTGACATGCTTGTCAGAATGAGTTTTAGCTTGTTGTTGAGCTTTATCCATGTGATTGGCAATGAACAGGTGTGTCTTCATGATGTCATCATGAAGCTTTCCAACATACTTCTCTACAGATACTCGATCTTCAGTGGGGGTGTGGAGATCAATCAACAGGTGATCAGGTACAGTAATCTCATAGCTCTACCAGTCATAACCTCGTAAGGTGTACACTGAGTAGTGGCTACAGGGGTACCCCTAATTGCCATCAGGAGTAGTGGCAAGAGGGAATCCCAATCCTTGGGATTATCATTAATGAATTTGCATAAGATTTATTTGATTCTTCTGTTGGCTGTTTCTACCTGGCCTGAGGACTGAGGATGGTAAGGGATGTGGAATTTCTGATCTACTCCAAGTAACTGGAGTGTTTGCTTCATCAGCTCAGCTGTAAAACTAGTTCCCTGGTCTGAGTATACCTTTAAGGGAAGGTCCCTACTGGAGAACAATTGATCCACCAGGATCTTGGCAGTTGTCTTTGCCATGTTTGTCTTAGTGGGAAATGCTTCCACCCACTTGGAAAACAAATCTGTGACAAGTGCATACTTGTTGTTCTTGCTGGAGTTGGTAAGGCGGCCAATGAAATTGATTTGTATTGCATTCCATGATCCAGTTTGCCTTTGGGGCAAGAATTTGACATTTCTTTTTACTGAAATTGGATTGCTCTGGGCACACACTATGCAGTTGTTCACATAGTGTTCTACATCCTTGGCCATGCCAGGACACCAGATGACTGTTTTGAGTCTCTGGAGAGTGTTTTCTGTCCCCTGGTGTCCACCAGTGGGAGTATCATGAATCATATGGATGAATTCAGTTCGTAGGGATTGTGGCACAACCCACAATTTGTTACCTGTATCTTGTTTTCAATTCCAAATGAGCTTCTGATCACTGGACAAGTGTATGTAGTCTAAGTGTCTCTTGTATGGACTACCAACAGGTAGTGGTTGTTCAGTTCCTTTTTCTGGGAATTTAAATACATCTTTTAGTTCTGGGTGTGATTTCTGTGCAGCAGAAAGATCCAGTGGAGGTTCTGGTACTGGTTTCTGCCTGGTGTTAGCAGCTACTATAGCTGCCACAGCTATTAGGTGAGACATTTTCCATGTCTCCCCTCCTCGAGCACCTGCTTTGGCAAACGAATCCACTCAATCATTGAATTTATGGTAAGAGTCAGATTTACAGTGAGGCTTTACCTTGTGTATGTACAGTTTGTGAGTAAATTGTTGTGTCAGGGTGTGTATCTATACTAACAGACCTCTATATTTGACAGGTGTGCCATCAGAGGATGTAAAATTGTTTCTCTCCCAGAATGGTAAAAACTCAGTAAGGGATGAGCAGATCCAGTTGGAGTCTGCAAAGATGATGGCATCCTTGTCATCATATGGCATGACCTCCAAAGCACAGGCCACAGCTGCCAGTTCGGCGTAATCTGAGGAGATAATAGTGCATTTTCTGGAAATGCGCCTGAAATCGCCTTCTTGATCTTATATGAGCACTCCAAATCCTGTCACCTGCTCTTAATCCACATAGAAGGCAGAGCTATCTGTAAAGATATAATACATGCTGGTATCTTCCAGAATTTCAGGTGTAGCTGGTAAGAATGGTCCTGGCACAGGTAAGTCAGGAGGTTGAAGGGCACAGTCATGGGGCTTACCTGTGTAGAGTAAGCCATGAGCCAAGATTGATGGCATTTTAGCAGGCAGTACTTTGATGTCTCTGTCCTGCAAAAGCAAAGACCAATGGGTTAGTCTGGTGTTAGGGACAAAACCATCTTTTACTTTATCTGAAAGCAAAACGTTAGTTGGCATGTGGCAGGAATGCAAGACAATGGGAGCATACCAATAATGTACAGAAAGTGCTTGACAGCCCAAAAGGTTGCCAAGAGTGTCGTTTCACAGAGACTATATTTCCTCTCTGAGGCTAAGGCCTGCTTGAGCTGTGTAACAGCTGCAGTGTGAGTGGGGTCCCATGTCCATTGGACATTCTTTTTCAGAAGTTCATACAAGGGAGCAGCCTTCAAGGCAAAGTCATGGATAAAGTCCCTGGAGTACTTTACCGTTCCTAAAAAGCATCTCATCTGAGTGTTGCCACACTAGTAGGAAGTGACAAATCTTGTAAGTCCTGAATCTTCTTGACAGCTACACTTTTGCCTTGGTCTGTGACCCATAGGCCAAGGAAAATGACCTCTTTTTCACACAATTGTGCTTTAGAGGGGTTACACTTGAGGCCTGCTTTCTTGAGGAGACAAAATAATTAATCTAGAAGTGGCAAATGTTCTTCATTTGTGGTGGTTGCCAAGATCAAGTCATCCACATACTGCAGGAGACACTGGGGTGTGGAAAACCCCTGCAGGGTGTCCATCATATGGAGATGGAAGAGGGAGGGGCTATTATGGAAGCCCTGGGGAAGACAGGTCCAGATGTACTGGTGCCTATCAAAGATGAAGGCAAATTTGTATTGACTTAGCTGTGCTAATAGGAGTGACCAAAACCCATTAGAGATGTCAAGAGCTGAGAACCACTTTTTGTCAGGGGTCAGTAACTTAAGCACATCAGGGGCTGATGCCACTGTTCAGGCACAGCTGAGGGTAACTTGATTAAGTTTCCTATAATCAATTACAAGTCTCCAAATTCCATTTGACTTTTTCACTGACAAAATAGGCAAACTGACAGTGGAGACACAAGTCCTAATCACTCCTTGTTGTAGCAGTGATTGGATGGTCTCCCTCAGTGATGGCAAGGCTTCAGCAGGAAATGGGTACTGCTTCTGCCTCACAGGGTTAGATCCTGGAATCTCAATAGTGTTGTGCATCCTGCCACAATCACGCTTGTTGGTAGCAAACACATCAAGGTGTTTTTGTAGCAAAGGTGCAATTTCAGCAAACAGGTCATGACTTTTGAACAAAGCCATGACATCATAGTCCTTGTTATTTTGGGAGATGGCTGTCACTACGTGTGAATCTGAGATGGTAACAGCATGATATTGTCCTTTGATCTGGAGAAGTAGCCTGTTGGCTAAGCCCACTACACAGCCATGCAGTGCAAGGAAATCAATTCCTAGTATGCTGGGGTGATGATGTAATACCATGAGGTCAAAGGCAAAATCAGCCCTGAGGTGGTCTACCACCACAGACAAAGACACAGATCAGTAGGTGTGTAACTGAGTGCCATCTACACCCTGTGCACTGGTCTTCCAGCTGGTAGACCAGTCAGACATGACTGGGTTCCAATCATGAAGAACAGACATGGCTGCTCCGGTATCCAGAAGCATGTCCATTTGGCGGACCCTGACCATGGCCTTCACAAAAGGCCATTCATTCTTGTCAACAAGCAAGTCACTCACAACCCAGACTAGGGCCTGTAATTGTTAATCCATGCAGTTCTCAAAATCTTCATCATCATCCTGTTCTTGAAGTCTGAGGCATACGGGATCCTTTTGGGCCTCCTTGATGTCCTGCACAGGATACATATATTGCACCTGTGATGTCACAGGTGCAACAGCGACCAGCTCAGTTCATTCCTTCCTGATCATCACATCAGCCTGGCCAGTACCTGATACCACAAAGGGATTCTTTCCTCGGCTGCTCGGTTGTTCGGTAGCCGAGGGCAGGAATGGATTTTTGTTGCTGACCCATGCAAGGGCAGCTACAGTATGCATAGATATGGCCTCTTTTCTGGCACGGGCCTCCTCCAGTTGTTTATGGAGGGTCTCTTTCTCATCATTAAGGGTCCGATAGCTGGGACTGTTATGGTACTTGCCATCAGATTGGGCATTTGAAATTTTCCAATTGTTCCTTTCCCTATTTCTGTTTTTTCTATAGTTCCAGTCCCCCTCCCGTACAACTGCTTGTTGTCAGAAGGGGCCTCCTGCTTCTCATTATTGCTTTCCACAGTGTAGTGTGTCAGCGGAGGGTGCACTGCAGCAACTTGGGCTGAGGCTACCTGGGCTGTTGGGGTTTGGAGAACAGCGTCCTTGTTTTTACCAGAAGCAAGGTTACAGAAGTAGACCTGAAAGGCATGCTCCGTCTTGGTGAGGATCTCAGTAAAGGTGTCGGTCTCTGGGTAAATGTTGAGTTCAACCTTTTACTGAAGGCATAGAGTCATATTCCAAATGTACAAATCCTTGTACTCGATTTGGTCCTTGCCTTGTCTGCAGTCTTGCCCGCTAGGCCCTTTCTGGCCTTGTAGGTGAGCCACAGCCATTGATGCTATGCCGCTGGGCTTTCCTTTGCACTCAGCTTAACCTTGTAGGCCAAGCCGGCTTCAGTGATACCTGGAGCATTGGCAGCAAGGAGTGCCTGAGTGATATCATCGTAGGCAAGTGTCTCACAGTTGATGATGGCTTCTGGGAGCTTGGTCCAGAGGGTAGGTTCGATTGTCTGTCTCAAGACTTGAACTTGGTACTCGGGTTGGAGAGAAAGCTTCTCACAGAGTGAGTGCACCTTCTCCAAATGGCAACTGAGGTTGTCAGTTGGGGCCATCTGTCCAATGCTCTGGGCAATTTTCTGAACAGAATAAGTGACCTGTAGGGGGTTGGTCATATGGGGAATCACAGTGAATTCCAAGTGACCCATAGCACCGCAGAGGGCAACTTCTGATGCTGCATCAGTGACTGCTCTGAACGCATGGTCCTGGGTTACAGTATCATCAAACATGCAATCAATTCAGTCTTGGGTGGTTCTTTGACCTTACAGTGTAATGATATTATTAAAAGCATCTTGTATCATGCCTCACACTTCCATATTGTCTTCCCTGGAGAGGGGAGCCAATGGAAGTGCACAACTCAGAGGTGGTCAACCTCTTGTGCCATGGGGACCACCACGTTTTTGTTGATGTGGCAATGTAGGGAGCTTGCCAACTTGGCCACCATCTTGTGGATGGCTGAAAAATGCCACTGCCCTATGGGGCATGGACTTGGAAGTGACGAGACGAGTCAATTCTCCATAGTCGGAGTTGTCATCGCCGGATGACGCAATGTCAGTGGACGTATACTGGAAACCATTCATGGCTTTAACATGGCCAGTGAGAACCTCTCAATCATGGAACATTCTTGCCATCTTTGCTGTACACCTCTTATGACAAACTTTTGCAGTATCCTGCTCAATACCTTTCTCTACATTACACTGCAATACTCAGTACATGGCACCCAATTTCACGTTGTCCCTAAGCTCTTTGTCTAGCTCATGTATCAACCTTTCATTATCTTCTTTCAACTCAGCATTCTTCTCTCTCAAACCTTCTTTCATATCACTCAGAATATCATTCAAATAAGTTTACTGTTTCTTATCTTTTTTCAGCCTTTTGCAATCATCTTTTGACATGCAAGTTTCACGCTCAAAGTCTTGAGCAGTACAATGCAACAGTCCATTATTGTGATCATGGAGTGACTGTATCCCCTCTGCTAGTTTTCTGTTCCCTTTTCTGTAACTCCAATGTCTGCAAGCCCATCTCGTTTTTTAGAGATGCATTTTGCAGTTCAAGGGAGGCACACTTTGCTGTGAGACCCTCAACAGCAGTATGTAGAGCTGCAACCAAGAGACCTTTAAGGTTATACTTCTTGGATTTAAGTTTGGACTCCAGGTAATGGTCTGAAATTAACAGCAAGGGAATTTCTGAAGACTTCGTGTCCAGCGAGAAATTTGTCCATCCGCCTTGGGATGTGAGGTAGTTCAAGACATCCAGTCTCAACTTGGTACAAAGTTCAAGCATGACAAACAAGGGGCAAACAAACAAACAAAGAAGCAGTCAGAAAACTGGATACAATCCTTGGTGCTGTCACGCAACAGGTTTCTGGTCCCCCATGGGAAACAGTGGTGCCAAGGTGGTTCTCTGTCACTTGCAGAGGGAATGTATTGGGGTCCAGAGTGGATGTGCCACACCCGAGACCAGGACAGAGTGTGTCCATCACAATAACAATCACTGTAAGTACAAGTAGATCCAAGTAGGCAAGAAAGGCACTACACTACTCGACATTCAAAATTATTTGAATGGAATCCTCCTTTGTACATTCCAACCTGCACACGGTCACCAAATGTAACTGGGTTATAATATTACATTTATCAGATTCTTGTTGGAACTGCACAAAAGGAAGAGATGACAGACAAGTGGTGTCCAAGTAATAAACGTAATTAATTACTGGTAAATGAGAATAATACAGGTTTACAATTGACAGTGTAATAATCATTGGGAGAGTATACAGTTTTCTTACCTATAGGTGTAGTCAAGTCTCTCTGAGAGAAAACATGTGATACAAAGGGTCTCATACCCTGATAATTGCTATGGCAACTATAAAAGAAGATACATAAAGTAAGTAATTGGCTAAAAACAGGTGGCCAGAGAGTAACCATCCTAACTAGCATGGGAAAGTTGCTTAGCTAGCAGAAGATAAAATCTGAACAATAAGGCCTGTGATGCTTTCCAAGGTCACTTGCAGTTGCAGTCTGCACAAGCACTAAAGATGGCACTGTTGCCTAACTAATGATTATTCAATCAAAATATACTAGAAAACATCTCCCAATGGTACAAATTATTGTGAGAATATAGTGAAGCATAATATGCATTACAAAAGTACAGTAGAACTCTAATCCTGACACTTATGCTTATACAAGTGTCTGTGCCCTAAGGTTAGTACATACTGTATACCTACATATGTATTGCTGTCCACGTGGTGGGGGTACAATCAAGGGTGCTGGTTGATGGATAACAATCCCAAGATGAAACATGGGTAAAATCCAAGAAAAAATAGACAAATGTGTCAAGAAATATGTGTCAGTGGTTCATAAATACAATAGAAAAGGAACGATTCCTAAGCGGTTTTCTAGGAAACTTCAAATAACGATAAGGAAGAAAGAAATAGCACGTAAGAAGTAGAAGAAGAACCAGACACAAACTAATTTAGAAAATTACAAAAAGAAGGTAAAGGAATGTAAAACTGCTATAATGAATGTAAAAGTGAAATCGAAATTGAGATTAGCTACTCTAAAAAATGCCAACTGCAGGAAATTCTACATTTATGTTGGGAGTCTAAGACACACACAAAAGCACACAGTGAGACTTAAAGAGAAGGATCGAGTAGTAGAAAAGAGAAGGAAATCGCCAATTTATTTAACAAATACTTTCTAGAAGTATTTCAGAGTCAGGTTGCAGAAAGTGAACAAAAAAGATCAAAAAAACAGATTTTGTCCAACAGAGAAATATTACAGAGGGGAATGTATGTAAAAAGCTAAAAGATTTAAATCAACACAAATCCTGTGGTCCTGATGGGATTCATCCCTTCTTCCTAAGTGAGGCAGCGGAGGAGTTGGCTGGACCACTGCCTTTGTTTTTCAATATGTCCTTGAAAAAGGGTGAGGTTCTAAGGGAATGGAAAGCAGCTTATATTACGCAATATTAAAGGGGGAACAAGGACAGATGTGGAAAACTACCACCCTATCAGTACTACTTTAATGGTAGGAAAAATACTGGAAGGCTTTGTAAAATAATTCATAGAGGAGGAAATGAGAAGATTGGGGGTGGTGGATGTTACACAGTATAGATTTGTGCAAGGAAGATCATGTGTAACCAATTTATTAGCATTTTTGAGCCCGTAAGTCTGGCACTTCAATATGATATGCCTGTGGATGTGATATATTTAGATTACTCTAAGGCATTCAACTCAATATCACATGTTAACTTGTTGGACACCCTGCAAGAGATGGGTTTGGAAACAGGTTTATTGGGATGGATAGGATCCTGGTTGGGTAACAGGAAACAGAGGGTGGTTATGAGGGGGGGCACTTGTCCGAATGGGGGGGCAGTGACAAGTGGAGTCCCACAGGGGTCAATTTTGGGACCTACCATGTTTAAAATTTTTGTGTCTTGTATGCAAGTAGAAGACGGGGTGTGGCTCTGCAAATATGCTGATGATACAAAGGGGTGGGTGATAGTCAACAACCAGGAGTCCGTTAAAAAATTTTGAAGACAACTCAATAAATTGGAAACATGGGCAAATGAATACAAATTAGTGTTCAATGTTACTAAGTGTAAGGTGATGCACTTTGGAGCAAATAATCCCAGGGACAGGTATAACATCAATAAAATGCTTATGGTGAGCACTGAAAATGAAAGTGATCTGGGGGTGTGGATAACAGACAACCTAAGTTTTGAAAAACATAACAGCAAAAGTGTGAAAAAGGCAAACAGGATCCTGGGAAATATACTGAGAAATATAAAAAGTAGACGAGAGGAGGTGTTGTTGCCCCTGTATCGCTCACTCGTGAGACCGGTGCTTGAGTATGGTGCTGCAGTTTGTATATCACAAAATGTAGGCAGTATAATTGCTGTAGAAAGAGTGCAGAGAAAATTGACTAGGACAGTGAAAAGGGTTAAGAAAAAGGTATACGAGGACAGGCTTAGAGAATTGGGACTGTATTCAATGTCTTATCGCAGAATGAGAGGGGATTTGTGTTAAGTATATAGAGATTTACCCGATGAGGTGATCTGGGAAACATTTGGTCTCACCAGAAACAGAATTTTGGAAAGGGCTACTAGATTACACCCCTATCAGTTAAAAGGAGTTTTGTACAAGTCCACAAGACGGGGTAACTGGTTTAGCCAGAAAGTGGTTAAAACATGGAATAGTTTGCCGGAGATGGTGGTGGGGGCCATCAGTATGGAATCTTTTAAACATTACTTAAACTCATGCATAGGGGAAAGAAAATTAGAACACATCCACTGTTAGTGGCAAGTCTCCATATGGCTGCTTTAGCTACATGACTTGTAATTCCTACCTACGAACCTATGAACCTGTGAACATGTTTAATCTGGAGAGACATACAGAGCAGTAAACAATTTGTTTCCAGAAATGTCCTTGTAGAGAGGCTACAGTGGAGAGAATAAATATCTATTCTGTCTATAAAATACTTAATGTGCATATACAGTCACTGTGTACACACAAGATAGTCCGATAGTGGGAGAAGAGTACAAAGGGAGTGTAATGGATAAGGTAGAGATTTGGAAGGAAGTCAAGGGAGGTCCAGAGTTAGGGTACTTAGGGAAAAGTTGTTGGGGAAGTAGAGGGGGGTAGGAAGGAAGAAATGCAATTTGAGATACAGGAGGGCTGGAGAGAGGAGGGAGTGAAAAACCAAGGAAGTTTAAATTGTATTGGCCGGTTACAGGAGGGTGTCAATGGCAGTTAGAGGTTGGTGAAAGTAATCATGAATGGAACTGGAGAAGGAGCGATGTTGGTAGGAGAACGAATAGGTACAGGGAAGGAATTCCAGACTTTGGGAAGGTGGAAAGAGCAAGCTGCTTGTCTAGCTGAGGTCCTGAAAGGTGGGTGAAAGTGTTGGAATTGATTGTGAAAAACACTGAAGGCTTTTCCCATCATTGAAGGAAAGTGTATCCATTGGGGGGGGGGGGGGGGGGGGGATCATGTATCCTTTGACTTTACTCTGTCAAAGTTAAAAATATACCAGTACTGCTCCGATGAAAAGTTGAATTCATTTTCTATTTTGAAGTGGAGTTATTTGGTATACTAAAGAAATATTGATGTCCCCTCAGGTCTTTGCTCAAAGTACAGTCAAACCATGAAAGCAGTTCCACATGGAATGGGTTGGACAAGATTCAGTTGTGGAACACAAATGACACCACTTCTTGTCCATGCTGGTGTACAGGTGAATCTGGAGCACAGAAGCAGCACTTCCACTTGCACACAATGTGACATCCTGTCTGACACTCTTCCATCAACTGTAGATGACGATGACTGCATCAGCGAAGATGACGAAATTGAATTTGACGATGTTGATGGTGACCCGGATTGGACAATGCACACATCATCAGACTCAGAAACAGACTTTGATGACAGTATTGTTGAAAAGTAAGGGAAAATATGTGATGTCATTCCACATTTGTTATGAACGTGCTTGTTGTACTGCAAGCTTTGTGTTCTGACTGAAGTAGTTAGCATCCTTCCTCTTTCTACTTCTTGACTGACTGAATTGACTGAATTAAGGGAATCCAATGACATGGTAAATTAAAAGAAATTCATTGTTTTTCAAAGAGCTCTTCTGCTGCTGCTCAAGTTGTATTCTGCTGTCTTGGAAATTGCCATCTGTTTTTACAACATCTGGTTGGCACCCTGGCTGTCATTATCCAAGTGTGTGAGAATGGACACCATTAGACTTGGTTGAATCAGCTGTGCCATGGTTCACTGCCAATTGGAAATTTATTGTTGGCGAGTTGTATGTTATTTTCTGGAGGCAGTCCTATCAGGATGATAAATTTGTGGAAGCACCAGAAGATTCCATGCATATCCATCAGAACCTACACATTCATGCAGTCTTCATACATGATCCCTGCTGTACATCTAGTATGGTCCCGTAGTCAAGAAGCACTACTCTCAACTTTTCCTAATAACTGTGCTAGATTAGGAGGTGATGCACAATGTTGCTCACTGGGCCAAACAGCAAAATTTGGGTCATACTCAGTGATGGACCCCATGAATTCAAAAGTCATTGACTTACAGCTGGTTCAGGTACTGTTTCTGTGTAATCATCTTTTTCCCAGCCACCAGAAGGAGGCATCTGCTTTGTGCGAGTGTATGTGTATGTGTGTGTGTATGTGTATATGTATATATATATAGATTGATATATATATATATATATATATATATATATATAGATCTATCTATCTATCTATCTATCTATCTATCTATATGTATGTGTGTGTATATATATATTTATAAAATGGGTAAGAAAAAAAAAATCCATCGATCCATAGCATTGGACAAACACCATCACATGACCCGTCACGTTATATCAGAAGCGCTGACCCTGCGCTCACTTTACCCCCCTCAAAACAATTTTGACATTTTATAAGATAGATATACCACTCTGAGGTGTGCGGTCGTGCTCTGATATCACCGCGCCTTAGGCGGATGGCCTTCTCGCCTTGCGGCCTCGATGCATAACGCACACCAAGGCGCATGATATCAGAGCGCCACCGCACACCTCAGAGTGGTATATCTATTACATATATATATATATATATTCATATATATATATATATATATATATATGTATATATTATGGTAGCATGATAGTGCTACCATGGTTAGGGTTGAGTAGCACTTTTAAGGTTAAAGGGTAAAATTTTGCACCTTAATAACTTTGTCACTGTTCAACAGATTTGCCTAAAATTTGGTATGCCCAATTGGGCATAGTAGTTCTTGGGATCTGCCAAGTTTCATACTGGTTGGATATACAGCTGTGGAGTTATTAAGTGACAATGAATTGCGTAATTACACTTTTTTGCGATTTCTTTACTCTCGCCTATAGGTTGCATGGTTTGCACGACTGGTCCAAAAACTTCAGGAAACATGTGGCCAGGGTGCCCAATGTGCCTTTCAAAGGTTTCATGGAAAAATATTAAACAGTTCAAAAGTTATTCAAAAAACAAGTTCCCATTATAAGTCAATGGGAAAAGTTAACCAAAAGTTCGACACTTTCGCAAATGCGCTTTTTACTTTCACAAATGGCCCTAGTATTTTTGCAAATCCACCATTTTGTTTTCAGTTGGTGATCATAAAAATGCTTGGCATTGAAATTTGGGACCATCTAGGGACACAATTTTTTTTGTGTTCACTTAATCGGAGCCTGAGGATGCTAGCCATGTCTTTATTTTGGGGTTAAACACCCCGGAAATATGTTTTTCAAAGTTCTGGAAAAAGTACTTTCACAAAGTACTTTTGTGCTCACGACACTTTTGCAAATCTGTGCAAAAGCTTTAGCAAATCACAAAAGTACTTTGCAACACTATGGCCAAAATGACAGGAGTTCTTCACTACCTTGCTGCAAAAGAACGGTTAGGTCTTTTGGCCTGAAATTTGGAGGGAAGGCAGCCAACATGTCACAGATGTGCCTTTTGGTGGTTTGGTGAAAAAATGTTGTACAGCTCCAAAGTTATGGTACTCCAAATTTGATGCTTTTTCCCATAGACTAACATGGCGGTGTACGCTGCGCCTTTTGGGGCTCGTATCTCGAAAACGGTGTGAGATACAGATTTTTTGTCGTGAACTACATAGCCCGATGGGCTATGTAATACAAAATGGTAGCCAGGCAAATAATGATTTCTGTGAAATTTAAATTTTATTTCTACGTCATGCGGTTGCTGAGATATTTGCAATGAAGTACTTCTAATGCTCGTTTTAAGCTTCCATTGCCATTACAATGCATGCATTCTTTGTACACACTGTGTTTCTCTACGCAGTTCTCCAGCAAAAAGAGGGCATGTGCTTCTGTTACTGTTTCACCTTGCGTTTATGTACCTGTTAGTGTTACCGTTCCCATGTGCACCACCGTGTGTGTCACCCTTTGCGTTGTCATTTGCCCTTGCATTTTCATTACTGTTACCATTTGTGTTTTCACCTTGTGTTTGTGTTGCTGTTCCTGTTACTATGTTACAAGACATCACGTGGCGGCTCCCGTCACCACATTACATTCAGTATTTCTTGTCACCATTCTCAAAAAGAAGGGAAATTAGAGGCAAAAAAATCCATTTAATGCATCAGTTAGGGTTGTTCCACAGCAACAAAAGTAAGAAAATTTGGTGTTAGGATTAAACCCCCCCAGACACCTCCAGCCCACCCCCCAACCGGCATTGGGGTGCAGCGTTGGGGTCGTGGTCCTAACTTTTGCCCCATTTTCTATACCTCTGCTTCTTTACACATGTGGCGGGGTGAGAGTTGGGCAGCGACCCCAATCGCACCCTGATTCTGGTTGGGGGGCGGGCTGGAGGTGTCTGGGGGTTTCAACCCTAACACCGAATTTCTACTTTTGTCAGTGTGGAACAACCCTAACTGATGCATTAAACTGAGTTTTTGCCTCTAATATATATATATATATATATATATATGATACATGATGGGCAGGAGTGTGCTATGGAAAATATTCTCACTTCTGGAGTGAGCTTTGGATACTCATGAATGCTGAAGGCATGAGTGAAAGTAATCAGAGCTCACTCTGCAGGACTGAGAATATTTTCCTTTGCCCATCATGTGTGCTATTTATACAATGGGAGTTGGAGCTCCAGAAATGTTGTCATTTTTTCCTGTGTTCTTTTTCTGTGTGCTTTCTGCTCTTTCTGTGGGTGGTCTGTTTGTATGTGAGTTTTTCTGAATGGGCTGGGAGTCTCAGAAACACTATGGATTACAGATGAGTGTCCTTTGCAATGGTGATTGGATGCGTTGCAGGCAGGCATGAGAAAGAGAAGCTGTTTCGTGAAGCAGTTTCATTTACAATGCAGGCTGCTGTTTCTTTGTGCATTCTGCTCTTTCTGTGTGTAGTGTGAGTGTGTGTGAGTTTTTCTGAATGAGCTGGGAGTCTTAGAAACACTATGGAACACAGGTGACTGTCCTTTGCAATGGTGTGAAGCAGTTTCATTTAGAATGCAGACTGTAGTGAAGTTGTTATTAGTACAGTAATGGGCTGGGAGTCTCAGAAACACTATGGGAAACAGGTGAGTGTCCTTTGCATTTGTGTAAGGGTGGGAGGTCATTGTCCAAGGTACCTTTCTAGCTCCCATAGTAAAATAAGAACATTATTATACTACCTAGTAGTTTTTTTGCTTATCTCTGTGTTTCACCTATACATTTTGTTCCCCTTGTTTTCCTTCTGCAGTCCAATGAAGTAAAGAATTCCAGTACTATGGAATTGGAAGGTCTGACGAGGTATATTGCTAAAGTTCAATCATGTGTTGTTGCAATTCAGAGTTTGGCCACAGACAGACAGACACTTTTCTGTCAAGAAATATTTGTGTGACTGTGAGTCTGAGATCCTGCATTGGTTTGATGTCTGGCACGTGGCCAAAGGTGGTGATATAGAGTGGGTGTAAACATATTTTAGTATGGTGTAATCATTTACTGCTGTAATACTGTGCAATAACTGTTTTTGTCATGTTAAGGTCATAATTTAGGGATTTAAAAAAATCGTGTACTGGTGTGGTAGCAGCAGTGGTGGTAATGGTGAGTAAGTCAAGGCTAAGTGGTGTTCCATAACCAATCATGTCACTAAAAAGCACTGTGGCCATGGATCTGTGTACGCTGAATGCTCACATGGTCCTCTTGAAGATAGTAAGTGGATAACACCTGGTTTGTGTACTGCCATAACTCAGTGTATTTGTTGAATCATACAGAAAGATAAGTAATTGTGGTCAGTGAAAGGTTGTGCAGATGATATTTACGGACTACTGGATTGTCAAATTTGCATAACCAGTGTGTTGTGACATACAGGTATTATGAATTTATCCCATCTGACTATCACTGCTTATGCAGGACATGGAAATGAGTACACCAAGGTGGCAGAATGCAGTGGTTATGCATAAAATTGCTCATTCTGGTTTTTTTTTCCACTATGCAGATTATTATGTGACATTCATGGATTGTGTTTGTTCGCTGATTCATGTGAATTTATTTGTGCAGTAACTTAGGGTACTTGAATTCAGCTGTATCACAGAAGGGTATAAGCATAATCTGTGACCATTGAATAGCACTTCAGTGGCATTGTGAAAAGGATGGGCTTCCAACTAGAACTTATTGAGGAGTAGATGGGCAAGTTTTCACAACAGGACTCTTGTGCCACCGATGGATTTTGATTCCTTGTCATCTCCTGAGTGAAGGACAAGTGGTCCATGGGAATCAGAAGTCCAAGGTGATGCAGCACACTGGGTGTGCTTATGTGCCCATCAACCAGGTTTGATATGGCAAGCTTCCTCTGTGCTATTTACCAACTCACTTTTTTGGAAAACGGAAACCTAATGGTAAACTAGAGTTTTGCACCACATGTGGTGGTGGTTGGTAGGTTTGGTAGGGAGCAGATGGCCATCATGTAGTGGTGCTTGATTGTACTGGTACCTAACTGGGTGTTGTGTGATGGGTTAAAAAAATAAAGGAAATGCAACCACAATCCTTGCATAGCAGGGACTGGTGACTGCAAGGAGTATGAAATCAGAAAGTCACATTTCCATGCCGGGTTGATCCTACAGTTTATTTGCATGTGTTATATCTGGTTGATTCTGCAATTGTAATGTGGTGACATGATGCATTGTTCAATGTATTGGTGTACCATGCATTGACTATTTTTCTGTGACTGCAATTACGAAGCAAACCACACAAGGAACTGATGAACATCGTGCATAGAAACCTGCTTTGCAAAGACATCAGAAAGCTGTCGCCAGCTGAACAGACTTCGGTTCTTGAAGCATATCACAAAATTGTCATTTATTTTGTACCGAAGAGCATCCACTATTTCTATCGCAACATGGAAGCAATGTATCATAGGAAACCTGTGTAGTGTATTACATTTGAAAAAGTTAACCATTTCCTTCATCTTCAGTAGGTAATCTACTTTGTGTACTTATCACTGCATCCAAAATTGTTATTTACATGATCACTGCATGCCTGAGTCATTATGTGCTTTTGGGTCATCAGCCATAACGCTCACACCATTTCCCCTCACCCTACCCTGCAGACATCAACAGCTGTTGCAGTGTGCCTTGTGGTCTTTGGCCTCTATGCTCATTCCATTCAATAAAGGAAATAAGCTGAGAAGGTGCAGTATAGGAGAATGGGTTGAACGTTGGGGCCAAAGACCCCAAAGCACACCTTGATTCCTGTCACTGTCTGCAGGGTGTGAGTGGGGGTGGAATGGTGTGAGCATTACGGCCAATGACCCCAAGTCACACCCCAATGCCTGTCAGTCTCCCCATTGTCTCCCATGATATAGCTTACCTTGAAAACTTCAGTTTGCAAGTCGCCTTTGAAGAATGCAGACTTGTCCCACTCTGCAGAAGATCACTTATCCCAACCTCCAGAGATTAAGTATGGAGTGATGGGTGGTGCAGAGAGTTGGGTGCTCAGTGGGAGGGTTTGGATGGGGGAGTGGGGATGGGGGAGACGATGGTGGACCACTTTTTTTTTTGCAGTTTAAATAAAGAAGACTTTGGGGAATGCTTTCCAGAATTGTACAGGTACAAAAAAATACATTTAGGCACACTGGGCTGGGCTCCCAGTGTGCCACAATAGTCTGTGGGGGTTGGGGCATGCCGACACGGGGATTGGGCAACCCGATGTTGTCTTTCTGTTGAGTGTGTGGCAGACCGCATGAGCCTCCACTCATTTATTTATTGAAATGACTCATCAGGAAAGGCACATTGGGCAAACAAGTTGCTCATGGAGCAAGGTCTAGGGACAGAGTGCTCAGCGGCAGGAACCGACCTGGTTGTGAGGGAGGAAGGAGGTGCCGCTGCAATGATGAAACTGTCCATGATTGCAGTGGCATGTTTGTTTCAAATGCGGGGTTCTCTTTGAAGCTGCTGTCATCGATAGCATCTCTATGGACTGGTGGCTGAGGGACGCAACCAATAAAGTGTCTGCTGCATTGACCATAACACTGACACACCAGTGAAATGTGGCACTGTCACAAAATGTTTTATGTGCACTGCACGTGCAAGCAAACATAAAAAAAATAGTTCAATGCAATCACATACAGTGTGTTACCTACTGTATTATAGTGTAGGGTGGAATGTTATTTTCCTGAGGATTCTAAGGGGGCATATGAAACAGAAGACTTTATGACATTTTTATTTTTAAAAGTAGTGACTACTGTTACATCAGTTTATAGGCTGATGATTGCTGCTCTTCATTTTAATGAAAATTCCAGTCGAGTACAGGAGAGGACACGTAGTGGAGATGTGAAATGGGACATTTCCTCCCCTAAGTCTCATGGAGGAGCAGCCATCATCAACCAAGTCAAAGCCCCTGTATCTTATGTTAAGCTTCTACTGCAGGTGTTGGGGTTGAACATGATGTCGTACATTGTAGTTTTACACTACTTCCCCACCGTGGATCCTGAAAACCCATTCTGTACTGTTCCTTCCCCTTTGGCCACTGCTTCCTTCTGTTTCCCCTGTTCCATTCCTCCTCCCTGTTAAACCTTTATAATTCAAAGTTTTGCAACTGTCCCCCTCTGTAGCAGAGGACCATGTGCATCCCAACCCCTCTGCCCTGCTCCTGATCATTTCTCTGTTCTTGGGTACTTACGATGTCAGTACCTCATACCTGTTGTTTGGACCTGTTCCACATGCACACACCTTGCTGTTTCCTATATACTGTTCCATATTACTACTTGGCATCCTCTCCCATACCATCTGTCTTAGTAACCCACCTGCCTTGTTCACCTGATGGGGTGTCCCTTCAACCACTATCCCTCCCCCACACTCTCCTCACCAACCACTCCAGCCTATGGATCTCTACCCACTCTCTGCCTGCAGGTCCCCTTGTCTCTACTACGTGAGACACTTCCATAGCCTTCATATTTGCCCAGCCATACTGCCATCCCACATGCATTCAAAATTCATATTCTTTCCATCCTGGTCTTTCATTTGCATCCATTCCCCATGGAGCTTGCCACACCCCTCCCTCTCTCTCCTCTCCTCCACCTATACACTGTCACCTGAAGTTCTGCCTACTTTCAAAACCCTTTATTGACCCCAACTACACCCTCCTGCTTGCCCAGTATCTCTTCCCCTTTACATTGTGGTTATATTACTTAGTGTCTTCACCTATCCCTGTACTACTACTAGTATGAACATATGAAATTGTCAGCAGAAACAGGCCTCATGGTCTACTGAGTCTGCTCAAGTGTACAGCTAGCACCTCATCTCACAGCTGCCCCTCCCGCCCTCCTTTTTCCAGTATCCCTTCCCCTTGCCCTGTCCCAACCTCTCTTGAAACTGCCCACCATCTTACAGGACACTATTTCATCTGGTAAGGTTTTCCATTTGTCCACCACTCTTTCAGTGAACAAATATCTCCTCAACTCCCTCCTGAATCTTCCCCCCTCCAAGTTCAGTCCATGCCCTATTTTGTCTCTCCCCTTTCTCATCTGGAAAATCCCTTCTGTGTTGGTCTTGTTTATACACTTCAGATACTTAAAGGTCTTGATCATATTCCCCTATCCCTTCTTTCCTCTAGTGAATACATATTCACCTCTTTCAGCCTGTCCTCGTAGAGCTTGCTCCCTAATCCCTGGATCATCTTTGTGGCTCTTCGTTGCACCCCCTTCAACAATCTGATGTCCTTCTTCAGGAAGGGGTGCAAGTACTGCACTCATTATAACCTTAGTAAGAATAATAGCAGTTTCTCTGAAATAAAGTAATATCAATTCTGTCCTATCCACAATTTATTCAAGCCATTCTAATTACAGCAGCAGTTTTGCCCCACAAGCACTAGCAAGCCCACCCCACAGATGTGACACACTGGCTAGTACTACATTGGCTGTGCAGAGTACTGTATCCTATTGCTCTCTTCCAGTCATATTCCACCATGTGTCCTAGTGCTACAAATGTGTAGACTATAATGTGTAGACTAATATAACTTTTAAGAGATGGACCAAAAGAGATCGATACTGTGACTCTCACTACTTAATATGTTTATTGACTAGCACGTCAAGTACTCATATCATTGTGATGTTCATCAGCATTCTGAAATCTCAACAAACTTCAGTGAATATTTGCACTGTGAAAGAGAAACAACCACAATGCACAGATGTCACATAATATGATGAAGAGTGAGAAATACATGACATGCAACTATAGGCCTCATCAGTGTGCTGTGATTGTGACTCCCATCAATCTGTTGAGTTAAACTACAGGTGTAAGAGAAAGATAATCACAGCCATTTTGTGTTGGAACAAGCTGGTAGTGTTTAGTTGAAGATCAAGCAGTCTGTATATATTGCACAGTCTGAAATGCAATTCAGGGAATGTGAAGTGGGGGAATGCATAAATCTTGAAAGGTTGTTTTCAGTAGACTTCTGTCAGTTCATAATTGCTACTGTTCTGAGCATGACAACAGTTGTTTACACTATCACTTTTGTCTTACATAGCTTATGTTTCGGATCTGATAGATGAGGTCTTAATGCTGAGAGTTCAGTGCCCAACATACAAAGTGACCAAAGAACAGCTCCATGCATGAAATGTTCCACCACCAACAGCATCACAATTTGAGAGGCCAGATTAGAACAAACCTGTTGCAGAGCACAAGAGCAGATTTAATAAGAGCAACATGTAGTTGTTAAATGGCTATAAACTGTTACATAAGGACCACTACACCCATCCTGTGTGCCCGCCTACCTATACTCGTGTGTGTGGTCTTGGCTTTTCATCAGTCCTGTTCACCTAAAGATTACCTTGCACCTGTCTCAGATATGTTAGAAACCCAGCAATGTGCTTGCTCCCATTACCTTTTGTGATACACAATTCCACAGGTTCACCACCCTCATTGTGAAAGGAAATTTTACTGAAATACCACCCCCCAAATATTCCACTTTCAAACCCTAACCCCAAGAACATGTTCTCATTCTACATTGGACAATGTAATCCCGCTACACCCTGTTTATTCTATTGTGGTATTTGAATGTTTCCATCATGTTCCCATGCTCCCTCTTTACCACCATTTAGTCCACTTTGAGGTCTTTTGTTATCTGCACCTATGTATTGTCCTGCAAGCCATGAACCATCTTGTTCATGTTTGTCTGGACCGCCTCCACACTGTCGATGTCCTTGCACAACTCTGGCACACAGAATTGTTCTGAATACTGAATGTCTTTTTCAATCTACCTTCCTGCTGTGAATCACTGTTGTCTTTGCTCCTGGGTGGTTTGCACTTCTCATTGTTTCACAAATCTAACTCTTAACCGTACCTCTAAAAATTTTCCCAACACTAAGGTGAGGCAGAGCAGCCTGTGCATGTGGCTGCCAGAGGCTCTAATACTTACCTTTACAGCTCCCAAACATATCCTAGAGTTTATGACATCTGCAACCATAGCTGTGCCCAACTTCACCTGTATGACCTCTTCAGAGACTATATTCACTGTGAATGGAATGGCATCCACTCCTCCCCCAACATATTTTGCATACATTACACAGCTGTGGTCCCTGACCCTCCCACTAGTCAGTGAATATTTAATAGAAGTATTACTCCAATTTTCCAGCCAAATGCAGCCAGCAGCTTATAAAATATATTGTCAAGGTTTGGTCAAAGTACAGTTTAATAATTTGGGATCTGTGATGGATGACTGTCTGTACATCATTATTTTCTGTCTGGCTGCCATTTTTGTCACTGAGAACCTTATCGGTGGTGTACCCAAGACTCACCCACCCATCCTCACCCCCAACCCTGCACATAAAAGGAGAATGAAAGTGGCTGCATAGGGAATACCCAACTTACAATATGTACATAACCTTCCCGAGTAAGAGGGCAGGACAAGATACCATCAGGGGCAGACTTAGTACTGCCTTGCCACAACCATGTCCTCTTACAGATGGTGATATGTTGTATTACTACAGTACACATGGTGTACTTGACATATGTTATATGATTGTATTCACTTGTCTTCTTCAATCAATTGTTTATGAACAGTGAACTGTTTCTGTTTCCAATGAACAGACATTTTCAGGCTAGGAGAACACTTCAGTATCTTTAACAGTGTGAAAACTTCTCTCTGTTTGCTCTGTATGGAAAAGTAAACTATGTACACTCCATTAAGCTGTGTATATTGAGATGAAACGATGAAATAAATAAGCAGTAAGATGAGGGGATGTGCATTACACAGTTGTAATGCATGGCTAGGGGGCATAGTGTGGCATGAGGCTGTATGCCGACTATGTCCACCACCCTAGCTGTGTGTCGCAAGTGTTTAACACACATCCTCAAGGTAGCTTACTGTTCTTATAAAATGGGTCTGTGTATTCTAAAAGGGATGTCTAGATTTAGCCATGTGATAGACACAAAGCAGAAGAGAACAAGGAGATGTACATGGCCATATTATATTCATTAAAACAAGGCTTCATTTCCAATAACCTCCAGTTTCATTTTCTGTGACTCTTCATTTATGCAACAGGTGTCAGGATACAAAATGCCACTGAACTGAAGAGAACCGAATTACTATCCAAATAAATGAGGTACACCAGAATTATCATGGAAATAAATGTAAGGTATTCCCATACTGATTATATCATACCCCAGTTATTCACACAGTTTTTTCTCCAGTCTAGATCTGCTCCATTCCATCCAGGTCAATGGCAACTGTACAAATCACATGGTTATCCCTTGCAGTATTCCCCTTAAAGCATCAACTTGTGTGTTGAGTACCTTACACATTTACAGTGTGTTCCAGCACTTCAGAAAAGGAATGCAAACAAAACAAACATATAAAAGAACAGTATACTTCACTTACTGAACGTTCTTTTTTTTATTTCACAGATAACAGGACAATACCAGTCATCAAAGTGCTGATAAAGATTTGTTGATGGCAAATGAGGTTTGAATGACCAGAGAAATGACAGAAGAATTGTACTGCTAACTGATGTCATCATCAGATTGGAAGACTGAGTAGAAATACACCTAAAACAAGGAGTACTGGGACCAGTATGGTATATACATTTAAAGTCAATTATTTTGCTAATATCAACCACTTTTGCTGCAGTACTAATAGCTGTTGATTGTTGAACTCATGACACAGAGTCAGTGACAGGACATGGATGGAAGAAACGTGCAGATTGTCTGCTGACAATACTTCAGATCCTGTCAGTCGATGCACTTGTTGATAACACTATTTTGGATTTTGAACTTGTCAGGAAACCTGACTTTTTCAAACTGTTCAACTAGGTTCAGTGACATGTTTTGTTTCAACATAATATGCAGCATAGTATGAATACTATTTTTACAAGTAGTGTGAAACACTGGTTCTCAAGATTTGCTAAATGTTATTTTCAAAGTTACCTATGTCACTTACCATACAGTTATGGTTCCTCAAGGCTACATTGACAAACATAGAGTAATGTATGATGGATGATAATGACCTCTGACCCCCATGTAGTCTGATTGCCCTCATCCACCAGGCAAATCATTGACATGGGGAAGGTGTAAACCACCTTCAACCTGTCTGTCTTATTTGCTGGATAACCATATCCTAGTAAAATTCCTGCTTGAATAGCTTGATCATTTCCATGCCCAAATCATCCTGTGGCACTCGTTTTCATTTGATACCATCTCAGTTTATAGGACAATGTCCCATAACAATGTTACATTGTGCTACATAGTGCTGATACAGACCACAAGGTTCCCAAGCCTCAGCACTGTAAGTTCATCCTTTACATTGACAGCCAGTGACATATGGTTTTGAAGCCTGTTGTATCAAGAATATTCTTTATTACTCCTCTTCTGTTTTGGGACCAAGTCCACTGCTTGACAGTCCACCCGTACATTATGTGTCAGCAAGTATTTGGCCTTATCACTCCTGAGCTCCCATAGCACTTCACAGTGCTCCATATCAGCCTCCATGGCACTGTCCACCCTGACTGTGACCAGGTGTCAATGGACTGTGCCTGCAGGGTTGGAATACTATGCACCATCTATCTCAATAATTATCCACCAAAGATCTAGAGGCCATTGTATCACAAGTTTACCCAACTGTCCGCCTGATTTGCACTGCATTGTATTGCATTACGGAACATGTTGGGATCAGCAGCTTATTTGCTGCCTCCTTTGAGTACTGTCCTTTTTCTTCTTTACATTTTTTCTCACAACCAACCGCCCCCATCACCTTCTTTTTTTTTTTAACCTTATGTTTATACTTCTACTTCCTCCACTCTCCACTCTCTCAGACACCCACTTCACTGTACCTGCTCTGGTCATTGCGGTCTGTCCCTAGAGTACCTATGGTTCCACTAGCCTAGGTACCCGGATAACACCCCAGGTGGGGTGAGGAGGGACCCCCCTCTTACCTCCCCTGAACCAGCATACTATGTTGTGGATCCGGTACATCGGGATCTGCCACTATGATTCAGAGACGCACGCAGAGAGAGGTGTCGTAGCCTAGGAGAGACAGGGGGTCTCCTTGTTACCCTAGATGTCGGTGTGCAATGGGGGGCAATGACCTAAGAGGCATGCGGAGATGTACCTCCTGCTCTTCTCCCTGCCGACGTCTGCCCAATCAGTTAGCTGCTACCCCCAACTACCGCACCTTCCACCCGGGCTCCCTTAGATGGTAGTATTGTGGTGGGAGTGTGCAGAAGACCCCCCCGGAGAAGGAGACCATCCATTGGGTGCTTCATCCTTCTCCTCCCTGACCAACCCAGGTGCCCCGGGCTCGTTCCCAAACCCGGGTCACCGGCATAGTACGAGGTAAGGCATCCAGCACCTCAGCCCTCAGCACCACCGGGCCGGCTCTCCCATCAGATTCTTAAAACCTCTTTCCTCTTTGGCAAACCTACTGTTATATGTCAATGATTTACCACTTGTGTGAAATACCATACTGTGTCACTGTGTATAATTAGGTGGATTTCGAAAAGTAGACTATAGTCTACTATGGCATCTTCTACCTTGTCACTCTGTTCCCCATGACACCCCCCCACCAATTTGTGGATGTACTTGGCAGATTGACATCTGTGGTGGTACAACACCTGACACACGGCATCTACTCATACAAAGTTGTACATAAACTGCACACAAGGCTGACTTCAGTTGATCCAACCTCCCATCTTCTGTACTCCTTACCTGCTTACAGTCCCAAAAATATAGAACTGCAACCCCCCCATGACCCCTTCTTTATATTTGCGATCAAACAAGTACCTCCTACAAAAGTTTGGCTATGCTACCCCATGTTCACTTAAAGACTTAGCTCATACTGAGCATATAACAGATGGGAATAAAGTTCTGCCCCGCACACGCCCAAAACATTAACTGCAATGACATACAATTTCATTACAGAAAATGCTCATCACAATTGATTGTTTATCAAGTGTAACTGTACTTTAGTAAGTAAAATGTATTACTGCTACACAATTGTTGATCGACACTGTTTATAGCATATATGCAAAAATCAGCAATAACGTAGGTAAATGCAACCAAACTGCATTATTTCATTGCACCATAAAAAGAACAGAAACTAAAGAGCAACAGAACTGCATTAATAAATCATGTTTAACAAAAAAAAATAAACTTTTACAGAGTACAATTTAACATGAAACTGTGACACTAAGATTGTCATCTGGTACTGCATTGAAACATCAAACAGTACATATTTGGTGTAATTTCATAAACTTACAATAAGGCAGTCATTCAGGATCTTTATAACCAATGTAGGTTTCAGATGGATACTGTGAGCGAATTTTCATTACAACACAGGAAGGCAGAATTTGTTGATTCTTCTTCCCAAACTTTTCAAAAGTCCAAAAAAAGAATCTGCAGTAGGGTATGTGCCAACAATTTCTGGGAAAAAAAGGAAGATAGCATGATCAGAGCAGTACAAGAAGTGTTTGTGGAGTTTGGGAGGGGCATTGGACAAATAGCATGCACGGTAACCTTCTCGGAAGTGCTGCCTGTCTATGGCACAGGTGAGGCTATGGTGCTCCACACCATGGGATTCAATCTGTGGTTGAAAAACTAGTGCAGAGCTCAGGGATTTGGCTTCATTGGGGACTGGGGGTCCAGCTGGAGGGATGTAGGCCTATACTGGCATGATGGTCTGCATCTGTCCAGGAGGGGAACCAGGATCCTAGGTGATAGGTTTAAATGCTTCATTGGCAAGCATTTAAACTAGCCAAGGGAGGAGGCACTGGAGAGGAGCAGGGAAATCCTAGCCCCCAAAAAATCAGGGTACTAAGTGAGGTAGACACCAACATAGAGATGTCAATAGGGAGAAGTGCAGGGGTAAATGGAGAAAGTGACAAATGCAATAAGGACAGGGATGGGGCAAAAAGGGGTAAGGCCATCAAGAAATGAAGGATAATGAGTACAAACACCCGTAGTCTGGGCAACAAGCTCCCTGAACTGTTGGCCTTGATGGAAGAGGGATGTCTGGATATCGTAGGAGTCACAGAAACATGGTACACAGAGAACCATGACTGGGATGTTAACATATGAGGATACACGATCTACAGGAGAGACAGGGAGGGGAGAAGAGGGGGTGGTGTAGCTCTCTATGTAAGGGAAGGGATAAAAGCAACTGAGCAAAAGCATAAACAGGGAAGAGAGGAGGCACTGTGGGTCACCTTAGAGGCTGGAAATGGCACTACAATCCGCACAGGGGTTGTATACAGACCCCCATGTCAGGGGGAGGGAACAGACAAGGATATGATAGAAGGCATACTTAGGATGTCAGAGAAAGGGGCGATACTGTTGATGGAGGACCTTAATATGTCATATGTCAACTGCAGCACATTTGCTGCAGCCACATCCAAAAGCAGGGCCATTCTTGATGCTCTTCAGGTGGCATGCCTCAGACAGCTAGTTTAGGAACCTACTCATGAGGGAGCAATCTTAGACCTCACACTCTCAAATGGGGACAGTGAGAAGATCTCAGATCTAGAAGTGGGTAGCCATTTGGGAGCAAGTGACCACCAAACAGTGCGGTTCATGATAAACTCAGCTACAGAGTCAAGCCATACAAAAGTGAGGGTTCTGTACTTCAGGAGGGCAGACTTTGTCAAGATGGGAGAGTGCCTTAGAAAAGCACTAGCAAACAGGCTAGAAAGAGGGGTGGAGCAACACATGGGGAAATATCAAAACTGCCATCACAGAGGCAACAAGCCTTTGTGTGAAGCAAATAAACAAATCAAAATGAAAGAAAAAAACACTATGGCTCTCAAAAGAGGTGGCGGTGAAGGTTAGGGAGAAAAAGATAGCATTTAGGAAGTACAAGGAAACAACAGAAGGAGCAGGACAGAGAACTGTACCAGTTAAGGAAGAAGGGAAGGAAGTCAGAATAGCAAATTCCCAAACTGAGGAAAAGACAGCCAACTCAGTTAAGAAGTGGGATAAAACCTTTTATAGGTATGTCAGGGAGCATAGAAAGACAAAAGGAGGGATAGTGAGGCTGAATAGAATAGACGGTGGGTGGGTAGAGAGGGAAAGTGAAAAAGCAGGGATACTGAATGAATACTTCTGTTCAGTATTCACAAAAGAGGAGTTGGGGGAGGTGCCTAATCCAATTAACAGAAGCACTCTGGATAGGGGAGCTGATCCCAGTCCTTTCACAGACGAAAGGGTTCTGAAAGAACTCCTAAACCTGAAGGTGGACAAAGCAATGTGGCCAGATAGAATTCACCCCAGAAGTCTAAAATAATTAAACAGAGAACTAGTGACTCCACTGAATACCCTTTTTAACAAATCATGGGAGGATGTTGTGGTACCTGAGGACTGGAGGAAGGCAGATGTGATTCCCCTTCACAAAAGTGGGACCAAGACAGAGGCTGGAAACTACAGACCTGTCAGTTTGACCTCTGTGGTAAGGAAAGTGATGGAATCACTTCTGAAGGAAAGAATTGTTGAGTACCTAGAGGCCAGCGGGGCACAGGACCCAAGGCAGCATGGGTTCACAGCGGGAAGGTCATGTCAGATGAATCTAATTGATTTTTTTAACTGGGTGACCAAAGTAGTAGACCAGGGAGGGGCTGTGGACATGGCCTACCTAGACTTTAGCAAGGCATTTGACACAGTCCCAGACAAAAGATTACTAGTCAAATTAACCAGCCTGGGAGTGGGTCCCAGGGTGGTAGCCTGGGTAAAACATTGGCTGGACAACAGGACACAGAAATTAATTGTAAATGGAGTCCACTCTGAAGAAAGAGGGGTTACTAGTGGGGTACTCTATGGTTCAGTACTGGGTCTAGTCCTTTTTAATGTCTTTAGTGACATTGCAGAGGGACTGGAAGGAAAAGTATGCCTCTTTGCAGATGAGACAAAGATCTGCAACAGGGTTGATACACAAGGAGGCCTGGAAAGGATGAAAAGGGACTTGGCAAGGTTGGAGGAATGATCAGAAGAATTGCAGCTTGGATTCAATGCAATGAAGTGCAAAATAATGCACCTGGGAAACAAAAACCCAGGGGAAGATTACGCAATGGTGGGGAGGTAGAAACAACAACAAAAATGGAAAGGGACCTGGGGTAATCATATCAGATGACCTTAAGGTTGGCAAGCAATGTGAGAAGGTGGTAGGGTGGGCTGGGGGGATACTGGGATGTATAGGGAGAGGCATCACCAGCAGAAAACAGGAAGTTGTTATCCCCCTGTACAGACAGATGGTGAGACCCCATCTGGAGTACTGCATCCAGTTCTGGAGACCCCATCTCCACAAGGACATAGACAGGATGGAGGCAGTTCAGAAGAGGACAACTAAAATGGTGCAGGGTCTGCAAGAGAAGCCATACTAGGACAGATACTAAAGGAGCTAAATATGTATACCCTTGAGGAAAGGAGGGAGAGGGGGGACATGATAGAAATGTTTAAGTACCTCAGTGGAATCAACAAAGTCCAAGAGGGTAGCATCTTTCAGAAAAAGAGATATGCAAGAACAAGGGGACACAATTTGAAGATAGAGGGAGGACGGCTCAGGGGCAATGTGAGGAAGTATTTTTTCACAGAGAGGGTGGTAGATGCATGGAACAGCCTTCCTGAGGAGGTTGTGGGGTCTAAAACTGTGGGAGAATTCAAGAATGCATGGGACAGACATAAGGCAATTTTTGTGGGGGGTAGGAAGAAATAGGCTGTTGGTTAAATAGGATCTGCAGCTTACCCTCTAGGTAGGGAAATGGGCAGACTAGGTGGGCCAAGCGGTCCTTATCTACCATTAAAGTCTATGTTTCTATGTTTCTATGAATCAATTGATTAATTGATTTCAATATAGAACAATGGAAGACATTAGCCAGTAACAATAATGTGTTTGTGATCCGGGTACTGCCAGTATGTGTGTAAGACTGTGTGTGTGGGGTGTATGTGTGTAACTGTGTGTGCTGTATTGTATGTGTCTGTGTGTCTCTGTGTGTGGGTGCCTATGTATGTGTGAATCAGTCTGAGACTATGTGTGTCACTGTGGATGTGTCTGTGTCTCTCTGTATGTGTGTGTATATGGGTGTATTTGTGTGCATGTCTCTATATATATCTGTGTGTGTGTGCGTGTGTGTGTGGTTTTGTATGTCAGTGACTATGACACACTGCCTGTTCGTCGCTGTGTGTGTGTGTGTGTGCCTTCATGTCATTTCATGTCTACAAGTAAATCCCACCACCCAGCTAGCATTGTCCACAGCCTTTTCACATTGTTACACCCCCTTTCAGGTCATTTGTTATGTTTGCCACCAAGTACCATACCTGTTTAGTGCAAGTAACATTCTCTCCCCCCCCACCTAAGGTAAGCCACCCCTGGGTACCGATACCTAAGAAAAGGACCACTAGGTCCACCCAGTCTGCTCTGTTTGCCTAGATATCCACTAGTTTGTGCCTATAACACCTCCCTCCTTGTGCCAGCAGTCCCTTATGCCTGTCCCATGCCCTTTTGAACCCACCCATTGTCCTCTCCCCCACTACCTCCCCCACTACCTCCCCCAGCAGCCTGTTCCAATTGTCCTCCACCCTCTCTGTGAAGAAATGTTTCCTGATGTTTCCCTACATCTACCCCCCAATAATTTTCAAATCATACCCCCTTATCCTTGGTCGCTCCCTAAGATGGAAGATGCTCCCCACAGACATTTTTTTGATACCCTTTAGATATTTGAATGTTTCAAACATTTCACCCTTCTCCCCCCTCTGCTCCAGCATGTACATGTTGACATCCTTCAGTCTTGCCTCATATGGTAAGTGGCTGAGCTCCCTTATCATCTCTATCACCATCCTTTGTACACTTTCTATCCTTTACACATCCTTTCTGATGTATGGCCTGCAGAAATGGGCCCCATACTCCAAATGTGGCCTAACTAGATGGGTGTACAAGGGAATTATGACCTCCCTCCTCCTGCTAGTGATCCCCCTCCCTTTGCAACCCAGTATTCTGCTGGCCCTTGACACTGCCCCTTCACACTGCTTTGCAACCATTAAATAATGCAAAATGATTATTTTGAGGTCCCTGTCCTACTCTGTTACATCAAGGGACCTGCCCCCAATCGAGTACTCAGCTTTTCTGTTCCTTCTGCTGAAGTGCATGACTTTACACTTCACCATACTGATCGACAACTGCCACTCCCTGGACCATCCTTCTAGCTTCACCAGGTCCCTTCACATCGTCTCCACCCCCTCCGGCATGTCCACTCTATTGCAGATTTTAGTGTCACCACAAACGCACACTCTCTCTTCCAGGCCCTCTGCTAAATCACCTACAAATATATTAAATAGCAGTGGATCCAACACTGACCCCTAGGGGACACCACTGATGACTGCAGACTGCCCCGAGGGTATCCAATTTACCAGTACCCTCTGCATTTTGCCCTTCAACCAGTTCTGCACCCACCTGATTACAGTCTCCTCCAGCCCCAGCCTTCCCATTTGGTGCATGAGCCTCCTGTGCAACACAGACTCAAATGCCTTACTAAAATCAAGGTAAACCATATCTACTAACCCCTCCAATCCTCAGCCTTGGTGCCCCAGTCAATGAACTCTATCAAGTTCGTCTAACAAGATATGCCCTCAGTGAACCCGTGCTGCCTCCGATCTAGTAGGCCATGTACCACCAGGTAGCTAACAATTCTGTTCTTGAGCAGTTTTTCCATGAGTTTGACCTCAACAGATGTCAAGCTCACTAGCCTGTAATTGTTCACCACCTCCTTCCCCTCTCCATTGTAAAGGGATACCACGTCCGCACTTTTCCAATCATTAGGTACCACCCCTGTTCTTAAAGATTTATTGAAGAGAGTATTTAAGGGGGCTGCTAGTACCTCCCTCAGCTCCCTCAAAACCCTTGGGCAAACACTATCTGGACCAATTGCATTGTCTACACTCAAAGCATGTAGTTCACTCAATACTTCCCCACCTGAAAATGACTCACATCCATCCCCTCCTCTACAACTTATCCTGCCCTGACTTTATCTCTCCCCACTCCTTCTCAGAGAATGTCTAGCAGAAGTACCCATTCAGTAAATCCATCTTCTCCTGATCCCCAGCCATGTTTTTTAGACGAGATATCCCCTTCCCCTTTCCCATCTTCCTTCTTTCACCTATATAACTAAAAAAGGCCGTGTCTCCCTTCTTGACTGTGTTTGCAATACTCTCCTCCATCCTAACTTTTGCCTATTTTACCTCCTTTCCTGCCTCCTTCTGTTTAACCTGACAATCTACCTAATTCTTCTCCCACACATTGTTTTGAATCTGCTGAATGCCCTTCTCTTTGCTCTGATGCTCTCAGCCCATACAGACCATATTGTCTATCAAGTGTGCTCCATCATGTATCTAGCAAAGATTACACTACAGCTGCCCCTACCTCCTATACTCCCCTAACGGTAACCCTCCCCCTAACTTTCTCTCATCCCCTTTTAAAACTGAACACTGACTTACACGATACCTCAGGTTTGGGTTGCATATTCCATGTATAAGTATCTGTAAGTGATACACCTCTTACAGTATTTGTAGATATTTTTCTGCAAAACAACTTCTACGCTCGAAGAGCTATACTGTTGCTGATCATATTTACTCACATTACATTGTTCAAAAAGACATTAAAACAAGCATTTGTCAATGCCGAATGTTGTTCACTGACATTGGCACTGGTAGTGCAGGAGTTAGAGATGCATAATAGGAGTGGCAGTGAAGTACTGAACTGATGCCAACTTCACCCCCAACCTGAAGAGACACATTTTCAACATAGGCATTTTGGGAACCCCCATGAACAGTGACACTGTGATTTTGTTAATCTGTCCCAAAAGTTGATTTCCCCCAGCAACCACGCCATTGTGCGCCACACGTGCGAAAACCATTTTGGGCAGGATGTGAAAAATGACAGCTGTACTGTTCACAAGGAGATGTGAAAAAATGGCAGTGTTGAAAATCTGGCATGAAAAAATACAAATTTGCGGTTACAAGGGTGCGTGAAAACTGCACAACGCATGCTTGTAACACAGTAATTTTATGGACTTTCATCACCAAATTTTCAACATATGCATTGTAGGACCTCTGTTCATGAACAGTTCCACTGCCATTTTCGCAAACTGTCCCGAAAACTGATTTCGCACAGTGACCGGCTATTCTGTGCCAGAAGTGCAAAAACACATTTTGGCCATGATATGTAAAATGACAGCTATACTGTTCATAAGGAGGTGTGGAAAAATGCCAGTGTTGAAAATCTGGAGTGAAAATATTACAAATTCACGAAGTTACAAGCGTTCATGGAAACTGCACAACGCAAGCTCGTAAAACAGTTATTTTCTGGAATTTTTCACCAAATTTGCAACATAGGCTTTTTGAGAGCCCACCTCACGAACAGTGGCACGGTCATTTCATTAATCAGTCCCGAAGGGGTGATTCCACGCAGTGATGCTGCAAAATCACCTTTCGGGATCAAATGACGCCATGAAAGTGACTGAATTCATGAGGAGGGACCCCAATAACCCCATGTTGAAAATTTGGTGCAAAATTTCAAAAAATGCCCGAGATATGCACCAAAGTTGAAAACCCCTATTTATGCCATTATACAGCTTACCGGCATTTCTTCAGTTCATGGTCGGCTTTGAAGAGTGCAGACGTGTTTCCGGTCCACCGAAGATCATAGCACCAGACTCCGGAGGTAAGTATGGCATGAGGGGGTGTGGGGAGGCAGGATGTGCAGAGGGTGGGCAGGTTGGGGAGGAGCAGGGCAGACTGCAGGGACTGTTCTTCTTTACAGAGTAAAAACACATTGTGGGACTTTTTTTTTTTTTACAGGGGCATTTGACACGCTGGTGTGGGCTCCCAGCATTCCACCTGAGTGTTTGGGGGGCTAGCCGACAGGGGATTGGGCACCCCTGTTGGCACATACCGAAGGGAGGGGGCTAGAGCCGAGGGGGACTGGGCACTCCCCTCGGTACACAACAAATGGAGGGGCATTATGCTGACAAGGATTGGGCTCCCCCATCGGCACATGAACTAATTCAGGGCATGCAAATGGGGATTGGGCTCCCCTGAAGTTGGCATTGTGGCAAGCAGCAGCGGTAGTCACTGCCACCATGTTTACTAGCATGCTTCACCAGGAAAGGCACGTTGAGAGGTGCCGCTGCATGACGAGCTTGGCTCTCATTGCAGCACACCTTTCCCTAGATGTGCTTACCACATTATGTATTCCTGGTGTGGCACCTTCATGCTGCCTTACTGGGGAATGAGGGACACACATACTGATGCGTACCCTGCATTCGCCCACAGTGACCGTGCCTCCAAATCTGCTAAAAGTGCAATATGTTGGCCGTGCAAGAGTGAGCCAACATAAAAAGTAATACACAGGTTTCAGTTAGTGATGTAAGAAAACTAAAGCTAAACTAAGAATGACACTGTAGTCCATCTGCAGATAATTCTGTGGTGAACAACCTTTGTGCTCACAGTACCATGCTATTATTTCTTGATTTAAAGTTATCCCCACTTGTTTCTGGAAAAAAAGGTCTGCCCTTTCTTATTTGTTATAAAACACAACAATGAAAGAAGAGTCATTTGGTAGATATCTGTAAGCTGAACACATGCCTGATAACAGTACAATGCTAACACTTTTCCATCTATGGTTATTCACAGTTACTTGTCAAAAAAGTGATCTAAAAATTTTTGATAATCAGGTGGGTTCATTTAACATATGCAGAAAAAATGTTGAATTCAGAAAGTTATTCAACATACTGTATGTGACAATAACCTAAATTTTTCACAGGATTCTGAGTACACGTCAAATGAATGCCTACATTTATCATTCAAATGATATAGAGTGGGGGAGAAACACAACACTCAGGATTACAACCATGCTACATGCTGCAGACTTTTATAGAATGTGCACTTCAAGTGACCGGCCTGCTGATTTACTGACAGGCGCCAGCTGTAATAATGTAAATGTCCTGTGAACAATTATGGAGCGTTGTGTCTCCTTTTGAGGAACTGAGTATTTAAAAGTAATAGATAAGTATAAAATTCCACTATGTGACTTTTTATGTGGGGATTATGATCTGTCTCCTATGGGTATTCTAACTAACATTTTATAATTTTGAAGCATGACCTTACTTGTGCAGTGGAACGTCATCTCCAAATCAACCGTCTATCTGGATAAATTTGTTCAGGGATGACCGTAGCACATATTTATCCATGCAGCATGAATGGAAGCCATGGTGATCAGTCCAATCCTTCAAATTCCTCCATGTGATAAGATATTACTGCATAGAAAGTGCAGAATTGATTCTCTCTAGCACTTTGCATACTGCAACAGTTCCCACATTCACACCTACAGAAATATAAGAAAAGAGGCCCAATAAATCAAAATCATAAGAAGAAAAAGAAGCAGCATTTAAATAGCACTTTCTATACACAATGCATCCCCAAATGTTAAGAAACAACGCTACACTACTAGTGAAGAGACTATATAGGAACTGGCAGACATTTCACACAACAACAATCACACACTGCCAGGACAATTGCAATAACTGGTTTCTTATGGGAAAGGGGATGTTGACCAGGAAACCAGGAATGTCCCCTAAACTATGCAAACAATGCCCTGGATTCTTTGGCTTCCATGTGGATACCCACTAGGACAGCACCATGATAGGTAGAAGGAACCTCAGGTTCACATCTCATCCAAAGGACAGCACACCTCAACAGTACAGTCACACAACAATACTGCAGTTAGCTGCCAGCATTTTGATTAATGAGTCCAATCCTAGTGTGGGGCAAGAACAAACAACCTTATGGTCCAGAGGTGAATGTGTTGCCAATTGAGCCACACAGACACATAGTCAATCAGCACTAGCCCCATGGAAGGTGAGACATGTACATAAGCTCAAAAGGGGGACTGCAGAGGGACACAGACTACGCCTACCAATAAACTTGGGAAATATGATCACAGAAGCTGTACTCATCATGTGGCCCAGGGGAAGTGAATGGATCTTCCACTTCTGCCATGGCCAGTGATCAGCAGTCCAGAACTACGCATGGTGGGGTGCTGGAAGTGCAGCCATCAGGTAACCTCCCCCTCAGAAGGGTGGATGATAATATAATGTGTTCATATTGATAAGGGAGGGGGAGAATGCACCTGTCACTTGACCAAGAGTTTTACATGATTGAGTGGAGAGGGGAATGGATCTGCCACTTCTGCCAGAGCAGATGCTCAGTGGTCCAAGCATTCACTAGGAGGGGTGCTGGAAGTGCCACTGTTAGGCCCCCCGCGATGGAAGATGATAACATATGGGCAATAAGATAAGATGGGGTATGCATTACACAGTTCTAACACATGTCTAATTTGTCATCCAGTCCCTTGTCCATTAGTTACAACTGTGTAATGCACATCCCCGTGGTGGCTTATTACACTTATAAAAGGGTCTGTGTATTCTACAGTTGTAAGAATGCAGCAGTAAATACTTCTGAGTCCTAAAGATTTTCTGAACCATTGCATGGCTAACAACAAATCAGACTGCTTGAAATCCTTTGCTCATTTTAGGGGATGAGACTGCACCTATCACTTGTCCCATGATCTGTAATCGCTGAACCTATGGACAGCATGGGAGTAGGGTGGAGGGGTTTGGAACAGAAGTAACTCTTGTACTAGGAATTATGGTCACTGCTCTAGTGATCCACATGATAGAGTAGTACAAATGCATCAGTCAGATTTCCCCAGAAGGAAAATATGTTGATAATGGGGGTTTGGACACTATGCACCAGTCAGTTGTCTCATAGACTGTGATCTATCAACCTGATCAGGGGGATGCCATGAATCTGCTATTTGTCCACAGGACACTGGTCACATCTCCACAAATCTGCGTTGTGTAATGGTGAAAGTTCAGCACTCATTCACATGAGGGAGGGTGGCAGATGGACATTAGTTCGTAATGAAAGGGGCAGAGAGTCAGAAATGCACCTGACACTTGCAACCAAAAACTGTGATAGCTATACCTGTACAGAGCTTAGGGATAGCAGGGGAGAACATATGAAACTTGAAACAGGGACAGGGATCACTGATTGGGTAATAAGCCTGGTAAGATTGTGGAAGTCCAACTGTCAGACTCCCCCCCCACACACATTCCCCTGAAAAGCTGAGTGATTGTTCTGCCAACTCAAACCAGGCAGCTATTTGCCATTCACACTCACATACACACAATAACAATACAATAAGTACAGCAAGCCAAAGCTTTATTATAACAAAATATAATACAAAAGGTTATACATCACCGATTCAATAAAGCATCATCCAAGCCCTCTTCCAATGGCTGGGAAGCCCCCTTGTCAGCCTGGCTAGGAGTCTCTCGAACCGGGAACTGGCCCCACAGCGATGCGTCCACCCTGCAGGAGAGGCTTCAAACCAGGCATTGAGAAAGCTACATTTATATCTTATTCTATGCTAAAAATAACCGTGCAGCCTTTATAGTGTTGTCTCGCCACATTCTAGAAGCTGGCCGGGCTCCCAGGATGTTGCGAATTCACACCACAAGGACTGCTCAGAATTCCCTACACCTGCTAGGTCACTGTGCTCCAAACACTGGCCGGGTGCCTAGAACACTATGAGCTAAGCAGAAGTTTAAACAAAACTACAAAAACAGGTTGCCTGATAATATGCGACCTTCAAGTCAGCAAAATACACTGTCTGAAGCAAAACATAATAATGAGGCTATCTAAAGAGCAAAACACCAATTAAATGAAGCAGCATGTAAAATGGAGTCACACAATACAAAATGGAGTATAAAATGACATACATTACATGAAATAGCATACAAAATGGAGGACAATAATCAACATATTATACTATCACTACATTCGGTCCTTTGATTATTGTGAATACGATTTGTATGATATTGGTACCATAGCAAAATTACTACGAATATAACATGATAAGTAACAAGTCCAAATAAGCAAGATAATTGTCACTACAGCAATGATTATGATAGGATGTATCAGAATATTTAACACTTTTGTAGCTGATGGAGACCATCCTGTAAAATATCCCACCAATAATGAGTAGTCTCTTGTTGAATCTTGGAACTTAAATCAATCATTTTATTTTTAACTATCGTAGTTTGCACCTGACTTTGCACTAATGATTTATTTCTTATTGCCAAATGAGCCTGCATTACATCTGTTTCCTGAATTATCTGTTTAATTTTATTTAATGAGATACTCAATCTTGATTGATCTAAAATATTGGGCTGCCAATACAAAATAAGCTTCTGCTCATTATCAGGGACCTGTGCATTTTACTGTGGTGGATGACATTACAATCCAATGATTACTAGGAATCCATGATTTGAACACGGTCCTCCACACATATTCATTATTACTCATTAAATCACTCTGGGCCTTATTTCTTTGCATTATAGAATACATATGTCGCATTGTGCATTCTGTCCAATAAATAAATCGTGAAATATTTTCTGCTACTCCCATTCCCCATACCTGTGAAGCATTAAATAACTGCAAGAACTCAAAATCATAATTCAAAGTTAATCTTTGGGGTAAGAAAACAGTTGGCATCCATTGAGCTTGTAAGTTAATTAAGCTTAAATACATCAATTCCTACTGCCTGAAGCCTGTTAGTCAGTGTTTCTATATCAATACTATTTAAAATTCCCATGCCTGCCCCTGCTCCACCTAATAGCGTATCATACCAAGCTCTTTTATATTTGCATTTTCTACTAAACAGAAATGTTATGTTAAAATGGTTACATTTTTCTGATACCGCTGCGCTACTGATGTACATGTGGATGGAACCTTAACTATACTATCATTGCTAATTACAGGATGATTTTTCAACACTGTAATGTGATCTGCCCAAGTAGTTCTATTAGTTATTGCAGTAGCATTCATGCAGAATAACGTGTCTATGTCAATCAAAGTAATACTTGCATTGAAAATGTCCATTTGATTCATGCAGCAATCAAGTCTATGTTGTACAGTCACCATGCAACTATTCGGTAAGTTGCAGCATTTAATAGCAGTCTTATTCTGCAAAGAGGTTTCATCTGTTTCGTAGGCATATTGTCCTGAGCCACCAGTTGTCATCCAGAGATTGACCCCTGGTGAAAATGTCGTGTTCAGTACCACACACTTCTGTCGGATGGGCAGCTAAAGTTCCCTGGGTTCTATCTTTGGTATCATTTTCCAACTCCAGGTTCCTTTACAACCAGTGTCATTACAGTTAACCCTTTGAATCCTTCCTCCAGGGGTATCTAGCTCTGCCAAATGGACCATAAGACACACCAGCATTCCTTTTAAAATCCATTGCTGGACCTAGAAAGACACAAATTTCATTATTCTCGAAGATAACATTTATGTGCAGGCACGTATTCCATTTTTCTTTCCCTGATCTGATAATTAACACTGTGTTGTCTCGTCCGGTGGCTATCACCTCAGCTGGTTCAGGGAGGGCCATTTGGGTTTGTAACCCATATTTTGGCACCATTGTTAAAACCTTCTGTAGATCTAAAACCTTTATCCCCCTTGCTGTTAAGATGTGGGGCTTGTCCCTTTATAGGGTCATTTTGTTAACTGGAATAATTAACAATTGAGCCACTCTGTCATACTGCTGAATTAACAGATTTTGTTCTCACTATTCAACAAAATTACTTTCACTTCTCCTTGATAATCACAATCAATCACCCTCCCAAAATTTGTATTCCCTTGAGGGCTAGTTCTGATTTAGGTGCTATCCAACCAAAATGTCTCGTGGAATTTGTATTCCAATACCAGTTTCTATCACTTGAATGTTTCTGCTGTTTATTCTGTATTCTTGAAGGGCATGTAAATCAAGTCCAGCAGCTTCTGGGTTGCCCTGCAAGGAGACAGAGCTCCTGGTGTAATTTCCCAATATAACACTGTTTCTGTAGTTGAGTAAGCCTGCACTTGCAAATTAGGAGTTATCATTCATTAAGGGGGTCTCAGATTCTCCAATTGGTCTATTATTTAAAATGTGTAATGCTTCATGCAAATTCTCTTTCCATTTTCGTAGGCTCCCCAATTGTCCTTTCACAATATGAGGGATTGGTCTTTGTTGCCCATGTTGGCATATAGGACACTGAGCAATAACAGTTTTAACCAAATCCAATGTTAGGGTACACCCTACTATATGCCCACCTGTAAGTGGCTTTCTCTCCCAAATGTCCACATTTTGATGTGCCCATTTTGCCAGCCCTGATAACTGCTGACTTTGAGTTTCTTCAATATCCACTGGAAGAATCTTAGCTTTTTCATCTGCAATAGAATTATACCATCGTTCTAGTGTATCTGAAGCACAATGAGCATCAACATGAAATACAGTGGTCTGAGTATTTTGCACCATAGTCCATATTTCCTGCCACAGTTCTTTTCCCCATATTTCTTTCGAATAAATTTTCCACTCATCCTTAGCCCAAGTGGGCAGCCAGGTTGTTAAACCATTGGCTACAGACCATGAATCAGTATAAATATGACATGTACCTTGCAACCTTTGTGGGTATTACACTGGAAGGGAGGAAGGGTAGCTACCTCCCTCCAAGCTCCCACTGGTGGAAGACACAGCCGAGGTGCAAGAGACAGCTCGAATACTGTAGCAATAAAAGGTTAGCTGTGAAACACAGACAAACAACAAAACAAACACACATCAGTTAAAAAATAAAACAAGATTACTTCCATAGGATAAAAGAAGCAAGCGTCCCTGGGTTCCCTTATCCTAAGCATGACAAAATGTCCAGATTGATGGTAATACCGTACGTACGTATCTCTGTAGATGGTAAACTCTCAAAACAGCTGTAATAGTCCTTTTTCAAAATTGTAAAAGTTTGTTCCTCTTCACTTAGAATACTAGTTTTGCAATAAAAGTCAATTACATGGTTCACTCTTGGTGTGCCTTCATGAAAACATACATTTTGTGTGAAAAGTTGTGCTTTAGGCATGGAATACACATCAAGTTTGAACTGGTAGTAACATAAAATGTTGAAACACAAGAAGGTCAAATAACGTGCAAAGGTCACAGTGTGCATGCAAGGGTCATTCAAACCCAGCCATTCCTGTAGTGTCCTTGAACACCACCAATATTAAAATATCTTTAAATAACAATAGAGTACACGATGAAACTGCTTGCCAAGACAGTACACACACATACACATACACAAAAAGAAATACTTAACACAAAATAAGACTGACATTGTTTCACACCAATTTGCTGAGGTAATGCCATAGTTCCATTAGAAAACTGTACGTGGTTTAGATATATGTGCTGCCTCCCGCCTGTCTTGTAACACTGACAATTTTAAACCAACACATTTATACATATTGCCATGCCAAATCTTTCCAGAACAAAACACTGTTTAAACACATCATCTGTAAGTGGACACATCTCGTATAACATGATTACACCTTTTGGCACATAACTAAAATATGGCACTCTGCCATTTTGCAAAAAGTTTCTGGTTTTAACTAGAAGTATGATAAAGCCATTTATAGCTGTTAACACATTACATTTTCACCTAGCAGTGGCTTGGCACGTTGCTTGCAAACTACAACCATTTCTGCACATTGCAATCTATATGACGTCATAATTCTTCACCATCAACACTACCTGCTCCACCAAACAAAAGTTCTTCACTGACTCTATCTAGGCAGCACAAATGTTCCATTAAAAATAAAGCCAATTAAAACAGTCAGCTATGAGGCAAAGAAGCTTCTTCTTCCTTTTTTTTTTCTGTAACCTGTTGTGCACTGAAGGCAGTCAATCCTATCTCGCAACCTTGACAACAGAACATAATTACAGAACACAGATATAAGCTAAAAAATATGCATGAGAAAGACGGAGCATTACCTTGTTTAGTATACATATTACAGAAATAAAACAGACAGACATAAAACAACTTTGAATAAAAAAAATTCAGACTTACCCGGTGCCAAGGTATTTTTCTTCTTCTTTTCCGATACACTAGTCTGAGTAAGAAAACTGACTGCAGGACCTTCATTATAATTTCCAAACGCTGCAGCTATTAACTCTTTCAAAGGTTTTAACCCTTTCAAAGGTTTTCTTTTGGCCATTTTAGTAACCTGCCAAACCAAGTCTTTTTCCAGAGCTCTGGTTTGCAGTTTAAAACAAAACAAACAAAAATCTCTAACAGTACTAGGTTGAGATCCATCTGGTAGAGGTCCCCAGTACTGGGTTTAGGATCAAATGTTTCAGCCTCTATAGGAGGCAAGGGAACTTGAAATTGATACAGAAAAACTTGAAACTATACAGATAGGCAACATGGGGGGGGATTTTCAAATCACCCCATCTGTAGTCACCTACTGTGCGTACATCCACAGTAGTTTATTTTTATTTTTCTAGATGTTGCTTATCTAACTTTACTTAACCAGCCGCTGCTTTTCTCCTAAAAGCAGCCTGAACTGTGAAAGCCATCATTGGCTCTAACAGTATATACTTGCAGCAAGCACAAATTACAAGTACAAAGGGCAGTTGCCCTTGCTTGTTTGAGCCTTAATACACCTTTAAAAAAAAAGAACTCATCCTTTTTCCTAAAAATAGACATTTTATTTTCGAATCCTGCCGACTACGCCAAAAATGTTCTGCCAACTCAAACCAGGCAGCTATTTGCCATTCACACTCACATACACACAATAACAATACAATAAGTACAGCAAGCCAAAGCTTTATTATAACAAAATATAATACAAAAGGTTATACATCACCGATTCAATAAAGCATCATCCAAGCCCTCTTCCAATGGCTGGAAGCCCCTTGTCAACCTGGCTAGGAGTCTCTCGAACCGAGAACTGGCCCCACAGCGATGCGTCCACCCTGCAGGAGAGGCTTCAAACCAGGCATTGAGAAAGCTACATTTATATCTTATTCTATGCTAAAAATAACCGTGCAGCCTTTATAGTGTTGTCTCGCCACATTCTAGAAGCTGGCCGGGCTCCCAGGATGTTGCGAATTCACACCACAAGGACTGCTCAGAATTCCCTACACCTGCTAGGTCACTGTGCTCCAAACACTGGCCGGGTGCCTAGAACACTATGAGCTAAGCAGAAGTTTAAACAAAACTACAAAAACAGGTTGCCTGATAATATGCGACCTTCAAGTCAGCAAAATACACTGTCTGAAGCAAAACATAATAATGAGGCTATCTAAAGAGCAAAACACCAATTAAATGAAGCAGCATGTAAAATGGAGTCACACAATACAAAATGGAGTATAAAATGACATACATTACATGAAATAGCATACAAAATGGAGTGACAATAATCAACATATTATACTATCACTACAGTGATAAACATCTGCTCATAATAGGGGGGAGGCAAGAATAGAATACAACCTGTCATTTGTCCCAGTGCCTAAGATCACTAGCCCTGAGGTCATTATGCTGGCAGGGTAACCTAATGAATCTGTCACTTGTACCACGGCCAGTTGTCGCTGGTCCAAACATCCACTTGATAGTCTGTTACAAGAGCAACCATCACTAGCCAAGGGACAGTGGGTAATAGATATTTGTTCCTAATAGGATAGGGGGGGTTCAATTACACAACATTATTAGTCTCAGAAAATGTGACTGCTGAACCCAAACACAGCTGGTGGTAATGGAAAATGGATCTGCAAATTATGCCAGGGGCAATGGTCACTGGTCCTGTGATATGCATGGAATGATTACTACAGTTACAGATATCACTTGCCCAACTAATAGTGGTTGATGGACATAGAGACATGTAATGGGGGGAACACATGACCCTTTGCTCGCAAACAGTGCTCATGGAACCAGTGTTCACCATGGGTGTATGCCACATGGATCACAAATCATGACAAGAGTGCCACCTAAACAATGACATGATAAATATGGCTAGAAACAAGCTACACAAGAAAAATAACTGAACCATCCCCCAAAGTTTGCAAACCTTTCTACCAGGGCACCAAACAGACCACACAGAACACATCATTGCTCTAATGGATCTATTTGACGTCCATTTAGAATGTTTAGTGTTTTTTACATGACTTTGTATTGCTATTTTTGCAGTAACAATAAAACTGCATTAGCATTTTCTTTACAGTGGTGTGACTGCTTCTTATTTGGCAAACTTTGTGGGACAGTGCACTTATTTTCTTGAGTGCCTTGCCACATGCATCAGCCGGTTAAGACAGGGTCAGTGGTCGCAGTTCCTGTGACCAACTTACTGAAGGGGTGGAGGTGCGACCAGCTATAGCCACAGAGATGGTGAGAGATGCAAATGTGTTCAAAACAGGGGTTTGTGATGATAGATAGACTACGCACATCACTGCTCTCAGGGACTGTGACCACTGAACCTGGTCACAAAATGGGAGTGGGATGGGGTGAGGAAACATCTGCCACTCCTGCTGGGGCCCATGCTCACATGTCCATAGATCTGCATGGCACATAGGTGCAAGTACAACAGGCAATTGCCGTAGGTAGGATAAGCAACAAATATATGTTCATGATGGGGAAAGAAGGGGAAAGAATACACCAGTCACATGTCACAAGAGTATCTGCTCACTGAAACTGTGCTCTGCATTGGGAAGGGGAAATACAAATGCATCTCACACTTGTGTTGAGGCCCGTGGCCACTGGTCTCATGATCCACTTAGCGGGTTACTGCAAGTGCACTAGTCAGCAGTCTCAGGAAGGGTGGGTGATGTGCACACATTCGTCTTGATGGGGTGCAAGAATGTAACTGACACTTGACCCGCTGACAGTGATCACTAAACCTGTGCTCACCTGGGGTGGGTGCCACATGGATCTATCAAGTGTGCCATATCCAGTGGATGCAGCACACGTGATACACATGGTGGGGTGCTGGAAATGCGACTGGAACTAGCACCAGAGAGAATGAGCGACAGGCATGTGCTCATACCGGAGGGGGTGTGGGGGGCAGCAGATTGTGATTTTCACTGCTCTATAGGGCTGTGGCTGCTAAATCAGTTCATAGCAGCCACCTCTGCATGATATTCTGGGGAAGGGGCCAAATTGGAATGGCAAGTTTTGCAGGAACCATTAACATAGAAACATAGAAACATAAACATAGAATTTGATGGCAGATAAGGACCGCTTGCCCCACCCAGTCTGCCCATTTCCCTACCTAATGGATAAGCTGCAGATCCTAGTTAACCAGCAGCCTACTTCTTCCTACCCCCAACCCCTAGAATTGCCTTATGACTGTCCCATGGATGCTTGAATTCCACCACTGTTTTTGACTCCACAACCTCCTCCGGAAGGCCATCCCATGCATCCACAACCCTCTCTGTGAAAAAAATACTTCCTTAAATTACCTCTGAGCCACCCCCCCATCTTCAAATTGTGTCTCCTTGTTCTTGCACACCTGTTTTTTTGAAAGATGCTACCCTCTTGGACTTTGTTGATTCCCTTGAGGTACTTGAAAATTTCTATCATGTCCCCCCTCTCCCTCCTTTCCTCAAGGCTATACATATTAAGCTCCTTAAGTCTGTCTTCATATGTCTTCTGGTGCAGACCCTGCACCATTTTAGTTGTCCTCCTCTGGACAGCTTCCAGAGGAGAGCACTTACTACTATAGAGACCAGCATCATAGGGACATGGACATGCAAACATCAGCCCCCCCCAGATACTGGACAATTATTATTATTATTAAATTTTGTTGACCCGGTAAGCCCTCTGGGCCTAGAAGTCCATTTTTCAGGGGTGACCGGGGGATACAGATGGTAATCAACTGAAATTGAACCAGATTAAACTGTTGTCCCCTTTCCCCCCAACCCACCGCCACCTCTTCCCGAGTGTAGGTCCAGTTGACTGTCTAAGACCACAGGTGGAGTGACAGGTGTATTATCTTCCCAGCTTCCCAATACGAAACTGTGTACATCATCTTTCCTCTCTGGGACAACCAACATTGTACTTGTTTCCCCACAATACACATGAGTTCATAATTAGAGGAAAGAGGAGAAAATGCACCTGTCAATTGTCCTCCAGTCTGTGAATGCTGAAACCATGCTCAACGTAGTTGGGGATGGGGGATTACAAAATGCAACTGGTACTTGTCTTAGGACCAGTGGTCACTGGTCCAGTAATCTGCATGGGAGGGGGTGGGGGGAAAACAAGTACAATGTTGGTTGTCCCAGGGAGGAAACATGATGTACACAGTTTCATATTGGGAGGCTGGGAAGACAATGCACCTGTCACTCCACCTGTGGTCTTAGATGGACAACTGGACCTACACTCGGGAAAAGGTGGCAGTAGGGTGGGGAGGAAGGGGTGCACCAACTGGATCAATTACTTGTAACACATACCGTGGTCACTAGACCTAAGATCAAAATGATGAGGTTGAGCCAGTGTAACATTCAGACTCCTCAAGAAGAGAACAAAGCTAACATGTTCATCATGGGAGGGGAAGGAAAAGGTAAGAAGCAGGACACAATTCAAGTGACACTTGTCCTGTTAACTGAAATTGATGAATCTTGTGGGTGGGGATGGGCCACAGGCATATGTCACTTGAACCAGATGTAGGGAGAAGTGGTCCTCTAATCACAAGGGAAACTGTCCTCACTTGGCCACAGTTTGACAAAAGTGGGATGACACATTGCATAAGGCATTTACCTAATGTAGGCAGAGCATTAATCCAGCGCACCACATTGCAGGTGCTAAAGGTGCACTCACTTGCTGCAGGAAGGATAGGTACTTGAAATACAATCAGAAGGACAGTGGAAGGGTAGGGGGAGTGGAGAAAAAGCCACATATCATCTGCCACTATACCTAGACACTGTGGTTGCAGAATATGTCAGTGAATGGGGAGGGGTGACTTTTGACACTTGACTCGTGAAGGGTGACAACTACACCAATGCTTGGAATGGTGCTATGAGAGGGATGGACAGAAGACCATCAGATTATATCGCCATGGAGCCTGACCAAAACAGTATTGCATGTCAGTAGAAGCAAATGGTTATCAATAAAAAGCATGGCCATCAAGATACATACTGTACTAACAGTATGCAACTGTTTGAGGACTGAAAACTGCAGCAACGCACATGATCATCCTTACACAGTAAGGCAGTAGCAGCTGCAAACACCTAGCAAATGACACTTCACTACACTGAATATATTCAGCTATGCAGTATGCTGGTGAGTGCACCACTTGAGCAAACACCCTTTATTCTGTAGCACCACTTGCTTTTCACATGTTGGCTTACAGTCGCTAAACAGCCAAGTACCTGAGGACTCATTACACACTGTCAGAAAAAAAAAATTAGCCCACTGACACTGTACATGAATAGTTATGAACTACTACATTTATGAATTACTGCACTGTAGTGACACCGAGACTGGATACAACACCAACTGGAATGCACACAATGTGAGGCACATGTCAGAAACTACAAAAAAACACTACAAGGAACTTATACCTGTCAATTATTTCCTGGAAATTCATACAAGTGCCTACATAACATACAGATCATACCTATGAATGATCTACAACAGCACTTCATGACCACACAATTCGAAAGTTGAAGCAGTGTCACACAGGAACTGGCACTCATCTATCTATAGGGCCATACAATTTCCCTGCCACCAGAAAAGGAAGTGCTGTGTCTGACAGAGCTATACAATAAAAAAAAAATTAAATTCCGAATTATCATTACTCCACTGGCAATTCAGGCTCCTCCTGAGAACTTCCACTGTCTGCCACAGAACAGACATTTTCTTGAACTCCATCACTGTTCCCAGCACCACTGATGGCAAGAGGCTTGAATGAGTATGGCACAATACCGACACCAAAAACTACCGCATCCATGTCGTCATACTCATCAATGAATGACATTACTGAAAGAGTATGATGAGTCTGATCACAGAGTCGAAAATACGAAAAAATCAACACTTCCTTATCCTTCTCACAGATTGAAGTGCAAGCACAGGTACTAGGTGGTCTCCCATGCTAAAATGATGTCACACACTAATCCTTGGCAAGCGAGGGAGACAATAAATCCATTGCGTGCCTAAGTTTGTTCCCTTGCTTTTAATGCCATGGTACTAATTAACAGGGCAACATTTCAAAAATGATAATGGCACACCAGCCCAAAGGGAACTCCCTGAAAGGAAAAAACAAGTTTCAGGCAATTCCAAAGCACTGCACAAAATGGGGTTGCAAGTGATCTTTAAGTTTTATCTGCAAGGAGCTGACTTTGTACTTAAAGCAGATCACAGTCCTGAAGGATTAACATCCTAGAATCACAAGATGGTATCAGGAACTACAGCCATTTAAATTCAAAGTGATGCATATATCCAGAAAACAGGATGTCAGTGCTAATTTTCTGTCAAGATATGGTTCAGGAATTGAGAATTCAGAAAGTTGAAAAATGTGTTTGCTTAACTGAAATGCTTGCTGTAAAAGGTGTTGTGAAAAAAGGGATACTGCATATGCAAAGAAGTGTTACTGTTATAAGGTAATGTTAAAAGAAAAAAAAAGAAGGTTTTGGAAACATGCTTTTAAGGAAAAAACTTAGGAGAGGTGTGTGTGTGTGTGTGTGTGTGTGTGTGTATGACAGGGCTAGGTAAGACTCTGTTCCATTTTTTATGCAGAGAGAGTTAAAACCAAGGATTTATTTTTTCTTCTGCTATCCTGCCACTTGTCTGTCTCTTGCCTGTCTGATTGTACAGTCAAATTTTTCTTGGGGCATCTAGGAATTGGGCATTCAGATGGCCCTACGATTTCCCTCTGTTATCTTATTTCCTTTATGTGCTCTTTCTTTCTTTCTCTCTCTCTTTCTTTCTTTCTTTCTCTGTGGTTAAAAAATATATGTGAATCTTCATATGAAACTGGAATCCCTTGGTTTGCAAATGTATATAGTTATATTGTTGAAATGACTGCAGAAAGCTATTTGGGTATATTAGAAAAGATAGCAATCTGGAACAAAGAGAGTTAATCTTAACATGCATTTTGACCTCCACAAGACTGTTTACAGAACTTTCAATCGGAAACCAGCTGTGGGACAAACTGTATTATTTTGCTGCACCTGTTAAGACTAAATGTGCTGTTCAGGATGGTCTCAGTAAGGAAATCGATAACGTTGTGATACTTTTTTAAAAACAGGAGATGTAACCTACAACAACAGGATGCAGAGTTTGAACTGACAGGCAACACATCTTATATAATCACAGCACTGTTTTTCTGCTGGGGGATGTGTGGGGGGGGCTTAGATGGAAGACTTTATTTTTTTGTCTGTACTGCCTTTATGAAGAGCTATCCTGTACAGTTTTTTTTTCTTTTTTAGTGTTAGTGACACTACATTACTTCCAAATTGTTTAATTTCTCCTGGTCTGCTTATACTTCCTGACCCATGCCTCTACAAGAGACTCCATCCGCTTTCAGAACTGCCACAATATGTCCTCTTAGCACAGTATTATTCCTTTTAGTGCCACAGTGCCATATTCTTAATATGATAGTCAAATCATCCTCGTCAAGTCATAATGTATTTATAAAAAAGCACTTTTCATACAAACCAAAGTGCTTGTACACAATGCTAATGCAGATTCAATAATTAAAATAAAATGATAAACTTTAAAATAACAAGGCAGCAAAAATTAGCAATTTTCAGAAAATGCTAGATTGAATAACTAAGTTTTCAGCTTAGCTTTAAAAGACTCAGTGGTCAGGTACTCTCTAACCTGATGAGGTAGAGAGTTCCAGAGGGTCAGGCCACAAAAGCAAAAGATCTAGCCCCAGAGGTTTTCAAACGGACCCTGAGAACCTCTAGCAGTCCCTCATTGGTGGAGTGGAGTGGACTGAGGGGGCAGTAGGGGTGAAGGAGATCTTGCAAATAACTTGGTCCCTGTCCATGTAGGGCCTTATAGGTCAGCAAACCGACCTTGAAGGTGATCTTCCACCACACCAGCATCCAGTGCAGTCTGCAGAGCACAGATGTGATATGGCATGATCTAGATAAACCAGTCAATATCCTGGCTAACGCACTCTGCACCAGCTGCAGGTGGTGGATGTCCATCCCCATCAGCCATAGGTAAAGAGTGTTGCAGTAGTGAAGGTGAGAGGTAACAAAAGTATGGACCAGCGTTGGAAGGTCATCAGGCAGAACAAGGTGCTTTATCCAAGCAATTTTCCTCAGATGGTAAAATGACGTCTTGACAATGGCAGACACCTGAGATTTTAGTGTCAGGCCACTATCAAATATAATGCTCAGATTCTGCACCCATTCAGAGGTCAACAACTGGTTGCTTCCCAGCACAAGCCCAGAGGACTGACCAGTAGACAACTCCACTACCTGACAACCTGGGTCCACAACCAATACCTCAGTCTTGTCCGGTTGAAATACTGTATTCTCCACATGTGTTTCAAATGAATGTATTGTTCCCTAAAGTGCCCTAAAGATAATATCAAGGTTAAAGTACAATAAGAGTTCATATAAGTATGAAAAATAAGTTACAAATAACAAAAACATACACAAGAAAAACTGTTAAAAGCTAATCTATGTTAAAATTTATAGCACAACATGAGTGTTAGACGAAAGTACTCTGCATGTTGAGAAATGACCTAAGAGTCTATTTCCTGTATATGGTAGGATGACAAAATGTTCCTATGGTATGAAAACCTTGCATGAAAACAGCATAATAAAATGGAAATAAAATGAAATCAAGGTTTGTTTGTTTGCTTTCTAGATGTATATTTGGAGGAGTTTTTTCCCACCATATAAAAAGATGTACTTTGGCAACAAGGTACATGAAGCATATATTAAACACAAATAAAACAATTTCTGGGGTACCAGGTCAATACCATGCAAGAAAGACAGCACAGCATGAACTGCACTGTGTAGGGTACATTTGGATTTACAGCAACAGGGGTTTAACAGCGGTACAGAATTACCGCTACCACTGTTGCTGTACGCTTTAAATACGAAGGGATTAAACTGCCATGTGCTGGGGTACATGGTTGAGCCAGTCCCGTGGCAGAGTGGTTAGGGCACCAGCATACTGTGAAATTGGAGATCTGGGACTGTGATTTGGTTCCTCCCAGGTCTCCCCATTTTACCACTTTTTGCAGTTTTATTTTTTTTTTTCAAGTTTTCCCTCTCTCCCGAGTTTCTTCCCATACCCAAAGTCCACACCCCTGCCGGAGTTTGTTATATAACTTCCAGGGGGTGTGGTGAGTGAAACCCTCCATGATGAGGGAGCAGGTGCAAAGCTCCCTCAAAAAAAGAGAGCCCGTTGTTTCTTAGGGCATGTGCTGTTTGTGTGGTTGTCATTGCTTTACCTGACCTTATTTCAGTTCACTCCTTTTTGGATGTAGCATTTATTGCTGTGCAATTTTTGTTTTCAGTGAAATGACCCGTGCCAATTTCTAGATCTGTGAAGTGAGAAAGAGAGTATTTGATAATGTTATAGTATGTATGTTAAAACAGAGCAGTACAGCTAAGCTGTAAAATATTATGGGTCCTCAATTTCTTTTTTGTTTGTTTTTGCACATAGAAACATAGACTTTGACGGCAGATAAGGATCTCTTGGCCCACCCAGTCTGCTTATTTCTCTACATATTGGATAAGCTGCAGATCCTAGTTAACCAGCAAAAAGATTTTGAATGAAATTATCTCAACAGTACCCATTGCATAAAAGTAATCAATGATTAATGTATTGACAATAAAGGCTGTTGAGTACATAAAAAACTGGAAGCATAAGAAATGTAGCAAAGGTGCCAGCCTGGTGGTATAAAGGGTTGAGGTGCCTTGGCACCTTACTTCTCCCATGCTGGAAACCCAACTTTGAGAATGAGCTTTGTTTGCCTGGGGGCTGGCAGGGAGTGTTGGGAGATGATTGAGTGGCCATCTGGCAGCTTTTCTCTCCGAGGCTGTGGTGGTGTGTTGTCCTGGCTCTTGTCTGCCACCAGGTTCAGGGATACAGAATGAGGTCATGGGGGGGACCACCATTCCAGAATGCATGTGCACTTCCATCTATATACATCCTCTGTGTCTCCACCACTAAAGGAACAAACTCTGGCCAGAGCCGATAGAGGTGCAGGAGAGGAATCTGGGTTATAAATATTGAAAACAATTTTTTTATATTTTACACCAAATTTTCAACACAGCCTTGTGATGACCCTGCCTCATAAAGAAGGGCAGAGAAAATGTTCAACTCCTGGCCTAAAGTTCATGTTGTGCAGGGGCTGCAAAATCAACTTTTGGGCTGCAAACATACATTTTGGGCAGGAGATGAAAAATGACAGCTGTCACTTTCATGAGTTGCTGTACTGAAATGGGTCTGTTGAAAATTTGTGGTAAAAATATTGAATATTACCAAAGTTATGAGCCTGCATTTGCAAAATTCAACATAGTCTCATAACTTAATAGATGAATATATTAGAATCATAGAACACAAGAATATGCAATGTACAATACCACCACATATTAAATTTATTCAGAGCCAGGGAATGCATTGCTAGTCTTTTTGGCATTGAAAATGTTTCACTTGGTCTACAGGGAGGAGATCTGGATACAGCTTTACTTAATCAAGCCCTAAATATCATGATATCAGGGCAGAAAGGGGGTTAGGGTGCACTCAGATAGAAGTGAGGATAAGGTCAAGAAAATGTATTGTGGTACTGTACTCTATAAAGACCCTGCCAAAGAATGCAACATATATGTCAAGCAGAGGAATACCAGCTTGGCATAGATGCTGAATTCTTTGGTGCGGTCGTACACTGCAGCAAATTAAATTGTGTCGGTATTCATTTTTGAGTGGGGGATTGTGAAAAATGTCAGATGGTTGACAATTCCAACCCACCTTTTTTTCTTCCTTGATGACAAAACTGCTGCTTTATAAAATGGTCTCTTTAGACCATTATGATCCATCATATTTTCAATAACCCTAACCTTTTACACCCTGTGGGTCACTGTCCCACATAGGAAAACTGGCCTTCTCACTTCTCTCTGAGTGCAGACCAAGCCCCCATTTTTGTTGACAACCCCCCCCCGCCATCTGCCACTTGCTTAGTGGCAGTGAATTTATGTAGCACTTTTTAATTCTGTATATCTATGCAGTCACATAAAATGCCTACTAACATCCTTTGTAAGCGTCCCTCTATCAGTTTCTTCATATTTCCTCCAATGTTTACATTTACTGCAGCAGTAAAGAGAATGTGTTCAGTACTAAAAAATAAAAACAAATTTGCTGGTGGACTTTCTGTTTAGATATCACTGTTAAGTAGAAGTAACATTTTCAAAACAGGAATACCTGGAAGGATCTAACAGATAATATCCACATTTATGTTTACTAGTAGTTGTTATCATCTTCTCCCTGTAGAACAGCAGGATGAGATGGGACATGATCTCAGTCTTCTCATTCTCAGGGGTATTGACAGGATTGAACATAACAATATGTTCTTCAGCAGGACACAGGGACATGTTCTGAAGGTCACAAATGGCAAGTTTAGGGGTAAAATTAGGAAGAATATTTTGTCCCAGAAGGTAGTGGCCTTCTAAAATGACCTGGCAATAGATACTATAGACAGGAAGACAGTAGAGCTGTTCCCAGTGTTGCCCATCCCTTAGCTTTTGCCAGCACAGAAACCATCAGTGTGAGAACCCTGCACTGTCACTGCCCATGCTATACCTACCCATGTGGATAAACAGAGGGTTTCAGTCTCTAGTGCTGTCAATCTGCTACCTTTCATCAGCACTATATCTATCATAGTGCAGAAATCCTGGACCATCTGTTCTACACTGCATCTGCCCCTGTAGATTTATAGAAGGCTTCAGTCTCCAGTGGTGCCAGTCCCTTGCTGTTCACCAGTCATACAATGTACATGTCACTGTAGATAAAAGGCTTTAGTCCCCAGTTTTGGCAGTCCCTCACCATTCACCAGGACTTTTTGCAGACAGTGTGGAAACCAAGCACTGTCCTTTCCCCCACACTGCAGCTGTCTCTGTGAATTAGTCAGTCCCTCACCTCTTACCAGCACTACATCCATCACAGTGTGGGTGAGTTTGCACTGAGCCTTCCTGACATGGTACCTGTGGATAAACTAAGGTTTTTATCCATTTTTTACCAGCACTAAATTCATCATAGTGAGTGAGTGGGTGGGGGGAAGCCTCTACTGTACAGTACTGTACCTGTCCACATGGATAAACAAAGAGCTTTAATTTACTGCCCAGCACTGTCTGAGCTATACCTTTTATGAGGATTAAATACATCAGAGTGGAAAAGTCAGCAGTGAACCTGATTATACGGATAAACAGAGGTGTTATAAGACCCCACCTTTCACTAGCACTGGATAGCAAATATACAAAGGTTGAACAGAAAAAAAATATTAAAAACAGAAGAAAATGGTTTCAGATCCCAAGAAATGCCCGTAAGAACAAGGGTTAAAACTTAGTTTGTCTGTAAAGGGGGAGGAAGTGGTTGAACAAAGCTGGAGCTGGCCTGTCTGTAATTTGGCACTGTAGTCTGATTAATGAGACCATAACTGCTCCAGTGTTTCAATAAGGGAAATTCCAGTATGCTTCAAGATAATGAGTTAACCCCTAGGCTACTGAAAGAACTGAAATGAATCAATTTGATTGAGCTGGACAGATGTGCAGCCCTGTAAGGGCTAAATTGAGGGGCTACATAACACAGCAGCTTCAAAAGAGTTTTTATTTTATATATATCCTGTGAAGTTGGGAGGCACAGTAGCATTCCCCTCCCTTCAGATGCCTTTAACACAGGGCAGCAAATAGCAAAAATCAGAGGGGGAGTGCACTATTTTGCAGTTGTGGATGGATACTTCCAAAAGTCCAAAAAAGGAAGTTCCATGGTAAGCTTATTTTTAGAGCTAATGCAAGAGGGCTGCAGGATCCGCCTACATGCAGCCCTAAAAAGGGAGGAAGTGGAAAAGGTATGCCCAGGCTCCCTGACATCCCACCTGCCATCTCTGCTCAAAACAACTGCCTGGCCGGCTGGGTTAAGGCATTAGCCAAGCAGGAGGGTACAGGGATGGGACTGAAGAGCCCTGCATGGGCAGACTGTGGGAGAAATGCATGATGGAAAAAAAGAAATGTAGTATAGTTAAAACAAAAGTGGCAATTGTATAAAATATAGATCGTCAATTTAAATTAACTTGACACACCTGTTATCAAATGAAAAGAATATAGGAACTAGACTACTATGGGTGAAAATGTAATGTTTTGGAGTCATGGGTCACATACTATACATGTTTATAGATACATATACTTAGCCTGATTTATTTATCTGATAGTTTGTATATTTTTATGTTTTGTTTGCATGTTATGCACATTAGATATACATACCACCATATTTCTAATAAAATGGTGGAGCCATTAAATGCTAGTCAAACAAATGGGTGGATTAATAAAATATCTCAGGAAAGAAGAATATTTTGCCAAAAAATCCAGAGTGGAGCTTTCATTCCTCTACTTCGGGGGCTTGGGTTGACCCATTCCGATGTATATAAGTTTGAATTTCTGTTTGTGAAGACTTCACTGGTTTCAGCTAAACTGTCAATTAAAATCCACTCATGGGAACAGAGTCACAAAACTTTGCCCTGGCACAAACCCAGATTGTGCAAAATAAACCAAGTTTTGCACAGAAGTGTTATTCACAAAAGTCCGTTTTGGGCACAGAAACGAGGTATGTGCTAGGGCAAAGTGTGGAGGGGGCTGCAATACAAGTAAGGGAAAGTGGACCTGTATATTGGCACTGTCCCATTCACAAAGCATTTGCTCTGTGCAAGGGCCTTTTGAGGGTTCCCTTGTGCAGAGCTAATACCGCCGACCATGACCTTGCTAAAATCCCCAGCAACCCTAGTGGTTGGTGAAGCTACAGTGGCGCAACCCCCAGATCACCAGTGCAATCAAAAATAAACAGTCTCCCTGGTGGTAGTGATAACTCCCATGATCACCCATTGCCTGCCTGATCAAAAATAATCAGTCTTCCTGATAGTAGTGGTCCCCCCCCCATAATTGCCAATCACTGGCTGGATCAAAAATAACCAGACTCCCAGGTAGTAATGTCCCCCCTTCCTGTGATCACCGATCATCGGCCCAATATATACTAAAGCTTCTCCCTGGTGTCTAGTGATCCCCCTCACTGATCTCTGGCCCAATACAAATAAAGATATTCCCTGGTGGTCTAGTGGTCCCCTTCCCCCCAATCACTATCCCAGTGACAGAACTGAATACTGCTGTCACATCCCTGGTGGCTAGTGGTCCCTCCCCCCACCTGATCAACTGCCTGTAGCATACAAAAGTCCTCCTTGATGTCCAGTGGTTCCTCCTCCGCGATCATCGTTTACTGGCTTGATCAAAAATAACCAATCCACTAGTGTCCAGTGGTGGTGGTCCCTCCCCCTCCATGTGATTGCCAATCATTGTCCCAATCAAAAATAACCAGTCTCCCTGGTGGTAGTGGTTCCCTCCTCCATGATCACCAGTCACCAGCCTGATCAAAAATAACCAGTCTCCCTGGTGTCCAGAGCTCCCATCCCCCATGATCGCCAATCACCGGCCTGATATATTTACTAAAGCTTGTCCCTGGTGTTTAGTGGTCTCCCCACTGATTGCTGGCCTGATGTATACAAAAGTTGTCGCAGGTGTCCTGTGTAACCCCTACTTCCTAATCCTCTGTATAGTAAATACAGACATGCGTTGGTGGTGTATTGGACATCTCTCCCTGTCTTTGATCCCCTGTATAGTGAATGTAAACCATTCCCTGGTGGTCTAGTGGATCCACACACCCCACCCTGGCAGGCAGTGCCTCACCACCCCGACCCCCATACCATTCCTGAGCCAGCAACTGGCACAGCCCTCCTCTCTCCACCATGGTCAACATCTGATTGAGCTGTCACTGAGTGCATACTGTATAGATAATGAGCTCATTGAGTGACAACAAAGTGAGTCAGTAAGCACAGCTCAATCAATGGCTGCCCATGGCAGAGAGAGGAGGACTGTGCAGGTCACCAGCTCAGGGATGAGACAGGGGAGTGGGTTTGAGGAGCACTGCCTGCAAGTGTAGGAGGTCCACTAGACCACGAGGGAGTGGCTTATGTTCACTATGCAGGGATCAGGGATGGGGGGGTCTGCTAGATCACCAGGTGCATTTCTGCATTTACTATACTGGGGATCAGGTCGGGGGTTATACTGGACACCAGTGATTGGTGGGGAGTCCACTAGACACCATGGATAAAATTTTGTATATATCAGGCCAGCAAACTGCGATCATGGGGGTGGAAGGACCACTCAACATCAGGGACACTTCTAAGTTTGTTACAGGGATGGTAATTGGTGGGAGGGAACACTAGGAGGGCAGGGGCTGGGGGGCCTCGCTAACCAAGGATGGGACAGTAAGCAGTCAAGGGAGGTAACAAGGGAAGCCAGGGCAGACAAGGTATCCTGGGAACTCAGGCTAGCACAGGGTATTAAATATGGAAAGCAGAACTTCTTCAGGTACATCAGAAAGCAACAGTGTTGCAAGGACCAAATAGTAAGGATAAAAAGGTATGGGGGTGGTTGGAAGGGGAAGAAAAGGGAGAAGCATTAAACGAGTACTTGTGCTCAGTATTTATGAATGAGAAAGGGGGAGCAATACCCAAGAGAGTTGGGGGGGTGGGCACGGGAGTCGAGGAGGAGACAGACAGGGTCATCCCAGTGGGCTGAATACTGGAGGGCTTGAGATCACTGCGGGTGGACAAGGCACCAGGGCCAGATGGCATACACCCCAGGGTGCTAAGGGAGCTAGAAGAAGTCCTGGTAAAACCCCTGGAAGACCTGTTTAATGCATCCCTGGAGTCAGGGAGTGTTCCACAGGACTGGTGGATGGCACACGTGGTGCTCCTCCACAACAGTGGCCACAAAGATGAGCCAGGGAACTACAGACCAGTAAGTCTCACATCCATCATGGGAAAGCTGATGGAAACGATCCTGAAGGAGAGGCTGGTTTCCATCCTAGAGGCTAATGGGCTGCAGGACAGCAGGCAGCATTCGTTTGTCTCTGGCATATCCTGTCAGACCAACCTAGTGGAGTACTATGACTGGGTAACCAGGCAATTAGACAGGGACCATGCAGTGGATGTCCTGTACCTGGACTTCAGTAAGGAATTCGATTCAGTGCTGCATGGGAGGCTATGTAGTAAGCTGGAAGACACAGGGGTAGGGGTGAAGATGGTGGGATGGATAGTCAACTGGCTGAAAGGGAGACAGCAGAGTGTGACGGTGGGAGGGGAGTTCTCATCGCCCAGGGCAGTGACAAGCAAAGTGCTATAGGGCTCTGTTTGTTTGTTTTATTTTGATAATCTGGTTAGGACACTGGGAAAAGCCTATTTTCAGTTTCAACCCAAACTGTACTGGGGCAGGTGTTGTTTGGGATTTTCATAGCAGACATTTCAGTAGGCACCAAGAGCAAGATCAGTCTGTTTGCAGATGACACCAAGATGGGAGAGGTAGTGGATGATTTGGAAGGGTGGCAGGGGTTGCAAGATGATCTGGCAAAATTGAAGGCCTGTTCAGACACTTGGCAGCTGGGATTCAATGCCAAGAAATGCAAGATGCTACATTTCAGAGTAAAAATCCCAAGGTGGCTCTACCAGCTAGGAGGGATTCAGCTAGCCAAAACAGAGGAGGAGAAGGATCTGGGGGTGATCATAACGGGAGCAATGAACAACTCCACACAGTGTAGAAAGGCAGCTGCAAAGGCTAACAGGATTCTGGGTTGTATTGCACATTTGCCAGTGGCATATCCTCCAGGAGGGGGGAGGTGATCCTGCCACTACACAGGTCACTGGTTAGACCAGACCTGGACTACTGCATGCAGTTCTGACATCCATACCTGAGGAAGGACATTAGATTAATGGAGGCGGTGGAACACAGAGCAACAAAAATGATCCAGGGGCTACAGGACTTGCTCTATGAGAGTAGGCTGAGGGAGTTGAACATGTACTCCCTGGAGGAGACGAGGGATGGGGGTGACCTCCTGCCTCATCTAGGGACCACACAGGCCGCCACCACCACTTCCTCAGAGATTGCCAAGAAAGAGGAGCGGTTGGACCACAGTGGGCTCAGGGAGGGTGAGGGTGGTGGAACAGAGGTGCATCCTTCCAGTTGTTACTCTTCCCAATTCATTTGCCATTCTGGCAGAGTGTGGTTCCTTTGTGGAGGCACCTGCAGTGGAGAACAAGGAGGATGCTGGGAACCTCCACAAAGGAGTCCCACAGGAGGGTGGTGCAGGACCCCACAGAGAAAGAAAACAACTCCTGGTAGGGGACTCAATCATTAGGAGGGTAGAACTGGGGGAGGGAAGGGAGAGGAGGGTAAGGTGCTTGCCCAGCACCATGGCTCAGAGGGACAGAAAACGAATTCTCAGGATTGTGGGAGCAGCTGCACAGGGGAAGGAGCTGGATGTCATTGTCCACCTAAGGACAAATGACCTAGCTGGGAAGGGGATCAGAGCAGTGCAGCAGGAGTTTGTGGAGTTGAGGAGGGGCCTCAGACAAGTGGCACACATGGTAACTGTCTCAGAAGTGCTATCTCTCTATGGCATGGGTGAGGCTAGGGTACTCCACACCATGGAATTCAATGACTGGTTGAACAACTGATGCGGAGCTCAGGGATTTGGCTTCATTGGGGACTGGGGGTCCACCTGGAGAGATACAGGCCTATACTGGCATGATGGTCTTCATCTGTCAAGGAGGGGAACCAGGATCCTAGGTGATAGGTTTAAATGCTTCATTGGCAAGCATTTAAACTAGCCAAGGGGGAAGGCACTGAAGAGAAGCAGGGAAATCCCAGCCCTCCCCCACAAAGCAGGGTAGTTAGTGAAGTAGACACAAAGGTAGAGAAGTAAATAGGGAGCAGAACAGGGGTAAATCCAGAAAAAGGCAAAGGCAGTAAGGATGGGATGGGCCTAACAAGGGTAAGACCATCAAAAAATAGAGGGTGATGAGTACCAATGCCAATAGTCTGGGTAACAAGCTCCTTGATCTAGTGGCCTTGATGTAACAACAATGCCTGGATATTGTGGCAGTCACAGAAACATGGTACGCAGAGAACCATGACTGGGATGTCAACATACCATGATGAACAATCTACAGAAGGGACTGAGAGTATAGAAAAAGGAGGAGGAGTAGATCTCTACATAAGGGAAGGAATCAAAGCAACAGAACTAAAGGGTAAACAGAGAGGGGAGGAGGCACTGTGGGTCACCCTGGAGACAGGAAATGGTGCCACAATCTGCACAGAGGTTGTTTACAGATCACTGTCTCAGGGGAAAGCAGTGGATAAGGAAATGATAGAAGGAATCATTAGAATAGCAGAAAAAGAAGAGATATTGTTAATGGGGTCATTCTTGATGCCCTACAGGTGGCATGCCTCAGACAGCTGGTGTCGGAACCAACTTGGGAGGGAGCAGTCTAAGACCTGGTACTTTCAAATGGGGATTGAGAGAGAAGATCTCAGATTTAGAAGTGGGTAGCCATCTGAAAACAAGCAACCACAAAACAGTGTGGTTCACAATAAACACAGCTGTAGAGTCAAGCCATACAAAAGCAAGGGTGTTGGACTTTCGAAGGGCTGACTTTGGCAAAATGGGAGAGTGCCTCAAAAAAGCACTAGCAAATAGGCATGAAGGAGGGGTGGAAGAACAATGGGGGAAAAATCAAAATTGCCATCACAGAGGCAACAAGCCTTTGTGTAAAGCAAATCAACAAAACAAAATTAAGGAAAAAGCCACTATGGTTCTCAAAAGAGGTGGCAGGGAAGGTTAAGGAGAAAAGGATAGCATTCAGGAAATATAAGGAAATACAGAAGGAGCAGGACAGAGAACTATATCAGTTAAAGCAGAAGGAGGCAGGGAAGGCAGTCAGAATAGCAAAGTCCCAAACTGAGGAAAATATAGCCAGCTCTGTTAAGAAGGGGGATAAAACCTTTTATAGGTACATTAGGGAGTGAAGAAAGACCAAGGGAGGGATACTGATGCTTAATAAAGGGGAAGGAATGTGGGCAGAGGGTGACAGTGAAAAAGCAGGGATACTGAATGAATGCATATGCTCAGTATTCACAAAAGAAGAGGAGACGGAGGTACCTAAACCAAACAATAGAAACACTCTGGATAGGGGGTTGATAGCAGTCCATTCACAGAAGAAAGGGCCCCGAAAGAACTCTTAAAACTGAAGGTGGACAAAGCAATGGGACCTGATGGGATTCACTCAAGAATTCTAAAAGAACTAAGGGTAGTATTAGTGACGCCACTAACTGCTCTTTTAACAAATTATGGGAGGATTGGGTGGTACCTGATGACTGGAGGAGGGTGGATGTGATTCTACTCTACAAAAGTGGGAGCAAGGCAGAGGCAGTTAGGTAAAATGATGGCATCACTTCTGAAGGAAAGAATTGTTGAGTACCTAGAGGTCAGCAGGGCACAGGACCCAAGGCAGCATGGATTTACAGTGGGAAGGTCCTGTCAGATGAATCTAATAGATTTCTTTGACTGGGTGATTAAAGTAGTATAGCAGGGAGGGACTGAGGACATGGCCTACCTAGACTTTAGCAAAGCATTTGACACAGTCCCACACAAAAGATTAAAATACTAGTTAGCCAGCCTTGGAGTGAGTCCCAAGGTGGTAGCCTGGGTAAAAAATATTGGCTGGATAGCAGGACACAGAGAGTAATAGTAAATGGCATGCACTCTGAAGAAAGAGGGGTTACTAGCGCAGTTCTGGAGACCCCATCTCTGCAAGGACATAGACAGAATGGAGGCTGTCCAGAGGAAGGCAACTAAAATGGTTTAGCGGCTGCACCAGAAGAAATATGAAGAAAGATTAAAGGAGCTTAATATGTATACCCTCTAGGAAAGGAGGGGGGGCATGATAGAAACTTTCAAGTACCTCAAGGGAATCAACGAAGTCCAAGAGTGTAGCATTTTTCAGAAAAAGAGATGTGCAAGGACAAGGGGCAAAATTTGTAGATGGGGGGGCGGTTCAGAGGTAATGTGAGAAAGTATTTTTTCACAGAGAGGGTTGTGGATACATGGAATGGCCTTTCTGAGGAGGTAGTGGAGTTAAAAACAATGGGGGAATGCAAGAATGCATGGGACAGACATAAGGCAATTCTAGTGGGAGGAAGTAGGCTGTTGGTTAACTACGATCTGCAGCTTATCCATTAGGTAGAGAAATGGGCAGACTAGGTGGGCCAAGCGGTCCTTATCTGCCATTAAATTCTATGTTTCTATGTTTTCAATTTTTCATGATTGAAACTTTCAAGTACATGAAGGGAATAAATGAGGTGGACATGGAGGGGCTTTTCCAGTTAAGGATAGGGAAGGATACCCGAGGGTACAATCTGAGATTGGAGGAAGAGAGGTTCAGAAGGGAAATGAGATGACACTTTTTTAAGGAGAGGGTAGTGACAGGGTGGAACACACTACCAGAGGATGTGACCTCCTGTAAGACTGTGGGCTGTTTCAAAAGGGGATGGGACAGGGTAAGGGGGAGGGAGGAGGCAGCTGCAGTATAAGGGCTACTAGCTGCACAATTGAGCAGACTCAATAGACCAAAAGGCCTTTATCTGCTGGCAGATTCGTATGTTCATATGTAAGCTCCTCATAACCTATGCAAATGCACCCATAATGGGCATGCAAATGACCACCTAGTGCCTTGCATGCCCAATGAGCTCATTTGTATGGCAGCCTTTGTGAATTTGAAATAGCACCCCTCTACTATTACTTGCAGGCTCATGCTCCTGGCTGCATGTTGGGGTGGCACTACTAGGGTAGCTCTGGCAGCACTGCGGTTAACGTTGCCTCGGACTAGCCCTATTCACAGTCAGATAGTGTGGTGCGCTCTCCGGCTTTGAATAGCAATTTTGGACACCTGGGCAACAACAAAGCACAATGCAACATTTTGCATTGCCTTTGTGATTTTTTTGTGAGTCTAGCCCATGATCTCTCATAATTATTATTATACTCTTGCCTTCCCTATCCCTTTTCACTCCTCAGGTCATTATTATAACTGGCTTATCCATTACAGCATACTATTTTGATCCTTTCATCAAAATCTGTCCTTCTTCTGTAGTTGATATACAGTAAGGTGGTTATTTTGCAGTCTAATTCCATAGTAACTGTTCCATTAAAGAGCAGACAATACCTTCAAGAGAACATTTAAAAAGAATATTTACACTTTCCAGTTTATATTTCACATTAGTTCTGTATTTTTCCTTGCCATTATTGATATTACTTAGGTTATTTGTCTGCAAACAGGATATTTGCACCTTATGAGTTCATCTGCTCCTGTTGATTATTTCCCATTTGAGATTGTAACACTGCTTGTGACATCACAGTTACTCCCACGGCAGCAGAAGGTGATGTCACAGCAGAGAATTATAACTTCAAGTAAGAGAAACAAAAAGAGAATCTTTTTTCTAGCTAAAGATAACACCCTTATTCAAATGAACAAAGCATTAAAGATACAAGCTTTCAAGGCCTTCAGTACTGCCTCTTCTTCAGGTATGTTACAATGTAGGCTGAGGCATGTTCTACAGGAGCTGGGTTCTGCTTAGCAATGCAATTAAAAAAGAAACTGCAATGGTTTGAGTAAATTTTGAAGTGTTAATCAAAATCAAAGCAATAAGCAATAACACATGATTGGTGTGGGTTATACTCTGATAAACACACGCCTAGGGGCTAAGTGAGGCACAAGGCCACAGGTCAAGTGCATTACTGCCCCTAGAAGTGCATTTATCAGCGCTTGACTCACATCCTGGAGTGTGTTATTTTGCATATAAAATGGGCATATGCTGAAACATATTGTAACTTACAAAAAAAATAAGAAATAATAGAAGTGTTTCTGTTTTAAGGTAAAATAGTCCCTCCACTGCATCTGGAGGAACTTTAGAAAGCCACATGCAAGGTACAGAGCATCAAAGGTGACTACCAAAAATTATATTTCTTCTGTGACTTATGTTTTCCACTGATGAAACACAATGTAGTTTTGATTGGGGGTAAGAAGCCTCTGAGGGCTCTCAACATTCATTTTTTAACCATTTTTCCAGTTTGGCTCTGGGTAAAAAATAATGGACAACCTTTTGTTTGCTCAGAGCCGAAATATTTAAAAAAAACTGTTGATCAAGGTGGAAAACCAGTATTGTATGTGGTGAAGGACAAACAGGAATCAGGTCCATATAGACCGCTGGCAATACTGAAATTTCCATGTGGTCTTGCCAGAAGCAAGCTTGTATCTGCGTCTAGGTCTCTCCTCAATGTACCAATGGTGTCACTCTCTGCCGGTTGGAAGTGAGAGATTGCCAGCGAGTCAGGTGAGGACCATGAGTCCTGGACACAGATAATACATTGGTTTATCTGTGGTAAGCTATCTTTTTTTATATACAGTTGTTTTTGTTGTTTCACTGAGGAGAAAGCAGGGCAGCGCTCACTACAAAACAAAGATGGCTGCATTAGTGCGTCACATCTCACATTACCAAGAAAACAAGATGGTGGTTTTTGGTCTGGTGAATGGAGGGTGGCACAAATACACCTCTTTGGGGGGCGCTTAATGTTTTGAGGGAACTTTTTTTTCTTTGTTTATATCAGAAAAATGTATGGCTGGGAAGGTATGCTAGTCAATCAGATTCTTCGATTGTCCGTACCCATTTCATGTGTGGGTTGCTAACATGGCAGCATGTAGACAACTGTACAATGGAATGCCACACAGTGGGGTCCAGCGGACCCCCGATGGCATTCACAGAAGTTTTGCATGCCAGTTGCTCACTGGATCCCCCATGCTGGCCTTGCAGCTATGCACATAGGTGGATCAGAGGGAGTGTCGGGGGTGCCCACACTCTGCATCATGCACAAAGGAATGGAGTGCAAGACAGGGGGTGCAGGTTATGGCAGCAGGGACTTTGCCATAACTGTAGTGCATGCCCCCAACAAAGACACCCGCCACCTCTGTACAGCAGCACAGGCATACACAGGTCTTAGATAGCACCATAGTTACCGAATTGTCCATGTACACCACTGGAACAGAGCTGTGAGACCCTGGCATTCTGAATGCTAGTATGCTATGATATTTGAGATGTAAGCCTGGTACCATACCAGAAGGTCATTATTACAATATGTATTACTATCATATATTTGTGTTACTACCGGGGTAGCAAATGTGGCAGCATACTACCTGCAAGGTTTGCCCCCAAGCCCTATCATGCAGCTAGGTGGGCTGTGGCATCATGGTGGAGGGGAGGGGCTGGGTCCATGTCAGGACAGAGAATCCCCCAACTGTGATGTCCCAGCCCACATAGTTGCATAGTAGAGCTGGGGGCAAACCTGTGGGCACTATGCTGCCACATCTACTACACTGGTAGCCACATAGATATAATGTAGTAATAGATATTGTAATCATTACCTTCCAGTATGGTACCAGGCCTAGATGTTAAATGTCACAGCATACTGACATTCCAAATGCCAGGGTCTCTTCACTCTGTTCCATAGCCATCCATACTGTGGTGTTCATGTCTATTTTCTGCAAGAGGTACCACCCATCTTTTACATATCCTGGGATGTGTGCCTGCCCAGAATCCCTTGCTCGCACAGACTGGATAGCCACTGCAGAATCTAGAACAGGCATCTGATCAGAAGCCCACCTGTGTCCCATGATCCACCCAAGCACAGCTGCATGCTGGGAGGTGGACCCATGGACAGGTAACTGGCAATAGTGAATGCTGGCTGGTATACACCTGTCTGTGGGTGTGGAGCTGTGTGCACTGGGTATGCATCTCTCACGCTTACCATGTGCATGTTCATGCATAGAGTCCAATGTCACCATTTATATTCTAGTTGTTGTCACAGTACAAAGGGGAAGGTATTTTTTTAGACATGAAGGCAAACATCAAGAAATATTAAATCATTAAGGATAACATGGGCTTTGTAATGTTGATTTACATCAAGCAGAGGCTGATCAGAAGGTGTTTAGAAACTAGGTAGGTAGGTAGATAGACTGACAGACAGACAGATAGATAGATAAATAGATAGATAGATATGCAGGCAGGCAGGCAGGCAGACAGATAGATAGATATATACTGTAGCTATATAGAGGCATTTGTCATGTAGCAGTCCAGTACTGTTGTTTATTTAATAGCAAGGAAAGTGTTTCTCTGTGCTATGTTCAAAGACTATGTTAAGTAGTTGAGCATGAAACCTCTTTCATTTTTCTGATTATTTTTTCTTTGTCTTCTGGTTTTGTGTGGGCTAACACAGCACAACTCTATCTTGAATTTCAAATAAGGAATAAGCTACAGAAGATGAACTGGCACTGAGAATTTCATTTGTACACAGTACAGTGACATTTGGACATCAGAAGCAACTCAACCTTCAAACTAAATAGCAGGTGTAATACGGAAATTGTAATGAAGTAATGAGGGTTTAAGGTTTGAAAATTCTTTCACATGTGGCAATTTGAATCAAATGCCAAGAAGTGAAAGATCATTCACATAGGTATCAGGAATCCAAAACATAATCCTGGATCAATGGCATGAAAGTGGAGATATCAAAGAAGATGGACAATTGTTGGGATAATCATCAGTATGAATATTAAGGCCTGCTCCAAATTCAACAAGGCACATGGGAAACCAAATGGAATGCTGGGCTATATCAATCAATCAATCAATCAATCAAAATCTTTTTTTATCCAGGCTAGCATCATTGAGCAAGCTCATTTACAAGATGGACCTGGTTGATATATATATATATATATAGGGTGATGCTTTACCAGGCAAAAAAAAATTGGTGGTTTTCCTTCTTTATAGGTTTCTAGTGAGGTTTCACCTCATGTACTGTGTTCAGTTCTGCAGTCTGAACCAATAAAAGGACAGGGATGACCTAGAGACCACACAGAACAAGGCTGCTAAAATAGTCCAAGGACAACTGGGAAAATCAAATAAGGAAAGACTGGAGAGTCTTAATATGTGCTCTCTGGAGGCAAGTATGGAGAAAGATATGAGAGAGACTGTCACATTTTTGCAAGGATGATATAGGGTCAGCCACTTTAAACTTTTTCCAAGTGAATAACAGTTTCACCACAAGAAGCCAAAAACTTAAACTGGTAGGGACAAATTCACAAAGTAAATAGTTCTTCGTGGAGAGAGTGGGTGACAAGTGGAATAGCTTGATGTGTGCAGCAGTCAGTGCAGGCATCATTGCCAGGTTTAAAGCTACCTAAAATGGTTTCAACAAGTTTATGAAAAGGAAGGAATGGGTGGAGGTAAAAGGACTGTAGTTTCAAGGTAGAATTCCAAATCAGACTGGGTAGACTCTCCTAGTCAGATTGCACCTTTCCGTGTTTTTATGTTCGCAATGAGAAATTGTTCCAAATAAAAGAGGAAAAGACTGTTTATATAAGTTTGGTTTAATATTAGAAACTTTTCATTCATTTTCAAAATTCATTGGGTATCCTGAGTGAGCATGCTGCACATCTAATATCGGATTCTTTTCCGAATACTCACATGTCTGCCCTGCATTTCTTTTTTATGAGTTATGTTACATGTCAGAGACTGGTCATATTAGCTGACATATCCAGGGTTTGACTGAGCTCAAGAAAAAAAAAGATAATTCTTTGTTCCATTTGTATTAGAATATCCTTACCCCTAAGTGGAATTGATCCCAGATACTTGGGATGGGTGAACCAGCTCTGGTGCAGTTCCGCCCCCCTCACGAACTGGGATGACTTGGCTCTGTCTGCAAAAACTGAGCCTTTCATGGTTCAATCTGGATTGGCAAGTTGGCTTGGTTTAGAAGTGTGGTGCAGTCCAGAATAACATTTTTAGCCCTAGTACTATATGGAAAAGGCAGTACGGCATGCAGAAAAGTGCAGAAAAAAGTTTATTTTTTTACTGAACTCTGCCAAAGACTCCTGAGTCCCTGGGCTGTCACATCACCAACACAAGGGAAATCCTGATGCTCCTGGGTCATAGGAGCCAACCAATGAAGGTCTCTGTTCTGTGATTGTCACATGTTCTAGCCAATCTTTTATGTCAGCCACCACAGGACCTCCCTAGGAAACCGATTATTGAGCTCATCTGGGGCTTTGCAGTCAACAGAGAGTCATGCATGTGTTTGTATGTGGATATTCCTCAAAAAACAACCCATGAAAATTTTGCTAGAGAGTGAGAGGGAGAGAGGGAGAGTAGAAGCTGAAAGAGCAACTAATTAAACAGCAGAAAACAGCAGAGTGTTGCAGACATTGCAGCAGACTGAGAGTACTCATTACAATTTTTTTATGTTTGCTTGTACGCATGTGCAAGAAACATAGTGCCATCATCTGAGTTTTTGGAGGTGTGGCAGCCCTCTTCTAATTCAGTCAGTGTGTTTGCAGGTGTGGCTGCAGTTTTCCAATGGCTGCTGGAGCTGTGTATGACAGCAGTCGAAAATGCAATGGCGTACAGTTGAAAGGGGGAGCTACACTTCTGTGAGCAGCAATAAGATATTGCCTGCTCATGCGTGCTCCCCTACACACACACACACACATATGCATGCATACTGCATGCTCACCCCCCCATGCACACACTGTATAGCCGACGGGGGTGCCCAATCTCCAATTGTCTGTGCTGCGCTCCCCTCCCCACAAACAGAGTTTCACATGCCACGCTGGGTGCCCACCACAGCATGGCTACATATCCTATAGCCGACGGGGGTGCCCAATCCCCCGTCAGCTCCACGCCCCCCTTAAAAGCCATCCTTGTGCCATGCTGGGAGCCCACCCCAGAGTGGCAAACATCCTGTGTCATCGTCATTTAAAAAAACAAAAAAAAAAACAGAAACACAAAAATGGTCTCTCGCTGTCTCTGCCCCCACCCACGCCCACTCACTGCGAATCCTGCCTCCCCACCCTCACCCCATACTTACCTCTGGACTCCGGCGTGACGATCTTCCGTGGACTGGGAACATGTCTGCACTCTTCAAAGTCGATCACGAACTGAGGAAATGCCGGTAAGCTGTATAATGGGACAGATAGGGTTTTTTCAACTTTGCTGCATATCTCAGGCATTTTTTGGAATTTTTGCACCAAATTTTCAACATGGGGTTTTTGGGACCCATTCTCATGAATGCTCTCACTGTCATGGCATTAGTTGGGCCCAAAGGGTGATTTCACAGTCACTGCGTGAAATCACCTTTCGCGACCAAGTAACGAAATGACACTGCCACTGTTCATAAGGTGGGCTCTCAAAAAGCCTATGTTGAAAATTTGGCGGAAAAATTCCTAAAAATGACTGTTTTATGAGCATGTTCATGAATTTTCAATATTTTCACTCCAGATTTTCAACATTGCCATTTTAACACACCTCCTTATGAGCAGTACAGCTGTCATTTTTCACATCTTGCCCAAAACGTGTTTCAGCCCATGTAGCACACAATGGCGCAGTCGGTGCGTGAAAGCAATGTTTGGGACAGATTAAGAAAATCACAGTTACACTGTTCATGAGCAGAGGTCTTAAAATGGCTATGTTGAAAATTTGGAAAAAATTCCTAAAATTACTTTTTAGAGCGCATGCTGCGCAGTTCTTTACGCACGCTCATAAGTTTGCAAATTTTCAATATTTTCACTCAGATTTTCAACATTACCATTTTATTACACTTCCTTATGAACAGTACAGCTGCCATTTTCACATGTTGCCCAAAATGTGTTTCAAGAGCGAAGCATAATGGTGCAGTCGTGTGCGAAAGCAATGTTTGGGACAGATTAAGAAATCACAGTTACACTGTTCATGAGCAGAGGTCTTAAAATGGCTATGTTGAAAATTTGGTGACAAAAGTTCATAAAATGACTGTGTTACGAGTGAGCATTGCGCAGTTTCCACGCACCCTCGTAAGTTCATGACTTTGTAATATTTTCAGTCCAGATTTTCACCAGTAGCATTTTTCCACACTTTCTTATGAACAGTACAGCTGTCATTTTTCACAACATGGCTGAAATGTGTTTTCACACTTTCAGCGCAGAGATGCATGGTCGCTGTGGGAAATCATTGTTCGGGACAGATAAAGAAAATCACAGTGACACTGTTCATGATCGGAGGTCCCAAAATGCCTGTGCTGACAATCTGCTGTAAAAAATCCCCAAATGTATTAATTACGGGTGTGAGTTGCACAGTTTCTATGCATGCTCGTGACTTCACCAGATTTTTTAATATTTTTACTGCAGATTTGCAACATTGCCATTTTTTACACCTCCCCATGAACAGTACAGCTGTCATTTTTCACATCCTGTTCGAATGTGTTTTTGCACCTGTGGTGCTAAATGCCGTAGTCGCTGTATAAGCAGCTTCGCTAACAAACTGATATTGCCACTGTTCAGTGAGGTGGGGGTCACAAAAAAACCATGTTGAAAATTTGGAGTGAAAATACCAACGAATCCCTGAGGTGTTAGGGTTTCCAACCATAATGCCCCACCCTGTAGAGAATGACAGGCATCAGGGGTGTGACTTGGGATTCTTGCCTGTAATGCTCATACCATTCCACACCCTGCAGCCAGTGAGAGGCCTTGAGGTATGCCTTGGACTCTTCGGCCCCAAAGTTCACCCCATTCTCCTATACTGCATCCATCTCACCATATTTCCTGATGGAATGGGGTGTGCATAAGAGCCAAAGACCCCAAGGCACACCATGACACTTGTCAGTGTCTGCAGGGTAGGGTGTGGTGAAATGGCATGGCCGTTATGCCTGACAATCCAAAGGCACACCCCAATGCCTGTCACTCTCTGCAGGTTGGTGGTGGGCTTGGCTTAAGTTCAACACTTCACTGCCATTCCTATTATGCAGCTCTGTAACTTCTACACTACTAATGCCAATGCCAGCAAGCAAACATTCGGCATTGGCAAATGTTTGTTTTCATTAGAAACATAGAAGAGAGAGACCCACAAATTCAACAGTAGAGTAGACAGCAGCAGGGTGCCACAGACATTGCAATTTCAACAGTAAAATGATTAAATGCCTGTTTTTGTTTAGTCAGAGAGATAGTGTGTGTATATATATATATATATATACACACACACACATATATATATATATATATATATATATATATATATGTGTATACAGAGAGAGAGAGAGGAGACTAGACTGTGTTACACATCTCTGTGCTGCCCTGAAAGGTCATAATGCCCTACTACTTGGTATTACTTGGTATGAAAGAACAGAAGAAGGCCTGAGCCCATCAAGATTGTTCCCCTCACTATGTGGGACATTATTTATCTATTATCCCTCAACCAAACATCTAATTTGTTTTTAAAGATAATGGCACTAGTTGCCTGTACCAATTCTTGTGGCAAGGTGTTCCACACAATGGATGCTCTTAGTGGAAAAAAGTTTCGTCTTTTGTGGTTTTATACGTTTTTACTTCAAACTGTTTATTATGCAGTCTCAGAAAATGTATCCTATTGGAGGGTGTTAGACCACATTTTTCCATTAGATCTGGTGAATTTACTAAATTAAAAACCATAAGCATATCACCTCTTAATCTTCTAGTTTGAAGAGAGAAGAGACCAGTAGCTTTTAATCTGTTCTGGTAATCCAAGTTTGTTAATCTTGGAAACATTCTAGTTACTCTTCTTTGAACCTGTTCAAGAATTGCTATGTCTTTTTTTTGGTTTGGATTCCAGAAAGGGGTGCCATAGTCTAGATATGGTCTAATATATGCCCTATATAATGGAATAAGGCATTGTTCAGTGCGATTAACAAAAGTGCATTTTATTTGCCTCAAAAGTCTTTTGGTCATGCAAGCAGTTCTAACACAGTGATCATTTAATGTAAGTTTATTATTAACATATATCCCTAAATCTTTTTCACAATTTGATGAGTGAAGTGGTAGTCCATTTATATGAAATATCGTTTTTGGATTATTTACACCGAAATGCACTACTAAGCATTTGTCTTGATTAACTGCATATGATTTTCATTTGCCCAAAGTGCTAATTTTTCCAAATCCTTCTTTAATGCAGAAATATTTTCTTAATTATTAACCTCCCCCCCCCAATTTAGTATCGTCTGCAAATTTTACTATGAAGTTATTTGGCCCTGTTTGTAAATCACTGATAAAGAGGTTAAACAATGTTGGTCCCAAGACCGACCCCTGTGGTACACCACTTGTCACACTACCCGAATCAGACAAGATATCTTTAATTCTGACTCTCTGAGAATGATTTGTCAACCAGTTTAAAGTCCAGTTGACAATATCAGGTGACAAACCTAGATTGTGCATTTTAGTAATGAGTTTTTCATGTGAGACTTTATCGAAAGCTCTACTAAAGTCCAAAAGAATTACATCAGTAGGGATACCCACATCTACAGTAGTAGAGTACTTATATTATTGTAAAAAGATATCAGATTGGTGGTGCAGGAATACCTGGGAGTAAACCCATGCTGATTTTAATCATAAATTCCTAATTTTTTACAATCTTGATCTATTAGAGACTTCATTACTCGTTCCATTAATTTACCAGCCACTGAGGTCAGGCTAACTGGATGATAATTTTGCCCAGAACCTATATTGCCTTTTTTAAATATGGGAGTAACTATTGCTGAACTCCAATCATTTGGTACAATGCTTTCTTGTAAGGATTTATTGAAAATAACTGACAAAGGTATAGAAATATTTATAGAGGTTTCAATCAGAAACCGTGGATGAATACCATCTGGACCCGCACTAGAATTTTGTTTTTTAGTTTTTTGATAGCCTGTATAATGTCAGTTGGATAGAACCTATGATAATCTACATGGTGAACTTTAAATGTACTAATAGGTGATTTTTGAGAGAAGATAGAACAAAAGTACTTATTAAAGAGATTCGAGGTTTCTATATCAGATAGAGAAGTGCCATTGGTTATAATGGGGCCAATGGTCCTTGATACACCTTTTTTACTATTTATATAGGAGAAAAGAGATTTGTGACAGTCTTTTGTGTGAGCTAGTGTAAATTCTAACTTATTTTTTGCCAATTTAATAGAATTTTTTAAGTTTTTTACAGATAGTCTGTATTTATGTAATAGAGTAGTTTTAAATGGAACAGAACTATTCTTAAGTTTCCTAAAAAGTTTAATTTTTATTTTAATCTGATTTTTAATTGTCTTGTTGAACCAAGGGGGATTTTTCCTTTATTATTAAATTTCCTCTTAGATGGAATAAAGGTATTTTCCAAATAATGTACAATGTTTTTAAAAAGTCCCAAGCTTGTTGTGTTGTACAATTAAGAAGATTAGATTCCAGTTTATGTTTTGTAAGTATTCATTGATTTTAGAAAATTTGCTTTGTTATAATTTTTTGTATAGTATAACTTCCTTTGTGTAGTTTTAAACTGTTGAATTTCAAAAAGAATAGATGAATGATCACTGGTCCCAAGTGGATCCCAAATTTGTAAATTGCTAATTTGTTGCTCTATGTTAGTAAATAATAGATCCAAAATATTAGGACCTCGAGTGGGTTCAGTAACAAGTTGTTGTAATCCAATACTAACTACCACATCTATTAGTCCTTTCTCGGCATAGGACTGTCCTGAGAATGAGTCCCAGTTAATAGAGTCTGTGTTTTCCATCTCTGTGCCATAGTGCCATACAAATTGTGAAAGGGGGGTGTCACATCTCAGATTCTGTGTTGCCCAGCTCTGTGCTGCCCTGAAAGGTCATACTGCCCTAGACTCTATGTTGCCAATCTCTGTGCCATAGTTCCACACAGACTGTGAAGGGGGGCATCACATCTCAAACTCTGTGTTGCCCATCTCTGTGCCTGAACTACAACTAGGTCATATAGTACTTCATGTACTGTTAGAGGGGTGTCATATGTCAGACTATGCTGCCCATTTCTGTGCCTGAACTACTAATAGGTTATATGGTGAATCATGTATTTTCAGAAGGGAGTGTCATGTCTCAGTCTCCATGCTGGCCATCTCTGCAACAGAACTAATTCTGCTAATTAAGCAATTATTTATTTAGTCTTTGGTAACCAAGTAAGTGCATTGATCCAGGGGACCATTTTCAAGCACAACCCGGGCCAACAGGTGGCACAACAAACAGGTAAAATCACAAATTGAAAAGAAAAATTGTACAAGCAGGAATAATAGAGATCATAAAATGGGTTGGGAATATCATACATTCTGAATGGCCAAAATGGTTTGGAATCCAGTGGTGTAAGGCATGACAACCACTGGCTTGGGAACCCTTTTGGCCAGCAGTGCAGAGTCTATGTTCATATAAATGCTTTTCCACATTATAATGTAGCGTGTTCACCAGGTATGTTCGTAAAGCAGCACAGTTAGGTAAACTGGTAACTGCCAGTAATATTAAAATGCAAGAAACATGTGAGCCCATGGTGTTAATGAATTCACATTGGCAAGAAAAATAAATTGTACGTTAGTGCCCCATGTTTGCTTGATTACTGGCCTTTTTGAAGTGCATCTTCAGTGTTAGTCATTTTAGGCCACACATCCAGCCAGTTGGAGTAGGTGTAAGTGTGCACAATGTGATCTCCTGGCATGGTAAGCTTCCTAAAAGCTGACTGCACGCTCGCTTACCCTTCCTCCCAGAGAACTGAAGAGTGATTGCAGCTGTGACCCTCCCACGGTCACCAAGTACTTTATTCTTCTGTTTTATGGTAGGAAACGTTTTAAATAGTAGTGTATGAAAAATTACTAGTGCACAGCAGAGTAGGGTAAAGCAGGTTCAGCTCCATCTCTGTGTCAGTGTACTACTGCCCACTCACCTGCCTGTACTGCTACATACATTTTGCCTGACCAGAAAGGTGATTGCCTTCAAGCCAGACTGGAAAGAATCCTCCAATATCGCCATTTGTTGTTCTAATAGAAAAAAAAAAGATAAAACAAGTGATTGCATCTGTTGGAAAGAGACAGCTGGTAGAAATAGCAATGCTGCATGTCACCGGAACCAGCTCCACTCCAAACAATGCCTGAAGAGGACACTTGAGCTTTTTCAAAAGCTGTGCCACCTCACTTTAAATCCCAGTTAGTTTTACTGAAGAAATGAAAAAGACAAGTTACATCCATGTCAAAGAGAGGGCTGGTGTTGCAAGATGATTAGTAATTTTGCATCACACTAGAACCAGCACCACTCTGGAAAGTGTCCACAGGAGATGCAGTGTGAAAAAAAAAAGTTGTTCCAGCAGTTGATTACACATCCCAGCACAGTTCTTGATGCAGCCTGAAGTCTGGTTTCAATTATATAACCTTCTCAATCATCCTGCTATGCTTGTGTTAGTAGCAGTATGGGCAGACAGGCAGGCAGGCTGGCATGCAGGCATATGGGCAGGTGGGCAGTGGTACACTGACTTCATAGTCTCCTGTGGATACAACTTACAGACTGGGGATCTGCGGCCTCCTGCTGGAAAATTATAGCGACAAGCAAACAAAAGGCTAGTAGTGAAGTGACATAATATTTTAATGTTAAATGTTCTCTCAATTCTAGGGTGTTTATTTGTGCCAATATACAGTTACTGTACATAGCCAACCAGCTGATTAAGTGACAGGCAGAATGCAATATGGAAGGAGCTACACAAATATGCAAGCTGACAGCAGTAAGTCATTCACAATGGTGCCATGATTGTCAGCTTGCACATTTATGCAGTTAATTTTTCCATAAAGTGAATCAGGTCATCATCAGCTTATTGCAGAGAATGAAATCCCTACAAAAACAAGTGAAATGAGCAAGTTAAGTAATAATAAAGTTTCGATAGGGACAATTTCTTCTCCCTTTTTAAATTAAATCTCTATTCTTTATTTAAATAAATATTTTTTTAAATTCAAACCACAGTGTCAGCATCATGTTTTTTCTAATTGTAACCCATTTTATAAGACATTCAAGGGTGTTGGTTGTTCTGTGATAACTGCACACCTAGGTGTGGAAGGACACTCAGCCTTCAACCTCGTGCCTTACCACACACCTAGATGTGTGGTTATCATAGAATAACGAACACCCTGGAGTGTCTTATTGCTGACTTAATTACAAATAGAGCAGTGAACAAACTTTCATAGGTATAGGTATACTTAACAGTGCTTAACATTAGATGTATTAAAAATAGATAAAGGGGGAGAGGTACCAAATGCTGTAAGATTCACCCTAGGGAGGGTAGGCTGAGGAAAAGTTGAAAAATTAGGAAAGTGATTATGCAAGTATTTACAGACGAGAGATGCTAGTGAGCGTTGCAGTTACAGTCATGTTTTTCAAGGAGCAAGGATTTAAGGTTGTGCTTGAAAACAAGATGGGATTCGGAAGATCGAAAATTGGTGGGTAATCCATTCCATATGGAGATGGTTGCAGTTGAGAGAGCTTTCCCACCCATATTGGTGATGGATTTAGGAACCTGGAGGGAAGGTACAATGGAGGAGTGAAGGTTTCTGGTAGGGGTTCTGAAGCTGAAGAGGTTGGAGAGAGGAGAAGCATTGCTGCTTCTAAGGATGGTATCCGCAAGACAGTCAAGGGTATAGTCAAAGCATCCCTGCAAGGAGAGCCAGCCAAGGGAGTGGCAGAGGTCACAGTTGTGAGTAGAGTAGGAGGATGACAGGAAAAAGTGGCAGGCATTGTTGTAAGCTAGTGAAAGCCTAGACTAAATGGTGGTAGAGGTCCTAGAGTAGTTAGGGGAGCAATAGTCAAAGATGGGGAGCAGATTTCCCTTGACTATAGCAAGGTGAGCCTCCTTGGTGAGCTAGGGTTTTAGGCAATAGGCAACACCTAGTTTCTGATTTATCCTGTTGACTATATTGTTAATGTGGTCATTGAAGGTGAGAGAGAAGTCAAGTAACATGCCCAGGTATTTGAAGAAGGAGGAGACGTTTTCCAGGACAGGGCCATCTGGGGGTATATGAGGAGGGCATAATTGATGTGAAGGGGCTTAGCTATGTATGATTTTGACCCAAACAACATGGCCTTGTTTTTTTTTAGCATTGACCAACAGAAGGTTGGATGAGAACCAGTTGATGCCGCACAGTAGTTCATGGATAAGATGGAGGATAAGTGAGGGAGGGATTTGTCACTGTGAAAAATGACAAGATTATTAGCATAGAGTAGTGAACTACAGGTGAGGCTGTTGGCAGGGAGGGAGTTAACAAATATGGATAGAGCAAGGGGCCCAGGATGGAGTGCTGAGGGACACCTGTAATGACAGGTAAAGGAGGGGAAGTGGTGGTACCGATACGCACAAATTGGTAGCATCTGGAGAGGTTGGAATTAAGGTTTAAGTTGGACCCCAAAAAATTGATTCAGAATCAGTGTTTATTATGGAAATGGAACATGTGGCCAACACCAGCAGTATGGCTGAAACTTGAACACCTAACAATAGAAAGATTTCCCAAAATCAAATTCAGAAAGAAAAAGGTAAACTTACTGCTGAAGATATCATTAATACAACTGATGAAAATGAAACAACACAACCAGAAAAAGTTGAAGCTATACAACCAGAAAAAGATGAAACAACACAACCAGGAAAAAGAAAAGAATGTGGGTGAATCCCCTGATCAAAGTAGTGCAGGACTGTCAGCAGCATTGCCATAAAAATCAGATAAAAGTAAAACAAAAAAAAGATAAGTCAGAACTCTTAGACCTAGAAAGTCAATGTTGAAGGAAAAAGCTCTGCCTAGTACCACTAGACATGGCACTCCACAATATGCCACTCATTCATATTGGGCTCCTTCATCACAAAGCAGTGCCTCTTATGATGAAGAAGAGGTTCGAAAGGTGCAAGAACAAGATAACAATCACAGTATATCAGTTACACTCTTCCAAAGGTGATGAATCAGAATGTGATACTAATGAGGTAGAGGATGCCACCAGGATTCTCCTAACCAAAAAAAAAAAAAACACACATTCAGCAAGAACCACCAGTAGCTACAGCCAGTAGTGGAAAAACAATCAATAATAAAGGTATCTCTTTTGGGACAGCCACAGTGTGCATGAATTAGATTCATAAACAACTGGCACCAAAATTGCTGCAGTTCCTGGCATGACAACAAAATGTTCCACCTCAGTCGCGTGGAGCTATTTTCACATAAGTACCAAAAATGAATGTGTTGCTGTCTGCACCATTTGTCATCAGGAAGTTAGCAATGGGAAGTGAGGGGCCAGTTCTGGACAACATCACTAAAAAGGCATTTGCAAAGACCACATCCAGCCATTCAGCTGGGCAGTAGTCCTGAGCAAGGGAAACATATCTGTGATGAAAATAATGCTACAGACCATAGTGTTGGTGAAGAGATTGAGTGACAGGGCAGAAAAATATATGTTCAACTTCACTGACAAAAGTATTTGGACAAACCACAGTTTCACCACAGCAATCCCATGGTTTTTGCGCCCCTGCACTAATTAAGCAGCAAACCATTACTGCGACGCTTGAACAAAAACTGCCTACGGTAGAGCACATCATGTCACATTAAAAATTAATTGGTTAATAGCTGAATTTGTTGCCAAGGACATGTTACCATTTTCTGTGGTGGAGAATGGTGGTTTTACAGCCCTTTTAAAATATTTTGCTCCACGTTGCAACATACCAAGCCATAAATATTTTGTGACTGTGGCTGTTCCCAAAATGTATGAATGTATGCAAAGTAAAATAAAATAGGCTCTTCAAGACAATGAATGTTGTTCTGTGCGCCTGACCACAGACATGTGAATGAGTTCTCAAACCACTAATTAGAAGTGCATCACAGCACATTGGGTGTTACAATCATCTTCAAACACCACCACAAGCAGCAATGAATAGGAATGCAGACAAAGAATGGCAGCTCTTTGCATTAGCATGTTCGGTAAGCACCACACTGCTGACAATATTTTGGAAGAATTGAGTGACAAAATTCTAAGCCAAGTTATTCCCGTCATAAATTTATATAACAAGGAACTCAGGAGGCTGCGTAGAGGTTTTGAACAAAAAGGAGACAAATCTGGTGTATCCCCAAAGAACCAACTTGATGCAGCAATTCCAAAATTGCAGAAGGCTTCACAATATAATGACAGACAAACATTTTCTTCTTTCAACTTTTCTTGACCCTCGGTTTAAGTTGCAAGAGCTGCCTCCTTTAGATCTCGGTGACTGTTATCTCGAATACAAAAACATGCTGATTTCAGCGATTGTACAGGAAAAAGATGGGACTGTATTTGACAATACAAGTGAACCATGTGATGCGGCTGCTGCATCTGATGACATCTGTTGGTGGTGACAGCAATAATTTCCACGTAGTGCTACCATGTGCTCCTTCATCAACATCAGGTAGTCCTGCACCAAGTCTTCTTTTATGGCCCTTGAAAAAGGCATGTCATTCTGAAAAGCACACAGATGACTCACCCTTTTTGGTCAAAACTCATGGAAACTGATCATTTAGATCTTTCTGTCATGGAATTGCCATCTTTGTCTTCGTCTGATATTGTGGATGCCCATTTACGAGATCTACTCATTAATGTTACTGATGACCATTTTGAGTACTAGCTGGAAAAGAAAAACATCTGGCCTGAACTATATGCCTTTGCTTTTAAGCTTCCTAGTTGCCCTCCCGCTAGTGTTTACTGTGAGTGTATATTTAGCACATCTGAGAATGTTGTCTCTGATGGCCACACAGCAGTCAAATTATTCAGGCTTACTCCTGAAGACATAAAGTGCCTTTCCTTCCTAAAAGTCAACCTCAAAAAATTCTCTAACCAGTTCAGTGAAGAGTAGCAGGAGCATAAAAGTGATGATGATGAAGAGCTGCAACAGGTATCTCCTAATAAGGGTGCTTACTTAGTGGTATTTGAAGATGATGGTGGTGATACTATTTAATTTAATGATTTACTTTTTTCAGTTTAGAGGACAGAGGTCAGCAACCATAATAGAAAGATCAAGTTAAAAAAAAAATTCTTCTTGTGCAGACACAGTGTATATTATATCATATGCATTGCTGTATGTGTTTTTCAATTTGGGAACCCAGGTGGAATGTACAATGCAGATCCCTACCAGCTTGATGATGGGGGAAAGGGGCAGCAACAGGGTTGGGGACTGGCATGTGGGCTTCATGGCAGGAGCAGGATTAGGTGGCAGTTGGGGCCAAACTGCTCTAATAAAAACCTGCAATGCTGGGGAGCTGCAAACTGGGGGGCCTGCAATGCTGGGGGGGGGGGCCAGGGGCAAGGTCAACCAGATAATAAAATAAGTTAGAAAACACAAGTGATAAAAAAATAATGGGCCGATCAGACAGGAGTGTGTGGGATGGTTTGGGGCCCATGATGCTTGCTATAACATCAAGTAGGCAAGCAAAATAATTACAAATTAAAAAAAAACAACTCAAGTCAAAAGGTTGGGAGGGATGGCTGGGGCCCCATGACATCCTGCTCATGCTGCCTGTCACCCATCAAAAAGCACGCCAGACTCTGTGAAGGTTTTCACTCTGCACTCTGCTATTGCCTTTCAACTGATGAATTTATTGGTCTCTCTCTCTCTCTCTCTCTCTCTGTCTCTCGCTCTCTCTCTCTTTTTCCAATGTTTGACATACTGCCTCATTTCACTGCAAAGCCCCAAATGACCTGCATACAGTGGGCTGGATTAACAAATGTTTTTGAGACTAAGTCCCACACTGCAATTCCACTTGCAGACCGAAATCCCTGCAGCTGTGGAAATTGTTGTTCACATCCACAGCAGCTGCAGAACATGTTACAGCTGGTCCACCAACCATAACAATTTTCTCCAGCTGTGGGGTTTTCCATGGGAACACCACCCAGAAGATGCCTTAAATCATAGTGCTGGTCGTAAACCAACAACACTTTTGAGAATACCAGAGCTGCAGGACAAATTGCAGTTTTGCAAGTGGCAACCTACTTGCACCAAGTTTTTCCTGCAGCTGTGGGATTTTCAAGAGTTTTTGGAATCCAACCCACTGTTTCCTATGAATGTCATTAGGTGGCTGACACACAGGACTGGCAAGAACAACAGTCAATCTATTTTACTGCTGTGGGCTGCTTGCTGACCTTGAAAAACTACACAAAAATATAGCCAAAAAAGTTTCTTTAAAAAAAGTTACATTTTATTTTATTTTTACAACAGGGATCTATAAGAATAATACTGATGGATTTCTCATGCTCAAATACAGTAAAATAGGTGTAAAATTTATCACAGTAAATCAGAGTAAATCAGAACCTTTTCAGAAAAAATCAGAGCCAGAATCAGAACCGGGTCACAGCAACTTGTCTATCCTTACCAGACACCACACCACATTAGCTGTAGGTGCAGCTTTAGCACTATGTTCCATAGGGGTATATGGTATGATATAGTACTACAGTTCCCTCATATGATACTTAGGTAACATGATATAATAACGTCTCAAAGTAAAAAAAAAAGTTGATCTCTGACCTGAATAGTTTTGATGAGTAATAGAAGTGAATATAAATTGCAGAAGATTTGGGTTTCTTTGTTTCCATGGATCAATTAGTTTCATATCTGACATAAAATTACAGTAGTTTTTACTGCCAGGGTTATTTGTTACCTTGCTGAATTGTATCTTTCCAAATTATTATATGCTGTAATACCATATTGAAATGCCTTCCAAACACTGTATTTATGAACTAGCAAACTCTGATAAGTTAAGAAAAACATCCCATAAAATAAACCTATTTGTTTTAGCATTAATCTTAACAAGACTTAAATCCAGGCCATGGAATTTAGTTTTGAGTATTATATAGCACTACTCTGAGTCTGTGACGGACCTTCATATTGTTTTCCTGCCATTCTTAAGTAATACTGCAATATCTCTGGAATTGGTCTTATTTTAGGAATGACTCTTGGGGATAGGCATTCAACAGTTGAAATACTGTGCATGTGCAGAAAAAAAATTTGTGCAGCTAGCAGTACCATACCCTTGCACACCCACAATTTTTCTAGCATGCACATGATTTTTAAAAATGTTTCCTTTTGTGACTTTTTCCACATTTGTGCAGACTTTTTGTGCAGCTGAGCAGCTGTGATGAAGCATAGCATTTTGTGTGTACCTGCACAAAAAAATAAAATGCCACCATTGCACAAGAAAGACAATAGCTGAAAATAAGTTTTGCTGGTGAGATTTTTTTCCCAGACCAGTTGGCTACACATGAGGTCTCTAAGTCCCTAGTCACTGACAGGCTATTTGAAGATCAGGCTTCTGGTCCTCAACTCTCACTTGTTTTCTTGAAATCAAAAGCCCTGACATACAGATTGTTAGCATGGCACTAATAAGAATAGTGCCATACCAACAGGACATAGTGCATACAAAAGGGGCAGGGGTCATTTCAAAGGGGCCCATCTCTGCATCCATGAAAACGAGGGTACCCTCTTGCATACAAGGTACAGTGGTGCATTGAATGGATTCTGGAAATATTAAAAGGCTGCTAAGGTAGCAGTATTTACTGGTTCTAAAACCCTACTCTAATCAATGTGCACAGGGGCATGCAATATTCCCCCAACCCTGACAGCACTGGTCTCAGTTACCCCATCCTGCCCTGATCCCTGTAATAATGTAAGAATGCTGTGGATGTCCAGTGGTATCCCCCCCACCTCAATGAGAATAAGAATTTCTTGTTTAGTCCAGTGTTATCCCCCTTCTGCCACAGTATCTGATATGTAAGTGAGGAATGTGCTGGTAGTCTAATGTATTCCCTACTCCTTACCTGATCCTCATTATGGGAATGATAAATTGCTTCGTAGTTCAGTGATACCCCTCTCCCATCTCAATCACAATTATACTAGACATTCATCACCCCTCTCTTTCCCATCCATTCAGTGCTCACCACCCCAAACCCTATCTGGCATCAACTTTTGAACAAAATCACATCCAGAATCATGGTCAGAGCTGTAGAGAGTGTGAGGAGCACAAACCCTCCTCTCACCATCTAGGCCACAGGCTGACTAAATGACATGGACTGAGCATGTGCATATTGTACAAGCAGCTATCTGTATAGCATGCAAGCACTCAGCCCCTGTCATTCAGATGACAGCTGACCCAGGTGGTGATAGGAGAGTCTATGTTGGTTGCCATCTACAGCTCTGCCCATGGTCCTTGATGAGCTTTTGTTAGGCAAGTCCATGTCAAATGGAGAGTTGGGGGTGATGGGTGCTGAGTAGGTGGGTTGTGTGGGGTGTACAACTAGTATATCAGGAATTAGTGTAGAAGGGGAGTTCCACTGGACTACCAGAGAATTTCTAAATCACATATCAAGGATCAGGCCAAGAGGGGATACCACACTGGACTACCACAGAATTTCTCATTTACATATTGGGAGTCAAGGTGGAAGGGGGTTACCACTGGATTACCAGAGAAGGTCTGATTCACATATTAGGATCCCACCTGTTAGCACACTTGCCATTTACTGATATGTGAAAACCATTTTGATATGTTTAAAATATATCAATATTACTTTTAACAAATTCATGCAAAGAAACTATTTTGATAGAACATGTCTACGTCAAGCTGACTTCAAGCTTCGATTTAAAATAAATAATTTCCTAGTTGTTGTGGTTCCAAAATTAACCCTTTATAAAGATAATTTCTTTGAAAAGGCATAGCAATGGAGCTTGTATGGCTAGGAAATTATTTTGCAAGCAAATGCTTGGAGTCTTGTTGATGTACTGCAGCTATGTCCTGTCAAAACTGTTTCTATGTACTGCTAAGTGAAAATGTGTCATTATGTTTTACCATGTTGATAGATGGAAACTGTATCCACAAAAACAAGCTACAGCATATCAAACTGACTCCAAACCTTTATTTTAAAATATTAAGACCCCAGCCAAAAGGTTTCAAATGACAGACCCTTCTTAAGATAATGAGCAGCTTTTTGAAAATGGAAGATGCTGATGCAAAGGTCAATTTAGGGCTATGTGTACCCAGTTCTGCCCAAGCATATTCAGTTTATTTTCAATGCTGCATGAGTTTTGTGGTAGTCTCAATGATTTCCAGCAGCTGGCATTAAATAAACAGTATGTGCATCACTTTGTTGACCTAGCAGTAGCCCATTGTTCGACTAATCATGGAAGATGCACACAAAAGTTCATCCACTGCAAAGGCTGACTATCCCTAATATGCAGGTTTATTTGATGTTGCCAAATAACTCCACATGTGAAGACTGGGGGCTGGATTTTCAGAGCCCCTTAAATTCCCATAGGTGTGGGAAAAAATGGTGCAAGTAGTTGCCACTTGTTGAGGCATGGTTTTTCTCGCAGCAGTGGTATTCTCAAAGTTGGAGCTGGATTACAACCATCTCCCTGATTAATAGCAGCTTGTGGCCAGTTTTTCACTCTAGCTGTTCTGAAATGGCACACCAAGTGGAACCAGACATACCATATCCCACAGTGGCATGAGCTGAAAATACAGAAGCCTGCAGGAGCGGAGATTTCATTCTGCATAGAAACATAGAAACATACAATTTCATGGCAGATAAGGACCACTTGGCCCAAATAGTCTGCCCAGTTTCCCTACCTAGTGTAATGGAGGGGGCAAGATGGTGGCTGCACACTATGCAAGCTGAGAAGGAGCTGCAGGAGCAGGGTTTGTGTTATTGCTTAATATTTATCATAAGCAGGTATGCCACCATTGCCTGAAACTCAACCTTACAAGACTTTCTTGTGCTTGCCATCTTGCTGTGGTGTGCTCCCTCATTTTCTTCTCTTTTCTTTTTTAGGAGAAAGGTGGGCTGAATGGTGGAGCCTGCTGGACAGGGAAGAAGGTGGAGAGCTCTTCAGATGAGTGTGAGATGAGGAAGAGTCACACTGCATATCTTGGATACCATAATTTTTCCTGAGAAGTGGTCGGCAAGGGATTACAATAAAGATTGAAAGACCAGAGATAGAAGAAGACTAATCTGTTCATATGAAGGAGGGATCTGGTGTTAAAGAATTATGACAAGAAAAGTGTCAGGACTGTGTTGTGTTGATACATAACATAACATAAAATAAAATAAAATTGCTGGAGCTGTTGGGATTTCAAAATCATCTGGCTCAGCTTGTGTTTAATGTTCTGGTTGTAGTTCTTTTTTGTTGGAGAGACTTAGTGAAAAAAAGGGGGGACTAAAAGAGGTACAGAAAGTCATAGGGTGTTCAGAGGATTTATGTTGATGGTCTTTAACAACTATCTTTAATTAATTAACTGACTTGCTATTTAAATTCTTCCAAAATATACTGTATATACATATATAGAATGCTATATAGATACTGTAGTCATATATTTAGAATGCACCTATATTCTGTTTAATACAGTTGAACTAAGGTTGAATTTCACGTGGTTTTAAGTTATTTGGGTCATGTGACCAGGTGGGGTTACTAAGACAGCATGCATCAGCATCTTTCTTTGATCTGAGCCTCTGAAGCAGCATACGTGGCTAGTAGACAGAAGAGAACAGACTAGTACTGAAACGCAGATGCATGGTCTAGAGACTTTTTTTCATGTAGTTTTACTTATTTTTTGGTCATATGGTTAAAATATTGGGCAGCAGTGAGGAATTTGGTATTAAGTTAAATCCGCTGTGCTGTAAGCCAGCAAGAATTTATTAACAATGGCTGGCAGTGCATTGCTGATTTAGTAGTTGTGCATTGCTGATTCAGTATTATGGTGGATTGCTGTTTGAATGATACCAACTTCAATCAGCCTTTATCCGCCTTACTTGCTTTATTTTTTTTTCCATGTGTCCTTTGATGGTGATGGTGATGGGGGAGATAGAGGAAGCAAGAGCAGTTATAAAGAAACTAAAAAGTAAGTACAACCTATTTGAAGAGATAGAAATTGTAACTAGTTTTGAGTTAAAAAAGTATACTGCGGTGATGTTGTTGTTAGACTAAAACAGATGACTCTCTTAAGATCAACTGGGGCCAATAAGCCGGATGGTGTGTTAGCTGAAAAGTAGTTGAAAAAGTAGGGGAAGTACTGGGAATTGAGAACAGATAAAGGGAATTTTTAGGAATCTACCTTTTTTCTTTTTTGACCGTGTCCCTCCAAAACATTACTGGATTCTGTTTTGTTTTCTATATAGTGACTGCATGGAAGGTACCATTGAAGGAAAAATCTGAGATATTACTATTAAAAGATCCTGAGAAGAGAAGGAGGTGCACGGTGCTTGGAAGAACAATTCTGTAGAAATCCTAATGGAAGATTGACTGATTGACTGACTTTAAGTTTCATTGGAGGATTGGGGGCAATAGGTTAATAGTTGCATGCTCTGTCTATTGATGCCTATTTACTGGTACCTAATGTGCATTAGCCTGTAAGAAGTATTTTGTCAGATTTGGTATCTCTGGACATTTGGTTAGTGGCTATTCCAAGGCATAGAACATCTTGGGATAAGGTACTGGGACAATTTTTTAATGGATAACATACTGACATAATTTCATTTTTGACCTCCATTCCTGCATTTTAATGTATTTTTTACTTCGCATGTGTGCACTTTTTGCATTTTTTGCATTTTTTCACATCTGATGCACCTCTGATATCTTGCTGCCTCTGGCAGTTTTTGTAGGCAGTCTCATGTTTAGAAGCCTCTGGTGAAACGTAACTGCTGTTGTCCCTGCAATTCTGTGACCCTTGTGACTCCTGCATTTGCTTCTAATTGCTGCTAATTATTGCTCATTTTTGCTAATTATTGCTAATTGCTGCTATTAATGCCAACATTATAACTGACACTACTATTATACACTATTATTACAATTACCATTACCGTTACCATTACCAGGAGTAGAGACAAATGCATATTACTATTGCTATTATTAACATTGGTCCATATTTGGTATTTGGTATAACTATCTGGACCAAGGTAATAGGTAGACGGTAACTTTGGGTATAAACTCATACATTTAGGTACATTAAGGCAGGGTTCTAATTGGATTGGATTGGATTATTCTCCTTCCCTTTGAGAGTAAAATGAGAACTAGAAGCAAAAGAAATATTAGTAATGCCAGTAATGAGGGACATGAAAGATATGAGGGTAAATGTAGCAGTAAAGACTCTGATACAGATACTGTGCGGCCTAAGGGGGCAAGAGAAATGTAAAGAAAAGGGAACATTCTGTAGAAATAAGTCCAATTAAACCTAATAAAGTAACTAGAAAGGGGCAAACCCTAATTACAGAACATCTAAAAAAGGCTACAAAACCTGGAAAAAATAGTTCCACCTTAAAAAAAATAGAGGCAATAGTAGATCTTGTGACACAGGATCCCCTGGATTGCTCACCAAAACTGGATTGGGAGGACATGGATGGTACAGAATGGGAGAATAAAGAGGATACCTCACTGGAGGAAAAGGAGGTGCAAATATCTAAAAATTCTGGGGGACTGGTTGATGGGAGACAATTAGAAGGTCTGAAAGATTTAGGAACTGAGAATGAGAATCAAAGTGAGAGCAAATAATCTGACTTATCCCAATTAATATCAGGGATGCAGGAGACCCTACAAGGTTTGGAAGAGTTAGTAGAAAGGGAAAACTTGATAGAAAATAAAGCAGTAAAACATATAACATATACACTATTCATGGATTCCAATTTAATTGAGGCAATACAAGATCCACACATAGCTAGTGTGGCTATAATGGAGCAACTAATTATTCTGAGAAGTGAAGATAACAAGCTTAAAGGGGAAATTATGGCAAATACTGCAAGACTAAAGAAACTATTGTCTGCCAGGGGGATGGATAAGGTACAGGTAGTTGAGAACACAATGAGGTATCAAGGAGAGGAGAAAAGATCTAATTGTGAAATAGGAAGTAAGCCTCCTGGGTCTGAAGACACAGAGGATGAATAAGTATACAAAAGGGAAGGGAACAGAAAGGACAAATATGACAAGTTCAAGAGAATGTACAGAATGCTCCTGGAAGCCTCAATATGGTGAAGAATAGTGGGAAGAATAGTGGATGGAAGGATAAAGAGATTGGAATACAAGATAAGAGGGAAAAGATAGAGCACAATGTAAGGGAAAACAGGACACAAAAAAAGAAAGAAGAGTGGGGTTGAAATGGATATGGAAAAGGAAAGAATAGAAGAGAGGACTTTGGATTATGATAAGAATGAGCAAGATAAGAGGGATGCTGATGAATTAAGTACAACTGCTAGAAGTAAAGATCAACATAGTACAAGGGGAGAGCAAGTTACTGAGGTTCTAGACTGGGATTTAATTGAGAAAGAACAATCATTGATTATGATTAGAGGTCTGAAATTAGATATAAGTGAAAGTAATATAGTATTGAGAATATTGGGACACTTAATTTGCAGTGAAATTTTAAATCTGGCTGTACGGTTGGAGGATATGGTGATGCCAGAGGGTTTCTATATGATGAACAGAATTTCAGTGCTGCAATTATTTTTCAAACAAACAAGAGTGGCCCAGTATATATGGAGAAATTCAATCTCACTACAGGAACTTAAATTGAGTGTGGAACCACCCATTTTAACTAATGATCTGATTAGGTGGGGGATACAAACTAAGGGAGAATTGGGATTGTATTTAGACAAACAAGGGAAATTCACACAGTTCTATGAGAAAGACTATGAGAGAGACAATTCTTCACACATAACTCTTTCTGTCTTTGGAATCTCATACGTGGGTATGGATAACAAAGCTAAATTAAAGACTATGATTACACATTTTATAGGTAATATATTGGGGTAGAGTTTTATGAAGATGATGTTATTCATGTCCAGAGAGCACATAGGTACTGGAGTGAGGGGGAACAGATTGATCTGACATTGGAGGATGGGAATTTAGTTAGAAATATTTTAGAAGTGAGTTCAAAGTTAGATAATTTAGGGATTTTAATAGTGGATTTTCAATCTTTGGATGTTGATAAAGTGGTAAATGAAGTGGAAAAGTTGCAGCAGTATGAGTAATTCAGTCAAGAAAGACAAAAGATGGAATACAATATAACCACATATAATAGATTTCAAATGTTAGAGGATGAAAAACTATGACCAGGAGATAGGACAGAAATGAATGAGGGATTTTCAAAGCACAATGAAAGGAACACAAGTACCATTCGATTTATTGAGAGTAGCAAGGAGCAGAACTGGGGAATTATGTCTTGGAATATTGCTGGGTTACAAAATAAGTCAGTTGATCCAGAATTAAAGGATGTTATAGTGGAGATGGATATAGTAATGCTTCAGTATTCCTGGCATGATACGGAACAGATAGAGAGAATAATGATTAATGGCTATAGTATGATTCATTTTGTGGCCATAAAACAAAAGAAAATGGGAAGATATATGGGAGGCTTAGTTATGTATATTAAAATAGATGAGAACATAAGAATTCTGAGACAGGTGGTGGAACAAAACTATATTTTGGTAAAGATTCAAATCAAGGGTAGACCATTAATCATAGTAAATGTTTATAATCCACCAATAAAATCACCATTGTATGATAAAGCATTATTTAATATCATACAAGAAGTTAAAAAGTGTTTGGGGAAAGAATCTGTAGAGATATGTATAATGGGGATTTTAATATAACATATGGGGATAAAGTGACTCTAGAGCACAAGGATCAAATATGTATGGCCTTGGACATCCCAAGTAGGGGCTCAAGGGACAGAAAAAATACAGAGAGACATAAGCAGTTGGAATATGTAATAGAGGCATTACAGCTAGTTAGGCTAGAAAAGACTTGCCTGCTTCTGTTGGAAGCTGAGAAACTTGCTATACTGCAGAGAACAAACTAGAACACATTTGAGGAACTGGGAACCTGGTAAAACATAATATTGTTGGGGACTAGTTAGGAAGGTAAGCTACGCTTTCTACAGAAAGTTTAATTATTTTCTTATTGGCATTAAGAATTGCAGGATTCCATTAAAGTGTAGTAATTTTATAACCAGAGGGGGTGAAATACAACTGAAGTTGCTTGATTTCTGTGCTAGACACCTAGGATTTGGAAGGATATTTGTGCAATATTTTAGAAGTGTCCTGCTGGCTGAGCAGTGAGTCTGCTTTTATCCCTGGACTCAGTAGAGTGGTTTGTGTAGGAACAGTGGTCTAGTAAATTGTGGTGTTGGTTGACTTACTATAAAGGGCAGTACTCACCAGGGTGGTGGAGCAGTGGTGTATTTGATTGTTTCTAACAGTAGCCAGTTGTTGAGGCCTACCCACCTAACCTTCCCCTCACCCCGCCCACCCCAGGTGTGGCATTTCCTTTATAGCCAAGGTTCTGACATCACTTCCTCAACAGTTCTTGGGGCAGAACTGTCATATTCTTAATTACCCAGCACAGTGCATAAAGGGTAAGTACACACACACACACAAAAAAAATAATTTATATATTACTCATTGTATATTATAAGGAAGAGGGACATGTGGGGAGTGGTGCAATGCACTGGCTGTGGGGCAGCAATTTTATGTGAGACATTCTGGAACCTGCATTACTGCCCTATTTGCAGGCAACTGTCAGCTCTGAGGGAGGAGGTTGCCCACCTCCAGGCTGAACTGGCAAGGACTAAGGAGGCCTCCCCCATCCAAAGAGCACCAGTTCCACAACAACTGCCTCAGAGGTTACCATGTGTGAAGAGCAGATGGACCACAGCAGATTCTGGGAAGGTGAGGGTGGTGTAACAGAGGTGTAGCCCCCAAGTTGTACCTCTACACAAATCATATGTCAGTCTGGCAAATCAAGGTTCCTCTATGAAGACACCCTCAGTGGAGACCAAGAAGAATGCTGGGGACATCCACAGGGGAGACCCACAAAAGAGTGGCAAGGGACACCACAGGGGAAAGAAACAGCTTCTGGTAGGGGACTCAATTCTTAGCGGTACAGACCTGGGGAAGGGAGAGGAGAGGGAAGTAAGGTGCCTGCCTGGTGCCATGGCTTGGAGGGACAGGAAGTAAATCATCAGGATTGCAGAAGCAGCATCACAGGAGAGGAAACTAGATATCATTGTCCACCTTGGGACAAATGGCCTAGCTAGGCATGAGATCAGTGCAGTGCAGGATGAATTTGTGGAGTTGAGGAGGGGCCTCTGACAGGTAGCAAGCATGGTAACCTTCTCAGGGGTGCTGCCAGTCTATGGAAGAGGTGAGACTGGGGTACTGCACACCATGCAGTTTAAAGAATGGTTGCAAAACTGGTGCAGAGCACAGGGCTTTGGCTTCATTGGGGAACGGGGGTCCACCTAGAGAGATGAAGGTCTATACTGGCATGATGGTCTGCATCTGTCCAGGAAGGGAAACATGCTCCTAGGTGACAGGTTTAAAGGCTTCCTTGGCAAGCTTTTAAACTAGCCAAGCGGGGAGGTGCTGATAGGAAACAGGAAAGTTCAAGCCTCCCCCCCCCATAAAACATGGCAGGTAGTAGGGTAAACACTGAGGTACAAAGCTTGACAGAGGGCAGGATGGGGTAAATGGAAAAATGGACAAGGGCAATAAGAGCAGGGATGGGGTAAAGGATAAAGCCAACATTAAATGGAGAGCACTGAGTACCAATGCCCGTAGTCTGGGAAACAAGCTCCCAGAGCTAGTAGCCCTGATGGAAGAGGAACACTTGGACATTGAGGCAGTCACAGAAACATGATGCATGGAGAACCATGACTGGGATGTCAACATACCAGGGTACACAATCTACAGAAGGGACAGGGAGGGTAAAAGAGGAGGTGGAGTAGCTCTCTACATAAGGGAAGGGATCAAAGCTACAGAACTAAAAAGTAAAGGGGAGGACAAGAGGAACTCTGGATCACCTTGGAGACCGTGAATGGCATCACAATCTGCACAGGGTTGTATACAGACCCCCATCTCAAGGGGAGGAAATGGACAAGAAAATGATAGAGGGCATTCTCAAAATGGCTGAAAAAGGGGAGATACTGTTGATGGGGGAGCTGAATATGCCAGATGTTAACTGGGTGACATAGACTGCAGCCACATCCAAGAGCAGGGTCATTCTCGATGCCCTACAGGGGGCATGCCTTAGACAGCTAGTGGTGGAACCCACTTGGGACAGAGCAATATTAGATCTGGTATTCTCAAACAGAGAGATGATCACAAATTTAGAAGTCAGTAGACATCTGGGAACAAATGACCACTGCACAGTGTGCTTCACAATAAACACAACCATGGAGACAAGCCATACAAAGACAAGGATACTGGACTTTAGAATGGCTGACTTTGGCATAATGGGTGAATACCTGAGGAATGCATTAGCAAATGGCCAGAAAAGAGGGGTGGAAGAACAATGGAGAAAAATCAAAACTGCCATCATGGAAGCAACAAGCCTTTGTGTGAAACAAATAAGGAAAACAAAGTGGAATAAAAAACCACTTCGGTTCTCAAAAGAGGTGTAAGGGAAGGTTAAGGAGAAAAAGGTTGCATTCAAAAAGTATAAGGAATCTCAGAAGGAGCACGACAGAGAACTGCATCAATTAAAGCAGAAAGAAGTGGGGAAGGCAGTCAGAAAAGCAAAGGCCCAAACTGAGGAAAAGATAGCCAACTCAGTTAAGAAGGGGGATAAAACCTTTTATAGGTACATTAGGGAGCATAGAAAGGTTAAGGGAGGGATAGTGAAGATTAGTAAAGGAGAGGGGAGGTGGGCAGAGGGAGACAGTGAAAAGGCAGAGATACTGAATTAATACTTTTGCTCAGTATTCACAAAAGAAGAAGAGGAGGAGTTACCCAAACCAAACAGTAGAAGTACTCTGGGTAGTGGGGTTGATGCCAGTCCATTTACAGAAGAAAGAGTCCTGAAAGAACTCCTAAAACTCAAGGTGGACAAAGCAATGGGGCCTGACGGGATCCACCCTAAAATCCTAAAAGAGCTAAGGGAGGACCTAGTGACACCACTAACCACACTTTTTAACAAATCATGGGAAGATGGGGTGGTACTTGAGGACTGGAAGAGGGCAGATGTGATTCCCCTTCACAAAAGTGGAGCAAGGCAGAAGCAGAAAACTACAGACCTGTTAGTTTGACCTCAGTGGGGAAAATGATGGAATCACTTCTGAAAGAAAGAATTGTTGAGTACCTAGAGGCTAGCAGGGCACAGGACCCAAAGCAGCATGGATTCACAGCAAGAAGGTCATGTCAGATGAATCTAATCAATTTCTTTGACTGGGTGACCAGAGTAATAGACCAGGGAGGGGCTGTGGATATGGCCTACCTAGACTTTAGCAAGGCAATTGACATAGTCCCACACAAAAGATTAATAATCAAGTTAGCCAGCCTGGGCATGGGTCCCAGGGTGGTAGTCTGGGTAGCAAACTGACTGCCAACAGGACACAGAATGTACAGTGGAATGGAACATTCTGAAGAAAGGGGGTTACTAGTCGAGTACCTCAGGGCTCAGCATTGGGTCCAGTCCTCTTAACGCCTTTTATAGGTGAGCATTGCAGAGGGTCTGAAAGGAAAGGTATGCCTCTTTGCAGATGTCACAAAGATCTGTAACAGAGTTGATATACAAAGAGGAGTAGAAAGGATGAGAAGGGACTTGGCTAGGTTGGAGGAATGGTCAGACATATGGCAACTTAGATTCAATGCAAAGAAGTGCAAAGTAATGCACCTGGGAAATAAAAATCCAGGAGAAGAGTATACAATAGCAGGGGAGGTACTAACAACAACAATAGTGGAAAGGGATCTGGGTGTAGTCATATCAGATGACCTAAAGGTGGGTAAGCAATGTGAAGTCAGTAAGGAGAGCCAGGGAGATACTGGGATGCATAGGGAGGCATCACAAGAGAAAAGGAAGTGGTTATCCTCTATACAAACAGTTGGTGAGACCCCATCTGGAGTACTGTGTGCAGTTTTGGAGACCTCATCTACGCAAGGACATAGACAGAATGAAGGCAGTTCAGAGGAGGGCAACTCAAATGGTGCAGGGTCTACATCAGAAACCATATGAAGAGAGACTGAGAGAGCTTAATATGTATACCCTTGATGAAAGGAGGGACAGGATGGACATGATAGACACTTTTAAGTACCTCAAGGGAATCAACAAAGTCTAGGAGGGTAGCATATTTCAGAAAAAGAGATGTGTAAGAATAAGGGGGCACAATTTAAAGTTAGAGGGGGGACGGCTCAGGGATAATGTGAGGAAATTCTTTTTCATGGAGAGAGTGGTGGATGCATGGAACCGCCTTCCTGGAGAGATTGTGGGGTCTAAAACAGTGGGGGAATTCAAACATGCATGGGACAGACATAAGGCAATTATAGTGGGGGGTTGCAGGAAGTAGGCTGTTGGTTAACTAGAATCTGCAGCTTATCCAATAGGTAGGGAAATGGGCAGACTGGGTGGGCCAAGTGGTCTTTATCTACTGTCAAAGTCTATGTTTCTATGTTTAAATGGAAGACTACCTTCTAATAGTATGGGAAGCTGGACCTGCATAAACCCAACAGGGGCAACAGTAATAGATTATGCATTAGTCTCTGTATTTGATTACTGTAACTATTTAAGATAGTTAACAGAACAGAAAGTGATCATTGCCCCATAGTAGTTTATAAAAAAAAAAGGTAAATTGGATGCAGGCTGCAATAAATGAAGACCATATGGAGAGTGTGAACAGAAGAATTAGATGGGATCGAGTTAAAAACAATCAAGAGAAGAAACTGAGTGATTATATTGTTAAAATTATAACTAATAATAGTCAGAAACTATGGGAGCTGGAGGAAATATGTAAAGGAATTATTGATATTTTACAAGAATCAGCTAAAGATGTAGTGAAGAAGAAAAAGAAGGGGAATCGGATACAGTATCAGGGGTGATTTTGTAAAAATTGTAGAGCAGAAAAGAAGAAATTAGCAAGGTTAGTAAGGAAAACAAAAAAGCATCCTAATAAGACAAATGTAACAGAGCTGAATACAGCAAGGAAAAGTTACAAGAAGTGTGTTAATTTCTGCAGAATGCAACATCAAAGTGAACTTTGGGATAAAATGATCAAGGCAATAGAGGAAAGAGATGATAGGAAATTCTGGTCACTGGTAGCAAAAGGAAACTGTAATTATAAGCCTCAGATGGATGTCCACATTGAGCCAGCTATATAGGAAAAATATTTTTTTTATATCTTCCATGGTTTTAACTGTGCTCAAGAAGAAGAAGATGTAGGGGGACTAGATAAGGGTTTTAAATGGTTTACAGCAGCTGAGGTAAAAGAAGCTATAGAATCCTTCAAGAATAATAAAGCGCTGAGCCCAGATAGGATCTCTATAGGTTTTTATAAACTTAACATAGAATGGTGGTCACTTACGTTTGCTGATTTTTACAATAATGCAGCAATGCATGTGTTTGTTCCCGATTCGTGGCTGGGTAGTTTTATAGTACCTATTTTTAAAAAGGGCTCTATGTCAGACCCAATTAATTATAAGCCAATTAGCCTTTCAGATGCAATGGCAAAAATGTATGCCAAGGTATTGCTAAATAGATTAATGAAAATATTAGATCATTCACAGATAATTTCAGAGTTTCAGGCAGGGTTTAGAAAAGGAGTAAGTACAAGACATCAGGTCTTTATCATCTCACATATAATAGAAAAATACTGTAAAATCAAAAAAACAAAAGCTATTTGTGGCATTTGTGGATTATTCATAAGCATTCGATACAATTGTTAGAACGTTGTTATGGGAAAAGATGGAAGGAATGGGTATAGATAGAAACTTGATAATTCTTATAAGAAGATTGTACACAAAGACATGGGCCAAAGTAAAATATTCCCAATTGGGTGCTCTGACACAAAAAATTGAAACCAAGATAGGTGTAAAGCAAGGATGTGCTCTTGCCCCAACCTTGTTTAATGTGTATATTAATGAAAATCTGCAAGAACTAGATAATTCAACATTTCACTGTCCCTATATTGCTCAGAAATGGATACCTTTCTTAGCATATGGCGATGATTCTGCAGTTTTATCTACCACAAGATTGGGATTACAAAGAGCATTAGATATATTAAATATCCTTTCAGGAAAACATAATCTGAAACCTAATGTGAGTAAAACAAAAGTGATGCTATTGGGTTCTGGTAAGGGATACAGGAAATTAACTTTAACACAAAAGAAGTTAGATTTTGTATAGAATTTCCATACCTAGGGATACTATTAACTAATAATTGCAGGTGGGTCAAACATGTGGGATGGACTGGGAAAAAAATAGAACAAACAATAAAAGCCCTTAAGATATTTAATAATACATATGTAGGGCTGACAGTAACTCCCATGTTAAAGGCCATCAATGGAAAAGTGATAAGTCAGGCCTCCTAGTCGACTGAGATATGGGGACTGGAAAATCTGAGCAAACTAGAGGCAAAAAGAGATGAAACTTATAAACAAATTTTGAGACTTCCTGTAGGAACACCGAATGCATTAGTAAGAGAAGAGATTGGGCAAATCAAATTGGAACATATTATTTATGTTAGGATGATACATTTTTGGGTCAAAGCATCCAGGGGAAAAAAAATTCTATAATTGGTAAGATAATGAAGGAAAAGGAAAAACAGTTATCTATATATAACAAAGGGTGGTTATCTTTTGTGTATAATCTGTTAGATACCGTATATGTGGGTTAAAATATTTAAGGTTGTACACAAGACAGGATATACAGTTGAGTCCAAGCTGTTGTAAAGAAATCAAAAAACAAATATACAAATACTTGGAAAGGAAAGATTTGGAAGAGATTAAAGACGTTAGGGTTGCAAAATAGCTAGATGAGAACACAAAGGAGCATAGGTTAAATTTTAATCATAATGCTATTCATCAGCCAGAGTTTAGAACAATTCTAATGAAGTATAGATTTTATGTATTTCCGAGTAACGTTCTTGAGAAAGATATAATAAAGAAAGTGCAACTGGTCCAGAGTGTTATTGTTATCTGAGAGAGGAAGAGGATCTGAGACATGTGATTCTCAGGTGTCCATGGTATGGTGATATTAGGCATAAATATTTGGGGCAATACCTAAAAGGGATTAACTTCCCAGCTAGGTATTTTCTGGATCTGATTTTTATGACTGTGAGTGGAACCTACAGGAGTATTGTATGTACAAAAGGAGTGATGTCATGTTTTCTGTCCGTGGAACTGACTGAAGCTATAAATAGTCTGCTCTGCCTTACCCTGCTCCAAGGAATGTTTTCTGCCCTCAAATAAATATGCTTTCATGTTAGTCAATGGTTGCAGGGCACTATTTTCTTTCTTAAATGGGTGCTACAAGAACTGGAACCTGAGTAGTGGGAGGCAGCATTAGGTTTTTTTTTGAAGTAAGATCCACCTCTGCCTCCACCCCAAACTTTTTTCTGATTCATGTGGGAGGGGCATGAGATAGCTCTAGCATGCTGTAACCAGATATGCTAGTTTGGGATCTTATCAACCAACAGACATGCCTGTGCAGTGGAGAACAGAACAGAAGATATTTAATACCCTCAAATTGACTTAAGAATCATTTGGAACAAATGATTATCAGAGCCACCTGGGGCCTCAGAAGGAGACCTAGACACACATCTAGCTCTGTAAGATAATTTTCATTTTTTTGTGGAGGCTATAGGATTCAAATCCAGATCTAACTACCCAGATCATCAATGCTATAAACTGCTATAATTAACAGACTCTAGCTGTTTTCTTACAGAAACCTCACTCAGTTAGATGTCAAGTATTTGCTAAATTGTAAATGTAGGTATCAGCATTCTGTTAGTTGTTAGTGCTGATTGTGGTCTGTGACAAGATAATTTTTTTTAAATGAAGTGTATGGTAGGAAGCTGAAAACAGACTTTGATGATAAAGTGTGTTTTTTCTTTTAAGTTTGAGATATATTAGAAAACATTGAATGAGAAAACAATTGGTGATTTTAAAAGCTATTCGGATCAGAACTGACATAAAAAAAATCTTAGCTATTTTAGCCATTTTTTATTTTATCATGGACACTAGAAATAGGATGTCAGCATTCAGTCCCTTAAACCTGTTTTTTAGGTTTTTTTATAGCATGTAGCCAAGGTAATCTTCCCAGAATGCAATCTGCCACGGAAGTGGGAGGGTGAAAACTGTTTTAAAGGAGTAGTCCACTCAGAATGTGCAAAAAACATATGTTATGTAGAGTGTTTTGATATGTAAGTTAAGTCCTAGTGTGTCTTTCCCTCTGCTATTTGGAGTTTTTCCTAAATTGCTTGCTAGCTGTACAGTAGTTTTATGACCCTTGGAGATCTCCAAAACAAATAGTTGTATTGGCTTTCTTTCTCCTAAGATGCCCCCTGTCTTATGTGACAGTGATGTAGCCATGCACTTAGATTTAGCATGTGTACTGCTTTAAAATTAGATTAGCAACAGCAGAGCCTTGTAACTATTCTTATCCAGAGAGCACAAATGTCAACAGTAAGTTTAGCAGATACCTGAAAGCTATCTAACTGGGGTTTCTGTAAGAAAACAGCTGCTAAATAGCTCTTTCATTATTTGTGTTTTTGATGTTAAAACACTCCTGCTAGCTAGACCTGATGCACAGAGAAAACAAAAATAGTGAATTAAAGTGATTTAGTAGCTGTTGTCTTACAGAAACCCCAGTTAGCTTGCTCTCAGGCATCTGCTAAACTAACTGCTGACATTTGTGTTCCCTGGATAAGAACAGTTACAAGGCTCTGCTCTTGCTAAACTAATTTCAAAGCACTACACATGCTAAATCTAAGGGCATGGCTACATCACTGTCACATGAGATAGAGGGCATCATTGGAGAAAGAGAGCCAATAAAACTATTTGTCATGGAGATCCCCAAGGGTCATAAAACTACCATAGAGCTAGCAAGCTAATTTAGGAAAAACTCCTAATAGCTGGCAGAGGGAAGCACACTAGGATTTAACATACATATCAAAACACTCTATATAACATATGTTTTTGCACATTCTAGGTGGATTATTCCTTTAATCATGAAGCATTGGTGTTAGTAATGAATTTAGAAATACAATTTTTAATTGTCTTTACAGTTAAGCATGCAGTTTCTTGTTAGGGTACATTTTTTTGGGGGGGTTCAAATTATTTTAAACATGGGCACAAATACAGACTTTGATGATAAAGTGTATTTTTTCTTTCAAGTTTGAGAAGTATGTATTATATATAAGTGTAACCGTGTTGTAAATGGTTAAGTAGAAAGTGGTTCAAGGCTCTGAGCTACAAACTGGGAGAACTGGGTTTGACTCCCACAGCCCCCACTTGCATACTGTGTGACCCTGCGCAAATCACTTAACTTCCTTGTGCTCCCAGGTCACACCTATAAACAAGCTTTCAGCTTAGTGTCTCTCTCCTGGTAAAAAAAAAAAGTGCCTAGAATTATTTTTTTTATATAGTTGAGTTAATATGTGTTAAGTAGGTAGGGTATGATGTTTGGAATGTGGCAGTAGGATTTAGCATGTGCACTGCTTTAAAATCATTTCACAGTATTTTATACTTTCTTAAAAATATACTCCACATTTGTGTGGGGGCTGTGGGATTCAAACCTAGATCTCCAGATTTGCAGAGAAGAGCATTAAACCACTGTGTTATACTGCCTCTCTAGTTATGGCAGTCAGCTATTTTACTGAATCCTGGCTGTGACTATAGATGCTTACACCTGAATGATAATGACCACATTTGCTTCTCTTGCAAATAGGTAGGCATTTGTGTCTAATTTCGGTTTGACTTACTGTAGGTCACACATAGAATCTGAAAAATTCATAACATGCTGGATTGTGATTCAATGAACTGATAAATGGTGATTTTGGTTTCTTTTACAAATTCATTTTTCCTGACCATGGATATACTAAAACAAAAATTTCTCAACAGAATGTTTATAAATTAAGAGTTTAACTCACAGCAGCAGAAGAAGCATGTTGGCATTAAAAGCTTAGTGGTGTGGATGTAGAGGCACCAGTATTTAAGCATGACTTTGGTAGTGGATTAATTGTGACTGGGGGGGGTTAGAGAGGGAGTGAGTCTTCATATTTGTAGCATAATGGTTTTCTGAAACTTCAACCTTCAATGGGTTAGACTCTGCAGCCATCTGTACAGTATATCACTAAGCCATATGCAGTGTGTTATGGGTAAAACCAGATCACCAGACCAGGACCAGTGCTTGTAAAATCTGCACTGGGCACAGCTGTGTCAAATATTGCTGATCCAGTGGATTAAATAAATACATGCAAATAAATATCAGGTCATTTTGCGTCAACCCACCCCAGGAGTGATGTTATTACATGATAACACACACCCTGTCATGCCTTATTGCTTAAATATGCCCTTTCTCAATGTACTATACTTTGATTCAGTTAGTGTATGCAACAGCCTTCATGTGAACACTCTGGGCTTCTCTTTGACTCCTGATGTCTATTTGCTTTAGCTACTGTATATTGTTTGAACTGCTTTGGTCTTTTTGATGTGGTGCCTGTGTGCCTAAACTATATCTGTTTATCTACTGCTACCCATGTATCTCCAGTGAATGATTGTTATAACTGTCTGCTCTCCGAGCCATTGTTTTTGGACTTGTTAACTGTGCTGTCTTTGTATTAGTTTCGATGAGGTGCCTTTGTAGATGAGTCTCTGACTCAAAGGTTTGTAAATCTGATACTTTCAAATAAATAAATAAATGTTTATGTTTAAGCCCATGAAACACCCTTATTTAGTTAATGCATTCACAGTCGTAGTGGCTCTGCCACATCTTGTTAATTCAGAAAGTATTGAAGTTTTGACTAATCTAGAATTATTCTTGATAAAAATTACCAGCATTAGAAAGAAATGTATCCAGCAACACCTCCCTCTAAAATAAATTGTCTCTATAATAAGATAAGGTATAGGGTAAGTGCAATATGAATATCATAGTTTTAATAAGCCAGCTGTGATAGGAGTTCGGTTGCTCTTGGGAATTGTAAACTGCACAATACTCAAAATATGGTAGCCTGTTGAGTGGCTTATTATGTATAATGGAATATGAATTTGTGCAGATCTTTATGGTATTGTGAAGCCTATAAGGATATTTACTCATTGTATTTGCCTTATTATGTATAAAGGAATATGAATCTGTGTTAATTTTTATTGTATTGTGTTGCCTATGAGGATAATTATTAATTGTATTTGAATTTTATGATGTTTTCTTTTAATGATTGTAATGACGATTGGTTTTGCTGAGCAATAAGAATAAACAAACAAACAACCAAACAACACCCAGGCCTAGATATTCAGACTGCGCCAGGCTGTGGTGCAAGCCTGGGTGCAGTGCAACTTTGCTGCGCAGGGGCGTTGACTTGACGATATTCAACAGAGCTGCGCCATGGCACAGCATCATTGAATATCACACCCTGGCCACCTGCAGTGTGCATGGTGCGGTGGCACTGCACCAGTGCAAGTGGCTAGAGTGGAGCAGGGGGATGCGCTAGCACAAGTTCCATTGTGCTATGCACAACCACGCTATTCAAAAGTGCACATGCAAATGGGACCATAATGTATGCAAGGTGCAAATGGGGCCATTTGCATGTCATTATGGCCCCATTTGCATGCAGGTGCACTGATCCCCGGTGACTTGCGCCTAGCGCCCTGCCAGGCAGCAGCCATCGGGGACCGACACCCCCTGCACAGCGCGGCAATGTTCACAGCTCGATTGCAGGCATAAGTAGTAATATAAGAATTCAATATCTCTGGTGGCCCAGTGGACCACTTTGTAGCCCGATCATGGGCTTAGGCAATAAATTCCACGTCCTATATCCCCTGGTGTTCTAGTGGATTGCTGTCAGCCTGATCGCGGGCATAAGTATCAATATAAGAATTCCAATATCCCTAGTGTTCCAGTGGACCGCTTGCAGCCCGATTGCGGGCATAAGTTTAAATAAATGGATTCCAATAACCCTGGTGGTCCAGCAGTACTCCCCTTCACACCCGCCCACTGAGCCCCACCACCCCGCTCCCCTCTGGTCAGCAGTGAATGGATCCATTTACATATCTGGATTGTGTAGTACATTACAGGATGCACGTCCATTGGCTCACGCTGTGGACCAATGGGTGTACAGCCCTTCCATACTGTGTCAGTCGGCGGGCAGCGGGGTGGCAGGTGGGTCGGGTGCTGCCGCCTACCGCTGACTGGGGGGAGTGGGGTGGTGGGCTCAGTGGGTGGGTGGGGAGAGGGGTACCACTGGACCACCAGGGTTATTGGAATCTATTTATTTAAACTTATGCCCGCGATCGGGCTGCAAGCGGTCCACTGGAACACTAAGGATATTGGAATTCTTATATTGATACTTATGCCCACGATCAGGCTGACAGCAATCCACTGGACCACCAGGGATAAAGGACGTGAATTTATTTTTACTTAAGCCCGTGACCAGGCTGAAAGTGGTCCACTGGACCACCAGGGATATTGGAATTCTTTTATTGATACTTATGCCCACGATCGGGATGACAGCAGTCCACTGGACCAACAGGGATATTGGAATTTGTTTATTTATACTTATGCCCACGATCAGGCTGACAGCAGTCCACTGGACCACCAGGGATATTGGAATTTGTTTATTTAAACTTATGCCCATGATCAGGATGGCAGTGGTCCACTGGACCACCAGGGATATTGGACGTGATTTATTTACACAGATGCCAGCAATCGGACATGGGGGGGGCACAGCCACGGAGGTGCAGCCAGAGCACGGGTGGCCACCCACAGGTGGCAGCTGCCGTGTTGTGCCCTGCAATATGGCAGCTCACCTGTGGGTGGCCAGCCATTGTTCCTTTTTTTGGGGCTCACCTGTGTGCAGTGCAAGTAGGGGTTGCGCATGCATGGACTCAGCACATCCCGGGCTGAATATCGAGATGTGTGGAGTATGCATGGGCACACCCTCCCCACCTGCACCGTATACATTACTAATGTGCTCTGGCATATCGGGATTTGTGCCAGGCACAATCCCCATTTGAGTATCACACCAGGGCACATCAGTGGGTTGTGCATGGTGCAACACTGTTGCGCCATATGCAACCCTTTTGAATATCCGGGCCCTAGTGTAATACCGCAGATCCTATTTGATCACTGGCTTTTCCCTCCCTTTCCTAACCCCTAAGGTTCCCTTATGCCTGTCCCATGTATTCTTGAATCATGTTAAAGTTTTTGGCCCCCACCACCTCTGCTGGGAAGCTGTTCCATGCATCCACCACTCTTTCTGTGAAGAATGACTTTCTCACATTTCCCCAAGTCTTTCTCCCCTCTGACTTCATTGCATGACCCATTGTTTTGAGCATCAGTTTTTTTTTTCTGAAAAATGCTACTCTCTTGTTCTTTATTAATACCTGTGAGGTATTTGAAAGTCTCTATCATATCCCCCCTTTCCCTCCTTTCCTCCAGGGAGAACTCATTGAGGTCCTTTAGTCTCTCCTAATGGGGCTTTAGTTGCAGACTCTGCACATTTTAGTTGTCCTCCTCTGGATGGCCTCTACTCTGTCTATGTCCTTCCAGAGATGTGGTCTCCAGAACTGGACACAGTACTCTAGATGAGATCTCACCAAAGATTTATACATTGGTATCACCACCTTCCTCTTTCTGCTGGTGATACCCCTCTGTATGCACCTAAGCATGCCACTGGCTCTTCCCACTGCCTTGTCACACTGTTTGGCCACCTTTAGGTCATTCAATTTGATTACTCCCAGGTCTCTTCTGGTTTCCCCACCCAGTGCGACACCCCAACAGTGAATCCTGAAAACAGACCATTAGCAGTGACTATCGCTGTAATGGTCTGTTTCTGAGTGATGCTTTTCTCCTGGTATTCTACCCCTTCCCCGGAACAAGTCTGATCTGGAATTGATTATATAGAAATCTGGGTGGTGAGAGGGACAGAACTCCCTGCATTGGGGGTATGGGGGACATAGCCTCCTGCAAAAAACACTTCATTTTTTGACCTCACAATACCAGTGTTGGTATTGTGCCATCAGTATGCAGGAGGTCGGCAAATTCACTGTTGACTTCCAGTGGTGCTTCCAGTCTCTTTCCTGTTTGGTGGTCATCAGTACCACTACCCCCATCCCGTACTTTGCCCCTGGGTTTCTGTGCCCCAAGCCCATGATTTTGCACTTCTTTGCATTGAAACTTAGTTGCCACACTCTTGTCTACTCCTCAAGCTTTCTTAGATCCCACTCCATTTTTTTCCACCCCCAGTGGTGTGTCTACCCTGTTACAGATCTTTGTGTCATCAGCAAAAATGCATACCTTCCCTTCTAGCCCTTCTGCAATGTCACTGATAAAGACATAATAGAGGACTGGTCCAAGTACTGTTCGTTGTGGCACCCTGCTGGTCACCCTCCCTTCCTCAGAGTGATCTCCACCTTTGTTGCCTATCCCCCAACCAATTTCTTATGTACTCCATTTACCACCTTGGGACACACTCCCAGGCTGATCAGCTTGTTTATATATGGAATGGTGTCGAAGTCCTTACTGAAATCTAGGTAGGCCACATCCACAGCTCCACCTTGACCTAATTCCCTGGTCACCCAGTCAAAGAAATCTATCAGATTTGTTTAACGAGACCTTCCCCCAGTGAATCCATGCTGCCTTGGATCCTGTTAGTTGCTGGATTCAAGATATTCTACAATCTTTTCCTTCAGTAGTGATTCCATTAATTTCCCCACCACCGAAGTCAGGCTGACTGGCCTGTAATTTCCAGCCTCCTCCTTGCTACTGCTTTGTGAATTGGGACCATATCTGCCCTCTTCCAGTCCTCTGGAACCACTCCTGATTCCAGTGAGTGGTTCAACAGGAATGTTAGTGGTGTTGCAGAGTGGGGCTGCTGCAGGGTGGGACTAAGTCCTGGGAGGGCTGAAAATTCAGGCCCCAATGTTCGAAAACTCTGCCCCACTTTTTTTAAATATTGTTGACTTTTAATTATTAGGGCTAGGAACTTAAGAGTCATGTTAGTATAGTTCAGCTGATACAGTTTACATATGAAAAACATTGTGATCCACTCAGACCATCTTGACATACATTTAAAGAGGGGATATAATTAATTTTAACAATAGCAGAAAATTTAAAATTTGGATGAGAAGCTCCCCAATGAGCATTTCATTAAAGTTTAGATTTCTGAGTTACTGTTTTTAAAATTTATGAGCATTTCTGGAACCCTGATTTCATGCCTATTAAAAAAGGCTGTCTTCAGTGAAGAGCAGCTACTTATGTCATGTGATGTCAGCAAGGACACTCACAGCCAAGTCATCACTGCTCAGCAACACTGTATGACCACCAATCACAAAATGTGTTTAATTTATCCTTTCTGAAGTTTGTGTCTCGTGCCTTTCTAGAAATGTTTACAATGCACCCCCTTATGAAATGTGTACCCCAGTCCACACAAAAACTGTGCTGTGTGGTCCTGCCATTCTGTAACCCCCCTACCCCAAGAACAAATGACACTTCACTCCTTTGTGACCCACAGTACCAAACTTTGCTTCCCAAAACTAGTACCTCATACTACTTCTAAATTTTGCACCCTGCTCCCTCTACACTCAACTTTACATCCCACCTTCTTGCCAAAATTGCTCCCTGCACCCATCCTAAGATTTGCTTTCACAATATTCCCAGTTTTTTCACATTGTACCTCTCTTGAATTTATCCATACATCAGCCAACAAATGTTTTAAAATTTGTGCCCGATACTATTCCAGAAATGTACTCTATCGGTCTTGTATGGTACAACCTTCTTAAAATTTTCAACCCTCAAGTCTTCTAAAATTGACACCACAGATTTGTATTTCTTTATTTAGGGATTCAGATCATACCTTTGAGCTCAGAGCTCTTTCACAAAGGTTCCACATCAAACTGTGACAATGACAACAATAACAAACAGTTTACATACAGTACTCGAATAGTAGGTAGCTAGTATACAATAAGGTTACAATGTCATTCAGAGTACCAATGGTGATAGTACAGCATCAAGAGCATTCAACTAGGGTAAAGGACAATGTTTATATGTAGCAAAGGTGATAAAGAGGTGTGACACCTAGTGTGAGAGTCTGAGGAGGAGTCAAGCTGAGGGGGAGAGGAGACGGGGGGTAACCAAAAGAAGTGGCTTTGTCTAGGAGGTTGGGAGGTAGTGGTAGTAGGTTGGTTATAAGGTTGATACCTCCTGAAAGTGGTGCCCCTAGTTAGTGGATGTGGAGCCAGAAGTCTAAAGGAGCCATGAATTTGAGGATGGATTTGAGATTCAAATATCAAGATGGGAGAGGGGTAAACATTTTGGTGGTGATGTAGGATGGAGATTTAAAGAGTGATGCAAGGTGTACATTTTGAGAAGAGTGTGGGTATAAATATCAGGAGGGTGTGGGGAGAGAATGTTTGGAGAGGAACAGATTCAAATATAAGGAGGGATGTGAGTACACATATAAGGATTATGAGACACATAGTTGGATAGAGATGACAGTCTGACAGTCCTGATGACAGGAGGCCAGGGGACAAATTTCAGCACAGAAAAGGGGCACACATTTTGGGACAAACACCAGATGCAAATTTAGGGAAGCATGTGGAATGTAAATTTTGAGAGAGTGCAAATTTGGGATAGGTGTGTGGTGCAGATTTCTTGTAAGTTGTGTGTATAAGTTTTATTTGGGGTACAGAATCAAATATTAATGAAGGTAGCATGGCACATATTTTGTGGAGTACATGGCATACATGTCAGAAGGGATATAGGACTTAGATTTTGGAAGAGGATCAGTGCACAAATTTCAGGAGGGGAGTGGGTCACAAATTTCAGGAGCTGGAGGGTTGCATATTTTAGGAGAAAAACAGGAACACACAAATTTGTGGATGGGTGGTGGGTGCAGGGCATAATTTTAGGGCGTGACAAAGGTCACAGATTTTTAGAGAGGTGAATATTTTGGGATGGGAATGGTGTACACATTTTAGTAGGGGAATGAGGCACTAATCACAGGAAATGTGCAGAACACAAATTTTAGGAGAGGTGCAGGGTGTAACTTTTGATGGGGGAGTGGGGCATAAATTTTGAGAGCACAGCTTGTCACAAGTTTCAGGAGGCATAACGATGCACATTTCAGGAAAGGTAAGTCACACATTTTGAGATGAGTTCAATTTTTGGGAGGAGAATAGGGTGCACTTTTTAAAACATATTGGGTATCAAATTTTGGAAGAGGATTTTGAGGCACATTTCAGTATAGGTGCAGGGCGTAGGCCCCAATATTTGATTAGAGTCCATGGCACAGATTTTGGAATGAGTGTGGGGCATACATTTCAGAAAGCATGCAAGGTGGAAAATAATTTATTTTCTTTGGTAACCAACTAAGACCCACTAGGCATGGATATATGATGTAAGACAGACAGTTAGAATCCTGACTCCCAGGTGCACAAGCCCGATATCCCAATGTGGCTATTACCTGATGGATTACCATCCTGACAATGGAAATCCCAACAGTGGACCTATGCCAGGTTTGTGGTCTGCGATGGGCTCTGCCCCCCGCACATCCAAAAATTATTATAACCAACAATGCATCCTGGCAAATTCCACTGTTGGGCTTTCCATTGTTGGGATGGTAATCCATCAGGTAATAGCCATGTCAGGATGTCGGTCTTGGACTCCTGGGTGTCAGGATTTTAAATGTCAGTCTTACATAATACTTCCCTAGCCATAAGTGCCTGTTAACAGGGATGACTCAGGACAACTGGGGATGTTAAGGGACTTGCTTACAGTCATACAGTATGTAAATGGAAATTGTTGAAATCAAACCCAGGTCTGATGAATGTACAGCACCAAGCTCATTTACAGCTCATAATTCTGACACCTATTCTTTATTTTACCATGTTAGCAAACAGAAAACAAGTTGCAACCTGCAGGAGGGGGAAAAGGGTTTGTCAAGGAAGATGAAATACAAACAAAGCAAGGTTAGCAAACACAGTACATAACAAGAATAAAGATGAATTAATGTGTATACAGAGTCAAATGTACAATGTCTATAAACCATAACAGATAAGTAAACAATATATACTAACACTAGTGAAAAACAGTGTCATGGGGCCCAATTTTAAAATGGGAAACTCTGGCGCAAGGTGCCTGACCACACAACTTTGACGCAAGTGGCACCTTACAACAAAGTGTTTACTTTTCCATTTGCAGATTATATCGAAAAGCCACTTGAGGGCAACAAGATGTGTAGGTTGCAATCCTCTTCTCACTGCTCTCCCCTAACACTTCTAGTCCTGTGTTATTCATACCTAAAGCAAATTATCTATGTCCTAACATTCAGTCGTGTGATCTGAATCTGCAAGTCTGTAGAAAGCCTCTACTACCCAACCCAGAATGGTTTCCATCTCCCTCCTTCTCACACCCTTCCTGGTTCTTACCTTTATACCATTCTCCCCCTCTACACCCATTGCCATTTCTCTCTCCGCGTCCCTTCCAGATACCTCCTTCATCCAGTCAATCACCCCACTGCTCCTCTTGTAAACAGACCCCACTTTTTCTACTACCCTCCAGCATCTCTGTTTTCCCTTCCTAGTCACTTTCCCTTTCTTCATTTCCTTATCTCCTTCTCTCTACCCCTCCATCCTTCTTTCCTTCCCTCCCATATTTCGTAGTCTAATTACAAAAGTCCAAAACTACACTATTTAATCCTTGCCCTCCTCCTTCTTTCATCAGGGGAACATCCACCCAACCCTGTTCCTACTTCTTCTTCTACCCTGACTCCTTACCCAAACAACATGTTTCCAAACCCCACTTCCACTGCAACCCTTCCTAACAGGTTGAAGCTCCTCCACCTGAACATCTACAGCCTGCTACCTAAAATCGACCTCCTACAAACTCTCATGATTTCACACATCCCTGACGTCCTAATTATTACCGAGTCATGGCTAAAAAAAAGCATCCCTGACAATGCCATTGCTATCCCTGGGTATTCCCTCTCCAGACAAGATCGATTGGGTCACAGAGGGGGAATGGCCATGTATATCCTGTCCTCACTACAGTTTACCACAACCCTAGCTACCTCCATCCCAGCTACCAATAAAGCCCTTGTCACCTGCATTACCCTTCCTTTCTTAATCCCAATCTTTGTGGCTGGCATCTATGGCCGCCCAAGCATTCAACCCTCGGTTACAAATTGAACTCTTAGCCAATATCACCTCCCTCTTGCAATCTGGTGAACTGTTCATAATGGGTGGAGTGAATCTAAATTGGTTGTCTCCCAAGTTAAACAAGCTATGTAATGACATCACTGCTCTAAACCTCACTCCACTTATACTTGAGCCCACACTCCCTAATCCCAAAACACAAAACCACACCATGCTTGACTGGGCGCTCACAACCCACCCGTACCACGTCATTAAATATGGTCTCATCCCTGATGCCTTTAGTGATCACAACCCCCATTTTCATTGTACGTAAGGTCCATCACCTCAAACCTCCTTCTAAAATCATACAGCTCCAGTTCTTTAAATCCTTAGACCTTACCCCAGTCCAATCTACACTTGCTTCCATTGACTGGGCCCCCCTCTCCACTGTCATTTCTGTTGACCAAGCCCTTGACTATTTTAAGGATAAATTCATTGCCACCTGAAATGCCTTTGCTCCTTTCGGAAGGACCAGAGTCTGTGGGCTTCCCCTTCCCTGGATCACCCCCGAACTTTTGTCCTGCTTCAGGGAGCATGATCGGGCCTGGAGAAAACACAAATCTACTAAACATCCAAATACAGAATGCTACGCAACTCATGTACTAAAGCTACTGGACTGGCTAAGACTAATTATTTTAACTCTTCATTCCTGACTAACATTAACTCTCTATCTAAATTCTGGAGGGTAGTTCATGCCCTATTATCTCCCCCTCTCACCTTTCCCCTCCAGTTCTCAAAATAAACAACTCCCTAGTTTCTGACCCTGGCTCTGTGGCCAATGATTTTAATGCCTGCTACATCTTGTGCTCCACATCTCTTCTAAATTCCCTCTCCCCCTTGCCACCTACTAATTTCCGCCATTCACCTCAGCCAGTGCCTACCCCTCCCCCTTTTTCCTTTTCTACTATTTCCTCTGATGAAGCACTTGGTGCCTTCCTATCCCTGAACCCTTCTAAAAGCTCCTGACCAGATGAGCTTGATCTTAAACTTCTCTACCTTTCTGCTCCTGCAATTGTTTATCCTATCTCCCTAATCCTTAGCATCTCCTTTATTTCTGTCCAAGTACCTTCATCCTGGAAACACACTGTAGTCCTTCCTCTCCCCAAGGGTGGTGACACGTCCACTCCTGGCAACTATCACCCCATTTCCCTTCTTCCTATCCTTGCCAAACTTCAAGACCATTTAGTTCTCTCTTAACTATCACCCTTCCTCTCCAATTCCTCCTTCTTAACCCCCTTCCAACCTGTTTTTTGGAAGAACCGGTTAACAACCACCTCCCTCTGTAGACTTACTGACTCCATCCTTTCAGGGATGGACAATGGCCTGATCACCTTGGGCATCTTTGTTGACCTAGCCAAAGCTTTTGACACTGTTTCCCATCCCCTGCTTCTTGATTCCCTCTCCTCAGCTGGCCTTGCTCTGTCAGCCGCCAACTAGTTTAAATCCTACCTCATTGACAGGACCCAATTGGTGAGAGTCCTTGATTCCATCTCCCCTCCACTCCCCATCAACACTGGTGTCCCTCAGGGCTCAGTGCTTGGTCCCTTACTCTTCCCCAATTTCCTTAAAGCAATTTACCAAGTTTTGATATATGAAAGCATATACTGCAAGGTGACTGCATATAGAACTGATTCGCAATGTATTTTGATAGATGCATAGCCTATTTTAGCAAATTAAATCAAGTTTTCACCCTCAGAAACCAGAAAGTGTCATTTTGTGTATTGGAGCCTGTATTTGGTGACCTTTGACACTCATTACCTTTGCAATGTCACCACAGGGAGATCTGTGCTCTGAAATTAAATTAGTTCTTGGTCACTGCAGTTCTGTCTTGATAACAGAGCTCTTGGTCACAGCATGCAGTACGACAATAGCAATGTCAAACAGTTCATTTTCAGGGTCCGATGATGAAAGCATTATGTTGTCCTACACTAACAGTGATCTTTCGGACACTGACATAGTGCCACAATTTGACAGCCACTGCATAGTAGATCCCCATAGGGATGACCCTATGACAGCAGTGAGAATAATGTGGGCAGTAGCTCAGGCAGTCACAGCAGTAGTCCTGATCCATTCCAATACAGCAGTGAGAGCAGACTTAGCAACACGGACTGTTAATATTATATTTTGCTACTTAGTGCTACAGTTTGGTTGCCATCATTGCTGTCATTTTACTGTGCAAAATCTAGGTATGGTGTGTGTTCTGTTACTCCCAGCATCGATGTGCCCACACAAATGCTAGTGATAGTACCCTAGGTTTTTATATTTCTTTTTTTGGGGGGAGGGATTGCTTTCCCTATGCTAACGAGTTGTTGGCCACTCCAGCTTGGCACTGAGAGCACGGCTCGATCTGGTGGCATTGCTTGAGCAGGATAAATGGCTCACAATTTGTCCAAATCCAGTTTGTCCAAATTCCATACCAGGTACTAGTTAGTAGTGACCTGCTGCCAATTGATTTATTAGTCACTCACTCTGATGGAGCACAGGGTGGAAATTACAAGCAGGCACCTTGTACCCCAACCACTCCAAACCCCCCAGCTGCACACATACACTTAGAAAAATGATGCAACATAGAACTTTATTATCTGTAAATTATTTATACTGTTTGGGTTTGTCTTTGCCCTAATGCCAACTGGTCTACGCTATAGCTTTCCTCTCTGTGTATGTGTATGTTTGGGGGTGGGGGGCCTGCTAGTACTTTCCCCTTTAGAGGTATCAGTGATTGAGTAACGAGTTGAAATCACTGATTCCCCTGTTTATGGCATGTTATAAATTTAAAACAACAAATTATTGCACCAGCTTTGTGTTACCTCTAAGCGCTCAGGAGCTATACATACTGCCACTGTCATTAGTGTCTGCATAAGTATCTGTAATACCATCCTGGCATTAGCTTATTGCCGTTACATGTGTGCCTCCAGGTGCATTATGAACTGAGCAAAAAATACACAGTACAGTCGGTGATCGTCCCCCACCTCCCAAGATTAAAAATGACACTGTCAATACCCTTCTCATGGAGAAAGAGACCACAATTATGTTTAGATAGCCTAAGTACCATTTGATTGGTCCACTACAAAAAGGGACATATCCTTGCAGTAGGCACTCAACTGTTAGACTGTATTTCAACCACCCTTCCTCACTTATGTCACCATACTTCATTACCACTTCAGTCTATATCAAGCTGTTTGTGTTTTCCCATTTTTTCCATTACAGTGGATCTCTGATGCACATGCGTAAAATGTACAGCAAATACAACAGATGCTGCACTATACTGTCTCCCATGCCTTACTGATGTCATGGTGCATTGTGTAGACTCCCTGCATTCATTGCTGTGTAGCCCATATTTTGGTTCAGACATTATTCCCTAAGTATGCCGAACTAGCACACTTTGCAATATAACACCATAGAAGCCATACATTGGTACCACAGTGTGAGGAGAGGATGGCAACTGCAGTCTCTTCTTTTGCTGATGCTTCGGAGCACATACAATGATGCTATAACCCTAATTATAAAAAAAGACTGTGTGTTAAAATGTTCAAAAACTAAGTGTTTTTAATTTTGAGATACACTGTAAGCTATGTACAGTATCAGAGTTTTATTTAACTCTAAAAATTGATTAGCGTTTTGCTCATAAAAGTGCTAAATCTTTCTGAAAGTGCACAGCTTTTGCCTCACTATGTTTAACAAACACAGTACTTCTAGAAAATCTATATAAATACTTTGTGTACAGTTAATATCGTCCCAAGAAAAAAAACTGCTAATCAATTATTTAAAACCCTGCCGTATATTACTGATTTTATTGCATTCATTTATAAACTTAGCGAGGAGCTGGCAAGCTGGAGAACATTCAGTGCACCATGTCCCTTTATTCATGCACATCTAAGCATACTTTGGTGATCAGTGTTATGATGCTTGCATGAGAACACCAAATGAGCCCAAGAAAACACAGGAGCACAAGAAAAAATATAAACTGTCTATAATGATGGTGACAATCAGAAATGCAATAGCAAAGGCAGTTTACTGAAGCAATCACACTGGCAGCAGCACTTGCCAAAAATATACAGTTTATTGCACCGTTCTCCTGGGATTGGACTGTGCAGCTCAGTGCTTATACTCTTGCTGCACATTACAATTCTGAACTGTTGAAAAAGTCATCCATTTAACACAGACCTCTATGTACCAATACTGAAAAACTTACTTCAATTTATAGATCTGCCAAGTTTAAAAGTCATTCTTTTGTGTCCCAATACGCTACAGATTACAGCTCCACTCAGTTAAAAAAATTTATTTTTTATACAGACTTGTTGTTATAATTATGTACTTGCAGCACTTATTAAAACTGTAACACTGTACTCAAGCAATGTAGATTGGGATGTTCCTAGGACCAATGGACCTAGGACACAGAGCTTAGTCAGATGAGTAAAATTGAAAATCAGGAGAAATCACCACTTCTGCAATCCCAAAAGCAAGTATAAAAGTTGCCAATATAACAAACAGTTTCAGTCATCAGTGCTGTAATTTTTTCCAGTTCAGTTTTGGATCTGCACTCACTGAGGCTGGGTCCAGGAAAGATGAATGAACAAGCAGTGAGAAATGTGTGGTGGGAACACCTTCTCTGTGCTGATGTCACTCATGCATATGGATGCACTGCTCATGTGCGAACTTCAAACAAAGAAAAAAACATGCAGAGACAACTGTGGCACAAAAATGTTAAAAAAACTAAGCATCTGAATATATTTAATACTTAACTTCAGGGCAGCTGAGCCTTGCATCACTCAGTGAAGGGAAGGTGATCTGCAAACATGACATCGGGGGAAGCTGGTAAATCACTTTAATGATCTTACGACAGCCTGCTTATCCTCATCTATCCACATGTACGCTGATGATAGTTCTGGCAAAAACCCTGCTGCTTTGGAAACCAACTTACAGCATGACTTCAACCAAGTTCAGCTCTGGTTTGCTTCTCACCAGCTTTTTCTAAATGCCGAGAAGACAGTCTCAATGACCTTTGGCATCCAGCAGAGACTCTCTGGGATCCTGGCCCTACCCACCTTCCACACCCTTGATGGGACCATCATGGAGGAAACCTCATTTAGATATCTGGGGGGTTGGCTAGACCAGCACCTCAACTTCTCTGTGCATATGGATGCTATCCTGAAGAAACTGGATCCCAAACTTGGTGCTCTGTACAGGAATTGTAGTTGCATCCCACTGACTGCAAGGCATGAAACTGTCCAGAAGATGATACCCCCCATCTTTGACTACTGTGACATAGTCTATGGTGCTGCTCCCAAATCTTCCCTGACCAAGTTGGACACTCTATTTAACTCCTTCTGCCGCTTTGCTCTCGACTCCCCTTCCCACTCCCACCACCGTGAACTCTATCGCTCTCTAACCTTCCTTCCACTATCTCACAGAAGCATCTTACACTGGGCCAAATTAACCTCCAAATTCTGGTTCAGAGTGCTCCCATCCTATCTCTGATCATATCTCTGCACTCCACCTCCCCATCCACTCTCTGAGATCTAATGATGCCCACACCTTGACGGTCTCTCGCCACTCCACCATCATTGGTCAGACTGGTTTCGCCCATCGCTTCCCTAAAATCTGAAATTCCCTCCCCCCTGAAATATAACACTCCTCCTCCACCTACTCTCTTACCTCTGCCCTACACAATTACCTCTCCCTCAGCTGTTCCTGCTTTAACCCTCCTTTATCTCTATCCCCAGTTTCTGCCTTCCTACCCTGACCCACCCTTCTGGCAGGGTTCTCAACATCCTGAAGGGAGAATCAGGAAATGGCTACCCCTCTCCTCATATTCAGTTCTTGTCTCTCTCCCTCTCTTCTCTACCTGCCCCTCTGGGTCACCCATGTGCACAACCTACCCCATCCTTTTTACTCCAACAGCACTTGCATAATACCTCGAGCCTGCTCCTGGTACACTCATGCACTATAATGGTTCTGTTGCATTATTACTGTTTGGTACATTTATATGTTCTTTTGTATGATTTTGGACATGTATTGTAATTTACCCAATGTTCCACTACTGTTTATTGTACAATACCTTGTGTTCCAACTGTTGCATAATCTTACAATGTTGTATTGTTTGTTCTACCCACATACTATTGCAAACTGATCATCATTCACAACTCTATGTAACCCCTTCCCCCCAGGTCACACCGTGATATGAGCAACTTGTTCAGTGTACCCTCCTGGTGGAACATTTCAATAAATTAATAAATATGTTTGCGACAATCCTGATTTTTGAATGCTGGCTATGTTGAAGTTGGAATGCTATTCATTAAAGCTGCCCTATACCACCCTTGTGGCAGAAGCAGACTTGCATCAGGTCACAATGGGGCTTGTGCCATGGTGGGGCTGCACCATCCCCCTTTTTGGAATGTTAGAAGTCCCACTATGGTTTCAAAAGGAGGCTCATTTTAGACCAACATGGAGCTAGTCTAAGGGATCTGTGCCACAGCTGGGAATGGAGGTGACTGGGGGAACCTGCAAGGAGGAGACTGGGACAGAGGGAGCACAGGGGATGCCCTAGGTGGTGACAGGGACATGATGGAAAGTCAGTGTGGTGAGGTGGCACCCAGCAGGGATGTCATATGCACATAAAGAGTGCAGATCAGTCTGGTTGGGGGGGTGGGCAGGGACAGACTGTGAGCAGCTCCAGTTGGACACAGCCCTGGCACCTGTCCAATTGGTGCCACTGTCCCTAACACTGTAGGCAGGCAGCAGCCTGCTGCCAGAAGGTGGGGTGGGTGAGTACCAGGGTACTGTTGTGGTGCCCAGGTAATGTACTCCTCCCCCACCTGCACCCTGCAGCCACTGCTGCCCACCTACAGTGTTGGAGATAGTGGAACCTATGAGGCAGATGCTAGGGCTGTGTCTAACTGGGGCAGATCACGGTCCATCCCAAACCAATCAGCTCTGTGTATGTGTGCGTGGCACCCCTTAACTTTCTGCCATGTCCACGTCACCACCTAGGGTACTCCCCATGCTGCAGCTGCCCTGTTCCACTTCTTGCTGGCATATGACCCATCACATTCAAGGCCCCTCTAGGGATGTGCCAGGCAGGGAGGTTTATGGATCCCCTTGTCAAACCCCACAGGTGCGCCAAATGTTTGGCACAACCCAGTAGCTATGGCAACTCCTGGTTCTTTGGTGCAGGAACACCCTGTTTTATAAAACAGGGTGCAGGGTCCCTGACACATCCGGAGTTTACTGCAGCCCTAGAGTGATACACCTTTTATTGCTTTAGAGGCACTTTTAAAATCGGGCCCATAATGCACATTTGAATGAATAATAAATACCAAGTTATGGCACCAAGCAGTTTATTTACAGGACTTGGGGGGTGCACATTTTTGGAGGGATGAGTGGCCCAAACTTTGGAAAAAGTGTGGGGGTAAATTTCAGGAGGGATGCATCGGCCACAAATTTCATGAGGTGCGTGGATGTAAGTTTTTGGAATTGTATGGGGTACTATTTTTGGGAGAGGTGTATGGGCAAATTGGAGACAAATAGAAGCAGAACATTTTGCAGCATTGTATGCACTAATTTCGAGAAGGATACATGGACCAGTGTTCTGGGCCTCCAATTGTGGCAGGGCTGTGAGTTTCTGAGTGCAAATTCAACAAGTGTGCAGTGTGCAAAATTGAGGAGGGATGAATGCACACATTTTAAGAGCGATATAGGGTGTGCTTTTTGGAGAAGTGTGGTGTACAATATTTCTGAGAGGTATTAGATATACAGTTCAAGAGGCTATGGGGTACAAATAATGAGATTTATGTAAAACAAATTTTAGAAGAGCTGTGGTGCAAAAACCTTGGGGAATGTGATATGTCAAATTTGGGTAAAGTGTGGATTTGAAATTGTGGCGAACAACAAGGCAATGCTTCTGGGGTGAGCAAAGGCACAGATTTATGGAAGGGGTGTAGGCTGAGTACTGCCTTAGAAGCATGGGGCACAAAGTTTAGAAGAGTAGAAAGGTGTACGTTTTGTGATTGATGGTATTATGTCTGTTTGTGCTTGTGATCATATACAGCTGCGTTGCTGGCACTGTCTTCCCTTTCTGACATACATGACATCATTAGAAGCTCTTCATTAAATCTTTTTTTTTAACAGGCAATAAAATAAAACTTAGAAATGGTTTGTACCCCTTAATGGGAGGGTTGAAGCATGATGCTCTATGTAGGGGGGGGGCCGGATAGGTCCTTCAACATTCTGAATAACATCCAGCTTCTCCCAGCTGCCTACACTTAGCGTGTTCCAAAGCAAGAGCATTTTGGAACTCTCTGGGCTCCTGCATGGCTCATGCGGCTGTGCCTTCTTGGTTTCTGCTTGCTCCTCATTGCTATTTCATCTCACCTGCTCTCCATCCCTCCCTCCCTCCCTGCTTCGTTTGTATTCTGCTTTTGCCTCCTCGTCATTTTGTCTCTCATTCTGCCTTTGTGCTTTCCCCTTCTCTGGCTGATCTCACTGCCATTTGCTTTGCTTCTCCTGGTCTTCTCCCATGCCCTCTCTCCCCATCCCCATCATTCTCATTCCCTCCATGGTGTTGTGTTTTGATCCCCCTCCCTGCACCTGCCTTGTTTCATGATTCACCATCCCCTACCTCATTGTTCTATGCTCTGCTACATTTTTGTCCCATTTTAGCATCTTTTGGGATTTTCATCTAACTCCTTTTGGAGCTGCTGCTCCATCTCAGCCATTGCCTCCAGGTTGTGATGTCATCCTCTAGCGCTTTGCTTAAAGCTATACACATATACATCTTCTTTCTTGCTTTAATGCTTTTTTGTGCCTTCCTATTAATCAATTGCTGTGTCTTGTCCAGTTCTTTTGTTTTGTCCACCATCTTGCTATTTCCATCTCCTCATGCTCCTATTTCCAATTCCTTCTGCTATTTTTTCTCTGTTTATCTCTTGCTGTTACAGCAGAAGACAACTGCACGTTCCCTACTCAGCCTATCCCAGCAGTCTAACAGTCTCTGTTCTTAATTCATACTTTTTGAGGTATGTGTATGAAGGTAGACTTACCCTGTCTACCAGGGATGGGAGTCCATGTCATCCAGTTACATCCATATACAAGTCTTACAACCATACCAGCAGTCTGATAGTCTCCATCCCTAACTCATACTGTATGAGGTATTTGAGTAAAGGTGGGCATTCCCTGTCTACTAGGGATAGGAGTCTATGTCATCTAGTTACATCTTATACCAGTTGAACAGTTTCCATCTCTTAACTCATACCTTATGATGTATTTGCGTGAAGGTGGACTTGCCTGTCTGCTGGGGATGGGAGTCCGTGTCATCTTGTTCCAGCCATATACCAGTCCAACAGTCTCTTTCCTTAACTCAAACCTTATGAGATATTTGAGTGCAGGTGGGCCTATCCTGTCTACCGGGGATGGGAGTCTGGTCACCTAGTTATCACATTATCTAATTCAGTGTTTTCCTGTGTTCCAAAGGTCCTACAGAATGAGATTCAGGTCCTCCATCACCAGTCCGAGGTAAGAAGCTTCTACCCATCAGTAAGACATCTCTTGTACCTGGGCCTTTCATTCAGTTCAGTGCATGGCCCTAACCAATAGGGGTTATCCAGCATATTGGCATCATGGAATCTTCTGTGCCTTCTGATACTATGCCTTCCAACCCCAAATAAGGCCCTGTAAGGTCTCCCAAGACTACTTCCCAAGCTTCCACCGTCTGTAAGAGGGCTTCTAAATCCAATTACTCCATTAAGGGTTGAACTGTTTCCCACCTTGTGGCCAAACTACAAAGATGGGGTATCTAACATTCAGCTTCTGCTCACAAATAAGAGTTATACAATGTGTTTCTTGCTTCACAGGCTCAACCTATTCAGAATTCTGGCCCCAGTCAGCCTACTCCTCAACCAGCATCATCTCCATTGTCTGAAATACAAGACTTCGTGGCTCAGCATGCCACATCAAATTCCAACCTGAAAACTCATATGACAGCAATTGAAGCTTGCTTTCCAGATCAGCCTACTCCTGCCACTGAAATGTCAGCTCCTCCTGCTATTCTGTCCACCATCAATGCTCCAGCCATTCCTGCTCCTATGAATACTCATTTCAATGTCACCGCTCTATCCAGTTTGGAGCCATCACTACTCCAACACTCGCATATGTTGTCTCCTTCATCTTCTGCAGTTGTCACTCCTGTTCACCTTATCCCAGATCACCTCAAAGGGACATTATTGATAGGAAGGACATTAACCTTATTTCAATCCCCATCTCTTCTCACAAGACTATGGATAACAGAATAGTCTACTGAGGCAACATTTCCATAATACTGAAGTTGAAGGATCCTAGATTCCTGAAGAAATTGACTTCATCCAAATTTGTCCTGGCATTCAGCCTCTACTGTGACATAATCTGTTCTGCATTTTCTTCAAGGCACGAGGAATTAAACTCCTACCTCTATCTTATGGCTGATTTAGGGACTCATTATGGAGTAACTCATTTCTATGACTATCATAATTTCTTCTCTGAAAAAGCCACTGCAGCATTAGTTAACTACAATATGAAGCTGCACTGGGCTGGGCTCGACAATGAGCTTTTTTGCCACCACTTTGCTGGGCAACATGCTCATTCATGCTCCCTCTTTGGCTCCTTTAACCATTTTGCTCCCCTTTGTCCCTTAACTGTCACTGCCTCTGCCTCTTCCACCAATTCTGTCAGACTCAATCAGCCATCAAGCTTAATTTCTGCCTCTCATCCAACACTATCTTGTACCTTCTCCAATCCTCATGCACACCTGGACAGTCACAGTCAACCTGTCAAATAAGTTGGGGGAAACAGCTTTGCAACAATTTCAATAACACTGGCTGCCCTGCATCTGGCTGCATGGTCCATCATGTCTGCAGCTTCTGTAGTGATGACCATGCTCGCTATAGCTGCTTAAAAGCTCCCAGGCCTCCTTGATGACAATCCATTTTGCCATCTACTCCAGTCAACATTTTAGCATTAGCCAGGCTTACTGCATCTCATCCTTCCCATCCAGTAGTGCAGTATATCCTTGTTGGCTTTTCCAATGGATTCAATACCTGCATCTCGGTGCTCCCTTCCCATAACGTCTGCTGTTGTAATCTTCTATCCACCACTAAGGAACCTGCAATTGTCAGTCAGCTGTTACAAAAAGAAGTTCAAAAAGGATTCCTCCTTGGTCCTTTTCAGCACCTGCCATTTCCTACCTGTCAAATCAGTCCCATAGGTATTGCTACTAGAAGATATTCTGGCAAGAAGGGTGTCATCATCAACCAATCTGCACCTCATGCCTCATCCACTCCTAGCATCAATTCATTGATTCCCTCTGATGAATATTCTCTATCGTATGCTCATATTGATGATGCCATAACCATAATTAAATGCTTGGCCCAGGCTCCTGGCTCTCAAAGGCTGACATCATGGATGCATTTAAGCTGTTACCCATTCACTCATCTCTCTGGCATCTCTATGGAATGTCTTGGGAGGACCACCAATACCATGCAGTGCACCTTTCGTCCGGCTGCAAAAGCAGCCCAAAGCTTTTTGACATGTTTGCTGAAGTTCTTTGTTGGGTTCTACTTAACATTTATTGCCATACTGCTGTCATTCAACTGTTAGATGACTTCCTCCTGATCGATCCACCTGATGCTCCTCCAGCAGCTGGTATCTCTGCTCTTGTCCAGCTCTTACAAGAACTATCGATTCTTCTGTCCAAAGGAAAAACCCTAGGTCCGGCGACATTCCCCAGATTACTTGGAATAATATTGGACTCTGACTGTATGGAAGCTCGATTGCCTACCAATGAACTGCACTGGAACCAAATATTGATGGAGATCTTTTTAAACCAATCCTCCTGCACAAAATGTGAACTTCTTTCCCTCCTGGGACACTTCAGCTTCATAATGAGGATAATTCCCCAAAGTTGATCCTTAATTTCCTACCTGCTGACATTGGTATCTTCTGTTTCTGAACTGCACCACCATATCCAAATCATGGCTGCTGCAAAATCAGATTTATCCATGTGGTCCCAATTTTTCTCTTACTGGAATGGCTAGTCAATGGTCTACAAAGTCCTTTCTCCCAACTTGCACCCCAGAGTCTACACCAATGCATCTTAACTCATGGTTATGCTGCCATTTTTGAACAATTTTGGATTGCTGCTCCCTGGCCTCAAGACATTACCACACTTATTGATTTTTCATCTACATCTCCTCTCTTCATTCAATATTTACCCTATTGTAGCAGCCACTTTCCTATCACTATCCATCACTGGTGCTTTCAGACAGTATCTGTCCTTTCTGAATAACCAACCCACAGTGGATCTCATCAGCAAAGGCAGATCTTCTTCCTGTCCATCATGCTGTTCTTGCAGAGGCTGACTTTGTTATCTCTTTACCACAATTCCTCAATGCAATGTTTTCATATAACTGATTGTGCAAATGAAGCAGCTGATGCATTATCTCATTTCCATTTTCATATCCGTCCTTCAGCAGACTCAGTCTTGACTTCACCTCCTTCCTTCAGCAACCTCATAATGATTTAGGATTCTATCACCAGCAATCCAATACTATCATGTGGGCCAACAAGCTACATATTCTGCAGTGTGGAAAAAGTACTCAGCATTCTGTGCATCGCAGTCCTCTCAGTATACTCCTGTTCATATAGGTCACATGCTAGCATTTCTAACCTTTTGTCATCAGATCTTAAACTTGTCGTACAGAACTATCAAATAAATACCTTTCCAGTATCCAGTTCTTTTCCTTACAATCTAATCCATCCTCACCTTCACTGTTTTTCAATACATCAGTTAAACTTCTTCTACTGGGCATTCAAAAATTGCTAAAACTCCTCGTCATCTCCCTATAGATGGCTCCATAATGAGAAACCTGTTAGATTCATTGAACTCAGATCAATTTGATTCTATCTCGAACATCATGGATTCTTCTGCTACAGTATTTCTTTCACTTTCTATTGATTTCTGTATCACGGAGAGTTCAGTTTCATCATCCTTCCCTGTCAACATCCTTAAGATCACCAATTTACAGAAAAGGGCTGACTATTTTATCCTGTCACTACTATCTTCAAAGACTGACAGATTACATAAAGGTATATATATATATATATATATATATATATATATATATATATATATATATAACTTATTACCCATCTTGTAATAAATGGTGTCTGGTAGCTCATCTGGACAAACTCATGCTCTTCCACTCATACTCAGATCCATCTCAACTTCTGTTAACCTCATACAGGCAATCACCTATGACCCCAGAATGGTTACTGGATCATGTCAGAAACCTTCTTCAATGGCTTGGACTTAATCCATTTTTATTCTCTGGACTTTCATTCTAGATTGGAGCAGCTACATCAGCATCAAGAAATAACATCCAAGCACACACCATTAAGAGACTTGGAAGATGGACTTCATCAGCCTTTTAAACCTATGTTCCTAACCCAGAATCAAAATTAGACAAGCATTTATAATCATCTCCTCTTATCTTGCCCAGAGGATGGACAGATAAGTAGCCATGGTCCTCAGAGGTTTCCTCCACAGGGAGTTATTCCTCTCCTGCATGATACTGGTCACACTCTCTTTGAGTTGTAGGAGGTATTCTCTCTGGGCCCACTATTCCCTACATGCTACCTATCTTATCTACCAATGGTAGGAATAGAGAAAGGCAAAAGTTTCATATAGTATACACAAGCACTACTCTATTCACCAAAAAATGAATGGAAGGGCTGAATCCCCAGGTTCAATGTGGGGGAATAGCTCCTCCCACATCCTAAATAAAATCCAGCTTCTCCCAGCAGTCCACGCTTAGAATGTTCTGAAGCAACCACCATCCTCCCCATCCTCCTCCTCTGGTACTCTGCTCAGCCTTGTTGCTGGGCCCTCTATTCCCTAAACACCACCCAGCTTATCTACCAAGAGTGGGAAAAGAGAAAGGTCAAAGTTTCATACAGTATACACAATCACTACTCTATTCACCAAACAGACCTTCTCTAATGTAATATACAGCAAGGAGCAAATGTGATTCACCTCTTTTATCAAAGTTGTTCAGAGTGATACACTCATAGGATGTCAGGGTGTCTAAAAGTCCTGTGACAGCTGTAAAGAAATAATAATTTAAATCTCTGAGGTAAGCACGTATATAAATTGGACCATAGATCTACAGTACTTAGTATAGTTCCAGCTGGATCTGAAATTGTGTCCAAGCATATTTTGAATTCCCAAAGTCTGAGATATCTAACAATTCTATAGCTATTATACATAGCAGAAAAAAAGGACAATGTCAGCAACTGAGGATATATTGAACATACCAAGATGCATTTAACCTGTAGCTGCTTCTGAAAATTAGCAGTCAGCAACTAGCACACAAGCGTGAGTTGAGGTGAACATACCAGCTTCTAGTATTTCATACCAGAATTTGAACTGCTGAATAAAGGACCCTGGATGGAAGAAATATGGATATTGGCACCCATCTTAAGTGATCTGAAATCCTAGACAAATCAACTGTGGCACAGGAGGCCCAGTGCCATAGTGGATAAGGCACTGGTTGCCTAAGGCAGGGACTGGGGGTTTGAGTCCATCTGAGAGAAAAGATTATGAAAATCAGTGGAGGATATCCAGTTTTAAGGACCTCAGGTGGCATACAGGATGTGTCTTGCCTTTACATGCAAAGGATCAGAGGTCTGATTCCCAGTGAGAATGCATATTAGCTGTCTTGCATTGAAAAATAAAAATAAAGTTTGATTCTAAGCAGGCACTTAATATTAAATATATATATCTTCATTACACTGACCCAATAGGGCCAGTATATTCGGGTTACTAACATACTAACATACTAAAATGCCAGCAGAATAGGCCTAACGGTCTTTCGTGTCTGCTCATTTGGTCAGCCCCCACCCTGGGTGCTGACCTTGCTGTCCCCCTCGCCTTCTCTGGCTTCTCCCTTCCCAGTTCCGGATATTCTTGCTGCATTGGATTTTGCTTCCAGAACCCTTCCCCTGTACCTGTCCCACCCCCTCTTGAACCCCTCCACTGTCTCTGCCTCCACCAGCCCCCTAGGCAGTGCATTCCATGGCTCCAGCACCCTCTCAGTGAGTAGCACCTCCTCCTTTCTCCTGAATCTTCCCCTTCAGCTTCCACCCATGCCCTCTAGTGGCCCTCTTCCTCCTTCCTTCGAAGCACCCTGACTGTTCCTCCCCTATTTACCCTCTTCATGTACCTGAAGACCTCTATCATGTCCCCCCGGTCCCTTCTCTCTTCCAATGTGTACATATTTAGCTCTTCAAGCCTCTCCTCATAGGTCCTGTCCCCCAAGCCCCAAATCATTTTGGTTGCCCTCCTCTGGACCCTCTCCAGGAGGTTAATGTCCCTCTTTAAGTGTGGCCTCCAAAACTGCACGCAGTACTCAAGGTGCGGCCTCACCAAGCAGTTATACAGAGGGAGTATCACTTCCCTCCTTCTGGAGGTGATCCCCCTAGTGATGCAACCCAGCATCCTGTTGGCCTTGGCTGCTGTCCTCCTACAAGTCTCAGAGCTGTTCATCTTGACATCCACCACCACCCCCAGGTCCCTGTCAGCCATCGAGACTTGTAGCATTTCCCCCCCCCAGGGTGTACACTTGGCCTGGGTTTCTGGCCCCCAGGTGGAGTACCTTGCATTTTCCTGCATTGAACCTCAGCTTCCACTTTCTAGACCATCTTTCCAGAGCCTCCAGGTCCCCCTGTAGGCAACCTCCCTCCTCCCCATCCACCACTGCCCCCAGTTTCAAGTCATCTGCAAAGAGACTCATCTCACTCCTGATTCCTGTCCTTATGTCAGATACATAGGCATTGAACAGAAGGGGCCCAAGGACTGATCCCTGTGGGACCCCACTAATGACCCTCCTTGGGGATGAGACTATCCCACCAACTACGACCCTCTGGGTCCGGTCCTGGAGCCAATTGCCTATCCATCTGATCATCTGGTTCCCCACCCCCATTTCTTCCAGCTTATCCAACAGGCCCACGTGAGGAACAGAGTCAAATGCCTTGCTGAAGTCTAGAAAGAGGACATCCACTGGTCTACCCAGGTCCAAGGCACTTGTCACCCAGTCATAGAACTCCACCAGGTTTGTCTGACATGATTTCCCTGGGATGAATCCATGCTGTCTATCGTCCAGGCACCCTGACTTATCCAGGTCGCCCCCTAGCCTCTTCTTGACAATGTCCTCCATCACCTTGCCCACCACCGATGTCAGGCTGACAGGCCTGTAGTTCCCTGCAACCTTCCTTGATCCCCCCTTGTGGATAGGCACTATATGCGCCACCTTCCAGTCTTGAGGCACCCACCCTGTCCTCAGAGAGATGGTGAAAAGCTCTGCCAGGGGTTTTGCCAGGACATCTGCAAGTTCCTTCAGCACTCTGGGATGTAATTTATCTGGCCCCGGTGCTTTCTCCATCTTAAGGGAGCTGAGGGCTTCCCTCACTCTTTCTGCTGTGATTTCCACTTCCGGTACCTCTTCTCCCTGCTTAGCCCTCCCCCACCTGCCAGTGATGCCTCCCCCTCTCCCCAGACCTGCCGATCGGTAAGGGTCCTCCCTCCTCAGTATCTCTGTCTCCTCCCATGTATGATGCAGCACCCCCATTTTCCCTGGTGAAAACTGAGGTGAAGTACTCATTTAGTACCTCAGCCTGCTCCCCCGGGTCTTGTGCCCATCTCTCCCCTGATTTAATCCTGCTAATCTGCCCCTTCACCCTTCGTCTTTCCCCATGTATCTAAAGAACCCCTTGTTCCCTCTCCTAATTTCCCTGGCCAGGTTCTGCTCCTTTCTTGCCTTAGCTGCCCTCACCACTCTAGTGGCCCTTCTAGCCATCAGCTCATACTCCCCTCGATCTCTTTCACTCCTTGAGCACTTGAATTGCTTATAGGCTGCTTTCTTTCCCCGCACCACCTCCTGGACCTCCCTGGTCCACCAACAGGGTTTTTGGGCCCTACAGCATTTTTGTCTTACTCTTGCACAGGTGCTGGTAGCATCCTGCACCCCTCTCCTGATGATTTCCCACCTACTATCAGCGTCCATGTCTGACCCAATCCCATCCAAATGCTCCTTAAGGATCCTTCCCATTTCCTTAAAATCCGCCCCCCCTGAAGTCGGTTACTTCTATCTTTGTGCAGCCTTCTACCCCTCCTAGGTCCAGACAGAACCAGACCGTGGCATGGTCACTCCCCACCAATGGGTCCCTTACCTCCAGGCCCCCAATATGGTCACTGTCTGCCAGGACCACATCCAGTACCCATGCCTCCCTGGTCGGTTCCCTCACCTGCTGAGTTAGGAAAGCGGTCTTGAAAGACATCCAACAACCTCTCTTCCCTGGTCACAGAAGATGTCATAGTCTCCCAGTCTGTTCCTGGCATGTTTAAGTCCCCCAACACCACCACCGTTCCTCTGCCCAGTCTGCAGTGTCTCCTAACATCTGCCACCAGACTGTCCTCCAGCTCCTCCGCCAGGGCAGGGGGTCTATACACCACTCTTATTTTTACTCTCTTGCGCCCCCTTGTTATCAAGGTGACCCAAATTGCCTCCATGGTTCCCTCCGCCTCCTCTACTCCCCCTATGCCAATGCAGTTTTTGACTATCATTGCTACCCCTCCTCCCCTTCCCTCCCCCCTGTCCTTCCTGAACAGTGTAACCCTTCAGGTTCAGGTCCCAGTCATGTCTTGCAGTGGCCCAAGTCTCAGTGACCGCTGCCACATCCACTGCTCCCTCAGTTAGCATCACCTGGAGCTCAGGCATTTTATTGCCCAAGCTCCTGGCATTTAGCAGGACGACCTTCCACCCTTTCCCTATAGTTCCATTTCCCCTGCTCGTGTTCCCATGGGGATTCTGTTTTCCCCTGGTCTGCACTTTGCCAGTTGGCCTTTTCCTGCAATCCTCCTGGTCCCCAGGGGGGTGGAGACAGAGTCCCTCCTTTATCGGCACCCCCTTGACAGCCTTTTCTCCCATCCCACCCCCCCCTTCACAACAACTTCTATGTTAAACCCCAAATTTTGCACTTTAATAACTTTGCAACCGTTTGTCCCCTTTGCCTGAAATTTTGCATGTGCAGTGTGGTCCCATAGATCTCCGGATTTAGAAAGTTTTGTTCAGATGGATTTGCAGTTTGCAGAGCTGTGAAACATGACAAAGTGTGAAAAATCCTCAACTTCATGAAATTCTTTGCTCGTCTCCACAGCCCAAACAGTTTGTCTGTCTGGTCCGAACTTTATAGGGTATATGCGGACTGGGTCAAGAAAGTGCCTTTTGAAGATTTGGTCAAAATATATCTATCCATTCAAAAGTTATTAAACTTTTAAGTTCCCATTTTATCCTATGGGAAAAATATATGTGCACCATGAAAACTGTAACAAAATTTCCATGAAATTGCGTGAAACTCCCATTGGTTAACATGGGGCACTTTTGTGCAATTTTGCAGACATTTCCCCCAATTTCACAGACCTTGTGTGAAAGTTCCCCATGTTGACCAATAGGACTTTCATGCAATTACTGCAAGTTTCATGCTAAAGCAGCACGAAACAACCCGTTTCTTTGACTTTTCATAGCAAAAGAATGGATAGGGCTTTTGGGCTCGAATTTGCAGGGTTGCAAGCCCTTGCCTGACCGATGTGCCTTTTGGTGGTTTTGTGAAAACATTTATACCACTTCCATAGTTACAGCACTCTGAAGTTGTAAAATTTCATGTAGGATAACATTGCCGTACCCATGGCCTTTCGGTGCCCCATCTCAAAAACGGTTCAAGATGTGGATTTTTTGATACTCACTGCTTAGTCCACCTTTAGGTGAATGAAGCATGCCTGGAGGCTTCCAAATTATGATCACAACTGCAGTGGAATTTTTTTCACAGTTGCTACGGTTACTGCGATATTGCCAGATTTGTGTCAGAAGAGTTCCTTTTCATGTGTGTAGGCCTGCAGTATGAGTCAGTACTTATGTTTAAGTGGGAGCGCAGGCCCCACCTATGCATGCCATTATCCAAAAAAGGGAATGGGGACATGCCATCAAGCAGTGGACCCTGCACTCCCACAGGGAGATGAGGGTTTATTACAATGTCTCTACACTTATGAATATATGGTAGTGCAGGGACTCCAAGAAAAGGATAACAAGTATTCATGATAGTGTGAAAGGAGCATAGGGCCTGGAGGGCCCTGCACTCCCACAACCACATGTCTCTAGGCCTTCGGTATGTCTCCATACTTATATGTAAGTGTGAGTGCAGGGCCCAGAGGTCCCACGCTCCCACATATGCATACCATTATGCTAAAATGGGAGTGTGAGTGCATTCCATCATGCAGTGCTGAGCTTGCTGGGCCCAAAGAGCCCTTTGCTCCCACAGGGCCATGAGGTTTCCTTACAATGTCTCTACACTTATGGATATATGGTTCTAAGAAATGGATAACATTACGTATTTATGGCAGCGTGAAGGGAGCACAGGGCTCGTCACAACCAGATGCCACTTTCATCACACTTCCTCAAAAAGAAGGGACATTCATTGCAAAAAATTGCATTAAGGCACCATAAGGTTGCAACATCAAAAGTCAGGAAATAAGCCTCTGGGTTGCCAAAGGTAACACTGTACCCCCACTGTACATGCAGAAACAGGCATGACGGATGTGTTATGGTGTTTTGTACCCTAATGCGCACCCCATTTCATGAGTAGCTAAAAATAGGTTAGTGTAGGACAATAGAATGAGCATTGGGGTTCAAAATACCAAAACACATCCATCATGACTGTTTCTGCATGCACAGTGGGGGTGCCTTATTACTCTTTGCAACCCTAATGTTGAATTTCCCTACTTTCGATGTTGCAACTCTAATGGTGAATTAATGCAGTTTTTTGCAATGAAATATTATATATATATATATATATATATATACTGTATATATTTGATTTAAAACCACCCTCAGTCATAAACTGCTGTCATAGTAAAGCCGCAGGTCAAAATCGGAAGTTGCAACAAAAGCCACCCTCAATTATTAGCCGCTATCACACGAAGCACAAAACATTTATTTTATTTATTTATTTAGTTTTTGTTAACAGGGTAGGGTGCACTAGCCATGGCAATGACTATTTTCAGGCAACATAAACATAAACCTTGTACTGTAACATATCCCAGTATGGTACCTTACACAGAACCTCCCTCCCTTCTGTCCCCTCTGCCCAGCAGTGTTTCATGATAAATCAACTGACTTCCACTATCCTTTGTCAGAAACGTCAGAAACTGATCATTCTTTAATATTCTCCCCCTCTGTCATACCAAAAAAAAACAGTTTTATGATGAGATACCTGAAATTGGTTTGGTACACTATGAAAACACCACAGTGGCCCTGTGTTCCTAATCACCACAAGCACTCCATTTTCCTTCCATTTTGGCTCTGTGAGCAGAGGCACTTTTACATTCTAAATTGAAAGACTTGCACTGCAACACTGTAACAACACTGCAACAAATTCGGTAATGCTTACTTACTCAAGATTACTCCAGCAACAAGTGAAAAAGTCTACCCTGAGCTCTGGTTTTATTTAGTTTTGGGCAAGTAAATGTGGCTGGTCAAATTGAAAAATTGATTACTAACTGCCCTCGATGATTAGCCACCCTCATAGAGGAGCTTCAAGTCAGACCATATTTTTGCAATAATATCTGTGGTTTTAAATTGAAGATATACAGTATATATATATATATATATATAGCTATATATACATATTCATCGCTAAAAACTCCATTTAAAACCAGCCCAGTGGTGCTGAGGGTTGAGGCACTTGTTGACACACCTCACACCATGCTGGTCACCCGGGTTCAGTAAAGGACTTGGGCCGCCGGAGGCTGGCAGGGGAGAGGGATGATTGAGCATCCAACTACTGCTTCTTTCCTCTCTCTCTCTCTAGGGTGGGTAGTGGGGCTTGTATCACTCTTTAGTGGTGACTGGTGGAGGCCAGCTGCACTACAAGTGGTGTGCAATAGTAAGGGGGGGAGAGCACAGCGGGTGTCAACACTACATGCATGGACGCCATTGCATGTCTGGCTCTCCACTGGGGAGAAAATGTGGAAAAATGTGGACGGCGATCTTTGCAGCTAATGGCAACACCTTGCGCCCCCAGAGAGACCAGAGGGGAGTGCAAGCCTGGTGGGTGTGAGAGCGATAATGGCCGGCCCACTGGGGGAGTGGGTTCGTGTGGCCCGCACGCATGACCGGGTCTGGGGGTGCAGGGCTGGTGGCCGGAGACCATGTAGGGCCGCTCTGCCAAGGAGAATAAACAATAGCATGATAAAAAAAATTCAATTTAATGTATCAGTTAGGGTTGCTCCACAGCAACAAAAGTGAGGAAATTCAGTGTTAAGGTTGAAAACCGTAACTCTGCATTCACCTCCCACCAGCACCACACACACACACACACACACACACATATGCAAGTAGGGGGGGAGGACCAAGGCAACATGACCAATCACAGACAACCAGCAGCAGGTAACAGAAATAAAATACAACTGTCTAACTGTAGTACAACACATCCCCACCCACCTGGCCAGGTACTGCATGCTCAGTGGAGATCCACAGCAAAACTGAGGCCATGTACACCAAAACTACACATCCCTGATTGTGGGTGCATGCAATGTACCACACTTATGAGTTGCATGGCCTTACTTAGCAATGCACCACACCCCAACACACCTGGAGCTGTTCCCCAAGTATAGAAGCACAGAAAAAACAAAGGAATTGTAGATGTACTGTATAGTATGTGTGGTTGATTTCAAGTATACACAACTTTACACTGCTAGTCAATGAAGGCCTTAGTGATACTGTGTACCACCCACTGAGACCAACTACTACATGCTTATTTAACAACCCCAGTCAAATGAAACCATGAAGATCAACACTGTTACTCCATGATTGCAGTTTTGCAAAGGTTTGAACAGTTGCGGCTTGCAGAGTATGAGATAGACAGCGACCCTCCCCCATGTCCTAGTACGCTTCATTCTTCTTGACTGCAAAGCTACAGGTAAAGAAACTGTATTAACATCTACAGTTCACCTCCCTGTTTGCTGGTGTTCTCCAGTTACCACAGTTATAAGTACTATGGCTTCACACACATAATGGCCTACTACACCCAAACACCATATGCTACATCCTGAGTGTACACCGACAGCCAAAAAGCAGAGGATATGTAGATAAATGGTGCACCTCACTCATTGCAACTATACTCAACTTAGCACTATTTTGATTTGTGTGATGTCGCACACCCAATTCTATTCTCTTCACCATGTACTGAATCTCCTGTTGAGAACTATAGGAAAAGTGAGTATATTGACAACTGTGATATACCTTCATCATTGTATGTACAGTCATGTTACATGTAAATAAGTTGTGTGAAATTAGACAGGTAATTACACACCCTGGCAGAGAGACCAGTTACAGCATTCTGAATATACAAACACAGTTAAAAGTAAGTCCATGGACATGAACAGAATACCTACATTACAGAAACTGAATATATATATTTCCACCATTGGGGATTGCACAACCTTGTACAAGCAATAGCTGCACCATTTCTCCATATCAAGTTATGTGTCTTGAGTGGACAGACATGTAACAACTAGTACAACACAGATGAGAAATAGAAATGCAACATTGATTGTATCTTGATACTGGATGTGTCTTTCATCATATTTACATAGCTGTATTTGTTTTTTGTCTACTCCTAAGTGTATAAACCTGTAAACAGGCCCAAGCAGAGATCTGCACTGTTAATATTCAGTCACGATGCACTATCATGTCTGTTGGGGTATGGTGCATCGCTAGGTAAGGCCATGCAACTCGTAAGTATGGTACATTGTGTGCACTTGCAATTAGGGATGTGTACTTTTGGTGTACATGACCTCAGTTTTGCTGTGGATCTCCACTGAGCATGCAGTACCTGGCCAGGTGGGTGGGGATGTGTTGTACTACATTTAGTCAGTTGTATTTTATTTCTTTCACCTGCTGCTGGTTGCCTGTGATTGGTCATGTTGCCTTGGTCCTCCCCCTACTTGCATGTGTGTGTGTGTATGCGTGTGTGTGTGGTGCTAGTGTTAGGTGAATGGGAATTTAGGGTTTTCAACCCTAACACTGAATTTCCTTGCTTTTGTTGCTGTGGAACAACCCTAACTAATGCATTAAAATGAGTTTTTTGCCATGAATTTCCTTTCTTTTTTAGAATGAGAAGTAGTATTAGTAACTGCAATATTGTAGTGGCAGCACCAGACACACATAGCCAAATACACACATCTGAAGACCACAGTAAGTCATCTAGCAGAATTATCTGTTATGAAGAGTGAGATAATATCCACCTCAAGCATATGCCTCTTAATAGTTATCTATTTTCTTGTGCTTAACATTGGTATGTCACATACTAATTTATCTAGTTGCACTGTTACACACACTATCATTTTGCAGGCAATGCTACTATTCTTGTGGGGCATAAAAAATGTGGCACTGTCTTTCTCAGCACCACTGTTAAATATGTACATATTTTACATGATCTTCTTCTGTAGCTTTACTAGACACAAATTCTCAACATGACTGTTACATATTAATATACCTCCAAAAATGTAGTTATAACACTGCAAGGTGTGTAACACATCAACAATTGTGACGTGTTACCCCTTAAAACCTGAAACTGCATGCACAATGCCCTTCCTTGCCAAAGTAAGTAAAAGGGCTGCTGTCTTACACAATATATATTGATGACAAATATCCACACAACTTAAGAATACTGCAAGATAAAGTGTTCTTTACAAAAAATATTTATTTATAGATATACTAAAACTATCAAAAATATTTATTAGATATCCAAATTAGACAAAGTCATTCCTGACAAAAAAGTGTAAAATATTTAAAAATACTTCTTTATTGAAAGAAAAAACAAAACAATAAAACATATTAATTTTTACGCATCATTGATTTATAAAGTAAATACTATATAAAAAAATATTTATTTTCAGTAAAAATAAATTTAGAAAAATACAAGCTTTTTACAAAAGCAGTGAAACAAACAAACAAAAAATAAATGTACACTATATACACACACAACTCTGAAAGAGAGGTGTGTTACTGCTTGAGGCAGCCCAACCCATAAGTTGGACACAATGTGGAGGCGCAGTAGAAGTGGAGGCTGTTGTGCCTTCCAGAGGAGATGCCAGAGGATCTGTGGATGCTCTTTATTCCTTGTCAGGGAGGCTATATGCCACTAGTGCAGGCAAAGTACTGGAGCTGGCCACTGTGTCATTTGCCAGTGTCCCCACAGGCTCAAGCACAAGGTTGACAATCGCTTGCTGCACTGTCATGAGGGACAGTAATTTGTCCTGTCCCTCACGCAGTGCAATATTGTCTTTTATCAGACTGTCAACCTTGCAATCAAACCTGAGGTAACAGTGGCAGTGACCAGTGCACCATTTTAAGTGAGGGTGCCATGTAAAGTGACAAAAAACATGTCTAAATATATGACCCTCACAATGGTGGTTGTCTACCTGTCTTGAAGCTTAGAAGACAGATATCCTATTAATAATTTAAATATATGTTGCTGGTACTGTCAAGACCATCGAGGAATGTGATGTTAATCAGAACTGCTATCTTGTTACTCCTGTAATTATATTTTTTCTACTGTGCTATATTCTTTGTAGACAAGTTCAGTGGATCTATAAGAACGGAACAAGTCATACACTGGTGTTGTATATCAGTCTTTGGCAGTCCTCACTAATTAAATGTTTTGTTATTATCAACAACACAGTGTGGCATACAATGATACAAGGTGTTCAATTGTCTAAGAACAAGTGAACTGGCACATCCATATCTATATTCTTTGTTCCCAGTTGCATGAGAATAATACTGTAGAACTTGAATTTATTACTGTAAAAAAAATATCGCTATTATCGAGCTGTACCTTTAAGGTGTGACATTATGTTTACCGCACTCATTGATGTTCTCTAAGTGACTATGTGGTGCTGCTGTAACTCGGCAACAAGAACCCTCAATTTGAAAAAAAAACATGGACGCTAGTGCTTATTTTTTTTTTTTGTATTTTTCATGCTGCACAAACAATCCCCTAAAACCCTAAATCACCCGAAGTCTACAACCCTAATACATTGCTACAGTAACTTCTGTAGCCTTGAGTTGGGAGTCATTATCAGATGCCATTGCTGCTGTCATCGTCAGCATTGTTACCAGGTACAGCAGTCTGAAAAAACAAAACAAAACATTGTTTAGTCTCTGGATAGTAACTGTGTTCTAATAGTGTAGGTTTGATTTTGTTTACCATCACTTCAGTTCTCCATGATGGTGCTGATAGTGGTCTCATGATTCTCCCCAGTGTCCTGGTTCTCAACCTGGGCATTCTGTTAGGAAGAAAGGTCAGTGACTAGCGGTTAACAGGTACATTTTAGATACAGTAAGTAGATGTCAAAAGAAAAGCAAAATAATTATTACTGTACTGTCGGGGCAGTTGTTGTGTGCCTGTAGTATGCCTGCCTGCTGGAAACCCTGGATACACTCCTCAGTTTGTGTGTACAAGTTAGCCATGCTTGTCGCCAGCCACTGTGCGTGACGAGACTTTAATGCTGCAGATCTCAGGTCTACCTTAATCTGCGAACTGCTGCTCCCGACCTGAAATTGGTCAGAGATTTGTTGTGCATACCAGTCAGTGAATTGTATTTTGAGTAAATCTTTAAATATTTTATTTATGGCTATGACCAAAGGTTGTAACAGGTTGGCGCAAGACACAAGTACAAAAATTGGAATAATGTTGTTGGCCTCGAAGTTTGCAAGTACATCTGCAGTTGTATGGCCTCTAAACAGATCTAAAATCAGTACTGTGTGCTGCTCATCAGGGAGATTGATTTGTGCTTTTACTTTATTGATGTATGGGACAATCACTTGGTTGGTGTATAGCACAGTGGTGTTAGAATTAGCCCAATGGTTTTCAGTATGGGTAATGCACCAATCAGGAGGGAATGAGAAATGTGGGTGGCATTGATCAGTTTTCCCATGGTAAAGTACCTGTGGAGGAAGGTAATGACCAAATAGGGTAACGCATAACACCACAGTGACTTATCGTTTGTCACCAAGACCAGACACTTCAATATGCTTCTTACTGATACTGTCCATTGTCCATTGGGAGCACGGTATCAAGTTTACACCTGTTTCATCTAGGTTAAGAATAAGTTCTTTTGGTACAGGTTCTTGCATTGCTGCTGTTGCAATTCACTTCAAGAATTGTGCCTTTAAGTCTGGGAAGTCAATAGGGGTTTTTCGTGTTGCTTTTGTGCCCTTTCTTTTACTGAACCCCATGCGGTTAAGGAATAACCAGAACCACTGCCGAGAAAATGAAAGGGTGCCACCATTTTCAATGAGCATATGTGGGTGTGTAGTTTTTACAATGTCAGTAGCTATTGCAGCCAAAACACGACCATTACAGCACCCTCTGCTCGGAGAGACTTAATGATCCCTCTCAATTATTTTTCCACGTCCTCCATAAGGAGTGGTGGGCGACCTTGGGGTTTAATGGGCAGACTTTTCTCTAATGTATGGGGGTCAGGGTTTTCTTTTAGCTTCAGCAGGTAGTCTCTTTTAAAAGTTCTTACAGTACTTTCATTAATTTTAGATTTATACTTAGTGTCATAAAATCGTACTGCATTCATTACCCCATGCTGAACTGCGTATTGGCCAACCTCAAAACGGACCTCAGGGGGATACACACAATGGACCATTTTCCTCTTCTTTGGAGGGGAGATGCTTTAGCAAGCTCCTCCGTGACACTCTCTGCCATGAGCCTCAAGACACCAGCAGTAACACTCAGCAACTCAGCGTCAATGTTATCTGTATGCAGTGCTGAGTAGTCACGCTTTGTTGATTTTTTTTTATCTGGAGTGTGTAACCACTTGAAGAGAGACATGTTATGATGCGCTGGTCAGTAATCCAAATGAACGGGCCACAAACAGAGCTATGCTGACCACAACATACTATTAGTACTGTTTAAGACACCTATCAGATGAAAGCTAGCTGTCAGCCAGTAGCGGAGCATGATGGTAATTTGATGCACTACCACACAAGATAGTCAGACCGCTATATAAACTCGACGTGATATTAAATAGTTTTACAGTAGTATGTTCTGTAGTCCAACACTACTATTTCACTTATGTGATGCTCACATTATCTTCTTTTTAATATCTGCTAGAAAAGAGACACACATGTCGTATACTTTTTCATTTTGTGTACATAGTTTCAAAGAAGTAAATCATCTTTTTGCTGGTGTAACATTAATGCTTGATTTAATATTATCTACACACATCATGTAAAGGAGCAGAATGTCAGAATAATAAATAGTTAATATTACATGAATGTCTCCTAATTAAGTAACAAGTTTTTTCATCTCAATATTGTACACAATGCAATTGTTCTCAGAAATAACATTTTTCGATTCCTACAAACATTCTAACGTGCCTATGTAAAATTTGTATTAACACACATGTAGAGCTTCATCATATGCTGAACAAGGGTTAAAACTATTTTTAAAAAACAGTATTATTATAATAGTAATAAGCAACATTCAAGATTTATGTTAATAGTCAACTAATCGCCCTCTAGTGGCATGTAGCACTCAGGTACACGTTGTGCCACATTGCACCCCTAGACAAAGATTAACAGACCATGAAATAACCCTTGCTCATGCCTTATTACTTAATTCTGCTTAAACCATGAGAACATAAATGCATAGACTCAACATTGTTAAACTGTTGAATCCCGCCTAACTATAAGCAATGAAGCAACATTGAAGTTATCTTTGGAACACCTACATTAGACTATGTTAATGAGTTGCACATGTTGCAACAGTTTTTATGTCATGAAAATTCAAATGATGCATCCTGGTGCAATATTCAAAATGACAGCTCGCTCTTCATTTTGCTATAATGAAACAGACTGCAGCAGTAATCTAACCAACAAAAATAAGTGGCATGTGAACATGCATGTTCATGACTTTCCATCATTCTCTCTGTGATCTGTGTCGTATCTATACCTGCACAATCACCTTCCACTGAGTGTGCGTGTGGGGGATTGTGAACATCCACCATAAGAAAATAACAACAATATGTACCCACTTACAGGTGACTCGACACATTGCACAGCGTTACACTGTACCCATCATCCATGAATGGCAACTGCACCTTGTAACATAATAATTGTACCCCCCGCCACTGTTGATCACACTTTTATTATATGGTAACTAGCTCTATTGCTACACTGCGCTCTACCCATTCAACTGATAACTCATTTTGAATTGGTTGACTATCCATTGTAGTCCAGTGGGCCTTTCCATATTGGTCATCACAAGCTTTCTATCTATAAATACAGTGCTTGTCCCAGTACACTCAACCCCTCATACAATTATGGTTATGATGACATACATACATGCCAAACCAGTCCAGTACACTGTGTCACCCTTGCACACCAATTGGGATAATTATATTAAGCTATTCAGAGTTGATTTAGTACAGCTGCTCTCATGGGTCATAGTAGTCTTTGCAAATCATAGATTACCCCTTCATGCAGTAGTACCACCTTGACCACCCACCCACTGAGAAACAACAATTTAATCATAACTGTTGCATGATCAGGAACAGGTGACACTCTGCAGCAAGATACCTTCCAACCATCCACAAAGTGACACCATATAGTACAGCTGTATGCATAGTAAAGCAAAAAAGTTGGGCTCTGAAGATGCATAACAGATTGTGTAACAGAATCTCAGTATATGAATGGTCCATCCACATATTGAGACCATGAACTACAGTACTATTTGCATCCCCAGTTACTCATGCCTTTCACAAATAGCAACATAGCTCTAAGACTACCTAGCAATCAGGAGTTGTATGGCTGGCTTAGGGGTAACAAGGTTGTCTACACTGTTGAAGAGAGGTTGTGGGGGGCTCTGACAGTACATCTTGTGTGAACATCTCCTATTATTCTACTTAAGCTCAGAACTGGTGCCCGGCTCCTCCTTCACCTGCATAGGTGGTACTGGCACTGCCTTCCTGGCCACTATAAAATATATAAGAGAAGAATATTATAACATATACCACAATATATGAATCTATCACAAATCTTTTAGTGTGAAAAACATTTTTCATATTACTCATGGTGTTATTCAACCATATACCACAGTTGTCTTATTTTATCACACCTCTGTGTTTTGGTGAATGTTGTGTCATTTACCAGCAGGGACATCCAGCTGCCAGCCCTGTTCATGGGGAGAGCAGCAAACTCACTCACATGAAGGGGGCCCGGCACAGCCACAGTCGATCTGCCTCTAAAGTTACCGTCACTTGCCACGCAGATCAGCATTGCAGTCACCCAGTGCAATTCCACAGCAGTCTCCCTGCAGAACTGTGCGCGTCCATTCACCTACTCATTCACACCCACCCCGTTTTCACTTACTCTCCCAATGGTACCACAGACGTACAATGATGTCCATGCAGAAATGTACAGTTGTCTGCTGTACTATCTCCCCTTGGTTACGTGTGCATCACCAGTGCCACCAAGTGTACCTAGTGGCTGCGAGAGCACAACATAAGACCACTCCATTCATCATCAGTAGGAGAACAGTCATGAGGATGCTGAATCCTAGTCCTCTACTGCCAACCCTCAATGGCCCAGGCTCATTCCCAAACTTGGGTCTCCATCATAAAGCGAGGTGTGGCATCCAACATCTCAATGCTCAGCATCACTGGGATGGATTATATACCACAGTTCTTAATGTGGCTGCATACTACATGTGTAAAGAAATGCCATTCAAATTGCCAAGACTGTTAAAGCTCCGTTAAGACCTGGTGCCCACCATTAAACAAGTAGAAGGATTATATTGGCATAACTGATTAGATGGTTAGTAAAGGGTGTATCACAGTGCCACTACCAACTGCTAAGTTCACAAAACACATAATAAGGCATGCAAACGGCTCCAGCACAGCACCAGAGATACACAATACTTCACAAATACTATCACAGTGCTGCACTTGTCCCACTGTTCCACCTCAGATATGGTTTTTGTTACAATGCACACAATCAACATTGGTAGCAACTTCATTGGAGCATTAGTGATACATTTACTGTAATGAAAGTTGTATATTGTGTTTGGTCACATCAGTAGGTCTCACATAAGTGGGTACTACATACATATGCAAATACACTTTGAATACACCAGCCAGAATCAACATAAGATATATTGGGATGAGTACCTGTATTACTCATTTTGCAAGTGAGATGACAAAAAAATGAAATTCAGATGTGTACAAATGTGTTCTTAGAGTGAAGACATTTATTTACATAAAATAGATAAGAATTGTGTATGCTAACAATGCTCCAGATAACATTGGTGTCTAGAAAGTTACTCACCAGTTTTAGAACATAGTAAAACAGAAAGTGAGATGCATACAAATACTGTACATGTGGCAATAAAAAGTGTTCCTTTTGAATCACCAGTTATGTTATGAAGCACTATTCCTTGTTGTTTGGAATATTTACAAATATTGGATGGGTAGTCGTACTCATGGCAACTTTCTGAAGAGTATTTTGTAAAAAGAAGTCAGTAAAATAGTCCAGTACACACCTTATGTGACGCCCTCATACCACCCCAATTATCCATAGTAATTATTTCTAGCAGCATCTTACCATCGGATTCAACAATGATGACACTGTCAGTGTCAGACTTGTCAGCCTCCACAGCTTCTGACCGTGCTGGTACTACTTCGGTTGGGGATAGGGGTTACCTGTGCCGATCTGTGAAAAAAGATAATATGTAAATTCCCTAAGTATTTCATTTCAATGTTTACTCATTTCACAGCACTTTCTCTAAGCAATCAACATGTTTCAGGCACCTGACATTGTCCTTAATCAGCTACTGCAGAGTCATTGGAGACACATATAAAATTAGAATTAGTGCAAATAAATATTTGATAAATTGAAGGTATGAAACTGACTCAGCAGACAATACTTAGTACTTATGTAATATGCCACATGAAATACAAGTCTGCTTCAATGAAATTGATACTGCATAGTAACTCCCCCACTATTATGCCATGACAGCAATACATATGCAATAGTAGAAGTACATAATAAGACTTCAAGTCTTGAGAACACATTGAAGAATTCAATTTGTATGTAACACCATCTCCCCCTACACCAAGCATATACAAAACAGCTAAAGCCAACGTCACAGCATGTCATCAGTTAACACATCATATGTTGCATAATTGTCATGATAGAATTAATATACATATATAGGTGATACATCATACCCAGGAGTGTGAAATGGAAAATATTATCACTCCTGCAGAGTGCGCTCTAGACACATACGAGTGCCGAATATTTGCCATAGCACATGGTCTGGGCATCATCTGTGTGATTAATACAATAAAGTTCATTATTTTCTGGTTTGCTACTGTTTATTTTATAGTTTTGTGTTGTTACACAGATATTTTTCTCTCTGTGTGGGGGAGGGGTGGAGGGTCATGCTGGAGGACTGTAATAGTGCAGTGGTGATTAGTATTTCTTTTACCAGTTTTATTCTGATGTATGTCCTGCAAATGAGCTGTTTGAATGTAGTGCATCTGATATTTGGGGAAAATGTATTTTTCTCATACATGCAACAGCTGTCTGTAATTATCTGTTATATCAGATGAAAGTGGTGCAGGTGTTCAACGTTTCTCTTCCTATGGGGCTCTGACATATGAGCAGTGTTAATATGAACTAGTGACATAGGAAGTATATGTATAAATGTAAGATTTATGCACATACTGTATACGTCATTGGGTTCTCTATTCAACTGGGTTACAAAATACATGTTTTTATCTAACTCAATATCAGTTCACCTCTCTTGTATAAACATATATATATATGTGTGTATATATACATATATATATATATATATATATATATAAATATATATATATATATATATATAAATATATATATATGGGTACAAAATATGTGTTTTTATCTACTCAATATCAGTTCACCTCTCTTGTATAAACATATATATAGAACCAAAAAAGTGCAAATCATTATTTAATAACAGTAAAAAAATAGTTTTATCCTTAAGACAAAAAACAAAACAAAAGACACAAATAATGATGTCCCTCATGACTTAGGCAATATTCAGTTGTTTTACACTGCTGAGACTTGACTTGTGGCATCATATTGTGATAATAGGATGCCTACAGCAGCAAAGGTTTCAATCAGAGAAAGACTGTTTTTGTTCCACTTCTGTGTCTCTACTATAATATGATTTAATCAGAGGAATTTATTTTGAATAACTTATGTTGAGGGAGGCATTTCCCCACAGCTGGCTTTTCTGCACCCTCCCACAGTTCATATGCAAGGTAGTACCAGCACTTGTCGTTCTCTGGTATCTCCTCTTTTTGCTTCAGTACATAGAAGAGCTGGCGTAATAGCTTCCACTTCTTCAACTGCACAATAGTCTTATTCTTGACTCTAAGTGCCATGTGCAGGAAGCTGTTAATGCACCTCCACATTGTGTCCAGCTTACGGTTCATGCTCCGCATTAAAATGCGAGCACTACCCCTCGCCTAGACTGCCTCATGCAGCAAGCACACCTCTTTCAGCGTCCACTGCCTCATTTTTCAAGCTTGTGTTCTGCAGTAAAAACATAAACAAACATTCCATTACTCTCATGTCTTGGAACCTATATATTTCTATGTATTCTAATAACTATTATGCTTAGAACATTATAACAACAGCATTTTGGTAACTCAATTCTCATTGTCACAAATATTACCATTCAGGTATGGGAATTGTTGTATTGCAACATACTAATAACATACACAACTCTGTGTTGTATCATGCTATGTTCAACTAATAACATATACCACAGGTTGAATACAGGTACATCAATAGTGCATCTTCCTGTCTCTTAAAGATCAAACATTGTCATTTTAATAATGGCATGCTTGTGCAGCCAACATCTTGTGATACTGCAGATTTGGAGGCACGGTTACTGTTGGGAGAATGCATGGCATGTTCCAGTAGATATGTTCCACACTGCCCAATCACTCAACAGCAGTTGCCATCACCCTACCTACCTAATTAGGCGACAACATCAGAAAAAAGGTCAACTACTATGAGACTAAAGCTCTCACACAGTGTGACCATGACACACCTCACCCTATGTGCAGCCAACATGGCAGCAGTGACAGTCGGTGTTGCCTGTGAACACACCCGTTTATTGTGTGTCAACAGGGTGCACAATGCCCATTGTCATAATGTTGCCCCTCATGTTTTTTTGCTTGCCAAGGGGTTGGAAAATCCCTCTCAGTTTGTGTGCCCCCCATTCCTTGTTTGCCGATGGGGAGGTGCCCAATCGCCCATCGCCTCCTGCACCCCACCTTTTCTGGTTTGTTGATGGGGGTGCCCAATCCCCCCATCAGTTAGTGCATCCAGCTACAGACACACAGTTAGGTGGTATGCTGGGCACCCCACCCCAGCATGCCAAAGCACCTGTCAAAATGAAAACAGTGGCCTGATGTCTTTTCCACCCATTTGCATATCAACAACTGAACATCACAGTAGTCACAGGTAGCAGAACCACTGTCACACTGGCATACGCCACTGCTCCTCTGTGGCACTTGCACTAGCACAATGACACAGAACCATGTAGAATGCAGCTGACACAGTGACATTCAACACTGCTGAACCATGACATGATACCATTAAATATCATCCTGACAACACCTGTAGTGCATCCAAGTTCAACTGTTGCCAGGCCTGCATTCCACTGTGAATATCCCCAAGTATGTGTTACTCCTGTGTGAGTGATGTATATACCTATTCTATTTTTTGACCAAGACGTTTGGTCCTGAAAAGAAGTTTTTTTTTTTACAGTTCAATAGGTGTACAAACAGTCTGACATTCTTAGAGGACTTTGAGGATCCCATCTTGAAGGTCTCCCAGGAAAAGGCAATTACCAGCATGAGAGAAGTACACACCATCTGGTAGGTATAACCAATCATAGCAATACTTAATTTCAGGGTAACGTATGGTGTGCATTCCAGACATGAGTAGATATGCAGATATTTGTATGTTCACCTTTCTCCATGCTCTGTCAAGCAAGTATGTGTGGTGTTCTGCTTGCCAGACCTATGCTCTGTAATATCTGAAAAAATGATTTTACAGGCAGGTAACATACTGATAATAGAAGCAAGGTCCAATTTTGCTTCTGACACTAAATCTACCCAACGTTTGGTGCCTAAATCATTCCCTCCAAGATGTATCACCAGTATGTCTGGGTGATCTTGAGTACTCAGAAGTCTGCATTGTTGGCATGAGATGCTCTCACCACATTCCACCCCTGCCATACCACTTCACACAGCAATTTGAGAACTGCATGTTTTTCCCAAAATCACTGTTCTAAGCATACTCAGATGCTCACTATACTGCTTCCAAAAATCCACAAAGTCTTTTTGCTGTTTTCTGCCATTCTCAGCTTTTCAACTTAGAAGTGGACAGAGAGCTACCAAAAAAGTCAGTGTTCACCCTGCAGTACCTAAGCAGTAGTGAAAGTAAAACTGCTGTTTTTCCTAAGTTCAACACTGCTTAAGTGGGCTGACCCATGACACACAAATAAAACAAATCATTGGCTACTACTGTGCCTTCATTAACCAATGTAGTGTGTGCACTGACTATCACTGCAGTTCTGCTGCAGCTACAATGCGAAAACATTTCAAGGTGGCAAAAATGCATCCATTTGATAGGCAGTTTCAAACAATTACAAGTGCAGAGGCATATCTGATTGGTTGCCTCTTCTGTTATGGTACACGTGCTCCTTGCTATCTCCCTCCATTTGCAGCTGTATCTTTGTAAGTAAGTACCAAATAATTTAAAAGACAAAGAACCTCTGTGCACAAACACTGAGGCAAGGGTTAGCCCAAAGGGCATTTGGCTGGGAAGCCAAGTTTCAAGAAAATACAAAATCACACATGCCCCCACAATGCAAAGCATCATGGGCTGCATATGCAAATCACCACAGAATGTTATGCTGGTCCAACTTTAAGCAGAATTGCATGGTGCCGAAAGGCCTCTCACACAGTTTGCAAAGGGTGCTAACAGAAGACATAGACACGTGTTTCACCTACCAGGACTCATCAGTATGCCTCGTCTGTTTGACACCCCAGTGGAATGGACCAGCTACCCTAGAGGCAGTGTGCCTTGGATATATTGTGGTGAACCCATTAAAATAAAAAACTATTTAAAAGACTATTTGTCTGTGTGATTTTGTAGTACCAAATAATTGTCTGACTTTAAACAGTTGTAGCTAAATAATGAAGCATCATTGTTTATTTCTATCAACATAGTCAAATAGAGCAGTAAAAAACATTTTGATTAATACTATTTACCTGTTTCAAACACTTTTTATCATAGTAGAAAAATTATTTATAAAATGTGATGTACTTACAGTGAGAAATGTGCTCTATCTCAGTTTAGTCTAAGATGGCTGCTGTGTCCTTCTCCTTCAGTCTTCTCCGTATCTGATTGGTTGTCTTTCATGGCCTGATAAATGTAGCATGCCATTGGCAGAACTACCTGTCAGTCAAATACTAATAAAGATATCATTTGCTGATGCACATAATGACTCCCCATAAGTTGAAATTTGCGATACTTTCGAACTCATGAAAGTATTTTTACCACACTTTCGAATGAACAACACTATTTTTGTGATACTTTTGAACAAACTACACTACTTTTTTGAAAGTTTTGCAGTTCGGAAGTATAAAGTTTGATACTTTTATATTAGACACTACTTATTTGAAACTACTTTAAATACTTTTGAACACATGAAAGTATATTTTGAGGCACTTTCATATGTTTGACATTGTTTTGTCGACACTTTCGAATGCACAACACTATTTTATCTGTTTTTTTAACAAAAAAGATGATTCCTGAAGGTAGAAGTGTCCTCCTTCCTACATTATGCACAAATACACAAGTGCAAAGAATTATTGACTGTTATTTAAGCAATAAGACACAACAGAATGATGATGAGAAATTGTGAATGTAATGCAAGCACAAAAATGCCCTCCAGTGCGGGCATTGTTTGGAAATGGTGGATCATCCAGGGTGTTTAAGGCCTTCCACCTGTGGCATTGGGCCTCATCATGGCCCTGGTCATTTTGGTATTTCCCAATAATGCCTACCCTGCCAGGTATTATTGTTTACATAATTGAGAACATTCCTTACACAATAATGCTTCAAGAAAGTTAGCCTTAACAGTACCTTAATCACACACCCCAACCCTGAAATGTTTCATCTGGTGCACCTAACTGCTATCCTAACCCAAATACATGACTTATTGACTGTCAGTGTTACTGTTGTGAATACATTATTGGTACCAGGAAAATTATATTTACAAAAAAAATTGTGAGATCTATGTTTTTTCTAATGTGTTATCATCAATACACAGATTCTTAATACAATAGTCCTTCCAGCAATTGTATAAGAGTAGTAAGCTAAAATCAGAAGGCATAAGTCAGTCATGTTTTGGCCATAGAACATGAGAAGTTGACAGGAACAATTGATATGCCATGGTGATAATACTATGCGAAACATCATAGCATTGATCTACATAACGCTACTGCAACTGTGACAGTCAATCTGATCACAGCATTTCTAAGATCTTTCTTATTATGTGCAAGACATAAGTAACATACATCAGCACAGAATATTAGAAATGAACATCACAAACAGATACTAATATTTTCTTTTTCTGTGTCTATTATACAGGTGTCTGATACTTCTGTACGATTGTTGACTACTACTGTGAAGCTACACATTGCTAAGATGCTGAGAAAATACAGAAGTACATCAATACAAAGATGAAGCAGGTATCATAGTACTTCACTGTTGCCTCAGAGTGATAAAAAGAGCAGTGATGTCAGTTCAAGACATAAAACAATTCAGACTTCCACAAGAATAGTGAGCTCGACATCAACTCCCTCCACAACAAAGTTACAAACTTGTTCATCAGCAAGGAAAAAATGTTCACATGAACAGCAGTTGTGCTGGTTTGTCAGACACAACACAACTATTGCCACAGCAAGCATAACTGTACATTCTAAATGGCACTGTAAAGGTACACCTGGTGATTTGTATCTGAGAAAGCAAAAGTATTTTCGATCACTAACATCGAAAGCTAAGATCAACAGGCTTATTGCTGCTGTAATGAGACATGAGCACAAAAAGACAAAGAGTCACCTGTCTTTAATGAAATTGCATCTCAAAGTATGTATATTAGTGAACAGAGCATTATTTGTTCTTCAATGTTTTACAAGGTAAGATGCCTCATGTGCTGGAAATATTCAGTAAAGTTGTGTACGACATCAAGAAAAGGCTACAGCAGTATCCTGCCTTGACTGTCAACAATTTCTGTGATGTTTTCACAGGTCGCTGGATGCACACACAGCACTCAGAGGCATATTTCTGGGAAGAATCTTATTATTCACAGAAAAAAGACAGCAAGTTCACTATTGATGAGTCCGGTAAGTTGGTCAATGTGCTCAGTGTCGCTTATGACACAGCAATGGAGTCAGATGATGACTCTGAGGCAAACGCTGAGACTCGTAAATGTCACTGCTTCTCATGGCATTGTGATGAAACTTGCAACTGAAGGCAATCATCATTTGGCAAAGTTAAGCAGTTTATCAACCTATTAGTGATAACAGATCAGAAAGACAGCCATAAACTGCTTAACAACATTGGCCTTAGTGAAGTCCATCCACATACTGGACTTATGGGCCAATCATTAGCATGTCTGAATAGCAGTGTTTGTGACAGTGTATTTCACAACATGAGGAAACTGGGAGTGCATCAAACAGGCATGCGGAACTTTGCATACAGGGTATATGAAGTTCGCCGAGTTGCCAACCAGTAGACTTGCTTGAATGACTACTGCAGTCTGGTGACATGCACGGTGCCATGGCATTTATCAAACTACTGCAAGGTGTTACTTCTGTACCAGAAACAAACATTTATCAGGCAAAAACTTCTGATGAAACATCTGTTTCAGTCTTAGAACGTGACTTTCTGAAACACGTTGGAAAAGAAATTGCAAAATTTGAACTGGCAAAGGCTCAAAAGTTTGACCCCGTATGTGTGTCCTGTGATCGTCTATGCTACAGCAAACAATCAAAGTAAACCTTGAAATGTTGTCACCACACAATGACATGTGTTTCCAACTCTCAGCATTTTTGCTCTTAAAATCTGACTTCCAGTTACAGCCCACAGTTGTGCTGTGCAGACAGTGTTTCTCCTAACTAAAGTGCAACATTCTGTCACCAAGAACAGTGTTGAATAATATGGAGGCACATGCCACACCAACGGAGATTGCCACATTGAATATGTTTGAGCGCATTCTAATTCAGACAATGAAACCATTTTAGACCATCTTATGTCTGAACACAAAGACACGGAACATTCAACAGAAAGAACTCATCAGATCTCTCAAGGGTTCCGTCATGTATCTCCCACATCCTTTACAAGAAAATGTGGAGTCAATATCAACAGATAATAATTTGGTGATTCTTGCAAATGGTGTCCCAATGAAGTCCAAGTTCATCTGGCAAGATGTTGTAAATGTAGAGAAGGTGAAGCTTGCTCTTAGTTATTTGAAGAGCACCAATCCATTTTATGCAGACCTTGATATTGAGCACATGAGTAGTCTATCACTTCAACATAATGTTTTGGGGACAACAAAACCAATGATAGAAAAGGTCAATTTACAGACAGATGACAACGTGTATGAACAGTACACAATTCACCCACTGCATAGCAGAGATCCAGTGGGTGACAACATTGATCTCTATCAAATGAAACAGGTGGAAGATGAGCTTGTCAGCATATGGGAGGCAACACTAGAAGCACGCTGTTTCACAGACTTACTCCCAAAAGGGTCAGGTGGACACCTAGATGAAAGGGAAGTGCATGTACAGGGTGCTGAGTACCGCACTAGCCATGTCTTAAGTAAGGATGGAAAATTCAGATGTAACATACAGTACCTATTTCATCTCCTCTGGGAGAGTGAACTTAGGATTCTGTCTGCGTCTATTGCACATACAATTTGTCTCACAACTCCACTAGATGGATTAACAGCTGCTCAATTTCTAGAGAAATTAAAGCAGAAAGATGAAAATGTGGAAGTGAATCTGTCTTCCATTCTCTCAAGTCTACATGGAACCAAAGAATACTGGTATTGTAGACGCTCTGAGATGATGACAATGCTGAGAGAGTATGGTCCAGCCACTTGGTTTGTCACACTCAGCTGTGCTCAATATGCCTGGGATGAAGTCATAGAACTGTTGAAGTTGGCAAATTCTGATGTCGATGGCATTTCCTCAATGACTGTTGGTGAAATGTGCTCACTTGACCCTGTGTCTGTCACAAGACATTTTCATAAGCGGTTTCATGACATTCTGACTTTCATTTTGTCAAAGGACAACCCACCTCTTGCTAATGTTGAACATTACTTCTGGAGGACAGAATATCAAGCATAGGGTGTTCCTCACATTCACATGCTATTGTGAATCAAAGATTCACCATGCATAGGTGAGCATGAAGCAGCAGAAGTGCTAGCATTCATCAAGCAATACATCACTTGCCGCAATCCGGACAAGTACAACAGCCCCACACTATGGAAGTTGGTACAAATATTCCAGCAGCATATTTGTGCAAAATACTGCTGGTGAGTAGTTAAGAACAAATCTGATTGGTACACATGATGTCGCTTCGGATTCCCTAGATGAGTTTGTCAGGATGGTTCCATGAATTAACTTTTTTCAGCAATGCGACACCACTTGAAGGCAAAATCAACCAAGAGGGGATATGAGTTACCCAGAGATGAAAAAGAGGTCTGTGTCAATGACTAAAAACTGACTCTTCTCCTAATGTGGCAAGCAAACATAGATGTTCAGTTTGTGAGCAATAATTCATTGGCCCTAGTATGGTATGTCACTTCATACATTACCAAGCATGAACAGACAAACTTGCAAGATCTTTGGGAGGATAATGCCAGTTCAAGCAAAAGCCTGACATCTCAGCTGTGGTCACTGGGCTTGAAGACCCTCTCACACAGAGAATGTGGTGCCTATGAAGCTAGTGACTGATTAATGGGTACTCATCTGTACGGGAAGTCAGATGCTGTTCGCTTTCTCAGTGTGAACTACAAAGAGAAATGCAAACTTGTAATTATTCCTCATTCTGAAATTGAGGAACTCACTGCAAACAGACCTTCTTCAAAACACATCTTGAAGAATAATCTGATTGACATATACTACCCCCATCATCATGATAACATGGATTATATGTGTCTATTTCAGGTGACTAAGTGGTATGACTACAAGGCAGATATATCACCTGACTCAACATGGCACATTTACAAGGTGAAAGGAGTGGTTGGCTGTCTCATAAAGAGACACAAGCCATGGCTCATAGACCACTGTAAATTGCACCTAGACACATCAGAGAGCGGAGAGCATTACTACTTTGCTCTCTTATTACTATTTAGGCCCTAGAGAAATGAGTCTGAATTAAAAGGTAAATGCAACACATTCGAGGACAAATTCAATCTCAGTTATGAGAGTTTCAAAACTGAATACTCTGAGACATACATACAGAGACTGGAGGTTGAGAAAGAACAGCTCAAGAAGGCAGAGAAACAACTTCAAGAAGACACTCCTGCCAGCTCACAAGACAATCTTGACCCAGAAGGATAAGGTATTTTAGGTGAGCCTCTGCCTTTAAATGCCCCAGAAGTGTTGATCTCAGAAGTTAAGAGCACCATGGAACATGGAACACACTGCAATATCAACACACATGGCTTGAGAGAAAGACTAAATCAGCAGCAGCGAGTGGTTCACTCTCAAGTCATTGATGCTGTTCAACATGGACTATTACATGAAACAAAAAAAATGAGACTGTCTTCAGTATAAACCACTACTGATCTTTGTTAGTGGCTCAGCTGGCACAGGAAAGTGTTTCCTAACTGAAGCCATCACTGCTGAAATACAGAGCCTGACAGGGTCACCAATGTCTGTAGCTGTTACAGCTCCCACAGGACTAGCTGCATACAACATTGATGGACTAACATTACACTGTCTCTTTATGTTGCCAGTGGAACATGGCAAAACAGGAGAATATCATAAACTGTCATTTGAGGTTGCATCTCAGTTCTGTTCAATGTTCACAAAGATGAAGTTACTCATCATTGATGGAATCAGTATGGTCTCCAATGTAATGCTCGCCAGTATACACCTACGTCTACAGGAGATCTTGGGCACCGACTATGGAGTACCATTTGCTGGCAAAACTATGGTTGTATTGGGAGACCTTTTACAGCTTGCACCAGTCAGTGGAGAACATGTTTTTGCAACTCTGACTGCCAAGCAGGCTAAGAATACATTAGGTTGCAGTGGAGGTTGTAACCTTTGGGAGTTATTCACCTATGTTGAGTTGTATGAGAACATGCAGCAAAGTGGTGCTCTGGCTTATAAATCACTTTTAGATGAAGCTTGTACAGGATCTCTATCACCACAACATGTTGTTATGTTGAATGAATGGAGAATCAGGATAGATACTACATCCATAGAAACAGCATGTAATGTTTTAAGTGATGTGTACTCCACAGGCACACACATCATGTGTCTTATGCCATGACTGAAGAAATGCATTGAGTTCAATGGCGTAATGTTGCAGAGAGAAAACCAAGACATTCTTATTCTGCATGCTGTTTACACAGTTGATGGTGTCATTCTCAGTTGTAAGCTGGTAGCAAAGATGACTGAATGACTCACTGAACTGAAGTCAGATGTTTCACGCATAGCTGGCCTAGAAGCTGTACTTACACTTTGTAAGAATGCATGTGTCATGTTGCGGCGTAACCTCGATGTTGAGTGTGGTATGGTAAATGATGCCATGGGTAACATCACTGACTTTGTTTACAATGTCCAAAAGACATTAATCGAGACCCTTGTAGTTCACTTTGACAACATGGAATAGCCTGTACAGATAGAACGTACCTGCGTAAAATGTCAGGTATTCAAAGATATCTACATAAACAGGAAACAGTTCCCATTATGTGTTGTATATGCTGTTTCTATTCAAAAATCTCAGGGCTTGAGTTTGGATTCAGCAATGGTGGACATAGGTACAGACATTTTCAAAGATGGCATGAGCTACGTGGCACTTTCACGTGTCTACAGTCTTTCTGAGTTGCACATAATAACTCTTGCATCTCAGAAGATACGTGATGAGAAATGATGTATCATTGAGTACAACTGGTTAGGTACTCTGTATCAGCCACATGTCTTTAATACCACTGCCTACATCTCTGGCTGTCTCACATCATTCAGTGATATCTGCAACTGTCTGCAAACAGAGACAAGCTACTACAAGTGACTCAACTCTAAAGAGTTCAAGAAAGGTCACAATCTCAAGTACACATTCGGAATCAGCTGTTGGTCAAAGATCAATTGGTGTAGCTGCTGTGCCAGTGTTCAACAACAGCACTAGAGTGAACTGCTATGCTAATTCAGCTATGCAAGTTTTTCTGCACATGCCACACTTTGTGCATGCAAGATCTGCTTCACAAAACACTGCACTATCAACAGAGTTGAAGTAGATTGTGAACATGGCTTCTAATAACACTAACAATATTCAGTCACTAACACCTCTACGCCAGGTGTTAGGTACATATGACGGGTGCAGAAAATTTGCTGCAAACATACAGCAAGATGTCAGTGAGTTTATGATGGCAATAATAAACACCTTGGATGAAGATGGCATCCCAATGAGTCACTGCTTCCCAGTGTCATATGTAACCAAATATGTATGTGTATCATGTGGTCATTCAGAGCATCAAACCACAGTAGACATGCTGTGGATTATTCTGTTAGTCCCTCAGGCAAAAAGTGTCAAATTTCACTAGCTATTTACCAGTGCTCAATGTGGTCACTCCTGTGAACGGTGTGGAGGCATATGTACTCAGTCCATCCATCTCAGGACTTCATCTCAATATCTGTTGATTATATTGCACAGATTTGACTCCAATGGGCTCAGAGTTGACACTCCCATCACAGATTACACAGCTGGTAGAATCATTTTTAACCAATCAGTATTTGACACTCACAGTGTGGTCTATCATCACGGACAATCTATGCATTCTGGCCATTACACCTGTTTGCTAAGGTACAGAAGTGGATGGGTAGAGTGTGATGACTCTACAAGCAGTTTTAAACAGAGACTGCCACAACACTTAAAAAATGCATATCTTCTGATATTGACAAATTATGATGACCATCATATCTCAGAAGACTAGCACACACCATGTGACATTCTTTGCTGAGTACTTTGTGACAGAGTCAGCCGTATGGCGCTAGGATTGTTTCCTATCTACGACTGTCGATAAATGGTCCCAGAGCTACAAAATTATATACTGGCCAGGGACATTTCATGCACTATGACATATAAGATCTTGTGTGGATCAGTGACAATGTGGAAATTGTTGTAGTGGTCTTCAATTGGGGCCAACTGTCTTCACGGTCACTAGAGAAACCATGCTTACATGTCTAACAAAGATTGTACATGTCAAAACAGAGTCCTTTCTGGCTCCCCTGTTCTGTACATATCTTTTCTTGTAGGTGTATCATATCCATACATAACAAGAAGTAGTTGCCAGTTGCTAACTGTCTGCCTCTGTCCTTTATCATTTAAAATAAGTATGTAACACATGTCTCATTCACCATACACTCTGTCACACGTTTTGTATGACCGTTTTTTATCTCTTATTTGTTAACATCTTGACATCATCATTCTTTCACCATGCAACAGTGTTGAACTATGCCTGGTATATTTGTTATGCAGAAACTGAACATATGTTAATATAAAGGAGGAAGTATAGCGCAGTGGTCTAAGGCTCTGAGCTGCAAATTTGGTGACATCCAGCAGACCTGACCTGGGTTTGAATCCCACAGCTTCCACTTGCATACTGTGTGACCCTGAGCAAATCACTTAACCTCCTTGTGCTCCCAGGTCGCTCCTGTAAAAAAGCTTTCAGCTTAGTGTGCTATACCTGGTTAAACAACTAAATAAAAATAAAACTCTTTAGACATAATAAAGCAAGTGTGAATACTGAAATATTGCAACTTATTATCAAATGTATATATTTGTAGAGAAACAAAATGGCTATAAATGTACAAATACTGTTTCACCATGTAAGTATTCCAATAACACATCAATAACAATTGACTAGCTATGTGATGACACATTTGAAGATATATTCAGTGTTATTTTGTCTCACCATCTTTGCTGATTATTCTTATTTGGTGTTTAAAAAGTGTGACTATAATACTGAACTAAAATTTTGTCCTTGACATACAATCAAATGTAATAGTAATACAAATCTCCATGTTTGATAAAAAAACATGCAACAGACATTGTTTCTTAACTGATTCACATCTCATGTAGTAGCCAATGTAAACATTGAAAGAAATGTATATTGTATCTGTAATTGTATTCAATGTGTTGTACTTTGTATGCTAGTAAATGCAATGTTTGTTAATAATACTCAGAATTGTAAGTCAGACACTTCTGCTGATTACAACTCATGTCATACCTGTTCCTGAGTATGTTTATGATTGCCTCTATTGAGGGGTCGGGTGGGAATTTTCCATATGCACCTACTCAGTGATATATACTTAAATATTCCACTGGACATACCAGTAATCTAATGTCACTGAAACTGTAATATCTAATATTGCTATTAATTTAACACTTAGCATTTGTTTTTTCTCCCACCCCAGGAACACACATATTATCAGTCACACAATAACAACAAAACATAAGTGTTCCATGTGTGTGACCACTATTTACAGGCTCCTGGCATACCTTTATGAATGCAGGTACTTATTACAAGACATATCATCTATCAACTATGGATGACACACATTTAAATATATTACATGCAATGATCGCACACATACAATGATTGTTTTGTGAGACTGATTTTGTGCAAGAATTTGAATCTTTATTGGTCCTTTCTTGATTTTTCCAATTGGCAATATTTTATTTTAAAACCTAGCCACCTGTGTTGAGTCTTTACTTTATCATGAAATCAGAATGTTTGAATATAACTCTTGTTGTTTATGGGGTACATGCATAGAAAAAGGTACAGTAACAAGGTCTTTTGATTCCAAAGTAATGGAAGCACAGGTACTTTCACACTTCCAGTGGATGACATATGGATGCAGAGGTGCTAGCACAGTCCATCCAAATCCTTCACTGCCAATACATGATGCATGCATGAAGTGTTGGAAGCACAGGCCATTCACACCTTGTGCTCCCACTGCATAATGTATTAATGCAGTGCTGGCAATTGATTGGTTGTGGTAGTGCAGGTCCTTTGCTCCCTGTGCTCCCACTACATGACATATGTATTCACTGAAAGAACCACAGACCATTCAGGTCCTGTCATCCCAAAACATGAAATATGTATACACAAGTGGCATCACACTCCCCTTCAAGCACTGCACTCCCACTGGGCAATATATGTATGCAGTGGTAGTAGTGTAAGTAATTCAGACCCTGTGCTCCCAATGCATCATGTATGCACACAGTGGTACAAGCACAGTCCCTTCAGAACATGTGCTACCACTGCATGATATATAAATGCAATGGTGGGAGTGCAGCTCCTTTAGACCCTGCGCTCCCTATACTGATTAACTGCTGGCACCTCACAACCCTGCACTCCCACAAGATCATAACATACATGGATGCAGTGTTTGGAGCACAGGCCCTTCAGGACCCATGCTCCACCCACGTGATGTCTTGTGAAATAGCAAGAGGAACAACAACACAAACACAAGTGGTAAAAGTGCCGTACATGGCAACGCAAATGTAAATGCTTAAGCAAACATTGATAGAAACACAAGCAGATCATAACATATATATATATGCAGTGGTGGAAGCGCGGGCACTTTGGGCCCTGCGCTTCCACAACATGATATATGGATGCAGGGGTGGTGATGTACTCCCTTCTAGCCCTACAGAGAATGAGGTGAGACTTAACACCAACAACCCAAACGCAAACCCCAGTGCTGGTTGGTGGGGGATAGGATGGAGGGGTACAACAGAGACATGCAACCTTAACACCAAATTTCCTCAATTTTGTCACTGTGCAACAACCCTAACAGATGCATTAAATGGAGTTTTTTTGCCTCTAATTTCCCTTCTTTTTGAGAATGATGACAAGAAATAGTGAATGTAATGCAGCGGTGGGAGCGCCTCCCAGTATGTGATGTATTGCAACATAGTAACAGGTACAGAAACGCAAACAAAAGCACTAACAGTGGCACACATGTTAACAGAAATGTGAATGGTAAAGGAAACATTCATAGGAATGCAAGCAGAAAGAAACGAAAGACCGAGGAGTGATGCAAACAAACATTGAAGCACATACGAAAATGCAACTGTGATGTAAACCAAAATGCAAACACAAATAGCAGTGGAAACATAAATGTTAACTGTAACACAAATGCAATCACAAATGAGAATAGAAACAGTAACACACACGGTGGTGCTCACGAGAAAGGTAATGCAAACAGGTCCATAAACGCAAGTGGAAACACTAACTGTATCAGTAACAGAAGCGCATACCCTGTTTTTGCTGGACAATTGCATAGAGAAACATAGTGTGTACAAAGAATGTGTGTATTGTAATGGCAATGGAAGCTTAATAGCAGCATTGGAAGCACTTAATTGCTAATATCTCAGCAACCACACAACATGGGAAAAAAATTAAATTTCACAAAAGTCACAGTTTTTCTGGCTACTGTTTTGTATTACATAGCCCACACACAATGAAAAATCTGTATCTTGCACCGTTTCTGAGATACGAGCCCCAAAAGGAGCAGCAATTGCCACCATGTTAGTCTATGGGAAAACGCATCAATTTTGGAGTACCGTAACTTTGGAGCCGTACAATATTTTTTCGCCAAACTACCAAAAGGCATATCTGTGACATGTTGGCTGCCCTCCCTCCAAATTTCAGGTCAAAATACCTAACCATTCTTTTGCAGCAGGGTGGTAAACAACTCCTGTCATTTTGGCCATAGTGTTGCAAAGTACTTTCGTGATTTGCGAAAGTTTTCGCACAGATTTACAAAAGTGTTGTATGTTCGAAAGTACTTTGTGAAAGTACTTTTTCCAGAAATTTGAAAAACATATTTCTGGGGTGTTTCATCCCAAAATTAAGACATGGCTAGCATCCCCAGGCTCCGACTAGGTGAACACAAAAATAATTGTGTCCCTAGATGATCCCAATTTTAAATGCCAAGCATTTTTCTGATTGCTAGCGCAAAACAAAATGGTGGATTTGTGAAAGTAGTAGGGGCATTTGCAAAAGTAAAAAGTGCATTTGTGAAAGTGTCAAACTTTTTGTTAACTTTTCCCATTGACTTATAATGGGAACTTGTTTTTTTTAATAGTTTTTGAACCATTCAATATTTTTTCACAAAATCTTCCAAAGGCACATCGGGCACACCAGCCGCACATTCCCTGAAGTTTTTGGATCACTCACGCAAACCGTGTGACCTGTAGGCACGAACAAAGAATTCACCAAATAGCGTAAACACGAGTGCAGATCATGCTTAATAACTCTGCAGCTGTATATCTGACCAGTACGAAAGTTAGCAGATCCCAAGGAGGAGGATTCTTGAACATGCATTCCAAATTTCAAGCAAAGCCATTGAACGGTGACAAAGTTATTAAGGTGCAAAGTTTGACCTTTTAACCTTAAAAGGGCTACTCAACCCTAACTATGGTAGCACTACCGTGCTACTATAATATCTCTCTCTCTCTGTATATATATATATATATATGTATATATATTATGGTAGCACGATAGTGCTATCATAGTTGGGGTTGAGTAGCACTTTTAAGGTTAAAAGGTCAAATTTTGCACCTTAATAACTTTGCCACCGTTCAAGGGATTTGCTTTAAATTTGGTATGCCCAATTGGGCATGGAAGATCTTGGGATCTGCCAAGTTTTGTACCAGTCAGATATACAGTTGCGGAGTTATTAAGCAACAACCTATTGTGCAATTATGCTTTTTTGTGATTTATTTGCTCTCACCTACAGGTGGCACTGTTTGTGCGACCAGTCAAAAAACTTCAGGGAATATGCAGCCAGTGTCCCCAATGTGCCTTTTGAAGATTTCATGAAAAAATATTGCAAGGTTCAAACGTTATTCAAAAAACAAATTCCCATTACAAGTCAATCAGAAAAATTAACAGAAAGTTCAACACTTTCGCAAATGCAGTTTTTATTTTTGCAAATGGCCCTTTTACTTTTGCAAATCCACCCTTTTGTTTTCAGTTGGTGATCAGAAGAATGCTTGGTGTTTAAATTTGGGACCCTCTAGCAACACAATTCTTTTTGTGTTTACCAAGTCAGACGCTGAGGAAGCTAGGCATGTCTTTATTTTGAGGTTAACATCCTAGAAATATGTTTTTCAAGTTTCTGCAAAAAGTACTTTCTTAAAGTAGTGTCACACTCATGAATGTGTCACAAATTTTTGTGAAAACTTTTGCAAATTGCGACACTACTTTTCCAGGCTATGGCACAATGACAGCAATTCTTTGCCACCATGCTGCAAAAGATTGTTTTTTGTCTTTTGGGCTGAAATTTGGAGGGAACGCAGTCAACATCTCACAGATGTGCCTTTCAGCATTTTGGTGAAAAAATAATACAGGGTGGTAAAGTGACAGCACTCCAAATTGGACTTTTTTTCCCATAGGATAACATTATGGTGTCCGTTGCATTACAGGAATCCTTTGCCGCTCTGCTGCAAAATAACGGTTTGCTCTTTTGGGCTGAAATTTGGAGGGAAGAAAGCCAACAACCCACTGATGTGCCTTTTGGTGGCTTGGTGAAAAAATATTACATGGTGGCACAGTGACAGCACTCCGAATTTAATGCATTTTCCCTTTGGATAACATTACGGAGCCCGTCACGTCTTTCGGGGCCCGTATCTCAGAAACGGTGCGAGATACAGACTTTTTATCACAAAAATGCTTAGTCCCCTTACGTGTGTGCACTCGTGTTCGCATTTCCATTTCTGTTCCCATTCTACTCTTTTAACTCTGGAATGGAACAACGTTTGTTTACCAAACAAAAACTGGTATGTTCCTTGAACAAAGGTGTTTCTATGTGCCAAGGTTCAAACCAATCAACCACACACTGGCTGCACTATGTGTCACGGAATACAGTGCAGAAAAATAGCAAAAAACGTAATGTTTTGCACTGCACTATGCAAATGCAAAAACACAAATGGTAATGTTAACACAAACGGTGATGGACACAGTGAGATAAAAGAAAATAGTAATGCTAACATTAACACAAATGCAAGCGTGATCAGTAACACACATGGTGATGAAAACAGAAACGATAATGCAAACGATAAGAGAAAAGCAAGCACAAACATAAATGAAAACAGAAATAGTAACACAAATGCTAACAGCAACAGAAACAAAAATGGTAACAAAACAGTAATGAAAATGCAAATGGTAACAGAAACAGAAATGCAAACGGTAATGGCAATGGTGACACAGAAGGAAACAGTAATGCACTCGACAAAGAAAACTCTACTGAAAATGCAAATGCTAAGGCCAACGGAAATGCAAATGGTAACGAGCACACAAATGGTAACGGTAATGCAATTGGAAACACAAACAGTTATGGTAACACCAACAATGATGGCAAAGGAAACACTAACAAAAACGTAAACTCAAACGCAAGCACATACGCAAATGCAAATCGTAATATGCACACATTCACAGTAATGCAATTGGAAACACAAACACGGTAACACCAGTGATGACACCAAAGAAAACACAAATGCAAATGTAAAGACAAACACAAGCGCAGACACAAATGATAATGCACAAGGTGAAGCAAAAGTAAATGCAAACAAAAACAGTCATGGAAACACAAATGGTAACAGTAATGCAAATGCAAGTGCAAACACAAATGTAAATGCAAAGGGTAATGCACACCGTGACGTAAACGTAAATGCTAATGCAAACAGTTACGTAAACACAAATAGTAACGGTAATGCAAACGCAAAGGGTAATGTACATGGTGACGCAAAAGTGAATGCAAACAGAAACAGTAACAGAAACAAAAATGGTAACAGTAATGCAAATGCAGGTGGAAATGCAATCACAAAGGGTAACGCATACGGTGATGTAAATGGAAACACTAATGCAAACAGTAACGCAAACTCAAGCGGAAATGCTAATGGTAACAGTAATGCAAATGCACACCCTTCTTTTCCCAAAAAGGTGCATTCAAAAGCACAGTGACTACAAAGAATGTTTGCATAATAATGACCCTCGGAGCAGAAAATCAGCACTTGGAATATTAAATTCCTTGTATCTCAGGAACAGTACGATGTAGAAAAAAATGTAAAATCTCAAATTATTTGTGACTTTCCAGTCTAATTTTGTACTTAGCCCCTTAGTGGGGGACTAAGCATTCTTCCAATGAAAAGTCCGTATCTCGAACAGTTTTCGAGATATGGGCCCTGAAAGACATGGCTTACGCCATAGTGTTAGCCTATGGGAAAATGTGTCAAATTCAGAATACTGTAACTTTGCAGCCCTCTAATATTTTGTCACCAACCACCAAAGGTACATCTGTGGGATCTTGGCTTTCTTTCCTCCAAATTTCAGCCCAAAAGACCAAACCGTTCTTTTGCAGCAGGGTGGCAAAGAGTCCCTATTTTTGGCCATAGTGTCAACAAGTACTTTTGCACATCACAACACTTTCACAAATGAAATCACGAATGTGTCGCATATGCGATACTATTTTGTGACACTACTTTTTACAAAAATTTAAAAACATGTTTCTGGAGTGTTTTACCCCCCCAAAAAATACATGGCTAGCATCCTCAGGCTCAACTAGGTGAACACAACAATAATTGTATCCCTAGAGGGTCCCGAATTTAAATGCCAAGCATTTCTGTGACCACCAACTGAAAACAAGATGGCTCATTTGTGACACTACAAGGGTCATTTGCAATACTAAAAACTGCATTTGTGACACTTTTGCATACTTTGTCAACTTTTCCCTTTGATTATAATGGGAAACTTGTTATTTGAATAACTTTTGAACCATTTAATATTTATTCACAAAATCTTTGAAAGGCACATTGGGGACCCTGGATGCACATTCCCTGAAGGTTTTGGACCAGTTGCACAAACTGTGCGACCTGTAGGAGTGAATAAAGAATGTGCAAAAATGTGTAATTTGTGCATTTTGTGGTGCTCTGTAGCTCTGCAACCATACAGCTGACCATAACGAAATTTGGCAGGTCCAGAGACCTATGGTACCAGACCAGGCATGCCAAATGTCAGGCAAATATGTGGTACAGTGGCAAAGTTATTAAGCTGTCAAATTTGGGATTTAACCTTAATTGAGGTACTCAACCCTAACAATAGTGGCACTACTGTGCCACTATAATCTATATATGTGTATATATATATATATATATATATAGATTATAGTGACACAGTCACGCCTCTATAGTTAGGGTTCAGCGGCCGTTTACATACTAAAGTCAAAAGTTTGGGCATTAATAACTTTGGACCCGTTCAACAGATTTGCCTGAAATTTGGAATGCATGGTGGAGCATGGTAGATCTCTTGATTTGTCAAATTGCATTTCGGTCAGACTTACTGTCTTTGCTTACAAAAATGATGAAAAATGCAAAATTATCCATTTTTGGAGGCAGCTTTTGGGATATTGGATGGGGCCCTGCATGGCCTTTGTGGGATGTGCTGCTCTGTGAGATAGCTCACTTGAAAGAGTGTTGGTGGCTGAACAAGCCACCTTTTGTTGGATGAAAAAATATTAAGGCATTCAAAAGTTATGCCACTTTTAAGTTCCCATTATAAGTCAAAGGGAAAATTTATATGCATGTTTTGCGAACAACGAATGGGGTTCTGGCCATCTTGTCCCACCTGGTGATCAAAGAATTTGCAGCCTCGCAGTTCAATAATCTTTGTCCCCGAGGATTTTTAAAATTCTTTGATAGCGAGGTCCGCCATCTTGTTTTTGATTTTCCAATTGGAAAAACACAAATATCTCGGCTCAGGGGTCACTTCTGAAGTACAACTTGGATGGGTTTTACTCAGGGGACCCCAATCTATCAAGTCATGACTTTGGTTTGATCGAAATTGGTCTAAAAATAGAGTTCTGAGCTTTTAAAATCTTCGTTCATGGCTCACTAACGATCTTTGATCACGAGCCTGCAAATTCTTTGATTGCAAGATTCCTTGATCGCGATTGTGCATTGCGAGGGAGGGACGAGATGGCCAGATTTTAAAATGTTTTTTTCTTAGCCCAAGGGTGCTCTAGAAGCTTAAATGAGAGTGAGTTTTGCTCAGAGGGCTTTGTTCTGCCCCATCTAAATAACAACAATTCTAAATATATATATATATATATATATATATATATATATATATATATATATATATATATTATGGTAGCATGGTAGTGCTACCATAGTGAGGGTTGAGTGCCCCATTTAAGGTTAAATGGTGAAATTTTGTACCTTAATAACTTTGCCACTGTTCACAGGATTTGCCTGAAATGTGGCAGGCACGGGGCGTAACCATAGATCTTAGGATCTCTCAACTTTCATTCCAGTCAGGTATACAGCTGCAGAGTTATTAAGCAACAATCCGGGGTGTATTTACATTTTTTTGTGCATTCTTTGCTCATGTCTACAGGTTGCACAGTTTATGTGACTGGTCCGAAAACGTCAGGGAACATGTGATGTGCCTTTTGAAGATTTTGTGAAAAAATATTAAGTGGTTCAAAAGTTATTAAAAAAAACAAGTTTCCTATTATAGTCAATGGGAAAAGTTAAAAAAAAGTTTGACAGTGTTGCAAATGCAGTTTTTAGTGTCACAAATGACCCCTGTAGTGTCGTGAGTCAGCCATTTTTTTTTCAGTTACTGATCTCAGAAATGCTTGGCATGTAAAATTGGGACCATCTAGGAACATAATTCTTTTTGTGTTTACCTAGTCGAGCCCTGAGGATGCTAGCCATATCTTTATTTTGGGGTGAAACACCCCAGAAATATGTTTTTCAAATTTTTGGGAAAAGTAGTGTCGCACTTGCGACACTGTCACGAATTGTTCCGAAAGGTGTCACAAATCAAGACACTACTTTTCAACACTATGGCCAAAATGACAGGAATTGTTTGCCACCATTTGGCAAAAGAACAGTTTGGGTCTTTTGGGATGAAATTTGCAGAAAAGAAAGGCAACATCTCACAGATGTGCCTTTTTGTGATTTGGTGAAAAAATATTGCAGGGATGCAAAGTTATGGCACTCTGAAGTTGACACTTTTTCCCATAGACTAACATTGCAGTGTCCACCCCATGACAGGAATGTTTTGCCACCCTGCTGCAAAATAACGGTTTGGTCTTTTGGGCTGAAATTTAGAGGGAAGAAAGCCAACATCCCACAGATGTGCCTTTTTGTGGTTTGGTGAAAAAATATTACAGGGCTGATGACCCCAACGCACACCCCGATGCCTGTTGGGGGTGATGGGGTGGGGCTGGGTTGCAAGGGCTGGGAACCCTAAAATTGAATTGCCTCACTTTTTCTGCTGTAGAAGAACCATAACTGATGCATTAACAAAGTTTTTTTCATAGAATTTCCTTAATTTTTAAGAAAGAATAGAAAAGTAGAAAGTTGCCCAAGTTTGTGAGAGCACGGAGCCCACACCAAGCCACATAACACACCCAATGACTAAAAAGTACATTCGCAACAGCAAGGCCAGCTAACAAACAAATGTTAATCTAGTAAAACAATAGAAAATGCTGTCCAGAAAATGTAAACTGTGCCACATAATATCTCCTCAAAAAATATTTTGCCCAACATATAAACACCTCTGTTAACATCTACAGGACATGGCATCAACACCCTCCATGTGACAAATAAAAAGACCAAACCGTGTCCAACATATGACATGTCAAAATTTGAAATTTCCATTTGTCAGAGTGCTAATGCAAACAGGTGCTCTGAAAATATTTCTGAGTGCCTCTTTGCATTACCGATCGTAATGCACTCAGTCGGCTGCTGGCCATGGAGGTGAGAGGTGGCATATGCCAGTCGCCAGCTGGAGAAGGGTGGGGAGATGCTGGGTGGGCTGGCTTGGATGGGTGGGGGGCCACTAGACTATCAGGTTATACAAATAATTATTAATGTCATTATGCTGGAGGGGGGACCTCTAGACTACCAGGGATATCTACAATAAAAATAATTTCACACAGAGGGGTAGAAGGCCACTAGACAACCAGGGCTATAAACATTGATAATTATTTTATACAGCTCGAGGGGCCACTAGGCTACCAGAGATGTAAAAAAAATACAGATTGCAGGGGTTGGGGACACTAGACTACCAGGGCAGTAGATATAATAATATATTTTATTATGATGGGGAGGCCACTAGACTACCAGGGATAATTTATACATTATTATTGGTATTCAAATGGGGCACAACAAAGCCCCCTGAGAAAACCCACCCTAATATAGCAGTCTAGGGTGACCCTGGGCTACAAAACTATATTTAAAAATCTGGCCATCTCACCCCTCACTCACGATGCATGACCACGATCAAAGAATCTTGCGATCAGAGAATTTGCAGGCTCGCAATCAAAGATCGTTAGCGAGCTGTGAATGAAGATTTTTAAAGGTAATAACTCTATTTTTTGACCGATTTCGATGGAACCAAAGCCATGGCTAGATAGATTGGGGGCCCCTGAGTAAAATCCATCCAAGTTTTTCTTCAGAAGTGACCCCTGAGCCAAGATATTTGTGTTTTTACGATCTAAAAACTGAAAACAAAATGATGGACCTCGCGGTCAAAGAATTTCTAAAATCCTTGGGGACAAAGATTCTTGAACTGAAATGCTGCAAATTCTTTGACTGCCAGGCAGGACCAGATGGCCAGAACCTCATTCTTTGTTCGCAAAACATACATATAAATTTTCCCATTGACTTATAATGGGAACTTCAAAGTGGCATAATTTTTGAATGCCTTAATATTTTTTCACCAAACAAAAGGTGGCAGGTTTGGACACCAAAGCTCTTTCAAATGAGCCATCTTGCAGAATGGCATGCCACACAACAGCCGTACAGGACCACGTCCAGAATCTGAAAAGGTACCTCCAAAAACAGATCATTTTGCATTTTTCAGCCCTTTCGTACACAAAGACTGTAACTCTGACCAAAACACAATCTGGCAAATCAAGAGATCTACCATGCCCTGCTGCACATTCCAAATTTCAGGCAAATCCATTGAATGAGTCCAAAGTTATTAATGCCCAAACTTTTGAATTTAGTATGTAACTGACTACTGAACCCTAACTATAGTGGTGCGACCACACCACTATTTTATATATATATATATATATATATATATATACATATTATGGTAGCACTACCGTCCTACCATAGTTAGGATTGAGTAGGTTAAAGGGTGAAACTTTGCACCTTCATAACATTACCACCGTTCAATGGATTTGCCTAAAAATTGGCAGGTACAGACTGGCAGCATCTGTCTCTTGTGATCTGCCAACTTTCATACTGGTCAGATATACGGCTGTGGAGTTATTGAGCAACATTGGTGTGCACAATTAAGTTTTTTTGCAAATTCTTTGCTATCACCTACAGGTCGCACGGTTTGTGTGACCAGTCCAAAAACTTCAGTGAACATGCGGCTGGGGTTCCCAATGTGCCTTTTGAAGATTTTCATGAAAAAATATTAAACGGTTCAAAAGTTATTCAAAAAACAAGTTCCCATTATAAGTCAATGGGAAAAGTTAACAAAAAGTCTGAATGTGTCGCAAATGCACTTTTTAGTGTTGCAAATGACCCTAGAAGTGTCGCAAATCCACCATTTTGTTTTCAGTTGGTGATTAGAAAAATGCATGGCAATTAAAACTGGGACCATCTAGGGACACAATTATTTTTTGTTTACCTAGTCGAGCCCTGAGGATGTTAGGCATGTCTTTATTTTGGGGTTAAACACCCTAGAAATATGTTTTTCAAATTTCTGGAAAAAGTAGTGTCACTCTCACGACACTTTCATGATTTCATTTGCGAAAGGGTCGTGATTAGCGACACTATGCCCCAAATAACGGAATTCTTTGCCACCCGGCTGCAAAAGAAATGTTTGGTCTGTTTGGCTGAAATTTGGAGGGAAGACAGCCAACATGCTACAAATGTGCCTTTACATGGTTTGGTGAAAAGATATTGGAGGGATGCAAAGTTACAGCACTTCAAAGTTGGCACTTTTTCCCATAGGATAACATTACAGTGTCCGTTGCGCCTTTCGGGGCCTGTATCTCGGAAACGGTGCGAGATACGGACTTTTCATCAGAAAGATGCCTAGCCCCCAAAATGGGGGCAAAGTACAAAACTAGCCAGGAATATCATAATTCATATGAAATTTTCATTTTTTTTCTACATCGTACAGTTCCTGAGATATAAGCAATTTAGTATTCCAAGTCCTCCTTTTTTTGCTCCAAGGCCCATCATTATGCATACAATCTTTGTATTCACTGTCTTTTTCAAAGCAGTTTTGGGGGAAAAGAAGGGTGTGCCCTTTCGTTACTGTGCCAGTTAGCATTTCCAGTGCATTTCTGTTACCGTTTGCATCACCGTTCCCGTGTACGCCACTGTGTGCATTACAGTTTGCATTTTCATTTGCGCTTCTGTTTGCATTATTGTTACCATTTGCGTTTCCATTACTGTTTATGTTTTTGGGGTTTTTTGTATCAGCCTGTGCATTGCCATTTGCTTTTCTGGTCGACCTTCTGTTTGCGCGTGTCTTTCATTTTGCATCATCATCACTGTTACCATTACCATTGGTGTTTCCAATCACGTTACCATGACCATGCACATTGTGGTTTGCATTTCCATACGCGCTTGCATTTGCATTTCCATTTCTGTTTCCTTTGGCATTACTGTTGCTGTTACCGTTACCATTTACATTTCCAATTGCGGTACCGTGACCATGCGCGTAATGGTTTGCGTTTCTGTATGCACTTGCGTTTCTGTTTCCTTTGGCATTATTGTTGCTGTTACCTTTACCATTTGCATTTACAATTGCGCTACCGTGCCCGTGCGCGTTACGGTTTGCATTTCCGTACTTGCTTCCGTTCATCTTTCCATTTCTGTTTCCTTTGGCATTATTGTTGCTCTTACCATTGCCATTTGCATTTTCAATAGTGGTTCCATGACCGTGCATGTCACAGTTTGCATTTCTGTATACGCCAGCGTTTTGGTTTCTGTTTCTCTTTTCTTCAGCGTTATTGTTGCTGTTACTGTTACCATTTGCATTTCCAATTGTGGTACCATGACCGTGCACATTACCAGTTGCTTTCCGTAAGCGCTTGCATTTGCATCTCCGTTTCCGTCATTATTCGCTTTGGCATCACTTTGTGCTTGCGTTTCTATTACCGTTTGCATTGCCATTTACATTTGTGTCACCATGTGGGTAACCCTTTGTGCTTGCATTTGCATTGCACTTACCATTACTATGTTACAAAAAATCACGGGGTGGGAGTGAGGGGGCCAAAGGTCCCATGCTCCCACCACCACATTACATTTGCTAGTTATAGTCCTCATTCTTAAAAAGAAGGGATATTCATGGCAAAAAACTCTGTTTAATACATCAGTTAGGGTTATTCCACAGTGACAAAAGTGAGGAAATTCGATGTTAGGGTTGAAAGGCCCCCCTTGCACCCCCCACTCCTCCCCCCAAATGGCATCTGGGTGTGAGTTGGGGTCATCAGTCCTAACTCTCACCCCATTCTCCTATCCTTCACCACTTCAGCTTGTTTACACATGGAATAGGGTGAGAGTTAGACCCGACTACCCCAACGCACACCTCGATGCCAGTTGGGGAGCGGAGAGGGGGGTGCAAGGGGGGCCTTCAATCCTAACATCGAATTTCCTCACTTTTGTCACTGTGGAACAACCCTAACTGATGCATTAAATAGAGTTTTTTGCCATGAAAATATAACAATTTTTTTGCACTTTAATAACTTTTGAACCGTTTGTCTGATTTACCTGAAATTTGGAATGTACAAAGATCTATCATAGCTCTCTGAACCTGAACATTTTTGTATCAGTCAGATATACAGCTGTGGAATCATATCATGCTCAAAAAGTGAAAAATCCCCAAAGTTGCAATTTCTTTGTCCACACATAATGCACTGAAGAATGCATTTGAGTGGGTTCAAATTGGGTTGTCTGCATGTGTCCTGGGCTGCACCAGTGCCTTTTGAAGATATGGTGAAAAAATATTGCTCCGTTCAAATGTTATTGCATTTTTTTTCTGTCCCATTACAGCCTATGGGAAAATTTGTATGTGCACTGCAAAAACAATCACTATCACATTTTTTAATTGAGCTTGCCCTAAAATGTTGTCATGTTGCTGCCATCCTGTTTTCAGTTAGCGAGAAAGAAAAAACAGTATAACTTAAAAAATACTGCACTTTTCAGTACACCAACCATTGGTTTCACCTAATCGTGCCCTGAGGAATATGCCCATTATATTATTTTTCATCCAGCTAGTCCAGAAATGTTTTTTATTTTTTTTTTATTTTTTGATTGCGCAGATATTTTTATTGCCATGCAAACAATTGCACAAAAACTCTAAATATGACTGTGATAACATTTTTTGGTGCACGCTTACATTCCCATTATACAGATTGGAGAATTTTGCTATGGGTTACTTTCTTTGTCACTTGATTATGGGAAGGTGGTGTTGTGCTATTGGCCTGAAATGTTCAGGGTAGGAAGCCGTAGTGCCATGGATGTGCCTTTTAGTGGTTTGGTTCAAAAACGTTTAACAGGCCCATAATTACAGCATTCTGAAGTTCTGAACTCTCCCCTTAGGAAAACATTGCCTCGGTTGTTTTTTTTATCACTTCATTGTGGCAACGTGGATTGTGCTTTCAGCCTGAAATGTTCATGGTGGCAAGCCCTACTGTCACAGATGTGCCTTTTGGTGGTTTGGTATGAAAACATTGAAGAGGGCCATAGTTGCAGCATTCTGAAGTTCAGAAATTTTCCCATGGGATAACATTGCTGTGCCTGTGATGCATTTCAGGGCCCGTATATCGAAAATGGTTCAAGATACGGGCTTCTCATCACAAAATTTCTTAGTCCCCCTTGCACAGAAGTAGGTTGGAAAGCCAAGAAAATCATGAAATTTTAATTTTTAATCTACCTTGTACGGTTCCTGAGATATTTGCAAATTAATGTTCCAGTTGATCATTTTCATGGCTGAAGGCCAGAATTATGCCCTCAGAATTAGCACTCACATTGCTTTTTGCTGCCCATGTCTCAGAAATGATGCAAGATATGGATTATGCTTCAAAAACTACTCACTGTCATGATTACAATGACACTTGCATTTTTAATTCTAGCTGCTACGGTTCCCAAGATATGGGCAAATTAGTGTTACAAGGCCTCTTTGCCTTAAAGGGCTGCTGTATGGCTCCATGCTTATCTGTAAGTGGGAGCACAGGGCATGGAGGTCCCTGAGCTCCCACAAACACATATCATTATCCACAACTGCTCAGATTGATGAGAGCATGGGGTCCTCCCACAAGACATTCCATTTACTACTTACATTACACTTTTAAAAAAAGAAAGGAAATTCTTTGCAAAAACTTTGTTAATGCATCAGTTAGGGTTGTTTCCACAATGACAAAAGTGTGGAAATTCCATATTAGGGTTACCGCCCCACCACCCCACCCCACCCCCCTCTTCAAAACCAAAACTACACATTCCCCCCAGCCCCACTTCCCCCACATACACACACATATGCAAGACACATGCAACATGTCAGAAGAGGGCTCCTCTCTCTTGGGAACCTTCTGGACAGTATATTGTGGTCCAGTATGCCTACCTACCTCACCTCCATGCTGACCTATCAGTCCATCTCCTATGGTCACCGATCTTCAAACCTTTCCTTGCTTAGCATTCCCAGATGTAGAACTACCAAAGGGAAATCAGATTTCTCTCATGTAACTCCCACTTATTGGAATTCGCTGCCCCTAGATGTACGCCTGGTCCCTAGTCATGCTATTTTTAAGAAGAGGCACTGCTCCCTCATTGCCGCACATGCCTGATGCACCTGTTTCAATCCTCCATAGATCTTGGCTCCCTCTGCTTGTGCTGCCTCATAGTTTTCCCTCAGTCTTCTGTGGCATGAGCTGGCACCCTGCCACTTTCTGTTTCCCCCCACAATTTCTATCCCACCCCCATTCTTCCCATCCCTTTCCCTCTCTCCTCCTCTCTCTCACTTGGCTATATTTCTACAAGATCTTTCTCCCTAACTCTTCCCAAAAACTGTTTTTTTTCTCAGTTAGCCAGTTGCATGATTCTATTACACCTTTATGATACCCTGTGGCATTTCTGCACTTTAAATGTGATATTACTATAACTGTTACTCACAGGCACTTACCTTCTATTTATAAAATACACCCTAAATGCCTTGGCCCCACTATTGTCTTAATCTTGTTCACTTCTAATATGTGATGTATCATATATTTCTTGACACTGTATTGCATGTACCTGTATCTCTCTGTTGTAACCTCCCAGGTCAAGCCTGAAAATAGTCACTTTTGCATCTAGTGCACCTACCTGGTTATCAAAAAATAAATAAAATGATCCCACTTTACAAGACACTGGTTAGGCCCCATCTGGAGTACTGCATGTAGTACTGGAGGCTGCACCTTCTCAAGGACGTTAACCAAACTGAGGCAGTCCAGAGAAGGGCAACCAAAATGGTGCATGGACTGCATCAGAAAACATATGAGGACAGATTAATAGATCTCAATATGTATACCCTAGAGCAAAGGAGGGAGAGAGGTGATATGATCAAAACATTCAAACACCTTAAGGGCATTAACAAAGTGAAAGAGTCTAACATATTTCAATATAAGAAAAATAACAGGACAAAAGGACACAGCATGAGATTAGAGGGAGGCTGATTAAGGGGTAATGTGAGGAAGTTCTTTTTCACAGAAAAGGTGGTGAATACATGGAATGGCCTACCTCAGGAAGTGGTGGATATGAATACAGTGCAGGGCTTCGAACAGGCATGGGATAGGCATAAGGGAGCAATACAGATGAGTATGAATAGATAGGTCATTGAGAGAGCAAAGGCCAATGGCACATTCATAAGGTAGAAAAAGAAATAGGCAGACTGGATGGGCCTTGCAGTCCTTATCTGCCGTCAACTTCTATATTTCTATGTTATGTTTCATTGTACAACACTATACCACTCTGGCACATCTGTAAGCACAATCATCACAACACTGTACTAATTTCACATAACAGTATGTAATGAAAAAACAAATACAATATAAGCGACTCTATACTGCCAGCACAGTATGATGACACATTACTGCTGACATATCTTCCTAATACAATCACACTTAGTATGTAAACATTTTCAAAATATTGATTTATATGCATCATAATCCAACTATTGGGTCACTGCAAGTATAGTCACTACCACATAGGCATCTGGTAGCAGGATAGACACCTGACACTTCCACAGTACTTTGGAGATACTGCTCTGGTGGGACACTACCACTAACACATTTTGCTATGCTGATGTATTACCTGGAAATACTCATTAACAGTATGTTATGGTTACCTTTCCATGTTAGGACTGACTCACTGTATCACAAAACAAAATGCTGACATACAATGACTGTTGCTAGGCTCACAGAAACTGTCATTTCTGATACGCTATGTGTGGATAACATACTGTGTGTTTCATCAGCTGTTAACTATTAACATACACACATCTGCACCATAATTGCCCAGAATGTGTGTGTGTGTGTGTGTGTGTGTGTGTACCCCCAAGCCACCATGATGGCTGCAGAACTCATATACTTGCTGGACTGTCATGATGCTCATGTCTTGTGGACTGTTTACAGACTTGTATGTCACTTCTGTTTCCTGCTCCTCCTTGTCCCTTGGTTGCTTGTCTTGCCTTGGCCCTTCCCTTACTTGCACATGTATGTGTGTGGGGGGGTTGGGTTGGAGTGAATGCATAGTTAGGGTTTTGAGGAGGGGACATGTGGTGGGGTGCTAACCCTAACGTGGAATTTCCACACTTTTGTCAGTGTGGAAACAACCCTAACTGATGCATTAACAAAGCACACAAATAATCTATCTATCTATACATATATATATATATATATATATTTATTTATTTAGTTAAACATCAGTTTAGAAACCTTTGAGCCAGAGGCTCATTTACAAAGGTACCTCGTCACAAAGAGGACATCAGAACAGTAGTACAAGGGACACAGTACTTACAAACAAAAAAGTTACAGTTCAATTACAATTTTGTTACAATAGAGTACAATCTCCAATGAGCAGAAGATAACAAAAGGTGCAAAACTTATGGTCGGGAGAGCTGGTGGGGGTAGAAGGGAGGGAGATGGGGAGGAGGAATAAGTAGGGAAAGGAAGGGGGGGAGCCGCTCAGTGAGCATTGTCAAACAGAGTATATATATATATATATATATTTTTTTTTTTACACTAGGCTAGCGGCAGTTGCATTTGTGAGAGCTAAGCAGGAAGTTTCTGAGCCTGGGCTTAAAGCAAGCTAAGGTTAGAGAGTTTGAGACACTGGCAGGGAGGGAGTTATACCAGTGGGGCGCATGATAGGGGAATGTCCTCTGACCTTGTGAGGTCCTGGCTCTCGGAATAACTAGGGTAGCTCTTGATGAGCTGTGCGTGATCAGGGTCGGTGCAGTACAGTGAATGGAGTTGGATAGGCCTATGGGGGATAGGCCATGCAGGGCTTTAAAGGTGAGCTGGCATGTCTGATACATGAGTCGCTCCTTCCAGGTTGAGTAGGGTAGCCAGGGTGTACAGCTCACATGTGTGAGTGAGTCTGGGAGCACCAGTGATAAGTCTGCAGGCCTTATTTACTGTGAGACGAACCTTGTTGAGGGCAGTCTTATCTGCTGAGCCATGAACCGGAAGGCCATAGTCAATGAGAGACATGACAGAGGAGGTGACAGCCAGGCGGAGGGCATCAGGAGGAGGCATTTCTTGTGCCGGTAAAGAATGCCTAGCCGTGAGTTGGCAACAGAATTTAGGGCAGATATATGTCCATGGAATGAAAGTGCAGGGTCAAAGGTTATACCAAGATATTTATAGGATTGCACCTGGTCAATGACGAGATTGGGTGTGGAGTGGACAGCTAAGGGAAACTTGCTGTACTTATTTTGGGGGTGGGAGAAGAGCATCGTTTTTGTTTTCTTAAGGTTGATAACAAGTCGGTGCTCAGTGAACTAGGTAGCTGCAGAGTCAAAGACTAGTTGGAGGGAGTTCTGTAGCAGCATGGGGTCATTGTGGGAGGCAACGAGAACAGCATCATCAGCATAGAGAAGCATCTTACCCGTACAACTGCTGGGTAGGGAGTTAAGAAAGAGTGAGAATAGTAGGGGTCCAAGAATTGAGCCCTGCGGCACCCCAGAGCGAATGGGGCATGTTTCAGAGAGAGTACCGTTGACTTTCACACATTGGGAGGCGGAGAGAGATAGCTGGTGCACCAGGAAACAGGTCCTGAGGCAAAGCCTATTAGGTTGAGGGTGGAGAGCAAAAGAGGATGTGAAACAGTATCGAATGCTTTAGACAGGTCAATGAATATAGCACCAGCCAGGGCACCAGAGTCCAAGGAGGCATGGAGGAAGTTGGAAAATTCCAGGAGTGCTGTATTGGTAATATGACCTGCTCTGAACCCGTGTTGTTCAGGGCAGAGAACATTGTACTTACAGAGGTAGTCAGAGACTTGGGACGCTACAATTTTCTCTAACGCCTTAGAGAGGGGGGAGAGGATTGAGATGGGTCAGTAGTTACCCGGAAGAGTCCTGTCACCACCTTTATGGACAGGGGTAACTGTGGCAATCTTCCAGGCAGAGGGGAATTTTCTGAGACAGAGTGATTTGTTGAAAATGCATGTAATAGGTGAGAGGACCTGATCCAAGACCTGACGTAAAAGGCAGGGATCAAGTGAGTCATTACCAATGGTGTTACCTTTTAGAGCTTTTAGCAAGTAAGGCCTAACTTCTTGCATGGTGACACAATGCAGGTGGAAAGAGAGGCGGGCAATGGGTGGTGGTACAGATGGAGGAGGTGGACTGAAAAAGTTACCAGGAAGTACTGAGCTAAGGTCGGTAAAGGAGTTATTGAGGTGGGAGGCAATGAGGGCAGGGTCAGAGGAGACGGTACCATTGATGTTGAGAAGAGAAGGAGAGGGGGACTGGGAGTGACTATTCAGTTGCTTGATGTTGTCCCAGAAGCACCTGGGGTTCCCCCAGGAGGAGGTAAGAGAGGCTTGGTAGTATTCTGCCTTTGCTTTGCGGATGGCCCAGGTGCACTGGTTACGGGCAGCAGCCTGTAACCAGTGTATATGTGTATATGTATACATATACATAGTAGATAACCCACCCTGAGGTGTGCTGTCACACTCTGATATATGCACGCTTTGGTGTGCATCAACTACCCAAGGCGTGAGTATATCAGAATGTGACCACACTCCCTAGAGTGGGTTATCTATCTCATAAAATGGCAAAATTGTTTAGGAGAGGGGTAAAAGTGCAAGTGTGTGGTCACGCTCTGATATACTCATGGTCATGTGATGCTATTCATCCAATAAAATATCAGCATTTTTCCTACCCATTTCATATATATATATATATATATATATATATATATATATATATTCTATGCAAAAAACTGCACTAATGCATCATTTAGGGTTAAAGCACAAAAAGTCAGGAGATGAAAAATCTTTAGGGTTGCCTCTTCCACCCCCAGACCTGCCAATCATCCTAAGATTGACAAATGATGGGGTGTGTCATTAGGGTTGTGAGCCCTAAATGTCACCCCATTCCATGTGCAATCAAATTGACAAGGGATAGCTAAAAAAAAATTCCGACACTTAAACACTGTAATTCACATCTACAGGATGAGAACATCCTCCAAATTTCAAGTAAAAAGACCAAACCATTTCTGAGATATTTAAACTTAAAGACTGATGAAATTGCCCTATCTAATGCATTATAAAATGTGGCCATCTTGTCCCTATCTCGCAATCAAAGATGGCAATCAAAGAATTTACAGGTTTGCAATCAAAGAATATGCAGGTTCACGATCAAAGAATAAAAAGTGCTGTAACTCGACTTTTAGGCGGAATTACATGGAACAACCACCATGCCTTGATAGAATGAAACCCCCTGAGCAAAACCCACCCTCACTTGTGTTCCTTGGCCACCCCTGGACTGAGAAAATTGATTTTTTAAAAGGGCCATCTCATCCCTCACTCGACATGCAGGATCACGATCAAAGAATCTCGTGATCAAAGAATGTGCAGGCTCGCGATCAAAGAAATTGCACGCTCATGATCAAAGAATAAAAAATGCTGAAACTGGAATTTTAGGCAGAATTGAATACAACCACCTCCATGCCTCTATAGAACTAAGCTCCCTGAACAAGACCCACCCTCATTTGTGTCCCTAGGCAACCCCTGAGCTGAGAAAAATGTATTTTTACCTCACAATGCAAGATCGTGATCAAAGAAGCTCATGATCAAAGAATTTGCATGCTCGCAATCAAAGATCATTAGCGATCCACGATCAAAGAATTTAAAACCTGATAACTCTATTTTTTGACCATTTTACATCAAACCAATGCATGGCTTGATAGAACGAGGCCCCCTGTGTAAAACCCATCCATGTTTTACTTCAGGAGTGACCTCTGAGGCGAGATATTTGAATTTTTAGGGTCGGAAAAGCAAAAACAAGATGGCAGACCTCATGGTCAAAGAATTCTCAGGGACAAAGATTCTTGAACCACGAGGCTGCAAATTCTTTGACCGCCAGGCAGGACCAAATGGCCAGAACCCCATTCTTTGTTCGAAAAACAACCATATAGATTTTCCCATTGACTTATAATGGGAACTTAAAAGTGGCATAACTTTTGAATGCCTTAATATTTTTTCACCAAATGAAAAGCAGCATGTTTGGGAAGCCAAGCTCTTTCAGATGAGCCATATTTCAGAGCAGCACACTACACAATGGCCATGCAGGGCCATTGACAAAATCCCAAGAACTGCCACCAAAACTGGATAATTTTGCATTTTTCTGTGTTTTTATGCACAAAGACCGTATGCCTGACCAATGCAAAATTTGGCAAATCAAGAGATCTACCATGCCCCACAGCACATACCAGATTTTAGGCAAATCCATTGAATGGGTCCAAAGTTATTAACGCCCAAAGTTTGACTTTAACATGAAAGTGCCTTCTTAACCCTAAATATAGTGGCGCAACTGTAAAGCCCTTCAAAATTAATTTAATCTGTTGCAACATCAGCTTATAAACCAGAAACTGCTCTTAAATGCAAAAAAAACCAAAGCAATGTTCCTCTCGCTCTTCAAAATGAAATAAATCCTGCAATTGCTGGGACACTCCCGCAGATCACTACCATTCTAGGTGAACAGTTGGACTACGTAGCAAAGTTCAAGTACCTGAGGGTCTGGTTAGACCATAGAACTTACTTTCACAGATCACTTAGAAGAACTGGCAAAGAAACTTAGACAAAGACTTTGTCTGTTCTTTAGAGTAATAATCTCCTCACAAGAGACGCTAAACTGAAACTGGTTCAAACTACCTTTCTTTCTCTATTGGATTACGCAGACTTTCTATATAGTCAGGGACCTGCAGGTACCCTAGCCAAACTCGATACGCTTTATCACAGAACCATAAGATTTATCATGGGTCTTCCATACTCAACCCACCACTGTGCATTGTACACGGCAGTGGGATGGTCATCCCTTGCTTACAGATGGCAAAAAAATGCTGCGGTTTGGACATACAAAGTTATCTCAAATAATCTGCCCCAGTATATCTCTGTCTGTTTACCTTTGTGCACTCTGGGGAAGTATGCCCTAAGAAGCACCTCATATATCTACCTTTATGTTTACAAAGCAAAATCTTGCATTGGCAGAGCAGCCATCAGCTGTGTGTTCCCTCAACTGTGGAACAAGCTGCAAATAACTTTGATATTAACTCACCCCATCAGCCTAGCAGCTTTTAAATCTCTATATCTACATCATAATAAGAAGTCCTGTGCCTGTCTACCCTAAATAGTGAATCCTATAAGTCCAAGCACACTCTAATTACTACTGTTAAAAGACTGATCACATCTATAATTGACTATTCCCTCTCCCCTTTTTCTACCCCCATATCTGTCCCTTCCACATTCCTTTGACCCTGGTTCCAACTCAAAATTCTCCATACGGTATCACTATATATCTTTCTATGTTAGGTTGTATTTGTATTAGGTGCAACTGATATGTATATTTCTTTACTTTTATGAAACATTGTGTCCTACTCAAAACTAGCTGTATCTTCTATTCCAAACATATACTACTGTCAATGCTACCTGCTGATACTTTGTATATGCTGTATTATTGTATCTCACTTTATTTGTATTATTACTATTTTCTTGTGTGTTGCATCCCATGTATATTGTCCCTTGTTCCTTGTTAACAAACCCAGGTCCACCTTGAAAATGAGCTTGCTCAATGGTGATCGCCTGGTTAAATAAAGACTTTGCTTGATTGATTGATTTCTTTATTTAGAGTCTAGGATTACAAGTACCTTTGAGCTAAGGCTCTTTTACAAAGTTTCCATGTCAATTGAGGTACATTACAAAGATTACATATAGTTGAGTGACAATGCAGAAATGGAGCACAGACATTTTTAAGCAGCTGAAATACATTACATTGAGGGAAAGTGAGTACCAGGGAGCAGGGCAGCCAGAGGTAACTGAGGCTTGGAATGGACACAAAAAGAAAGGTGCAGCCATGGGCATTTGTCAGGCCTCAAAAAAGTGCTTGGGGGTAGGTAGCAAAAACAGGATGGGAGGGTAGACTGTAGGAAGAGGAAGAGAGGGGGTAGGAGTAGAAGTGTTATGAGGGAGATCAGATTATGAGGGACAGTCACAGGAGTTAGGAGCTAGGTGGAGATGAAGGTTGGCTTTGAATGGGCATAGCTTTTGCAGAGAGGATATGTCTTTGTTGAGTCCATTAATGCAGCTAGGAGCTCGGTATGCAAAGGATATTTGGCCCCTTGTGGTGCAGCACCCAGGAATGTGCAGCATTTCATTTTCTAAAGCCCTGGTGAGGTGGAAGTTGCATGCTGTATGGAGAAGACTTTGGACTCCAGGGAAGCAAGATGTAGCATAATTTTCTTAGCCATTAGACAAGTTTGGTACTTCATACGGTTTGATAACTGGAGCCACCCTGTTTGGGCATGGAGGTCACATGTATGGGTGAGTCAGTGGGATCCTGTGATGAGTCGGCAAGCTTTGTTTAGGGCCAAGGCTAAGCACCTGAGGGCTGTGTCAGTTGCAGAGCCATAAATAATCAGACCATGGTCAATTAGAGAAACCACCAAGCTCTGTACTGGCATCCGAGGTAAGGCATTGCCTGTGCCTGTAGAGGAGACCAATGCATGTGTTTGCAGCTTTGGCAATGCTATCTATGTGGATGCTGTAGGATAGGTTGCTGTCTATGGTGATCACCAGATATTTAAAGGAACGAACCTGTTCGAGGACAGCACTAAGGCAGGTTGTAATATTAAGGGGGTGAAGTCTATGTTTGTTGTGGGAACCACAGAAAAGCATTAACTTGGTTTTCTTATAGTTGAGAACCGGCATGTGACTACTAAACAATGTTTCAATGGAGGTGAAACCCTTCTGAAGCTTGTTTTGGAGTAGGTAGGGGACCTGTTGGGTGGTGTGAATGACAGCATTGTCAGCATAGAGTAGCATTTGTTCTGGACAGGATTGTGGAAGACTGTTCAAAATCAGGCTGAAGAGGAGTGGCTCGAGAATGGACTCCTGAGTGTACTGGTCTAGCATCTGAGAGGACATCAGCAATTTTCACTCTTTGGGAATGGTTTTGCAAGTAGTTCTTAAACCAAGTTGTAGACTCAGGAGAGATCCCAGCTTTTAGCAGTTCTGTGAGGAGTATTCAATGATGGACAGTGTCAAAAGCCTTGGTCAGGTCTATGAAGACCGAACCAGTGAGGTAATTATTGTTTAGGGAGTTGTGAATTGGTCCTATGAATTCAAGGAGGGCAGATATGGTGCTATGGCCTTTTCTGAAGCCGTGCTGTTGTTTACAAAGGATGTTGTATTTGTCCAGATATTCCATTAGCTGGTCAGATATCAGACATTCAATGGCTTTGGGGGGGGTAGTATGGATATAGGCCTATAATTTCCATGAAGGGCCTGTCCCCACTCTTGTGGACTGGTGTCACGGTGGCAGATTTCCATCTGTCGGGGAACTGGCCAAGGGTGAAGGAGAGGTTGAAACTCCAGGTTAGAGGAGATAGCACTTCATCAAGAGTAAGGGACAGCAGTTTGAGGTCGAGTGAATCGCCACTTATTCTAGATCCAGCAATTGCTTTACAGAAGTTTTGAGGGACTCCATGTGTCCTGACTGCTCTAAAGTAAAAAGGGGATCACCTGAAAAAGGGGGCAGGGTGGGGGAGTGTGCAAGAGCAAGGTCTTCATCAAAGAAGTCTGAGGAAGAACACTACTGAGGTCAGTCAATGCGTTATTGAACATGTTAGCTATAGTGGAAGGGTCAAGAGTTATAGTCCCATCCACGTCCAACATTGAAGGTGATGTTTTGGGCAGTATTCGTGTAACTTCCTTGAGATCATTCCAGAAGGACTTCCCCTTCCCCAGGTGTTTGTGGGGGCATCTTTGTAATAGTTACTTTTCTTCAGGTGTATTTCTTTGGTGCAGTCATTTTGGGCACGTTTGTAGTTTTGTATATCTACTTGCCTACCAGTGGCCAGGGCCTGAAACCAGAGGTGGTCCCTAGCTTTCAGCAATGTAAGAAGATCAGCAGTGAGCCATGGATTGCTAAGGCCTTTTACTTTCCTCTTTTTGAAGAGGATGTAAACATCACAGGCAGCACTGAAGGAGCTGATGAAGAAGTCAAGCGCAGAGTTGACATCTGATACATGGAAGATAGGTGACCAGTCTTGTTGTCTAAGGAGTAATTACACATGGGATGGGGTGAGAGTTAGGACTGACAACCTAAATGCACACCCCGATGCCTGTTGCTGTGGGCAGGTGGGGTGGGTGCAAGTGTGGGAACCCTAATGTTGAATTTCCTCACTTTTGCCAATGTAGAAGAACCCTAACTGATGCATTAATTAAGTTTTTTTGCATAATATATATATATATATATATATATATATATATATATATATAATCTTGTATCCAAATGGATTACAGAACAGAAGGCAGAATGGTTTCACAGAGGGAAGGTCATGCCAGACTAATTTTCTTTGACTGGATGACTAAGGAGTTGGATCAGGGAGGAGCGGTGGATGTGGCATACCTGGAATTCAGCAAGGCTTTTGGCACTATTCCACATAGAAGACTGGTAGACAAGGTAACTTGGGGTGAGTAATGAGGTGGTAACCTGGCTAAGAAGCTAGTTAGTGGATAGGACACAGAGGGTAGTGGTAAATGGAGTTCACTCCAAGGAAAATAGGGTGAGCAGTGGGATACCTAAGGGAGCAGTGCTATGACCAGTCCTTTTCACTGTCTTTTTAAGTGACATAGCAGAGGAACTGGAGGGGGAAGGTCTGCTTATTTATGGATGAGACCAAGCTCTGCAGTAGAGTGGACACTTCAGGTGTGTGTGTGGAAAAGATGGGCAGGGATCTAAAAAGACTGGAAGAGTGGTCAAGGATATGATAGCTGGGTTGTAATGCAAAAGAACAATGCAAAATAATGAGCTTGGGCCATAGAAAACCAGGAACTGAGAACAAAATGAGCAGAACGATAATGACAAAGACCAAGCAGAAAAGAGACCTTGGGGTAATTATTTCAAATGACATAAAGATGACCAGGCAGTGTGACAAAAGGCAGCCATAAGGGCTAGTGGGATGCAGGGGTGCATAGGAAGGGTTGTCACCAGCAGAAAGAGAGGGGATGGTGCTGCCCCTATATAGATAACAGGTAAAACCCCATCTTGAGTACTGTGTCTAGTTCTGGAGTTCTGGAGTCCACATCTCAAGAAGGTCATAGACAGAGAGGAGGCAGTCCAGTGGAGGGCTACCAAAATGATGCGGGGTCTGCATCAAAAGCCCTATGAGTAAAGGCTAAAGGAGATAAATATGTACACCCTGGAGGAGAAGAGAGAGAGAAGGGATACGACAGAGATCTTTAAATATCTCATGGTGAAAAATAAGATACAGGAGGGGTATTTTTCAGAGAAAAAGTTTCTGTAGAGCAAGTGGGCATAATATGAAGCTGGAGGGGGCAAATTCAGGAGGGCCATGAGAAAGTATTTCTTTACAGAAGGAGAAATTGTTTAACCAGAAGAGGCACACTAAGCCGGAGCGTGTTTCCAGGTGCGACCTGGGAGCACAAGGAAGTTAAGTGCCTTGCTCAGGGTCACATAGTATGCAAGTGGGGGGCTGTGGGATTCAAAACCAGATCTCCAGGTTTGCAGCTTAGAGCCTTAAACCACTGTGCTATACTGCCTGCCAGGCTGTTTCAGGTATCCACCACCAGAAAGCGTGGTGGGTACCTGGAACAGCCTTTCAGTGGAGGTAGTGGGGGCTGAAACAGTAGTGGGATTCAGAAATGCCTGGGACAGAAACAAGGGACTGGTAGGGGTAAAGAAGGGGGTGAAAGAGGTTGTGCCATTGATCAAGTAGTGTCTTTAGCAAAACATGAAGGCTAACAAAAATGGGCAGACTGGGTGGGCCCTTATCTGCTGTCACATTCTTTGTTTCTGTTTTTCTAACTGTGAATGCTGGTGGTTGCTGAAATTGCAAAATACTAGGCAATTATGGCTTAAGTGTCTCCCTTGCATTTCCATTAACTGGATCTATAGTTTTGTTTTTATTTTTAATAGAGCTATACACTTCTTTTTAAATTTTCCTTCAATTAAGACTTCTGCCCTTTGCTATAGACATACTAATATTTAGTCTTGCTTCCTTCCTATCAGTCAACCTTAGAGTGAGGAGCTCAGCTAGTCACCCTGAATCAACATTCTGTACTAGAACACTTCCCAGAATAATCCAGTGCTCATTCCTTCCTGCTGTCTGCTATATGTATGAGGGGGCAGAGGGAGCAGGAGCTGTGGTGGTGCTAATGGTAACTGACAGAGCTTTAGTTGCCTCATTGTGATTTAGGAAAATACATCATGCCATGTAAATCAACCTGTAATTTATATGATGAAAGCAATGCACAAGGAAAGTCCATTTGTGAAGGGTTACTTTAATTGAATCAAAAGCCCTCCTTATATGACAGTTCTAAACTAAAATCAAGATAACCTGGGTTCTGAAACCAGGTACAGAAAGACCACCCTTCGAGCAAACATTATGCAAAATGCTCTCTTCTGTTCTGATAAGTATGTGGCCACACAGAATGAGTCTCAGAAGTGTTGCAGTACTGGTTCAGATTTTATTAAGGGAAACTTACGGGGGCTTGGTCAGGAGCAGTCCTTCCTTCTGGAAACTGCAACCACGTAACTTCACAAAGAAACATGTTAAAAAGGATTAGGGAGTTACCAGCACCCTCCATACTCTCCAGTATTCTGTTCAACACCTGGTTCTGTTGACTTAACTGGTTCTCCAGATCATCACTAGTTCCATTTGGTACAGTTCTTAAGTGCTAAGTTATGTTTGTTTTTAGGACAGTGTTCAGGGGAGTTTACACTTTTTTTACAGGACTCACTTTCGTCTGACTCTCTTGCTCTTAGTGTCATAGAATTCACTCCCCTGTAATGGCAGATACGTCTGCTTGAATACAGTTTGCGTATTATGAGTATTCTAAAAACTCTAGGCCTGATCTTCAAATGATCAGGAATGGCACATGGTGCTAGTGCTAACAAGGAATGGTGCAAGGGGCATCTTGCACTGCATTGTGCATACCATTCCCAATTTTCAGATCCTGCCTGTGCCAAATGGGGAGCTGCATGTAACAGTCAGGCTTGCACTGCTTTCGCAGCAGATGCATGGCTGTGACATGGCAGACAGTGGTTGTGCTGCATTGGTGCTGCCATAGTCCCCTTTTCTGTATTCCAAAAGAGCCGCAACAGACACAGGACTTGTCAGGATTTAGACCAGCTGGGAGCCGGTCTAACAGCCTCTGTGCTATCCCCTGCACTGGTGTGGGGTGGGAGGTGGGCCAATGCCCTTTAAAGATGGCCAAAATCTGCAAGCAATGTTATGCCACACCTACAGAGGGTGCAGGTACAATATTGCACTGTTGCTGACATAGTGAAGTTCCAGGACAGGCACCCCTGCCAATCTGTGGTTGTGTGAGGCATTACCCATCTACACTGCCAGGTGGTACCGAAGGCCCATGTCATGCCCATCAATCCCACTTCATGCCAATGCCTGTGCACAGCAGTCTTGCTATGGCTTGAAGTGTTCCTCTGCTCCTTCCAGCCATCCTCATGGCTGTCCTGCATGTCACTGACACTCATCGTGCCCTTTTCTGGCATGGCCTGGGGTTTCTGCTACACCTCCCACTCTGCTCTTGCCAGATATCCCCAGCCATTGGTGGCAACCTTGGCTTGCAGCTGACAGGCTCTGGTACTGGTCGTCTTGGTATGGGGCTGTCAGCAGCTTGCAGAATTTCCTTCCATGTGCTATCTATATGCCGCATGGAAGCGGGAGTGCCAACCTGTGGGGAATTTGGTGTTGAGACTCCACCTGTACTAAAATCAGGTGCAGGGTCCTGGTGCACTGATGACTGATGCAAGCTGCATTTGCCACAGCTTGTGTCAATCTACGACCTATTTTGGAAATTGGGCCCCCTGTCTTAGCTATTGCCACATTTCTGAAAACATGCATCTTGTGAATCCTAGTGTTGAACAAATGTGCTTTTATATTCCATCATGCAGTGGGCATCAGTACCAGCCCCTCAGAAGCTGATAGCAGTGGGAAGAGAAAAAAGAGAAGTTAAGAAGGCTGAGTGGAGTTCTTTTCTTATTTGATTTTGTTTTCATTTTCTGTACGTAAAAATGTTTGAGAATATTCTTTATCCAGTGAAGAGACATTAACAGAGCAATTTCTGGCATATACAATCTGCAGTAGAATCTCAAATAAATAGTTAAAATGGTAAATGCAGGAATCAGAGCTCACATCCTCTTCATGGAGTCGTCATGGATTTATGAATCTTCTTCCTTGCAGTTACAGTGAGTGCCCTCTTGTACTTTAATCTATGGGTATCCTAAAGAGCACCACATTGTATTTTCCCTTTAGATATTCGAATGATAGAATAATGTCTTGTCAGATTATTCTCTTATCTATGGAGGATGGTCCTGGTTTCAGTCAGTCCTCATAGTCCATGTTTTCCAAGCCATCCTTGATCATTCTCCTCTGTTTGTTTGCCATCATGTTACAGTAATATCTTTCCTCAGATATGGGAACCAGAACTACACACAATATACCAGATGGGGCCTGGCTCTGTATCTATATAAAAGAATTATGATGACTCTTGACCTGCTTAAGATTTTTTTCTTAATGCATGCCATGATTCATATTTAGTTATATATATATTTATTTATTTATTTGCAGTTTGGGATTAATACCTATGAGTCAAGGACTCATTTTCAAAGGTTCCAAGTCAGTGCTGAACAAACATTACAAAAATATAAGCTTTACAGAGAAAAAAAAAGAAAAACATTGAAGCATATACACAGGCAGTAATAATAAAATCTGAACCTATACACATCAAATTAGTACATATTAACAGATAGACTGATTAGATAACAGGGGATTGGGGGGTCAGCCAGAGGTGGCATCATCTGAGGTGGGAGAGAGGTGGAGCTTTCAACCAAGTGAGGCCATTGTCAGATAATTGGGGTAGGGAAGCGGGCTAAGAAAAAAGTGATATATAGCAGATAGATGTAGAGGGGGTAGGTAAATGGAAAACTGGAGGTGAGGTACTATCACATTAGTGCAGGCAGGTACAATTCATTTTAGAGCCAAGGAGAGATTTGAGCCCAGCTTTTAAGCTACTAATCATGGTAGTAACAGTGAGGTCAGCAGGCAGTTCATTGTACCATTTCGATCCTTGATACAGGATGGAGTTCTGGGCAAGTTTTGTCCTTTTAAAGGGAATCACCATCTTGTCAGTGACCACACTATGGGTAGATTTCATAGTACTTTTTTTAGAAGTAGGCAGGTTTGGTATTGCCCTCTAAGATGGAGTGGGAGCCATCCAGTTTCAGTGTACGGCAAGCAGGTGTGGGTGTCGAGAGTAGTCCCCAAAGTAAGATGACAGGCCTTACTGAGGAGTGTGTTGATCCTGCTAAGAGCAGTTTTTGTGCTCACCCCATGTATAGGCAACCCATAGTCAATGGTAGAAAGTATTGAGCTACTGGTGGCTAGTTTGAGTGCATCCAGTCTCACTGAATGTCTGTGATGATAAAGTACACCAAGTTTTATATTTGCAGTCTTGATAACAGAGTCAATGTGGTTTGAGACGGCTAGCATGTCATCAAAGGTAATGCCAAGATATCTGAAGTTAGATATTTGGTCTAGGATCTCACCCTTTTGGTTATGAATACACAGGGGCAGGTGTTTCTTTTTGCTTTGGGAGGTGGTGAAGAGCATAATCTTTGTTGTTTTTTTTTTACATTTAATAGTAGCTTGTTTTCTGTAAACCAAGATTCTAGTTTATGGAAGCTGCTTTGGAGTTCAGTTGTGATGGATTGTTGGTCTTTGCCAGCAACTGAGATCACTGCATCATCAGCATAGAGAACTGTGCTTGCTGAGCAAGCCATTGGGGCAGAGTTGATGAAAAGGCTAAAGAGTAGAGGACCGAGGATTGACCCCTGTGAAATCCTGAGGTCACCTCTTTAGCAGAGGATAGGGTATCATCAATTTTGGCTTGTTGTGCTCTGTTAGAGAGGTAGCTGCCAAACCATAGTACCATATCTGGGGATAGACCTGTAGACAGAAGGCAGCTTAGGAGGAGGTTGTGGCTAACAGAGTTGAAAGCCTTCGTAAGGTCAATGAAGACTGATCCAACTGCCTGACCACTATCCAAGGCATTATATAGTTGGGATGAATACTCAACTAGAGCAGTGAGTGTAGAGTGCTTTTTACAGAAGCTGTCCTGTTGCAGGTAGAGTAGGTTATGGTCATCAAGGTATTCAGTAAGCTGCTCCGAGACCATTCTTTTAAGTACTTTCGAAAGGAAAGGAAGGATGGATATAGGTCTGTAAGACAGGCATTACGTTAACTGACTTCCATGCATCTAGAAATACTCCTGATTTTAGAGAGGCATTAAACATTATGATAAGAGGACCAGCAAGTTCATGAAGGAGTAGACCAACCAGCTTCATGTCAAGCAGATCTGTCCCCATCTTGGTCTTGCCAAGAGCTCTTTTAATATGCTTGATGGTTTCTGCTTTGGTGACACATCTAAAGTAAAAGAGTGGTACATCTTTCCTTGGGGGATCTTGAGGGGCAGTTGGACATTGCTGAACATGCATATCTTTGAAGTAGTCACCTGGGAGTACACATGAAAGGTCAGTGAATGCGTTGTTGAGCTCATTGACAATTTCAATGAAACAAAGTTTCTCATGGGAATTTATGCAATTTCGATTTTGCAATAAATATTTATATCTGCAGCTTCACATTGCTGTTCCAATTTGAAGTTTCTGTTTAGCAATATTCTTAGGTCTTTCTCCTGCTTGTTTTCAGTAACATACAATGGCACCAGCCAGACTGCAATGCAGTACCATACAGAATTATTGCTAAATGGTGCAGTATGCTACAAAGTACAATGGAATTCAATAACAATTAAGCCCTTTTGTCATGCATTATTTTGTGATGTAATTTTCTGAAATGTACTGTGCTGCATCCTGGCTGGCACTGCAGTATATACCGTATGCTGTTTAGATAGTATTTTGTCTCCATATTTTTTTGGTTTCTAGATGCATTATATTGAGTTTCTCAGCTTGGAAGTTCAACCACCATTTTGTGGCTCACTTCTCAACCCTCTGCAGCTCCTTTTGCATTTCATCTATGTCTTGTGTAAGCAATAAAACATGACAGGGAGTGCATTGAAGATATATTACCACATACCCATGGGTGTAGTGAGGCATGAGGCCGCAGGCTGAGTGCCTTCAGCCCCTGGAAGTGCGGTAATCTTTGTTCAATGCACACCCCAAAGTGTCTTATTGCACTTATAAAAAGGGCTACATTTTTTAAATAATTTTTACAGTGAGAAATTCATTTTTAATGTAGATAAAACAAAGTTTCTTATGGGAATTTATGCTAAAATAGTCCTTCCGCCAGCTGTACAATGATGTCATTTTGCTTATTCTGATCAAATGTTGTCCTTATATGCCATTGGTAGTACTAGTCTAATTTTATTGCATATGAGAAGGTTGCTATCCTGTGAACTGAGAGAGAGATGTAGTGTCACCCAGTTTTTCTTGTTTTGTTTTTTAAACTGCAATGAATTATATCATGGTATCACAGGAGAAGCAGGTGGGGATGTGGAGAAGCAGAGATGGTTGCTGTCATAGGATGAGAGATAGAGAGAGAGAAAGAGAGAGAGAGAGAGATGCAGCCAAAAAGGTCAGCACTCCACAGACTTGAGTTAATGTTTAAATCGATCCCTAAATATATTTATTTACCAAGGCAGCAGCATAAATGTGGAAAGGCAGGCTCAGGATCTTCAATGTAATGTCAACTTTTTTTTTTATTTGAACGATGACCAATTACAGCAGATTGGGAGAAGTGGCAGCCAGCGCACACAACATGGAGAGGGAATGAGCAACTTTAGTGGAGGTACCATCTGTACTACTTCCCCCACCACAGCCACACACACACCTATTAGGAAAAGAGCAAGGAGCTGTAAGGTGTATTTACAAATGACAAAAAAAAAGAATATAAAAGGAAGTTTACAGATGTGGAGATGGCACTGTTTTTTAGACTGTATTGAGGACAGATGGAGGAGATGTGCTACAGGAGAGGTAGCATGATCGGCAAGTCAGAGTAAAAAAAAGTTAACACATGATTGCTAGGAGTTATAGTAAAATGTTTACCAACTGCTGTGTGGATGAAATGTGTTTTTAAAAACCTGGCAAGTATGGTTACTGTTGGGCTTTTACTGATGTAGCATTTTTCTCAGTTAGGTGGTAACAGAATGATGATGTTTCAAAAGCTCAAAGTTCCAATGGCACTGTGATTTGTGTACTGTGGTTTTGATGTTTGGTGCTTGTTTTTACCTGTGTATCAAACGGCTTTGATGCTCAGGTAACAACCAATCAGAATGTTGGATTTTCTCTCACCATTTTTATGGCTGTAGGCGTAGCTCAGCAGACATTTTGCATTCAGAAAAGGGCTGATGTCATTTTTGCTACCAAACATCATGATAGAGTGTTAAAAATAGATTCCTCCACTGAAGCCTCATTACTATGCTGCCTCTGTATGTATAGGAAGCTGTAGAGCACTATTTCTCCTCTGGTTTGAGGAGTTAAAGAGGGAGTCTTGCCAAAATGTTAGCATCAATAAATTCAGAATTTGGATCAGCATATCCCCAGTCAGCTGCATGCCAAAAATGAGATCTCTAAGTTACTTTGTTTAGAAGGTACAAGTCATTTTTTAACCCTAAATTCACTACTTGTTCAAATAAGCCAGTTTCAGTAAAGAGCTACACAACCAGAACTCACAGCTTAGTCTCTCTTGTAAACTACCTCAGAAGACTTATTTCTCCCACATTTCATAAAACAGCAGTGGTATTAAACATCTGGAAAAGGATAGCTGACAATGGATGAGTCAGGGCATGCATTTCCATAATGTGCAGATTCAAGGTACAGTACTTAGGAATGCGATGGGGTGGGGGGGTTGGAAAACAGCAACAAATATGACTTTAGAATGACAAAAATATGTGCCATTTTTATAATAGTGCAGGGATGAGATTTTGAAATGTCACCAGACTGCAGTTGTTGAGTGCAGCAATGACACAGTCTCAGAAAGTAGGTGGAACACACAGTTTGGGAAAGTGGCAGGGATGCTAAAATCCTTAATGTGGTGGTGTCATATGGTTTTAGAATATGGCAGAGATACACAATTTTGAAATTCTGGAGACACATAGTTGTGGAAGGTGGTAGGGATATGTAATTTTGTAATGTGTCTTGGATGGATTAATTTGGCATGTGGTGTAGTGATGCAAAATTTCACAACATGATTGGTATGCTTGATTTCAGATTATAGTGGTAAATTTAATTTCAGAATGTGGCATGGACACGAAATCTCAGAAAGTGGCAGTGAATCAGTTTCAGAATTTGGTAGCCACATGGAATTTCAGAATGAGGCAGCGATGCATAATTTTAGAATGTAACTTAAGCATGCAATTTTTGAATGTGGCAGTGACACTCATCTTCAGAATGTGGTGGGGATGTGCAATTTCAGACTACAGTATGGTGGGAATGCACATTTTCAGACTGTGACAATGACAGGCAATACTGGAGTATGGAAGTTTGCATACAATTTCAGAATGTGGCAAGCATGTACAATTTCACAATGTGGCAGGCAGGTACAATTTCAGAATGTGGTGCTGACAATCAATTTTGGAATGTAGCACTGATGCTTGGTTCTGGAATGTGGTGCTGACAAACACTCATGCAGCTTAGGAATGTGGCCATGGCACTGTTGAACACTTGTGCAGTTCAGAATATGGAGGTGGTGCTGATGAACACTCATGTAGTTTTGGAATGTGGTGGTGCTGCACAACTTTGGAATGTGGTGGACCCACCCAACTTCAGAATGTGGCGGTGACGCACGTCTTCGGAATGTGGTGGTGACAGATGACTTCAGAATGTTGCAGTGATGCACAACTTTGAAATGTGGTCATGCCGTGTGACTTTGGAATGTAGCAGTGCAGTGTGACTTTGGAATGTTGCAGTGATGCATGGCTTCAGAATGTGGTGGTGATGCATGACTTTGGAATGCGGTGGTGCCACACAACTTTGGAATGTGGCAGTGCCACACAACTTTGGAATCTGGCGGTGACACATGACTTCAGAATGTGGCAGTGATGCACGACTTCGGAATGCGGCCGTGCCACATGACTTCAGAATGTAGTGATTCCGTGTGACTTCAGAATGTTACAGTGATGCATGACTTCAGAATGTGGCAGTGACACACAACTTTGGAATGCGTCACTGATGCACAACTTTGGAATGTGGCGGTGACACATGACTTCAGAATGTGGCAGTGACGCACAACTTTGGAATGTGTCACTGATGCACAACTCTGGAATATGGCAGTGATGTGCAGTTTCAGAATTTGGTGGTGACACTCATTTTCAGAATGTGGCGGTGACGTACAATTTTGGAAAATAGCAGTGATGTGCAGTTTCGGAATGTGGTGGTGATTCACAGTTTCAGAATGTGGCAATGACACAATTTTGGAATGTGATGGTGACAGTTTCAGAATGTAGCACTGAAACACAACTTTGGAACTTGGTGCGGATGTGCAATTTTTGGAATGTGGCGAATGGCTGAGATGCACAATGTTGGATTGTGGTGGGGATGTGATGCACAATTTGAAAATGTGGTGGAAGCATATAAATATGGAATGTGGCAAGCACAAGCAGTTTCAAAATAAAATAGTGTGTCCTGCCATATTCCAACAGTGTACATCCTTACTTATATTCCAGAATTGCCAGACCCCACAAAATTCTTCAATGAGTGTCCCTGTCACATTCTGAAATTGAGTGTCCCACCACACTGTGAAATGACACATCCCTGTCACATGTAGAGATTACAAGTCTTCCCCAACAATCTAAAGTTGTGCACCACTTTGACAGTCTATACCTTTGTTCAGTACTGCATTCTAAAACCACCTCCTGATGCATTCTGAAGTGCAGTACTGTGCATCTGACCATTCTATAAATGCAAGCGCTGCAGGCAACCCTGTGTCAGTTTTTGGTTTTTAAATAAATACTACAGTAACAGTTTCAATAACTTTGAAGAAATATGTCCTATAAGGTTGCTGAAAGGGAGGACTAGTCTATGAGTTCTGGTTGTAACATCATCAGTGGCTTTTCACTGAAACTGGCTTTTTTGAACAGGGAGTGAAATCAGTGTTACAAAATAGCTCATAACTTTAAAATGAAGTAACTTAGAAACCTAATTTTTGACATGAGATTTATTGGGGTTAGACTGATTCTAATTCTGGAATACAGTACTTTTGACTGGACTCCCTCTTTAATTGAGCCCACAGAAAGTTAACTCATTATCTCCTGGCAGTCATTCCGTGTCAGATTACTAATCGATAGCATAGACATCATAGAAAGATATTGGAAGTAGAATGGGTTAAACACTTCCTGGAGCTTTATGCATAACAGCTCTGCTGTGCCCTCAGCCCCCAGCAACACCTCATTAAGCCATTTGACACCACCATCCTAAGAGAAGTCATTCTGCTACTTAGTAAGACATTCCATAGCAGAGTCTTAGTGATGCCTGTTTTCAAATAATACACCAACTTCATTTTCTCGGGCAGGCAGTTCTGGGCTTCTGTTTATATTCTACTGAATGTTCTTAACCTGCAACTTGTGACTATAGGTGTTTACAATTGAATGATAGTAACCACATTTGCTTCACTTGCAAATAGGTAGGCACATGTGTGTCTAATTTTTGTTTGACTTAGGTTATAAATAGAATCTTATCAGTTCACAACATGCTGTATTGTGAATGTGACTAAATGAACTGATAAATGGGGGTTTTGGTTTCTTTTACAAATTCATTTTTCCTGACCATGGATATACTAAAACAAAAATTGAACAAAATGTTTTAAAATAAGGAGTTTAGCAGTAATTTAGTTGATGTAGTGCAAAGAGCTGCTCCCTGGAAAATTACCTGATTGGGGGGGGGCTGCCACAAGCAGAATGGGACTTCATGGATGTGGGAGCTCATTGCATCAGAAGAGGCATGATGGTATTAAAAGCTTAATGGTGTGGATGTAGAGGCACCAATATTTGAACATGACTTTGGTAGAGGACTAAGTGTGACATGGGGGTGGGGATCATCAGGAACTGAGTGAGTCTTGATATTTTTAGCATAATGATTTTCTGAAACTTCAACCTTCAATGGGTTAGACTCTGCATCCATCTGTACAGTATGTCACTAAGCCACATGCAGTGGGGTATGGGTAAAAAACATATCACCAGATCTGGACCAGAGCTATAAAATCTGGACTGGGCATAGCTTGTGTAAATATTGCTGATCCACTCACTCCAGATGATCTGGTTTGGTTTTTACCTGTCTGGTCTGGTCCTGATGGTTCTGTTTTCGACCGTGCCAAGGAAGGACTGAAAAACAGACTTCCAGGATTGGACCACATATGTAAAAGTCAGACTGAACAATGCAGCCAGACTGACCAGACCAGCAGTATTTGTGCAAGTTACATCCAGTATGGCTAGTTTGGATTTTTACAGAACTGCTGTGGTTCAGGTCTGTCAGTCCCATTTTTAGTCAATCTTTATTTTATACTGAGAGGTATGTGAGCAAAAAATGCCCTTTTACACAAACGTCCAGTTAAGCATAAAAAGAGAACAGAACACTAGGTTGAACAATTACATAGTAAAATACAGTATAAACAGGTCTAACATAAACAAGTCTTGTACACAGATCTTGAGGGATATACGGGGGGGAGGGAAAAGGGGAAATTGTTTAACCAGGAGAGGCACACTAAGCTGAAGCTTGTTTCCAGGTGTGACCTGGGAGCAAAAGGAAGTTAAGTGACTTCCTCAGGGTCATACAGTATGCAAGTGGGCACTGTAAGATTCAAACCCAGGTCTCCAGGTTTGCAGTTCAGAGCTGAAAGAAAGGGGAAGCAAATAAATAACAGTGACAAATTAACAGCATGGGATATAGTTGAAGGTACAGTTCAGGAAATGAATAGCTGGGTGATGCATTGAAAAGAAGTGCAAGTCCTATGGCACCCAGATCTTTCACGTGGATGAGCATTCCCACTGCGTGATCTGCCTAGGTCCCAAACACTTGGTCAAGGAATGTGCACCCTGCCAATCCTTCAACCAGGCCACATGGATTAGGCACCAGAAAAAGCTTGAAGCCCAGTTGCTGGAGAAGTGTCTAGCTTTGATGGAAAAGGAGCTGCAGAATCTGTGGGAAGAATCTTCTACTCCAGTGCCAGAACCCAAAAAGAAGAAAAAGCACAAGGAGAGGCACTGAGACTGGGATAGGTCTCCATCCACTTGGCAGTAACTAAGGGGCACCACTGACACTGGAGGGGCCTCTACTTTGGGAAAGTACCCCTACTGCCAGGTCTCCTACCACTCCGGCAGATCAGACCATGGCCTCCCTGCCTGCTTTACTCACAGTGCAGTCTGGGCTCTTCTTGGATGATGAAACCCCTGTTGTGTTACTTAGATCCATATCTTAAGAGTCTATTACAAGTGGCCAGGTTGATAAGTCACTCCCTGGCCCCACTGAGCAGCACACGGTCACAGCTGATAAGTTGGATTCCAGCTCCATTGTTGTATGCATGGCCCAGGCCAATAAGTCAGATGTTAGCTCTTCTGATGTCTGCATGACTGTGGCTGATAAGTTGCTCCCCTGTTCCTCTGGGGACCACACAGCTGAGGCTTTCCCATTGGAGTCACAGAATACCCCTGACATTGAGCAGAGCCAGCTGCCAGACATGCAACAGTCTTTAGAGGGTTTCTCACTCCCACTGATCCAGCTAGACCCCTTGGACTTGCCTGAAGATCAAGAGCCAGAGGTGGGCACTAATCTGGAGGTTCTACCTCCTTCACTGGGTCAGTCTCTTCCTGATTCACCAACTGGCAGTACTGTTAATCCCTCCAGGTACCTTAAGTCAGGACCTCCTCAACCCAAGCTCCCTTAGACAACCAGGTTCTGCCATCTTGGACTTCAGTTCCCTAGACAACAGCATGTCTTCTGTCAGGTTCTACTCACACCCTGACAACAAGTGATCCTTCGCCACTGTGACCCTTCTCTGGGTCAGGATATGTCTGGCACTCTGGCCTTTCCTCAAACACTGGACAGCCTTCTGTCAAGCTCCCAGGTGCTGAATCTTCTGGTGCTGGACATTCCTGTGCCTGATCCAGTGCCAGCCTCTTTGAATGTCCCTACAGGGCCAATGCCTGGTCCTTCTGGACCTCCTGATGGGCCTTTGACCATACCTCCTGCTGGGCTTTCAGCTCTGACTCCAGCTGGACCTATGGGCAATGTTACAGACTATCTGCCCGCACAATACCCAATGTACCCTTGCTAGGGTACACAATGCCTGGTCATCAACCCCATTATGTACCAGGGTACCAGATGCTGGACTATTTCTAATTAAGGGTATGCTCCTTCTGGCTTTCTCTACTCCTAGCAGGCTCATGGATACCCTCAATATCAGACACCTGGCAATCCATTTACCAGCCTCCTCCTCCACTACCTCCTCCTCCTCCTTAGCCTCAGCCTCCACCTCCACAGCAGCCTTAGGCTGATATCCAAGCATTGTTTCAGACCCTGATTCAGGAGGCCAGGACTCAACTAGACTCAAAGCTTGACTGTCAGAAACCAGTGGAGGCCTCTACTCCTGCCTGCTTTCTGAACCCCTAGATCAGCCTCTCCTGTGGATTCCCACCTTTCCAGAGAAGGCTCCTCTAGACACTAAGTCAGGGATAAAACCCAGGACACTCCTCTAAAAAGGGTTTAGACCCCCAGCAGGCACTCTTTGGACTCTGACTCATTCTCCAGTTTTGGTACACGTACACCTATATAGCCTCAGCCTAAGGAGTCCCCTTCACAGGATCCTTCCTTTACAGAACTCTTTATAACTATACAAAATACCTGTGGCTGGGCTATCCAGGAACAGGATCCAAAGTGGAAAAGGCTTGTGGAGCATCTAGACATGACTGACACAGCTCCTATGTTCATACTGCCTTGGAATGGGCCCCATTAGGACCTGACATCCACTATCTGGAAATAGCCCTCCTCTATTCCAGCTGTTTCAAAAAAGGCAGACAGGATGTACCACCCCCCCCAGATGAGGTCACACAGCTTACTGACTGTCCTAATGCAGACTCTGTTGTTATCATGGCTGCCCACAACCGGTCCTCTAAACCTAAACATTTGAGTATGTCTCCTCCTGATAAGGAGTCTAAGCAGTTGGACAATTTCAGTCGCAAGATCCATTCCTCCTCCACTTGCACCCTCAGGTCCCTTAATTATGTGGCTCATCTGGGTTCCTACCAGAAATCTTCCCTAGCCTCACTTGAGTCCAAGCTGGAAGTTATTCAGGACCAGGAGTTTAAGGCTGATATTGCCAAGACAGTGAGAACTGCTAAAATCTCCTGTTGTCATGCCCTCCAGGCCACTTATGACACAGTAGACTCAGTTGATCACACCACAGCTACTGCTGTCTGCATTAGGCAACATTCATGGCTCAGGATTGCTGGCCTGACACAAGATCCCCAGACCTCCATACTGGATACCCCTTTCAGGGGATCCATGTTATTCAGAGGTGACACCAAGGATATTATCACTGAATTGCAAGAATGCAGTAAATCCATCAGCGACATCCATTTCATGTACTGAGGGGGTTACAAAGCTAAACAGCCTTATCATTGGCAACCGAGATGCCAGACCAAAGAGACCCCTGCCAAACACCAGGCCAAATGCTGGTATCCAGCATCAGGAACCCATACTCCCACTGCCAAGTCCCAGAAGCCTCCTGCAGGAGCTGCTGGCTCCATCCCCTCTCCTTTTCATCCTGACTCATGTGGGACCCCCATGCCTCCTCCAGATCCTCTAGATGAACCAGTTGGGGGGGCAGATTTGACTTACACCTTCCAGGGTCACAGGACATAACCACAGACTCTTGGGTCCTTCAGTTAATAGCAAGAGGTCACACCATAGAGTTCCTAGACAGGCCTCTGGACAACCCCCCAGACCTCTCCCATTATCCTCCAAGGCACCTGTCTCTGCTAGGGGATGAGATACAAGCTCTTCTGCAAAAGTCTACCATAGAACCCATGACTCTGGCACAGATAGGAAGAGGGTACTACTTCCATTTCTTCCAAGTGCCCAAAAAGATGGGCGACCTAAGACCCATCTTGGATCTCAGCATGCTTAACATGTTCATTGAGTACAAGAGGTTCCACATGCACACCATCCAGGGATTTCTATCCCTGCTCCACTAGGGCCATTGGCTTTGTGTGCTGGACATGCACAATGTTTACCTGCACATCCCAGTCTTCCAGGTCCACCAATGTCTTCTTCGGTTTGCTTCCAGGAGGAACATTATGACTTCAAGGCTCTTCCTTTTTGCCTATCCTCAGCATCTCAGGTTTTTGCCAAGTGCCTAGAAGTGGTGGCTACAGCCCTATGCTGCAGAGGGATCCAATTTGCCTGTATCTGTATGACTGGCTACTGTCAGCCACATCACAGAGAAGGCTGAGGGAGTCCCTCTCCTTCATCCTGGATCTCTTTTCCAGACTTGGAATAGCAGTCAACTATCCCAAATCCCACCTCTCCCCTCCCAGTGCTTGCAATTCATTTGGGACAGTGTTGAATTCAGTCCAGGGCAGGGTCTTCCTCCTATTGGACAGAGTGGTGACCCTGCAAGAACAGGCCAGATTAGTGGCCAACTCACACTGGACCACATCCCAGTTGATTCTCTGTCTTCTTGAGCTCATGGCAGCTATAATCCCTACAGTTCCTCTAGCCAGACTGCATATGAGGGTGACCCAATGGACTCTTCATGTCAAATGGGATCAGTGGCTGGACAACCTGGGACACAAGGTCCTAGTGTCTGGGTACAGGAAGAAGGATCTTCTTTGATGGCAGGCGTTGTCCAATCTCTCCACAGGAGGTCCCCAGTCAACCCTATGCCCCTGCCATAACCCTTACAATGGATGCTTCATGTCAAGGTGGGGAAGCCCATCTAGGAGACCTTCAGACCCACTGAACATGGTCTCAGCTGGAAGCACCTCTACATATCAATGTGTTAAACATCATGGTAATGCTGTATGCCCTCCAGGCCTTCCAACCTCTTCTATGTCTGGAGACACTCCTGGTTCAGACCGAAAATATGCCTGTGGTCTGGTACCTGAACAAACAGGGAGGCACTTACGCGTACCCTCTATGCTGGGAGGCAATGCGAGTGTGGTATTGGGCAGTCCAGCACGACCTCTGCCTGGCTGCTGTCCATGTGCCAGGCATCAGTAACTTCATGGCAGACAGTCTCAGCCAAACCACTGTCAGGGCTCATGAGTGGGAGCTAAATCAAGAAGTGGTCAAAAGCTTATTCGACCTGTGGGGTCAGCCAGAGATAAACCTCTTTGTCTCCCCATCCAAAACAAAACTACCCAATTTTTGCTTGCTTGTTCCCCAGTGTGGTGTTTTCTGGTGAGACATGCTGTCTCTTTGCTGGACAGGAAGGTTCTTGTACAGCTTTCCTCACTTCCCAATGCTTCAGAGGATTCTCCTGAAGCTACAGGCAGAAAGGGCTCACATGATTCTAATAGCCCATCTTTGGCCTTATCCGATTTGGTTCCCTCTGCTTCAATAGCTATCAATGGAACCACCAGTACCTGTGCCTCTCCATCATGATCTTCTGACTCAGGAGTATGGCAGACTGGTGCATCAGGGCCTCAAATCCCTCCACCTGCATGCGTGTCACCTGTGGAGATATGTGGAATAACTCTCATTGTTATAATTTTTTTTACAAAAATTGTCAACTGTACAGAAGCCTTTGTAAAATATTAATTATAATAGTGAGATTTTTTCAAATGGTATTTGACTTACCATATTCATGCTTATCTACCCACTTACTTAGTCTCCTACTTGTTTCTGTCCTTGTACTAACTAATTCCTGTTGCCTCATATCAAGGGGTTGTTGATTTTCGTATTGTGTGTGCCTGGGGTGGAGCAGCAATAAAAGATAAACTATGTAATACACGCAATACCACACCTACCCCAGTTTACTTTCACCTAACACCCATTTTTAGACCTTGTACAGTAAGACCATCCTTAAACGAGAACAACTTGTAATGAAATGTGTAAGCTTTACATTGACATTTGGGTATATGCACTTTTATGTTATACTAATTGTGTGTGTGTACAGTATAGCAATCTTCTAAAAAATCAATTAAACACATCAAATGTCTTCCTAAACATGTCTTAACATTGTGTTTATCTTCCACCTTCTCACAACATATAGTTGTCTCAGCAGTGTTTGCAGTATAGGTACAGTATCTTCATGTATAAAAATGGCCCAGTTCTGTTGAGTTGATTTCTATAACAGTGCATAGAATAAAATGTGAAACATATATGTAACTGTAATACAGACTGTGGCATTATTTTTGTATCTGTCCTTTCTCAATGTACTGTACTTTGATTCAGTTAGTGTATATAACAGCAATTCATGTTTATGTTTAAGCTCATGAAACACTTTTATCTAGTTAATGCACTTACAGTTGTAGTGGCTCTGCCAGAGCTTGTATAAAGTGCTGTAACAATCCTCCCATCTTTGTCCTATCAGTAAACTTGTCTATTCAGCTGTTTGTGTCAACCTTTAGGTCACTCATATACATGCAAAATGGGTAAGATATTTTTCTCATATTTGATTAGCTAGGAACTTTTCCAATTGTTGGTGACACCTCTTAAAAACACCAACTGCCTGAAAGCATTTTGCCAACTGTTTCTTTTTTTATCTGTATTCAAACTGATAATTACAATAACATACTCCAGAACTTGAGGCCAAATATGTCTTGGGTGTTTGAAAGCACCCAGCCAGACTCCTGCCTTTGAATGCATCAAACGTATGATAGTATCTTTAGATAAAACATGTCTTGTCATGCATTATTGCTTAATAGATTAATATAGGTTGTAGAATGAGCTATTGTAGGATCTTACTTGACACATCACAAATTGATTATAACTGGATTTTTGCAAAATTTACATATATCGCTATTTTGACTTGATCACCACTTTCATGAGATACAACTTCTGTTTTAGTTAGGCTTAATGTTCACAAAAGTGGATAAACCAAGAGGAAATGTATGCATCAAAAACAAGAAAATCTGCTGGAAGTAAACTTTGAAACTTTTGTGATTGATAATGTAGGGATTAGAATAAATTATTCAAGTGTTTTTTTCAAATGCTACTGTTTTTAAAATAAGGATGAAATTAGGTTGTGTCTTGAAACAGTCCTTGTTTTCATCACTTATTAACCTGTTTTTGTGACACTCAAACCCTCAGTTTTGAGACACAATCCCCACTGTATAAATGTCATCTCAAAATAAAAAAAAAACAAACATAGATGGCTTTGAAGGAGACAAAAGGATAAAAGAAGAGAAGAGAAAATGCTACATATTAAAACAAGAACATCTGTTGGAAATTAAGTCTGGAACGTGTATGGTCAATCGCGTGGGTTATATGGAAAACTCTTCAATTTTTTTAAAAAGATACAATAATTTATTTGATAAAATAAGTAAGCAATAAGACACGATGGGGTATGCATTAGACAGTTCTAATGCATGGCTAGGGTGACGTAGTGAGGCACGAGGTCACAGGCCGAGTGTGTCCAGTCCCCTAGCCGTGCATTAGAACTGTCTAATGCACATCCCCAGAGTGGCTTATTGCACTTATAAAATGGGCCTGTGTATTCTAAATGGGGTTCTAGTTTTAGCTGTGCATTAGACACATCTAATGCATGGCTAACAACCAATCAGATTGCTTAAAATCCTTTACCCATTTTATAATGTAATTTGGTTGTTGAACATTATAAAAAGGGCCCTGTTTCCATTACTCATAAATCTGTTTTTGTGAAATTTAAACTAACTTAATGAGCTACTTTACAACTTCCTCTTTTGTGAAAGTCTCAAAGCAAGAAACATCTATATAAATTTTTAGGGCCACGTGCAAAGTAATTACAGGTCTGGCACAGCAATACATCACAATTTAATTGCTTCATGAAGTTTTCTACAGACCTGGTGCAGGGGTGTGTAATAATGCAGCTGCTTTGTGAGTGTTCTGCAGGGACACTCATGCTGTCCACTTCAGGTCTGGTGCATTGTCTGTGACCAGGCAACAGTTTCTGAAGTGGCCCACATGGCCACTCATGAACTCCACTACAGGTCTTGTTTAATATGTGTGTGGTGATGTAGCTGCTTTGGACCACTCAAGGAGTCTGCTTCTGATCTCTTGAATTGTGTGCGATGATGGAGCTGCAGTTTCTTTATGCAAAGTAAGCTATTATGCCTGTCTATCTCAAAAAGAAATAGAATTAATCTCAAAAACCAAAAGGTATTGCACAAGTTATGGTTTGTTTTTTTTATGCAAAATGATATGATGGCATGCTCACTGTGCTGATCTGACCACATGCTCAGGACTGCAGTAAGCCATGGGACTAGATATTGAGTGCCCTCATTTCATGGAAGTGTGGTTAATTAACACAATGCACACCACATTGTGTATTATTGCACTTATAAAACTGGTAACTAGAAAATGGAAATACATAGGAAATTAAAAAAAAAGCAATTCCCACAATTATGAAAAGTGTGTGCTTATAATGCCTAATAGTCCTTCCACCAAAGAAGGCCACCAAGTGGCAGATGCAGGATTTGCTATCCTATTGTGAGCTGTTCCTCCCCACCCCATTACAGGTGTTTCATTTTGAGGGTTGATTTCAATTTCATTTGAGCTGTTTCTCATTATGTGGGGGGTTATTTTGCTATCAATGGAGTTGATGATCAAGCGGGATCTGAAGCTGAGGTTTAAAAGTGAGTGGGGTCTGTTAGATTTTAGCTGTGGGAAGTGTTTTGGCAGCAGTAAATGCAGAAGGGCAGTTACTGTTTGGTCACTTGTGAACGTTTGTCCACTGAATAACAGAGGAGAACATGAGGGTAGGTATGCATGTCTAGGACTGGAATGGGTAAGCTTGGGAGGGCTTTGCCTATGGTTGAATGTGGCGGAATAACTCTACCCACCAGCACTGCTTAAACCTGCCTACCACTCATCCAGGTACTTAGTTTGTTTCAAACTGTCTGAGTCCTGCATGGTCCTGGTGACTGTGCTTATTGACTCCTTCCTTGTTGCTGCTGCTGTTTCTGCTTCCTCCTCCCTCATCTCCTACTCCTCCCCTCTTGCCTCCTTTCTCTCCTTCCCCTCCCTTTCTTCTGTTTGTGTAGCCACTCTGTGACTCTCCATACCACTCCGCAGCTTGTCTGTGTTTGTCCCCCACCCATTTCTCTTTCTCTTTGCCACTTATGGCTCATCTGTGTTTGCTTTCATTCCCCTGTCCCTCTTTCTCATTTCCATTCCATGGCTTGGCCCTGATTGTCTCCCCCCCATTTCTGTCACCACTTCACAGGTTGTTCCCTTCCCATTCCTTCTTTTGCTGATGCTCCTCCTGCTGTTTCTGCCCCCCCAGCTCCCACCAGTTTCTGCTGCAGCCTCGGCTCATCTGCCCTTGTCTTTACTTGTTCCTCTTGTTTTCTGCTGACTGCATCATCATCATGTCAGTCCAGTGTGCTTCTGTCTGTGGTTCCTCCTGTGTTCCTGTTTGTCTCTCCCTGTGTCCATGTCATTGTTTCTCCATTCTGTATTTTTGTCTCACTCCTTTTTGGGCTTCTCTCTACTTTCGGTGTAGCTGCTCCATTTCCATTTCATTGCTTCCAGGTTCTCTGTGCCCAGCGTCAGATGCTACAGCTTCAATTTGTTTTTGAAATCCCAGCTTTGGCTGCAATCCAGGAATCGAGCTGCTATACACCTGCAAAGCATATCGATTGGAAGCTTTGAGTCACATCTACATTCTAACTATGGATATAAGGAACAATCTTTTTGCCTTTGTCAGCACTAATTCCTAACTGTCAGGCTACCCTGATGTATTTTCGCTTCAAACACTGACCCTGTCTGTAAGATCCGCCTCCAGAATCCTGTGTTCTGAACTGACAATATCTAAGTTAAAATGTCTTTCTGTGCCCTAACTTGAAAAGGATCCTAATGTTTGGATCAGACTGACTGAAAGTCAAAATGACTCAAAGTGCATTTCGGTATGCACTATACTGTGGCAGCCAGCATCTTCTCTTTACAAGTCAATCTCCTGTCAGATGTAACAGCATTGTTTCCCACTCCAATCTCTCCACTTATTATATTCCTTTCCTCTGCTTCACACCAGCTGCATCTCAATTCCACAAATACCATGGTTGAAAATGTCAGCATTCAATCAAGTAATCATATGGTTTTTCAGAGACATAATGTAATCTCTATGACCAAATTGTAACTGTCCTCCTTATGCAGCAAGCTATTCAATTGGTGAAAGTAGTTTAGCTTCTTTCTGCATGGGACCATTTTGCTGACTTCATTTATGCAGTAAACCTCACTGTCATTATGAACTTCAACTTTCTGAAGGACAGGACTATTAGTGCTGTAGTCAAGGTCACCCCTGTTCATCATGATCAATCGAACCGTCTTCTGACATCGACAAGCATTACACCTCTTATGGAAACTTATCTAACTTGGCCTAATCTACTGAGTTCCTCACTGTGACCAAGCACCCATGCGCCTTACTCATAGCACTACCTTCCTGGCCAATTGCAATTCTAATGGCTACATATTTGCAACCAGACTTATTTAAGACTACTAGTATTCTCATATTCCAGGAAATTCTAACCTTATTGATTGTTGCTGAATCCTCCCTCTAACTCCTGCAGGTCTCGTATAAGTAATAACTGTCATGTCTCCTGTTGACCTACATAGAAGTTTCACCTTCGCTAAACAGCTTACCACCACTGACATGTGTAGAGGTCTTGTATACACAATATCTGTCTTGTCATCTGACCTGCGTGGAGGTCCCACATACGCAATATTTGTTTTTTCACCTGTCTGACCTTTGTGGAGGTACCATCTACAAAAACTATCTCATCACTTCCAGGCCTTGAAGAAGTCTTGTATATGCAGTAAGGCTCTTGCCACCTGTCTGACCTATGTGGAGGTCTCATACTCACAACAAGTGGTTTTCCCATATATGACCTACATGGAGGTCTTATCTTTGTAAACTATCTCATCACCTACAGACTCAAGAGGAGGTCTTGTATATACAATTATTTTATGGATGTCTGTTCGGAAAATATTGAACTTCCTCCAATCCCTTTAATCTTATACCCATATTGTTGCATCTTCAGCTACTGCCTTCTGTAGTTATCTCAGCCAAAAAGTTTACAGTTCTAGCGACCTAGGTGGAGGTCTCATCTACTCATCAGTATTCGTTACCTGAAGACCTATGTAGAGGTCTCGTCTGTGCAACCTATATCATCACCTGCAGTCCTATGTGGAGATTTCATTAACATCACCTGTTGACCCATGTGGAGGTCTCATTTACATCACCTATTCACCTACATAGTGTTCTTGTGTAAACAAACTATCACATCGTACAAACCTACGTGGAGATCTTGTATACTCAATAACTGTTTAGTCTCCTATCTGTTTTATGTGGAGGTTTTCATGAACTAAGTTTACCTCTACCTACATGGGGGTCTCAAGCTTAAGACTAGACCAATATTGCTTTTCCTACATGATGTATCAGCATACTAACTACTGTTACCTATGGACCTATGTGAAGATGTTATCTACACAACCTTGTTTTGTCTCTATTAAAGGAGCTTCTATTCCTTCAACGCTAGTGAATTACAGAGTATGTCCTTGCCAACATCTCGAAACATAACCAACTATGCTCTCAATTAATTTATTGTCACATGCTTCACTACTTTAGACCTACTTAGAGGTCTTGAACCAAATAGACCTAAGTGGAGGTTTCGAACCAAACTGACTATACTCTCAAATTCCATTCCTTAACTTCTCAACTCCATTCCTGCTAACTACATGGAGGTCCTGAAATCAAAACCTGTGATATCCATTCACTCAACGACTGTTCTTCTCTGCTATTATCCTACAAGAAAGTCTCAAAAGAGAAAGTCAACTTCATTTACAGACATTTCAAACTTTACCTGCAGACCTATGTAAAGGTTGGAGATAAATGGCTACAGCCATTCCATGCATTCCAGCTCAAACCTTCATTAAGATCTCTCCTATGCAAATTGTCTCATCCTGAACATCCAGTTTTCATTCCTCAAGCATTAGGATTATCTCCTCATAGTGTGACAAGGGGAAGGACAGTTCAGTAGCTATGGGTACTCAGAGGTTTCCCGTAGAGGTATTTTTCCTCTCCTGCATGCTACCATTCACACTCACTGAGAGCTGGAGGAGGTTATCATGCGATTCTCTTTTTTGGGCCTTCATTCCCACTCCACCTCCCAGCTTCTCTACTGAGGGTGGGAAAGAGAAGGGCCAAAACAAGTTCATAAAACATAAAGTTCATACAAGAACAAAGTTGTTCCCACACATTGAATAAATCATATTTTGCTTGACAGGGATGGATTGTCTGAATGCTGACTGCTGTGATCAGCATGTAGCGAAAGAGTGACCAAGTTAAGGAGCAGCTGGGTCACTGAGAGAGGGAGTGAGCTACAGTACTAAGTGTGTGAGTGGGAGCAGTCAATATCTGTCTTGAATTAATATTATAAATAAAAAAGTGATTGTGTACAGAAGGTTTAACACAAAATTGAACTACTAATAAAATTAGTACAGGAAAGTGGTAGCACTGTTAAACACTTATATTATATAAGAGAGTTATTTATGCATGGCAATAAAAAAGTAGCTGTTGCCCAGCCTGGTGGTGCTGAGGGTTGAGGCACTGAATGCCACACCTCACACCATGCCAGGAACCCAAGTTCACGAATGGACTTGGGTTGCTGTGGGTCGGGGGGGAGGATTAATCATCCCAATGGATGCTCTCCTCCTCCAAGGGTGGGATCCTGGGGTGTCTCACACACCTGACGTACCGGTGCCAGTGGAAGCATAGGCATCAGGGCACAGGCAGCTTTTTGAGAGTCGAGGAGGGGAGGATGTTGTGGGCACTTGACTGTGGTGTGCATCAGCATGCCACAGGACTGGGTGTCCATCCTATGTGCTGACACCCTCATGGAAAGGAGGGACTAAGGGGAAAAAATGGAAACATACCCCTCTTGGGCTAAGATGATGACCGATCCAGCTCGGCTTGCCTACCCACAGGACAGACCCTATTGTGCAGTCACTCCAAGGAGTAAGACAGGAGGGGTAAGGAGTAAGCCTGGCACTCTAGGGGCAGATTCTGTGGGAGGGACCTGTAGGGATGATCAGAAGTCTGAAGGAGTGGAGTGGGGGGGATAAAAAGGAAAGTGTAAAAAAAATAAGTAGCTGTTCTTGAAATATGAACTTTCTAATGCTGGTGTACAGATTTTACACCTGATTTGTCCAGACTGTAGGTACTTTTTTACCTGTGCATTAGGCTGATCTAATACCAAGGTATCAACCCTTCCATTTCAGGATTATGCCCACCTATCTTATAATAAAGTTACAAAAGTAAGGAAATGTGATGTTAGAGTTTCTTTGAACATTAACTCCACAAATTAACTCCACCACCCCATAAACTTCACCAATCTGAATGCCAAAGTACAACCCAGGCTTCAAACATATATTTAACTTCATAAATCAACAATGTAATCTCACCAATACAGTTACATATTTTCAAGATGTTAAAAAAAACATAGGTCTGAGAAATGGCATTCTGTGCAGGCATGTGGACTTGACTCCACAAAAATAATACAAATTAATATTACTCAAGGAAAATAGGACATTTTTGGGCCACATTTGCGTTATGTCATTATGAGGACCACCCCTCAGGACCACATAAATAGTCAATTTAAATTTTTTCCAAATTTGGTTTCAGACATAACTGAATTCCACCCTTTGTGTAACCACTAGGAGTCATGCAAATGTCAGAATTCCTACAAAATTGATGTAACTGTCTCACACAATTGGAATTTCCCAGTTTCTTAAATAAGTTATGAACAATTTTCTCAAAGCAAAATTGCACATGAACAAAGACTTGAGGAGGACATTCAAAGCCTGTGTCTAGATGCAATTTTCTATTGTACAGCCGTGGATATTTACCAAATTGTCCATGCTCAGCGGCAGACTAGGTGGGCCATGCAGTCCTTAGCTCCTATCAAATTCTATGTTTCTATGTTTCCATGTTTCAAAGATAGGGCATAGCTAAGTCCAATTTTCAAAACTGTGATTCTCTGACTTATTTATGTCCCATTTGCAAAATTCAGATATAAAGGTGTCTAAACACTCTTTTCAGACCTATTGTCACCTGACCTATAATTTACATCTGTGCCTTACCTTTTTTTATCCAAAAATAGATGTAAAGTGCCATAAAGAGCTAGAAATTCTGCAAATCCAACTTTAAAAAATTGCTCCAACCAGACAAAACATTCGCTAGACATTCCAGGCCATTTTCTGACATGAACTTAACTTGGAGTTGTGTCCATTTTATGACTTTTCAAAAACCCACCCATCTCAACTAAACGTTTTGCACATTGTATGACTTTTGAACCTCCCTCCCCATTAATCTTTTTTTTTGTGAATAACTGAAACATTAAACAAACTAAAAAGCAGAGTGAGGACCTTGGACTGAACTCTAACTAACCTGTAAGTTTTAGGTTTCATTTCATAGTCATGGTTGTGGTAACAGCAGAAAAAGATAATGGAAAAACATATATTTACTTATTTTCAACCTACAAGAACTTTCCAACTGCCCTGCTGCCTATTATCAAATTAGCAGAAACTGGAGATCCTGGGACTGACTATGTGCACACCAAATCTCAGGTTATTATGTCCAGGGATGACCACAGTATCAAAGTAGCAGTATTTCTTACTGATCGTAACTTTTTTTTTGTTTTAGCAATAATGTTTGAATGACAAAAATATCACGTAATCTCATTTTCTTTTTATTTTTTTTCATCTGTGAATCAGGATACAGGATTTTGAAGTTATAAAAATTCTCATCCCGTGCCATGCCTCCATGAAAAAATTAAATATCTTGATACAGCGCTGTGCTGTTTACTATCAGAAGCTTGTGGTAACACCATTCTCATACATCCACAGTATGAATCCAGCATGTATATTGAACAGGTATCCTCAGTGGAAGAGATTTTTAAAAATTGCCGGTGGTGCCCATCTTTAATAATGGAGTTATTAAGTAAAAAAACTAACTGTAAAACTGTTTTAACAAAATCTGAGAAAACTAAAAATAAATTGAACATGAATCTAAGGATGTCAGAAATATATTTTTTGCAAAAAAAAAACTGGATGATGATTTTTTTTTTTTTGCCAATTAACAAATACTGCTGCTTTAAGATGCAAAAATCAAGATTTGATCTAATATGGAACAGCATTTGTAACTCAGGCTATAGTGGAACCATATATATAATTTCTTTGTAATAAAACTGTATAAAACTTTTCATTAATAGGCAAACCTACAATACAATGGATGTACAGAGGCATTTTGATGTCATTTTCAAGCAATTATTAAATAAGGATGAACTAAACTTTTATATTGCACTTTACTTCAGTCTTTATGTCTTCTATTCACATCATATGTGTCCTTTGTGTTAAGTCAACCCTAGCGGGTAGGCTCCCACTATAAAGAAATGAAACATTATTTCTCTAGGTCATTCAGTTCTCCATATAGCTGTACTGATAGGATACATGATTCACTCTTAGGAATTGTTAAACATTTGGGGGTGTTGCCTGTGATTATCCATACAGACAGACAAACAGACAGGCAAACAAGTAACCTGCAGATATCAATACCCCTACATCTTCAAATCAAAAAGTTAGCATGCCCCAGGGAGCCTTTCTGTGGGGTCCCTCCTCACCCAGTCAAAAACATTCTTTTTCCGAGATCCCCTTTTCCAGTAATTTAGGGATCCTCAAACAAGTGTCAGTCATTCATAATTTATGATAATGTCATGAAAGGGTTAGAAAGGACACAGCTATGGGGCCCTCAATACTTTATGATTTCTCAATGAAGCGTATCTATGTCTTGAAAGGTTTGGCTAATCCTTTTATGCAATGAAATTTGGGTCTCTACTCATAATATGATAAATCCATGGGACCCACCTGTCCTGAAAGTATGTATTTCTCTAATTCAGTGTAAATGTAATCATTTCCATTTTGAAAATTATATTGACTGTATCCCTCCATTTCCCTATGGAGGGTATGACTGGTGTTAGCCATCTCTTGGTAATGATTTTTTTAGACTGTTATGTATATCCTCAGTATGTAATATCCGTATCTCTTTGTACAGTCCCTCAGGTATTGTGGAAGGTATAATGAGCTGCTGATGGTTATCTTGTTTCCTGTTGCTTATCTTGTGTCATGTTGCTTCCCTAATCTCCACCTCTACTTACAGTGTGTATAATTTACCATAAAACATTAATACTCAATGGATGTCAATACCAGCAATCTGTTGTGCTTCCCAGATTTCTGTAATCTGTGTCTCATAGAGCAGCTACCGGTCATAAAAACAATGTTGCAAAAAGTTAACTTTTCTTTTACCAGTACTATTTGTGCTGCAACTACAAAAGGTAAATAAATTGCGGTATCAATAAATAGCAGTCCAACAAATAAACATATTTTGCCAGAAAAAGGAAAAAACTCCTTTCCTCCCCCACATTGAGTAAATGAGAAGCTCTGTGGAAAAGCATAGCTCCCAGACAATGCCAAAAATAATAAACATAGGAAGGAAAATAAATAAGCTCCTACCCATGAAACATAGAAAAGAAGGGTTAAAAAGAGGCCCAGTGGTCCATGCAGTCTGTCTTCCCTACCTAACTGCCCTAAATAAGCCTTAGTAGCCATCCCTTTCCTGTACCTCTGCCCTATACCATTATACTATAGCCATGTGCCTACCTCACCATACCTTGTCCACCCTCTCCATTATGTTGGCCATAATCACCTTTTCTGGAAACCTGTTTCTCTTGTCAGTCACCACTCTTACAAGGTAAAAGTGCTTGTGGATGTCCTTCCTGAATCCCCCCTACCCCCACACACACACATGTTTCATTGAATTCCCACTAATTTTTTATCTTTTTATTAAGGAAAAATATGCCTTTGCAAGCCACCCTGTGCTGGTATTTGTAGGTTTCCGTTGTGCTCCTATCCCTTCTAGTCTGTAGAGTGTACATGCCGCGGTCTAGCAGCCTGTCCTCAAATGTCTTTTCCCCATACCCTGGATCATACAGTACTTATTCTCTGGTTGGGCATAATTGATCACTTCAGTTTTGTTAACTATTTCTGTTGTAGTGAATTAATGACTAAATTCAAAAGAGCTCTTAAAAGAACTTGCAGTCATGAGTGATGATTTAAACACTCCAGTGCGGCAGCTAATTATATTTTGTCTAGAAAATATATTAAGGATGCTTCATCATTCCTCACACTATGACATTTACAAACCTCAGTGTCCCATAGCCTCTCAGTCCCTGGTTTTCTATTTCAGTATAATTAACCTTCTCTGGAAACAAACACCAAGGTCAGCCCAGTATATAAGATCATTTATATGCATTTCTTGCTTGCATCTCCAAAATGTGAAATTTAAAAGGCATCCTGAAATGCTCACATTGTATCCAAACATCTACAGTATAATTCAAAACTAGATGGTGAAGAATTAGCTGGTGGAGTAGGGGGTAGTGCAGGATCGGAATATTGATACAGAAAAGGGTGCATTGTAACTGGCAAGGCATTTGGATTTTTCACACTTAAGAGCATTACTTTTGTGAATCAGGTCATCCTAGATTAACTGTAAACAATGAGGTTCATCTCTGCTTCTCTGAGCATCTTAGGTACATAGGTGCATAGGTATAAGTACAGGCAAAGTGGCTACTGTTTATTTTATTTATTTAGTTTTTGTTAACGGGGTAGGTGCACTAGCCATGAAATAACTATTTTCAGGCATGACCCGGGAGAGTACGACAATCAAAAACAGGTACATAGCATGAGTAGAATGAAATGACAATAGCATAGGTCAAAACAGTTAGTAGTAATGAATACATACAGCCAGAACAATAACAATCAATACAATTCACATAGCATTTTAGGCAGAGAAAACCTACACAGTCTAGGAAGAGGTACCACAACATAGCATCAAGAAATATTGTTAAAATTAGTCACAACAGTGAAGATTCAAACAGGCAGTGAAACAAGGCAAGGGCAAATTCCTGACTGGGCAGGATACATTAGCCATAATAGACCCATCACCACATTACTGGTAGAAATCCGTAACCTTGTCCCCCATAAACCGATCATATCTGACTTTAAATGATTGAATTGATGGTGCTTCAACCACTTCACTTGGTAGTGTTTCCACATGCTCACTGCTCTTTGGCTAAACCAGAAATCTCTTCTCCTCATTCTAAATTTCTCCCCCAAAAATTGCTTATTATGCCCTCTCTTGGGCCTCAATGATTCTGTTTTTTTTTGTAACCCTGCAGATTCCAGCAGAGCATCATCTTTATTGGCTTTATAAATAAATAACATGTCCCCTCTCCCCCTCCTGTATGACACTGAGTACAAGGACAGGGATTGCATCCTTTCTCAGTATGTTCTGTTCCTTACCCTGTAAACCTTCTTAGTGATTCTCCTCTGAACACATTCTATTTTTCAGTCTTTTTTAGTCTTTGGTAACTGGGTAAGACCCAGTAGGCACAAGTGCCTGTTTTCAGGGGTGACCTGGGAGCTCTGGGTGGTTAAGTGACTTGCTCATAGTCACACAGTATGCAAGTGGAGATTGTGAGAATCAAACCAATGTCTGGTCTGCCAGATGTACCAAGCTCGTTTATAGTGCATTACTCTAACCTCTAGGTTATACTGCCACAAGAGATTTAATATTACTAATACCTTCGGGGGTGGAAAAGGGGGCACCATATTCTAATACTGGCCTTATCAATGACCTATAAAGATGCATTAGGTCCTCTTCTTTCTTACTCTGTATATTTCTTATGATGTTACCTATTAATCTATTGACGTATTTAGTTAACTCTCTATTATGAAGTTCAAAGCTCAAATTATCAGTGCTAAACACCCCCAAATCTTTTTCACAAGTTGTTGCACTTATGACCTTGTTATTGATCATACACTCTGCTTTTTTATTGTTTATTCTGAAATGCATAACTCTGCATTTACTTTCATTAAATTTTAATTACGTAAAGTGGCCCACTGTTCTAAAGACAATAAGTACTTTTGTAACTTACTAATAGAGTCTTCATTGTTGACAGTAGCCCCCACCTTCATGTCATTCGTGTACTTCCAAATCCATATTTCATCCTGATCTTGCATACTAGTCACAAAGGAGGAGAAAAAAATAGGTCCCAATATTGAGCCCTGTGGGATCCCACTTGTCATCAAACCCCATTCAGAAAAATATCCTCTTATTTGGACTCTTTAAAGTCTGCCATCAAAACATGACTGTATCCATTAAGGATACTGGTGTCCACTCCCATTTCTATTAACACTTCAAGCAGTTTGTCGTGAGATACAGTCAAATGTTCTACTGTAGTCCAGGTACACAACATCCACTGGAAATCTTTGATTGAAGGCTTGGCTCACAGGCTCAAAAAAGTCCAAAAGATTAGTAACACACGACCTACCCTGAAAAAATCCATGTTGTGTTATGTCAACAATTCCCAAGCAGGCAAGATTATCAGTGAGGAATAATTTAATAAATCCCTCAAGTATTTTTCCAACCTGAAAAGTTATACTGATAAGGCAATAGTTCTCTACCACCACTCTGGTCCCCTTGTTAAACATTGGGGTAATGTGTGCTATCTTCCTGTCATGCTCCACTATGCCTGAGGCCAATGACATATTAAACAGCAGGTGAACTTGAAGGTCCCAAGCTAGTTAGCATTCCAGGAGGACTTCAAGGTACAATAAAGAAAGCAGGACCTAGGAAGATCCAGCAAGTCAATGGAAAATAATAGAATACTGATGAAGGACTCAGCATATGGGGTGGAGGGAAGAGGTCAGAAGTAGAACAGTCAAATGAGCTGATCAGACAGGAGAGGTGAGATAGGAAATAATATTTGAGTGGATAGTACAAATAGATGACAGGTTGTCAGAAAAAGCAATTCCACAAGGTTGCACAAGACTGGAAAATGGGGGAATTCAAAACAAATAATGGTTGCTGAGCAGTCCAGCAACAGAGCACTTGATCTGGGATGTGGCCATTGGACTGAGTATAAGGCCCTGGACACACTACAGAACTATTTTTGAAAACCTTTTTTAAAACTAGTTTAGCTAAACCATTTCAGTGCAGCCACACTACTCAGTAACCATTTTTTATAACGGTTTAGTGTGGACACACTGCTAGTGTTAAACCTGTTCTCCTTGTAACTGTTTTGTATTAAGTCCAACACATATAACTGTACTTGCCTGGACACACTGCAGCTAAAACTGTTTTAGTTAAACCATTACAGCTTAAAACATTTTATTCCTGGACAGACCTGTGAGTAAAACCATGCTAGCTCCAAAACATTTTTAAAAATGGTTTTAAGACTAGGTATCTAGCAGGGTTTATAAACACTTTTGTTAAAATGGTTTAAGGGGTTTGTAGTCTGTCTGCAAAGAGTGCTAGGGGGATTTAAACCATTTTAAGGGACTTAAACCATTTTAAGTTACCCAGTGTGTCCAGGACCTATGAGTAAACCAATTTGAGCTGGACTCAAGGAAGCTGAGACTACTAGAGGCAGAAGTCTAACCAGTCATCATGATTATTAAGACCAGAAGTGATGATGAGATCAGAGATGGGGAGGTAAAGAACAAAGAGGTGATTGGTGTTTTGGAGCAGGAAGAGTTGATTAATCTTAGGTGGGTAATAGATAACAGTGCATTTATGGTTGAATAAGGAAGAATAACGAGGGAGAATGTCCTAAATGTGGAGAAGCTCTAAGATGTGAGGGGGAAAAACTTGAATCTTGCGCTGAGAAAAATATAAGACTGACACTATGATTTTTGTTTCATGTTTGTTCACTGAGTTGAGCCTACTGCCCCACAGGAGCTGAAAGAACATACTATACATTTTGTCTTCCAGTCCTATTGGCAGAGAAAACACTGCACTGTATATACATAAGGGTAGGGGATCTTTCCAACCATCATCATAGCCAACATTCCCTCTTTCAGTAAAATAGATCCATGTAACCCCCTCAAATGCATCTGTAAATATGTTGCCAAAGCTTACAGTGCCTTTCCTTTTCACAAATTTGATATTTCTTCCCTCCTAGCATCCTTCTACAAATCCTATGTATTTCCCTGTAAACTGCCTCTCTAGTAGTATGTGTTCACTGAGTGTTCTAATGCAACAAATAAATAAAGTGTTTTGTGGTACATGTCATGAAAAAATATATATAACATTAAACTGAAATTGATAGGACTACATCCCATTTAATTCTGCAGAATCTGGCACTGAGTGCTTGCAGGCCTTAGTAGGATGTGAACTGAACATGGGGGCGGGGTGGATTATTCCCACTACAACATAAAATTGCCAAATTTTCTCTAGTTGTTACACTGCTGACAGAATACTGGTGCTATGGTAAAGACAGCCCTTGTAAAAAAAAAAAACACATCAAATATGAAAGAGGAAATGCCTCCAAGATATGTCATTAATAGACTCATTTCTCACTGCTGGCACTGGGAGAGAGAGAGAGAGAGAGGAGAGAGAGAGAGAGAGATAGAGAGAAGAGAGAGAGAGAGAGAACTGATTGCATTTAAAAATATTAAAAGGGCTAACTGCAAATCTGGGACTAGTCATTGTGACCATCATTATTTTTCTTATGTAAGGTTTTACCAATCAGTGCTCAGGGCTGGGATGTTTGAGACAGAACATTTGACCTGAAAAGCCAGCCTAAGCTATGCCATGCAAAGCCCAAACTAACCCAATTTGGCTTGAAATTAAATAAATTAATTCATTAGGGAAGCAGAATTTTTATAATTTTTTTTTTAACTTTGGCTAGATAAGGCACACTGAGCCAGATCTTGTTTCTAGGTGCAACCCGGGACAACCAAGATGTTACACTACTAGCTTAAGGTCACACAGTGTACAACTGGTGATTGTGGGATTTAAACCAAGGACTGATTGTTCTCCAGGTTCACAGTTTGGTGCTGTAACCTCTTGGCCATACTAACGATTAATGATTTATGTCATTGTTGGAACCATTTGATGGTCCAACATGCTACTGTGCTGAGTACCATGGGACAGCATTGCCAGCCACAGATAGGCATCTTTTTGGTCCATCTCCATGAACAGTGACCCATCCCAGTGGGCAAGGGGGCAATCTCCTCTACAAGAGTTATGCTGTGTGACTGTAAGACTGACAGTCAACATGCACAGCACCACCTGATGGTTGGAGGAAGGGCGATGAAACCATTATGCTGTCAGGATGACATTTGTTGCACTCTCAGATGCTACTCAGTGTAGACACTCACTGGCAGTGGCCAGCAGGATGGCAGTAGACAGGGCTAAGAGGTCAACAGGGACAACCCCAACCTGAGACTTGGGCGGATGGTGCCAGAGGAGAAAAACTCCATAAAAAAGGGATATCGTTGTTAGTGTTGTGTTGTGAGTAATATAAATGTGCTTTTAGTTTGTAATCAAGAGTGATCAGAATTATTGCTCCCATATGGTGTTTAAATAAACAACCAGAACTGGTCTGTAGGCAAAGTGGTTGTGGTGCTACCCCTTGTGACGTCAATGACTCCAGTTTAGAAATAGGCATAGGTCACTGTGAATGCTCCTATCCTCTGAGGAGGAAAGGCATTATTTTCTTGCTGTGATATCACCCCCTGGGCGACCACAGAAGGTGGTTCAGCCAGGACCGTAGGCATAGGAAGGATGCCACAGACATTTATGCATTTATTTGTTTTATTTCTTTACGTCTCTGATTACCAGGTAAGCACACTGATCCAAAGAACCATTTTCAGGTACAACCCAGGCCACAAATATGGCACTACCAAGTTACATACAAATCATCAGGAATACAACAACACAATAAATACAGTACACTTTACAATATGTTGGAGGAAGTAAAAAAAATACAACACATGTCAGTTTACAGTTTAGATCACAGCTAAATGAGGCAAAACAAGTTATAAGAGCAGAGTTAGCAGTTAAGATGGGTGGGAAAGGTACCAGGTTGTTGGAGATTACCCTGACGAGCACAGTCATTTAGCTTCATTTCAGTAATCAGACTTCGAGTTGGTGTTTGAAAGAGCTGTGGGTATCAGTGGACTAGAGTGAAGCAGACAGCCTGTTCCAGAGAGAAGGAGCAGCCACAGACAGTGCTCTGCTGCCCAGTTCAGTGGAGATCTTAGAGATTTCCATAGGAGGACTGAGGACATGCATAAACATCTGGGAGGAGCTCTGGCCTTCAGAAAGGTGGAATAAGGTGATGCATTGCCAGTTCTAAGGGTATTGTCAAGGATACAATCTAGTGCATATTCATAAAAACCAGAGAGTGGGACCTACCCTAGCACCTGGTAGAGGTTACAGTGATGAGTGGAGTAGGATGCCAGGAGTGCGAAATGACATACATTATTGTAAACCAAGTTTAGATGCATGCACTGGGCAGAAGACACATGGGAATACATGGGGGAGCAGTAGTCAATGATAGGGAGCAGGTTGACTTGGGCAATAGCAAAGTGGGCCTTACTGGTCAGGAATTGTTTTAACCTATATGCAGCCTTAAGCTTTTGGTTAACCCGATGTACATTGGAGTTGATGTGATCCATATAGGAGAAAAAGGGGTCGAGAGGTACAGCCAAGTATTTAAAATCTGGAACATTCTGCAGCATGGGGCAGTCAGGTGTAAGTACCAAGAGGGAGGTGCTGGCCTTAGCAGTGCTGGCCAGGTATGGTTTGGAACCTAGAAGTATTGCCTTAGTTTTTTTTTATTGATCAGTAGCCTATGTTTTTTTTTCATTAATCAGTAGCCTATGGGAGCAGAACCAGTTATAGACCAGGCCATAGTTGATAGGGTAGAAGATATGTGTCAGGGACTTACCACTGTAGAAGAGGACAAGATTGTCCACATACAGGAGGGCATCACAGGAGAGGCAGTCAGAGGGGATGGAGTTTATAAAGATAGAGAACAATAGGGTGCCAAGAATAGAGCCCTGAGGGACACCCCTAGAGACAGGAAGGTTAGGGGAGATGGCAGTACCAACACACAGTGACTGGGATCAGCCAGAAAGATAACTCTTAAACTATTGCAAGGTCTCCATGGATCAACTGAGTTAGAGGAGAGTAGAATGTAGTAGAAGGTGGCAGACCAGATCCAAGGCCATGGTCAGGTCCACAAATACAGCACCTGTGGTTTTTCCTTGGTCCATGTTCCTGTGGACATGATTAGTAAAGTGGGCCAGGGCAGTTATGGTGCTGGGGAACTTGCGGAACCCATGTTGCTGGCTGCACAGCAGGTTATATTTCTAAATGTAGTCATATAGCTGGTGCTGGACAAGAAGTTTGCTCGGATGAGGGAGCAGGGAGATTGGCCTATAATTATCCAAGGATAGGGGGTCACCTGCTTTGAAAATAGGCAACACCTTGGCATTCTTCCAGGAGTCTGGCATGGTAGAGGTGGTCAGAGCCAGATTAAAAATGAAGGTGATGGGCTTGGAGATGGCAGGGGAAATCAGCTTAAGCATAGTGGGGAAGAGACCATCACTGCCAAGGTTACCTCAGCTGGGGAGACCGTTAAGAAACTTGGTGGTGTCCTTGATGGAGATTGCCTTAAAATAGAAAGGAGGGAGGGGAGGGGTGTGTGTCAGTAGGAGAGAAGGAGGAGGAGGACTGGTCACTAGGGTCAGGTATAGGACAGGAGGGCAGCTGCATAGGTAGTTTTATGTAGGTGGGTAGAGAGAGCTGTAAACTTTCTGTTGAAAGCTTGGGTGACCTCTGTAGGATCAGGCAAAGTGCTAGAGGGGGAGTGTAGATGGATGGTGGAGTTGCGAGTACAAGGGTTAAGCAGGGAACCTAAAGCACCCCAGAAGCTGTGGGGGTCACTAAGGTTGTCCCTCTGCTGGTTGCAGAGGAAGTCACACTTCAGAACCTGGGTGGTTTGCTTATACCTGTTTCTCAGACACCTGTATTTACTCCAGAGAGCGGGGTAGGAGGCTTTTTCATAGTCAGCCCACTTTTTGTCCCTATACTTCATCATGGCCAGAAGTTCTTTTGAGACCCATCGAGTACAACCACCCCTCACTCTCCAGTTAGTGAGTGGGAAGTGGTGATCTTGGATTCAAAGGAGGGTATTCATGAAGTAGCCCACTGCAGCAGTCACATCTGAAATGGAGGGTGGAGGTGTCAGGACAGTTAAAATTTCAGAAGGATATGTGTCAGAGGGAGCATTTGGTCTTGGTGGACAAGGTGACGTACATGGGGGAGTGATCACTGATGGAGTCGGACAGTGTTCCTGCCTGAAGCACCTTGTCCTTTCTATTAGTGATTACCCAGTCTATAGGAGAGTGTTTTTGTGTGCAAGAGTCGAGCCTGGTAGGGACAGAGTTTACTTGGACCAAATTGTGCTGTTTTAATAGGTTTGAGTATTCGGTTTCTAGGGCACTTAACCAACTAAGATTCAAATCTCCAAGTAGAATAGTATCCTGGGGGACAGGTCTCCCAGACCTGCCAGGTGGTTACTAAAACCTGGAGTGTCCCCTGCTGGGAGGTTGTAGCAGCAACCCACACAGATTCATTTTTGCAGAGCTCAGGATAAGTTCAGCTATGAGCCAGTCACTGAAGGATGTTGGATCAGAGTTTAGGATGGAAGATGTAGAGATTCAGATTCTTACATTAATGGATGCCCACTCGGTGTGTACAAGTTATGATGTCCTTGCAAGCAGCATCCATGGGGGGAGGAAAATGCCCCCCTTCCTCTGCCATGCAGATTGACAGACCATCACCCCTCAGGCACTGTACCCACCAATGTCAAAACAAACAGATTTTATCCACCACCATCAACATAAAAATACCAGCAGGCTAACTGTACTGTACATGTGCTAATAATTTAATGACTCATACAAGATTTTATTTATTTATTTATTGAAAGAATTGGAATTACAACCTTTGAGTCAAGGACTCCTTTGCAAAGGCTCCATGTCAAAAATGAAATAACATGACAGGGTACAAGAAAGACAAGAACAGAGCAATACTACAATGTTGAAAAGAGGACAAGTAACAAAATTCAAGGGCCAAGAAATCCAGCCCAAGTCAGACAGTGATTAGCAAACAACAGTAGTTACAGTATCAAAAGACAGTGATCAATAAACTAGTCTGGTTACAGTTTCTGCAGGGTCAAACTGTAGGGGCAGACCCCAGGTCAAAGGGAGAATAGGAGAGAGTGGTGGGTGACTTATGTCTGCATTGCAGATAGGGTCTAAGCACAGTGGCAGCAGAAGTGGGAGAGAACTTCTGAGTGGAGTAGGGAGTTAAATGGGCCTAGACGTTGCTCCAGGGAGAGACAGCAGGAGGTAGTTCATTAAGCCAGAGGGGGGCCCTGTGGAAAAAGGAGCATTGGCCCAGGGAAGTCCTGCAATGGGGTACTAAGAGAGAGGCAGACAGAGATTCAAGTTGCCCGGGGTTGGGTGGAGTGCTGCACAAGAAGGTGAAGTCCCAGGGAGAGGAGCACAGTGAGGGCTTTTGGCAAGAAGACAGGTCTGATTTCTGAGCTGTCCATCAAAGTTAAGCCAGTTGGTGCAATGGTAGAGCTCACAGGTATGGGTCCACCAGTCACATCCTGTGACAAGTCTGCAGGCTTTACTTAGGGACACCTTAATATGGCATAGGGTGGTGGGGTCAGCAGAGCTGTAGATGACAATCCCATAGTCAGTAAGTGAGAGCACTGGCGATGTCACAGCAAGGTTTAGGGGGCAGGCAACCCCTATGCCTATACAAGAGACCTATTCTAGCATTGACAGCAGAGCAAAGGTGATTGATGTGTTTGTGGAAAGTTAGAGAAGAGTCAAGGGTGATACCTAGGTATTTAAAGGTGGGTACCAGGTCAAGTGGAAAGCCCTTGGAGTTGAGGATGGTGAGGGGAAAGTTTTTATGTTTGTTTTGTCTGTAGGTGAAGAGCATGGCCTTGGTCTTTTTGTAGTTCATGACAAGGCGGTGATCCGAGAACCAGGCTTCAACTTCAGTGAAGAAGTGCTGCAGGGATACTTGAAGAGAAAGGTGGTCGGGGTGAGTGTCCAATATGACTGCATCATCGGTGTAGAGAAGCAGCTGACTCAAGTAAGTCTTGGGGAGGGTGTTCAAGAAGATGCTAAACAGGAGGGAGCCCAATATAGAGCCTTGGGGGACCCCAGAGTGAACCAGTTTGCTGGGCGAGAATGTGGTGTTTAACTTGACCCTCTGGGTTCTATCACTCAAATAGCTTTTAAACCAGGTGGTAGCTTCCAGAGATAGTCCCAAGAGGGGCAGGGATTATAAGAGAAGCATGTGGCTGACAGAGTCGAAAGTCTTGGTTAAATAAATATAGGTAGAGCCAACCAAGTCTCCTTGATCAAGGGCTTTGTCGATGAAAGTGGAGTATTTAAGAAGGGCAAAAGTAGTAGTACTATATCCCCTCCTGAAGCCATGTTGTTCAGGACAAAGCAGGTCCTATTTGGTGAGATAGTCAGTGAGTTGGCCTGACACTATTTTTTCTAAAGCCTTGGAGATGGGGGTTAGAATTGAGATAGGGCGGTAGTTGCCAGGGTAGGTACAGTCCCCACCTTTAAGGACTGAGGTGATGATGACTGATTTCCAGCATGTTGGGAATTATCCAAAGTCAGAGAGACTGGTTGAGGATGTCTATGAAGGGGGTGATTATAGCATCTAGGGTGAGCAAGACAAGTTTGAGGTTCAGTGAGTCACTATTAAAGCATGATTTGCTCACGGCTTTGGTAAGGTAAGGGCTTGCCTCATATGGGGAGAGTGTATGGAGCCTGAAGGTGGGGGTGGTTGTAGGATGGGGGAGATGGGGGCAGCTCAGGGGTCAGGTTGAAAAAATTGGGGAGAAAGGACACTGCTGAGATCAGAAAAGACAGAGTTAAGGGTGTCCACAATTAGAAAGGGATCTTGGGATAGGGAGCCATTTACCCCAGCAGTTGCGCCAGGGGGATGTTTTTTCCACTAAGTTATTTAATGTTATTCCAGAACCTACACCCTGAGCTCCAGGTGGAAGAGAGTGACTCCTGGTAGTAGGCAGCTTTGGCTTTCAAAATTTCCCAGGTGCATTTGTTTCTGAGTTTCCTGGATAGATAGATAGATAGATAGATAGATAGATAGATAGATGATAGATAGATAGATAGATAGATGAATATTTTATTTATTTAGCACCCATTTCCAAAGACTCTGGGTGCTGCACAATATAACTCTTATAACATACACTTAAAAATACAGCAAAACAAATTTAAAACCAAACAGGTATAACGGTCGTGTAGTTTGCTTGATTCATTAGTTAAGTGCCACTGGTTTCCCCGCTGCTTCATGAGGTCAAGTAAGGTGTGGGCGAGCCAGGGAGTATCATAATTTTTAATCAGTTGCTTGGAGCCTGGGGCGTAGCAGTCAAAGGTCAAGTTAAACATAGAGATAAAGTGGTCAAGGGCATGGTCTATGGAGGGTGCAGAGTTGATGGGGGACCAGTCACAATGAAGCAGGTACTGCTTAAGCTGAGGGAGGGAGCCATTTTTTAAGCGATGGTGAGAGGTAAATTTTGGTGTCCATTTTTGAGATGTTTTTGAGATCCATTTACAGAGAACTGGTGAGTGGTCACACAAAGCATCCGGGAGTACTGAGACCTTGGAAAGGCGAGCAGGCCTGTTTGTAAGGATAAGGTCAATGAGAGGGGAGATGCCTGTTTTATGATTGAGTCTTGTGGGGGACTGGACAACTTGTGTAAGGTCAAGGGCAGCAATGGAATCCTTGTAGGAGGTGGAGGAGGCAGCAAGTCAAGCCAATTGACATTAAAGTCACCTGGAAGAGGGCAGCTGGTCAAGGCAATTAAGTACTGAGTTAAACACAAGCTTTTGGTTCTGAGGGGGTTATATACTGCAGCTATGTGGAGAGCTTTTCCTGAGGCATCAGGTTACAGCTTGATGGTGAGGGCCTGGGCCCCATGGGACAGGGTGAGGGTGTCAGGGACTAGAGAGGCTTGAAGAGGGTAATGGTAGTATAAGGCACAACCCCCTCCCCTTTTGACTTGTCTTTCAATTCTGAGGATAGAGAATCTAGGTATATGGATGGCAGAGTCAGGTGTGTCAGGGTCAAGCCAGGTCCCAGTTACTGCTAGTATATCAGGGAAGATAAGTGCCATCCAGCCTTGTAGGACATCACGCTTTTTCTGGAGGCAACAAATAATGATGGTGGTTATGACTAGACCACCAGATGGCCCATTGGGGGAACAGAGAAATGGGATTGGGCCACTGTTTGGGTGCACATTGCCAGATATTAAGAGGAGGAAAAGAGCATGGTGAAGGAGAGCAAGTCTGAGAAATCTATTTGCGAGCTTGGGATGCTGGGGCTGAGAGTTGGGGGAGCTGGTGGATACAGGTATTGGGAGGGTGGAAATGTGAGTGGCCACCCAGAGGGCTGGGGATGTGAGCAGGACTGGATTCTGGTGCTCTGAGCAATGGTGAATTATATGCACGGCAGGTTGTGCATAGTTGGCTATCCCACACCTGGTGGTATAATGTAGGATTCCTGCAGGGCTATCAGGCAAGTCATTTGATGGGGGGGTAGGGAACACAAGTACAAGCAGCACTCCAATGAATAGGGAGAAAGGCATAGTGAGACACAGAGATGAGCTAAGGTGAAGTAACCACAAGACAGCAGTGTGACCTTCAGGCCACAGATACTCAAGAATAGCAGTGTGCCTTCCTAAGTGATCCTTGTCAGATGGAGTAGTGATAGGAAGATAAATAAGCCATGGTACATACAGTGTCAGCCCCTCACAGAAAAGCTGGCTGGAACCGTGGAGATCAAACTCCAACTGGTTTTGTGTTAAAGCATCATTTGGGAGTGCTTCAAAATGTAACAATGTGGCTTATATCAAGGTGGCTTATATAGAACCTAGCTCTTAAATAGATAGTAGATGTGTGAAGTGCATACAGTCAAATAACATGCATGTGCTGAAATGCTATAATGTGCAAGATGGACAACCACAGTAACACCATACATAGAAGAAATATATTAAAACAGCAACGCTTAGTAGAGAAAAGCATCATGTTCGTTAACACAATCTGCAATTATATTACATATGCTGAGGCAGAGAGCATGGGTAAAAGTGAGAGGGGGCAGAAACTAAACTTGTGGTTACTGCAATAAGCAAACAAGACGATGTTAGACAGGGAAGGGAGGTGTTAGTGATTGGAAAAAGAGAGAGAAGGGGAATCAAAAAAGACCCCACAGAAAAGTTACCATGTTCCTACTGAACTGATGAAAGTAAGATAATGCCAGGAAGTGTTGGGAAGGAGAGCATACTGCAAGCTGTCAATTGCTAAAAATTAAACCCATCAATACCAACAGGAATGAAAGAAAACATATTACAATTTATCAAAAAGTCATCAACATACTCTCTATATATATTTCTCTAAACATTCTTGAAAGAAGAAACCCCTACTGGACTACCCCAATGAAAATAAGAAGGTTAGAGGTTCAGGGGGGAGTATATAGGCAGCAAGATTGAAGTGGACTCATCCATGCTTTCCTTGTACAGAAAGAATTATGAATGATTAGGTATGAGCAAAACATAAAAGTGAACCTTTATCAGTGTATAATTAAGATACATATTCTTAGATCTCTGATAGAGGAAAACCATATTAAATATTGCTACCCATATATGGGAATACAAAGCACCATAATAAATACACTGAACTGCATACCTGTTTCTTCAGTTTGCGGTCCAGCTTTGAAAAGTGATGATGTGTCTGCAGTCCAGAAAGGATTACGGCATTGAACCCTTGATGGGTAAGGAAGGGCTTCGGGGGGAGGGGCAGTGGTTGCTGAGTGGGAGGGTCATGGGGGGACAGTAATGGTGCAAAGGCATTAATGGATGGTTTCATTTTACAGGTTAAAAATCAAAAATAAAGGACCAAGGAATCTCCATCGTGACACTGGGGGATTGGGAACCCCCAGTGTCACTATTATGTTTCCAGTGAGAGGTGGGGGTGGTGAGTGCTGAGAGGGATTGTCAGGTGGGGGGGGAGGAAAAGATATAAAAAAATTTAAAAAAAAGCACAGCAACAAGGAACTGCACATGCACGTTAGTGGAGGGGATTGGAATAAAAAAACCTAAGACCCTAAAGACTGCTGATGTAGAGACTGGGAAACTGGGCACCCTCAGTGTCACTGTTGTGTTTCAGGGGGGTGCTGAGAGGATGGATCAGGTGGGGGTTATCTTTAATAAAAAAAAAAGAAATTAGGAAGAAAAAAAAACTAGGGATTGCTGATTGAGACACTGGGGGATTGGGCACCCCCAGTGTCACTGTTGTGTTTCTGAGGGGGGAGGTGGTGGGTGCTGAGAGGCAAAGTCGGTTGAGAGGAATATCTTTAATTAAAAAAAGAAAGAAATTGTCAGTTACGGTGGAACACAGCACACTCGCAATGTTCAAGATGGCTGCCACACATACTGCGCATGCTCTAGTAGTCATGCATGTGCAATACAGTTTGGCAGTCATCTTGAACATGGCAGAGTGTGCCATGTTCCACCATGACTGCTGATAAATAGTGCAGTGCTACTTCCAATTGAGACAATGAGCGGAGTACTTCATGGATGCGTAGACGACAGTGGTGCAACTCCAACGTGTTGTTCGGTCAGAAAGAATGCACTGAGTCCTTTTCTCTAGCAAGAGGTCTACAGGGCCTTTCCCACTGCAGCCCTAAAAATGGTTGGTGAAATAGAGCTTATTGATTGCCTGTAAACATTAGAGGTGGGCAAGACAGAGCATGTTCGTGTCTGGCTTAATCTTAGTACATCGCTAGGCTTATCATACACATTATAATTAAATGCTAAGGTCAATCTGATACAGTTATAGTCTGAGTAATTATCCTTTTTGTCAGATTAAGCAGTTAGGGTAGTGTCTGAAATGTTCAGCTCATATGATGAAAACAACAAGCAGTAGCCAATGCTTAGCTTGTGTTTTAAATCATAGAGTCAATGCAGACAACTGGCTTGGCTCTTATTTGGCTCTAGGAGAAAAATTTCAGGCTTGCCCACCTTCTCTAAAGATTGTGTTAGACTTAAGTTAACTCCATCGGTTATGTTAATGTTTAGTTAATTACTTGTTACGTTCGTATAACACTCGTCTACGCCTCATGCATCATTACACCCATAGAATGTCGTTTCCTGATCACTGTTTAGCCTTTGAATCCTTTCCAGTTAGTGTTTGTATCCTGGAAGCTTTGATAACCACATGTTTTATGGCTGTGGGAGTAGCCTACAGTCATCTTGCTTTAGCTAGGAAAAACTGTCATACCGTGGAGCACATTTTTTAATACTTTCCAGTGTATCCTTCCATAACAGCAAATCACTATGACAGTTAATTCTCCCTTATTTCTGTTTAGAATGTTGTAGACAGAACTCCAATCTGCTTATCAGTTGGCCACTAGGAAACTGAAACAGCTTGTTAAAAATTGGTTGCCTATTAAACTAGAGATTTGTTTATCCCCTTTGAAATGCAGCAACTTGCACATTTCAGTACTTAGCACTTAAACATTTTCTTGCTACTAGCTTCAGTTGGGCAGATATTCTCTTTCAAAAAAGATTCATACCTCATAAATGTCATCCCTTTTCAGCAAGAAATCTCCCAAAAAGATTTACACTCTTTTTCTAACCTCTTAAGACACTATTTAATAAGCACTGTCTCAGACATAGTTTATTATATACAGCAAACACACACACACACTGTACACACCATCCTCATGGCCACAACATTTGAAATAAATACTGCAACTTAATATGTTATAAAACTATAAAGAAACTATTTATGTCAGTCTTGGTTATGTGGAACACAGTAAAGTTAAGTTCACAGTAGATTTCCTATAAATATTTCTTATCCTATATTGTGTATCCTTGATTGCAGTGGAGAGATGCTACATCTCATTCTCATAGGGATCTTCATTTTACACATTATTGCACTATATTTACTCAGGATGTCCCAGTTTAGATGCAATATCTTGTTTTCAGTGGGGTCATAATGTTACCATGTTTATAATATATTTAATCAGGGTAGCCTAGTCCAGATGTAAACTACTGTTTTCCGCATGTTCTGATTTTACGCATTGCAGCATAATATTGTGTAGGTGTAGAGCCCCACTGAAAATAAGATGCCATATCTTCTGTGAACTATCCAGGCTAAATGCAGTGCATAGTAATCAGCAGGCATATTCTAGGAAAACACACTGTAAAAACGTGTAAAAGGAAGACTGCATTGAAACTGCCTCTCAGCAGATCTGCATTGTGCAAATTCATTAGAAATAATGGGTAAAATCATGACCACACTGTAAGTGATATTTTACAGGATATGCCAGTTGAGATTTGTTGTTTTTTTAACCTCTTAAGACACTATCTGATAAGACCAGTCTCAGACATTGTTTATTATACACAGGAAACACACACACTCACATGCACACATACACACTGTACACACCATCCTTATGGCCACAACATTCAAAATAAATACTGCAATCTAATATGTTATAAAACTATAAAGAAACTATTTGTTTATGGCAATCTTGGTTATGGGGAACACAGTGAAGTTCAGTTTACAGTAGATTTCTTCTAAATAGTTCTTATCCTATATTTTGTATCCTGGGTAGCACAGGGGAGATGTTACATCTCATTCTCATAGGGATCTTCATTTTACACAGTTTTGCACTGTATTTACTCAGGATGTCCCAGATTAGATGCAATATATTGTTTTCAGCGTGGTCATGATTTTAACATTTTTATAATGTATTTATTCAGGGTAGCCTAGTCCAGATGTAAAATATTGTTTTCGGCATGTTCTGATTTTACGTAATGCAGCATAATATTGTGTAGATGTAGAGCCCCATTGAAAATAAGAGATCATATCTTCTGTGAACTATCCAGTTCCAGTAAATACAGTAATCAGCAAGCATATTCTAGGAAAACACATTGCAAAATGTGTAAAAGGAAGACCGCATTGAAACTGCCTCTCAGCAGATCTGCATTGTGCAAATTCATTACAAATAATGAGTAAAAGCATGATCATACTGTAAGTGATATTTTACAGGATATGCTAGTTGAGATACTATATATCATATATTGAATCTCAACTGGTATCTCTTGTAAAAATTCAATATTTAAAATGGTTTAAATGCTTTACCCAAATGAAATAAATATTTTAAATATCGACTTGGCTAGTCTTTCCTCATAGGTCTTATCCCACATGCCCTGCACCATTGTAGTTGCCCTCCACTGCACCTTCTCCACCTTGTCTATTTTTTTCTCAGATGGGGCCTCCACATCTGGATGCTGTATTCCAGGTGTGATCTCATGAGTGTCTTATACAGACATAAGTCACATCCCCAACTTCTCTTGCTGTAACTGCTTCAGCTATGCTACAACCCATCCTTCAGTAGGTGGCTGGTTGACTCCGGTGAGGCAAGAACACCTCATATTCTTTTCTCAGTGCTATTGCTGCTCCTAAATGCTCTCCACAGTCATATCAGCTCTGACCAGAACTTGTATTTTCTGAAACAGTTGCATGAAAAGTGATCCAACAGATACTTCAATTGATTGCATTAATACTGAAACACTTTTGGGAAACAAGCAAATAAGTAAAGGAGAACTTGAGGAAGACACCACTTATGTGGTACTTGAATCTGAGGTGAAGTATGTTGGTCAGAACCCTATGTATAGGAGTAGTTAAAAACAGACTGGATATATATATACTGTATATATATATATATATATATATATATATATATATATGTATGTATATATATATATACATAAAGACAAAAGAACCTCACAATGTGAAACACTGAGGCAGAGTTACCCAAAGGGCATTTGGCTCTGAAGCCAAGTTTCAAGAAAATACAAAATCACACCAGCTACCCTTAAGGCAGTGTGCCTTGGATATATTGTGGTGAACCCATTAAAATAAAAAACTATTTAAAAGTCAAAGAACTTCTGTGTGCGAACACTGAGGCAAGGGTTATCCCAAAGGGCATTTGGCTGGGAAGCCAAGTTTCAAGAAAATACAAAATCTCACATGCCCCCACAATGCAAAGCATCATGGGCTGCATATGCAAATCAGTTTACCACAATATATCCAAGGCACACTGCCTTAAGGGTAGCTGGTCCATTCCACTGGGGTGTCAAACAGACGAGGCATACTGATGAGTCCTGGTAGGACGAAACACGTGTCTATGTCTTCTGTTAGCACCCTTTGCAAACTGTGTGAGAGGCCTTTCGGCACCATGCAATTCTGCTTAAAGTTGGACAAGCATAACATTCTGTGGTGATTTGCATATGCAGCCCATGATGCTTTGCATTGTGGGGGCATGTGTGATTTTGTATTCTCTCTCTCTATATATATATATATATATGTGTGTGTGTGTGTGTGTGTGTGTGTTAAATAAAGGAAGCACAGAATATAGGGGATGCTAGGGAACGGACAGGTCCTAAATGTCCTTTTTAGGCTGTGGACTTGTGGTTTTCCTATGAAGCCTATGAAAAACCCTGCATCTGCTTTGAGGAAAATATATTGGGGCTTGCGAAGCTGGTATTTATCACATGTAAACTTGTCAGATGTAATGAAGTACTGATAAATCATAAGTATGTTGGGACATGCCTATTACTTGAGATGAGATGCAAGGCTATTTTTTTTTATTTTTTATTTTAGTCTTTGGTAACCAGGTAAGGCCCACTAGGCACAAATGCCTCTTTTTAGGGGTGACCTGGGAGCACTGGATGGTTAAGTGACTTGTTCAGAGTCACACAGTATGCAAGTGGAGGCTGTGAGAATCATATTCAGGTCTGGTCTGCTGGATGTACCAAGCTCATTCACACCTCGTTCCTCTAACCTCTAGGCTATACTGCCAGCCTAGCCATTGCTGGTCATGGAGATCTCAGTCAGTGATTAAGAAAATGTCACTGGGCAGTTGTTTCCTGGCCTGCAGCATTGTTTTGTCATGAAACACTTATGGAAAGACAGCTCTCCTGCTCAAATTCCAGTGAATCCAGCATCCAGTGTTGAAAAGTACATTCTTTGCAGTACAGTCAAAATATGTTTGTCCTGCCATTTCAACATACTGGGAAATCATCAGAAAGAACACTGTCTGGCCATTCAAATAACCAATAATGGTTACTGGAGAGAGGCAGAATAATAGCATTGGTCATTTTGCAAAATATTTGATGTACACTATTATGGAGTATACCACTAAGAAAATTATTGTGACCAAGACAGTGGATGTTTGAGAAGTTCTCAGCAAATCATCAAACATTGGAGTCATTGGGTTTAAAAGAGGTATCAACAGTTTGATTAATAATGGCATTGAAACTGAAGAGATTGTCACTGATGTACATGTACAGATCCTGTCTATGATGAGTCAGTAAAGGTTTTGTTGTATGTTATAATTTCTGTAACTGCATTAATCAATAGAGTTTATCATCATTGCACTTATTTTTTCTTACAGCAAAATGAATATCTATTGATTTTGATGCAGAATGACAGTTTCTAAACATCAGACATAAAACTGACCTGTGGCACACACATGGTGCAGAACAAATGTTTGAGTAAGGTGAGAAGGTTTGAATATATCAGTTATGGAAATGCTAGAGACAGTAGTGTGCACCAAAATACACATGTATAATGATATTTCTCTGTGCAGTTTTAATTGTAACACATCATACAGTTTATGGTGAAACACTGGAAAGCATGCTGATCCATTATAGGTATATGCTTGCCATTTTGAAATGTTGGCATCAGTATGGTGTTGTCTTAGGCACAGGGTCATAATGTCACAAGACATTATGCTGCATGCAATAATTATGCTATCGATACAGCACGATATTTGCATGCAGCATACTTCTTTGTTTTTGAGGTGGGCTCCACCCCATGCCCCCTGAACCCCCCAATAAAGATTCTTAGCTCTGGAAGGGTGTTTACCTTGGAGATTGCACAAATAGTTAAAAAAAAAAAATTCTGGGACCGGGAATCAAATCCAGTCTCAGACACAGCACCTGGGTTCCTCACTGCAGTGACTCAGTCCACTGAGCCATGGCAGCTGCTTGGCAGAACCCCATCCCAGCAGAGGTCTTATCCTCTGCCTGGGATGTTTCGAGTGGTGCAATACAACATACAGCAGTATTTGCAGTATTGCACCACTCGTTGTAACCTACAGCACTGTTGAGGTTTAGCCATAATGTAGTATGCTATTAAGCATACCACATTATGATGGTACAGTTGTCTTACAGAAGGGATGTCCCTACTGCAACACAGCATCTGAGAATGGTGCAAAAAATTTGCTGTACTACACCCAGTAGACATGGGAGATTTTCCATATGGCAACCATATGAATCTCTTCCAATTCGCTGTCAGTGTTGATGGTAATAATAGAAACCAACTGATGAAGACAGATTCTTGTTGAGCAGTACATACCATTCCTTATTCTACATATTTATTAGGAAATACTGCCAGGAAAATATATAGTTCATACTGCTAGAAAATGAAATAGCATGTCAAATATTATTGTGTTTAATAGTTACTGTACATAGTTACATAGTAGTTGCTGGCAGAAAAAGACCCCGTGGTCCATCCAGTCTGCCCTGGTTTTTGACTAGTTTACTTCATTAGCAGTCAGACCTTTGACCTCACTTCCCCCCCTTCCCTGACTTCATGAGTCCTCTGTGCCTGTCCCATGTGTGCTTGAATGCTTCTATGGTGCTTGCACCCACCACTTCCGCTGCTAGTGAGCATACAAACATGTGAATTTGCCAGCAAAAACAGGCCATAGTGGTCTATATAGTCTGCTCAAGTGCGCAGCACATTCAATTCCTCAGAGATGCCCCCAGCCCATGTGTAGATGGAGAAGGGGTGTCACCTGAGAGCTAAATAAATGTGATGGTTGCTTAATGTACCAGATATACCCCAAATTCATGTAGTTTGCATCAATTTTGTACTGACACCTTGACAAATGTGATTTTCATCTCCAAGGACTTAATGCAGATTTATGGGCTACTACTTTGAGAGTAAGTGAAATATACATTCAAGTGAATAGGCAGGAGTTAGAGATTTAAAATGTATACCCATATGTGATCTCAAAAGATTAATGTTAAAAAGTTATAGGGTTAAATACTAACCACCACCACCCTTAATTTCTCACAACATTGCGAAATATTCTTATGTTTAATCTTGTCAGACAAGATGTATAGCACTTTATAATATAATTTTATGTTGTCTAAAAGGGTAAGGATTCTGCTTTGCAATGCATATGAGGTTTTGAAATGTTAAGGTAATATAAGAGGAGAAACTGATAAAAGTGAAGACACCATTAATAGACAAAATGTTAGCAAGTTTATACTTTTTAAGTTCTTCCCACCATTTCTTCTGTGTTTATATATGTGTGTGGCATGTATGTATGTATGTATATGAGTGATATATATATATATATATATATATATATATATATATATTCATAGCAAAAATACGTTTAATGTATCAGTTAGGGTTGTTCTACAGCGACAAAAGTGAGGAAATTCGGTGTTAGGGTTGAAAACCCTAACTCCGAATTCACCCCCCCAGCACCACACACACACACACACACACACTTGCAAGTACAGGGGAGGACCAAAGCAACACGACCAATGACAGACAATCAGCAGCAGGTGACAGAAATAAGAAACAATTGTCTAAATGTACTACAAGACATCCCCACCCACCTGACCAGGTACTGCATGCTCAGTGGAGATCAACAGCAAAACTGAGGACATGTACACCAAATGTACACATCCCTGATTGCAACTGCACACAATGTACCACACTTAGTAGTTGCATGGCCTTACCTACCGATGCCCCACACCACACCACAACTGTTACTGTGCCGTTAGTCAATATAAATACTGAAGGTGCATGATCACAGTTGTACAAAGGTTTTAACACTATTGAGTACACATTAATTAAGAGAACTACATAAATTAACTGCAAGACACAGCCATGCTCAAGATAAAAGTAGTGTTGCATTTAGTATGTGATTTACATAGTAGTACATTTACTGCAACTGTTTACTCAAGATAGAGAGGCTGATGTAAACGTATGGAAAAGCATTGCCTGTTCAATGCTGTGAAATTTGTACTGCCAGTATCAGATGCATTCTTACTGATGAAGGTGTACTGCTGATGTACATACATATACCTTATAGCATAACATTCTGTGGTGATTTGCATATGCAGCCCATGATGCTTTGCATTGTGGGGGCATGTGTGATTTTGTATTTTCTTGAAACTTGGCTTCCCAGCCTAATGCCCTTTGGGGTAACCCTTGCCTCAGTGTTTATGCACAGAGGTTCTTTGTCTTTCATATACCTTCAGTGTGTTTGAATACTAAAGATGCAGTAAGTATTCTTTGTAAGAAACAGTGTAATTGCGTGGATCAGGCCAAGCAACTTCTAAATATCATTGCACTACTGAGCCAACAATGGCGTAGCTGTATTGGAGATGTCTATAGGGTAGACTTTCCTGTAGGCACTTACTGAGTATGTTGTACCTGATAAAGACAATGTCATTGCATCTGTGATGACTAACTTATTGAAATAATGATACATTTACTATTGTTGCAATGAGTGATCTATGCCACTTATGGACACAGCCTAATTTTTTTAACAGTTGTTTCATACTCAGGCTGTATGCCTAGTGTTTGGGTTTGCCACAATTCTGTCACTGATGCTATCAAAGTGATAACTATGTTAATTGTGCTACAATAGGAATCAAGTAGCTATAGTGTAGATATAAATAGAATGTCTTTTAGTATTGATTTAACTCACAATGGGATAAGTGTACTAGGACGGCAGGTGTTAGTCTCTATCACTGACTCTGTCAGTTATAATCACACTAAGGTTTCGATGACTGTAATGATCAAGTTACACTGTTCATCTTAATGAGTTCATATTCGCAGCCATTCTCCAGTAACTAGACAGTGGATGGTGTAACTGGGTGGGACACTGTGTTGCAAAGCTCCTGCAGTGCCTAGCAGAGGGAAAGTATCTACACATGAAGGTAATTAAGCAATAAGGCATGACCAATGGCTATGTTAAGTGGTCTGTTAATCACCCTCTAGGGGTTTAATGTTGAATGATTCGTAGCCAAGTGCCACATATCACTAGACAGTGCTAAACTGACCACTAACATAATACCTGGGAGTGGCTTATTGCTATCATAATAAAACTGTTTTTTTAAACAACTTTAAACCATGTTCAGCATATGGTTAGGCTCTACATGTATGTTAATAAAAACTAAACATAAGGCTGTTAGAATGTTTACAGCCAATCAGAAAGCTGCATTTCTCAAACCCTTGTTATAATCAGAGATATTATACCTGTACAACTCCTTGGTTTTGCTCAACTCTATTGCTCAGGTGGCCCACCACATGTGCTGTGGTGTGGGGCATCTGTAGGTAAGGCCATGCAACTACTAAGTGTGGTACGTTGTGTGCAGCTGCAATCAGGGATGTGTACATTTGGTGTACATGTCCTCAGTTTTGCTGTTGATCTCCACTGAGCATGCAGTACCTGGTCAGGTGGGTGGGGATGTCTTGTAGTACATTTAGACAATTGTTTCTTATTTCTGTCACCTGCTGCTGGTTGTCTGTCATTGGTCGTGTTGCCTTGGTCCTCCCCCGTACTTGCATATGTGTGTGTATGTCTGTGTGTGTGTGGTGCTGGGGGGGGTGAATTCCGAGTTAGGGTTTTCAACCCTAACACCGAATTTCCTCACTTTTGTTGCTGTGGAACAACCCTAACTGATGCATTAAACGGAGTTTTTTTACTATGAATTTCCCTTCTTTTTGAGAATGGTAAGTATAAGTAGTAAATACAGACATAATATCCCGGACGTAGTATTTACTAATACGAAGGCCTCTTTGTCTAATTTGAGGGTGTTAGACCCCCTGGGTAATAGCGATCAAATAACAATTTTATTATCTATTCTCCTGGCTCATAAAAACTCTACCAATAACTGTACGATTAAACAATGCGAGAAGGCTGATTTCTCTAACATTAACGAACATCTTTCAGCTATTCCATGGGATTCATTACTTTCACCTCTTAAAATTAATGATGCATGGAACATCTTTAAAGAAACTGTACACAACCTAGAAAAAAGCCATGTACCGGAAAGAAAGAAGTATAACAGTAAAGGCAAGGTTCCCACTTGGTACAATAATAATATTAAAAAACTCAGTACTTATAAATGGAAATTATTTACATCTTTAAAAAAGTGCCAACCTGAACAAGTTGAGGGAAAGCTCATCCAGTATAAGAAAGCACTTAAGAACCTAAAAACATCAATTATTCTGTCTAAATGGAATTTATAACTTAGAATCGCTTATAATAAGGATTCATATAAAAGTCTTCATTCGTATTTAAATAACAAAAAGGGAGACACTAATAAAATAGGTCCATTAATAATTGATAATTCAACCATTCTTTCAGATAAGGTTACTGCTATTGAATTTAATAAATATTTTTGCTCTGTTTTTGAACAGAATAATGAACCCATATCACATGTTAATATTAGTACATCTCCTAGCTATACTGTTATTATTTCTGATACCCAGAAACCTTTAAAAAACCTTAAAGTTATCAACAAGCCCAGGCCCTGACAATATCATCCCCAAATTTCTTATGGGAACATACAACAACATCGCTATCCCATTGACCATTATTTTTAATAAATCTCTTAGAGAGTCTAATGTTCCTTTAGATTGGAAAACCGCTATTATTGTGCCAATTTTTAAAAAAGAGGGGTGCATCACAAGGCCGAAAATTATAGACCCATCAGCCTTACCTCCATTCCGTGCAAACTATTGGAAAAGCATATTAAACATCTAATTGAAGAAGAAATGCTGGCATTAAGACTAAACGATGTCACACAACATGGATTTAAATCCGGGCACTCCTGTACAACAAATCTGTTATCTTTTTACAACTCAGTCAGCAGTTATCTCGATCTTAATATTCCAGTGGATGTTATTCTGCTTGATTATAGTAAGGCATTTGATAAGGTCTCACATTATATCTTAATAAATAAATTAGTAGCATTAGGTTTCTCTAAATGTATTGTGTCTTGGGTTAATAGATGGCTCTATAAAAGAACCCAAACTGTCAGGGTCAATGGGGACCTATCGGACGAAAAATATGTGTCTAGCGGAGTCCCTCAGGGCTCTGTGTTGGGCCATACATTGTTTAATATTTTCATCAGTGATCTTACTATCTCATCATAGAATAGCTTATCTAAATTCACGGATGATACTAAATTAGGAGGTCCTGTTGACAATGAAACAAACAGGAGTATTCTAATAAATGATCTCAAAAAAATCGACTCCTGGGCGGTAACTAATAAGATGACATTCAATGTGTCCGAATGTTCTGTGTTACATATTGGTAAAAAAAATTCCAAACAAATATATCATCTTAATAATATCATACTTAGGGAAACCCTTGTCAAATAAGACCTGGGTATATTGGTTGATAATAGGTTGTCTTTTTCAAATCACTCTAACATGGTTGCCAATCATGCTAATGCCCTCCTACGTAGGATTAATAACACTTTTATCCTTAAAACTGAGGAATGCATTTTGACTTTAAATAAAACCCATGTTAGACCCCATTTAGACTTTGGTTCACCCTTGTGGAGTCCCTATTTAGTTAAGGACATCACTAAAATAGAAAAAGTTCAAAGAAGAGGCTACTAAAATCATACCTCATCTTTCTTGTTTCAATTATGAAACTAGGCTCCAAAAACAAAGTTGTATTCACTTGAATTTAGAAGACTGAGGGAGATCTCCTTCAATTATTTAAATTTTACAACCTGCCACATTAATGAGTTCATGCGGAGTATCTTTTACATCAAGAAAAATGGTGGCTAGAATTCATAATAAACAAATTGAAATTGAGAAAACAAGAACAAACAGAAGGCAACAGTTCTTCACTGTTAGAACACCAAAAATTTGGAATTCTTTACCACAGAAAATTGTTGATTGCCAGAATATTAACGCATTTAAATTCAAACTTGATAAATGGCTTCTGGACAAAATATAATCTACTATGATCCACAATGTGTGGAGGACATCCTCAATGGGCTTCGGCCTTCTTTTATCCATACTACCAAGTACCAAGTACCAAGTACATCTCACTGCAGTCACACAATGGCAACAAATCATTCACTGTATGAATGCAGATGTGGTACCATGGACCCTTTTGCTCCTACGGTCTCATAAAATCATTTGTTATATCTATACTGTTCTGTCAGTGTACATACTACAACCCATATAGTGACAGTATCTGATTTGGCATACACATGTGGTGGTAGAGGGATGGCTCCTTCAAGATGTACAGTATCACCGCATGATCACCTGCATGACTACAGTGCTACTACTGCCTAACCTTCTCCCGTCACACTCCCACCACATAATCTGGTGTATGAGTACAGTAGTAATACAGAAATAGTTTACATACCCCACAGTACCAGCTAATCATTAACATTATGTATTTGTAGTGAAAGTACACACCTTTGGGATGCTGTTAAACAACTACACTATTTAATGTATGAAACATGAAAGGTAAGTGTAAAAAAAAAGTAAACAAACATTCCACCCACAGAAATGCAAAGTTAGACAGATAAATATTTGCATGGTGTTATGAGCACATAGTATTTTGTGTTGGGGATCTGTCTACTGATGCATTTCTATAACTGGTTTTCATTCCCATCTACTTGCCAGTGTAATACTACAGACAAGAAATGTTTTGCTGCTCTTGCAAATTCTTTGATTTTACACTAACTGATCGATTTTCATACTAAACACCATATGCAAACATTTTTGTGTTAAACTTACTTACTGATGTCGATATTTTCTCATGTTGTACCTGTGTAACTTGACTTTAAAGATATTGTCCAGATAACTGTATTCATGTTAACATATTTTCTAAAGAAAGTGATAAGAAACACTGTGTTTCACAATATAAGTATGCTAAACTCTGCTGTGTCTGTAATCTTATACTGCATAACAAATTTCACTGTTTGTTAATTAGACAATAATGGTTTCTACACAATTATGTTAATACTATCCTTACAACCTTGTAGCACTGTATTGTACCACAAGATCTGCTGAAGTATGAAATCTAGTCACATAGTGCTGAACTCACCATGATCATAATCTGTCATTGTCTGCATTGTAATAATACTATATATATGTTATCAAACACTAGAAAATATTGAATAGCATATTGCTAAATTGTACTAATATGGTAAATAAGAGATTAGCATAAGGCTGTTACAAATGCTGCACTGTTTAACAGAATATCAACAGTTACACCCTTGTAATAAAATCAGTACAGCAAAGACTTTCTAATGAATCATGTTTTTCACAGATGCTATGGATAAAGGGAAAATGAAACACAAGAAATGTTTTGTTAAAGAAAATATTATATTTTTTATATTTCAGTATACAAATATAAAAAAATGACATTATACAAAAAATAAAATTTCTGTTTCATACAAAAAAATAAGTTATCATTCTTAAGTAAAAAAAAAGAAAATGAAAAATTAGACTTTTACAAAAATAATTTGAAAAATAAATATGTTGAAGAAATAATTATTTTCTAAACATTTCAAATGAACATGGTTATTATTAATATAACTATAAAACTATCTACTAACAACAGACTGTCCTTGATAGAGAGAGGTGTGGCGCTGCTCGAGGCAGCACAGTCCAGAAGTTGGACAATATGTGGAAGCACACCAAAGTGGAAGCTGTTGCAGCAAAGCAGAGGGGGGAGACACACATGAAGCTGTGGAGGCTGGTTACTGTGTCTGTCTGTGAGTTGTTGCTGGTGCAGGTGAAGCAGTGGTACTGGACACACTGACACCTGCTACTGTGTCCATAGGCTCGAGCAGCAATTTAATGGTTGCCTGCTGTGCTGTGAAGAGGGACAACAATTTCTCTTGCTCCTCCTGCAGCACAGCACTTTCTTCTTTAATGGAATCTATTTTTTGCTCGAGCCTGCAGACACAGCAGCAGTGTACAGTGCATGTCTCCTCATGGTGTTGTTCTGTAAAGATACAAATAAAATAGCAATTAATATATAGTAATAAATATAACATGTTGTTCTTCTGTTGTATCTAATTATTATATTATCTTTTCCTTTCATATATCATAAGCAGACAGACATCACTGCTACTAGGGATATAGATTTAAGTAGTGATTCTTAAAACTTACTGTTCTTACTCAATATATAATATCAGTCACATATGATGAACCATTACTCAATTAGTACTGTAAATGTTTAAATTGTCAATGTAATATATTTATATTATACATAACCTTATGCATCAGATTTTGGATTCATACAATTGCTGCTAACTATCTATAGCACAGTAAGATATTGACCAAACTAATGTCATTTACACTCTTAAAGTAAAGTCTGTGCAACTACCACAATGTAGATGTACTGTTTTTGTTAACTAGTTCTTATTTGAACATTTCTACTGTGCACCCTGACACTGTTACATCAGGTAGTACATATTAATAAATGTTAATAACAATGATTTCTCTTACATAGGAACGAGTTAAAAACAGTGTTGTACTGTAACTGTTTACAACCAATATTGAAGAACGATCTTCTACTGATATTAAAATACTGGGACAGATATTCAAACTATGCCATTCTGTGGTGCAAGCCCTTGCACTACTCAAAAAAGTTATGCAGGTGTGCGGCAAGGACGATATTCTATGGAGTTGCAGTATTGAGCATTTTTTTTGAATATCAACCCATCTCCACAGCCACTGTTCATGGTGCCATGTAACTTTCAGCATCGCAAGTGGTCAGAGTGGACCATTCAATTGCAATGGCACAAGTTCCATTGCACCATGCACAAACCTGCGATATTCAAAAGGTGACATGTAAATGAGGTCACGATTTATGCAAGGCACAGCGGGGGCCATTTGCATGTAATTATGGCCCCATTTGCATGGCATTACCATGCAGTTGCACAGATCCCCGACAACTTGCACCTTGCGCCCTGCTAGGCAGCAGCCGTCAGGGAGCGACACCCCCTGCAGCCCGATCGCGGTCATAACATTAGTAAAACCCCCTGAGCATCCCAATGGTGGGCATAATGTCAGTAAACCCCCCCACAGCAGCCTGAAGGCATGCATAAGATTATTCACCCCCCAACCAGCCCGATTGCTTGCACAACATTAGTAACCCTCCAAGCAGCTCAATCGCATGCATAACATTATTTACCCTTCCAAGCACCCGATAGTGACCATAACTTCAACCCCCACCAAAGACCAATATCCCTGGTGTTCCACTTTACGCCAAGCCTGATCATGGGCATAACATCAACCCCAATCTCCAATATCACTGGTGATCTAGTGGCCCCCACCCCCCACCCACGGACCCCACCATCCTCCCCCCATCAGCCAGTGGGCAGCAGCCCACACCTGCCACCCTCCCACCCACCAACTAACAGCTTGGTAGGGCTGCACGTCCATTGGTTCTGGACAACAGCCAATGGGCATGCAGACCATACCGTACAAGCCAGTCCAGATAGCAGCAGGGCAGCAGGCGGTTGTGGTGCTGCCGCCCGCCAGCTGAGGGGGGAAGCAGGGTGGTGGCACTTTATGGATGCATGGGGTGGGGAGCCATTAGATCACCAGGTATTTTGGACTTTGGTGGGGCCTCGTGCCTAATCACCGCAGGAGTCATGTTATCCCAGCACAACACACACCCTGTCGTGCATTATTGCTTAATTGATTTTTAATATTTACACATCATAACATAGTGAATATAAAGCAACAGTACATTTTACAACTACTACTTACAATTATGTACAGACTATGTCTCAAAATGTTACTCTTTTTCTCAGTATCGACAATACATTTTTTCACAGTTTGATAATGGAAAATCGTAACATGGAGTTACAAGTTAGTGGTACACATCACAGAACACATGCTCGTCACTAACCCTACAATTATATTTACATAAACAGTATTCCAAACAGTTCTAATTATTCTACATTCAGCAACCATACAGTTAAGCTATATCACACCAAACGGTATTAGTGATGACATCATTTGCCCATGTACTGTAGTGTTGTTTGGCAACAAGGCACACAAAAATGCCGTAAACACAGCATCTGCGGGGAATCCTGCCACTACCAACATACTCAAGTGGCACAGTGGAATTATACACTAGCCTGTTTTTTGGGTAAGATAGAAAGAACTAAGTAAATTTAAAAACGTAGTGTGTTTTTGCAATGTTACTGTGGTACTTGTTGCACTGGAAAAAATATTTCCTAATTGCTACACTGCCCTGCTACTGAGCCTGTGTAGATTTGTATCATTATTATCAGTTTCACCATATTTTCACAGGACACTTTGTGAGCAAAAAGCCAATTGACATGCCAAACACAGGATTGGACAGCACGTTTCAGACGTTATTGTCTGGTGATAGTTTTTCGGTACTCTGCTGTTTGCAGGGTTCTGTCTGTTAATGCGAATGAAGTACCCATTAGCTTTCCTTTTAACAAACACTGTCTTTTCTATACTGAACTGGGTGTTTATGCAAGTGATGGAGATGTTGTCCCATGTGAACCAAGATGGGTGTCATACTGATTTATACACACTTATCTGTCAAGAGGCTGGCTGTCATCTTAGTTTGTCTAGCAGTACAATTATGAAAGTAAAGGGTGTTTGTATTTTGTTACTGAGCTTTAGCAGACAGCAGCTTAGCATTGTTCAAGATAGTAGTTTTATTTCAGAATTTCAATGGTAACAGGTGTTTTAGAGATACAGCTCTTTACCATGTCTTCTGATGTCCTGATTGCAGTTTTAACAATCACAGAGCTGTGCAGACAGACAATTAGATCAGAAAAGTCACACTTCATTTTTATGGCCATAATCTAATAGGAAATAACTGTTAATTTAAATGTACTAATCATTACATTGCAAGTATATACTTCTGATTTCATACTTCCATTCTACAGTACCACTCTCCTCCTCCTTCACCTGCACCACTGGTGTCACCACACCTCCCGTAGGCACTATAAAAAAAATCACAATTATATGTAATGATCATAATTGAAATATTTTGATATTTAACAAAACTCTTACTGTACTACACAAAGATCACATACTGCACTAGTAGCATCCAAGTATATGTTTAAATTCTAAATAGCTAAAGTACAGCATTATAAACATAGTACTATGAAAACTGCAAAACACAGAAAAGCTACAATATTCACACTGCAACACAAAGTGGTACAATCCTTGTTGTAACAGTACTGGAGTGTTTCACAAAGTTCAACACAGCAAAAATGCTGCAGTGTTGTAACCTGTTCACTACAACTAAATGTGCACTTTCACCACCTCCATCATGCATTGCACAGTGGAACTGTGCCACTGTAAGTCAACAGACAATAGTACATCAACTACACAGCACCAGTGGTGTATTACTATGCACATAAACTATAATATTCAACAATGGACACCCACATATCAACATAGTACATGTGAACTACAAATGTTAACATTGCTGTGTCAATGTGGAGAAGTTAGTATACAAGCAAGGCAATTAACAATTAACTGTGTGTGATCACCTGTATGGCTGCAGTGCTGCTACTGTCTACCCTGCCACAGTGAGCACCTTATACTGATTGACATGACCTTTAACTTCAATATACCCCATAACCGAATTACATCCTCTCAACATAAAGATCAGTCTTACTATAAGAAATGTTCCCTGTCAGTCAAGTACTAGCAACTATTCACCCAATCGCACAGTTACTCTCTGGAAATATCCATACTGATGCAGTGAAGCAAAACCTATCACTCACTCATGGTATTTTTATGATATATATAACTGTGATATCCATCTGGCACCCAACCCATGACCAAATGCAAACTTACCATGCTATATTTAAACATAGAAGTGCACTGGAATCTTATCACAACCTCATTCTGACACAAAATTGAAAACTGATAATGCTTCTTGGCCCAGTGGCTGAATTTAGGGAAATTACAGCAAATACAATCAGCCAGTACACTGCTAGATAGTCATACCTGCCTAACAACCCTACCACTGTGTCCTGACAACCTGCCCACTCACTCAGTCACCAGGAGATAGCAGCCTACCACCTGGCAAACAGGTACACAGCCAACAACTGATAGCATTGACTTTGCCTCTACTCTAATCTATACACAACATGAACACTGACTGTTCACACTGTAGTCTATAATACTGTCCTAATATGTGTGTGTGTGGGGGGGGGAGAAGTATCATGGCAACACAGAATAGTAGCAGAAATCAGATTTATTCAGAGGGACCATGTCATCTCTAGCACTGTGTAATGTAGCAGCTTACCTCAGTTTGAGCAGTCATTGTTTTTTTGTTTGTGTTTAAACTTTACTGTGTGTGACAGTAGTAATGCAAATGAAGTAATCACAAGCACTACAATATTCTTTCCCATGGCCTATTCAATGTCAAAATACCATTGTTTCTGCTGCAGCATTCTTTTGTCAGTTTGACATTACTCATCATACATTGCCTGGTCTCTAATTGCTCAGTGTTGGGCTGTTCCCATGATCTTAATCTGCACAACATCATGGGTGTAATCTGAACCTCACTGTAAAGTTTTGCTTGATGCTGTGCTTGATGATCAGCTTCATTGTTGAATCTTCTTTTTACAAAACAGATTTTGTCTTACACACAAACATCTTTACAATGATATTTGTTATTCTGAATACCAATGAACCCTTGGATAATAGCAATAATGACCTCCAGGGTGCGTGTTATTTTGCATAGCATGACGCCTTCTAATTACTCTGACTAGGTTACAAACCCAGCAACTTATTTGGAATGGATTTCATTAACTGCAGGTACTGTGGAACAATTTTCAGAAGGACAGTCTTACAGGATTTAGGACACTGTCCTACATGCTGGGCCTTTGGAGATCTTGGTCTCAGCTCCGGCAGCATGGGCAGAGATTGCCGCCTCAAATTTCATATTGAAGAGGAAATACATTATAAGAACCACCGCCATTTCCCCAGCATCCAACAGAAAAACCTCGACCGAGAGGGTAGTTGGTCCAGGAGGTTGGCAGGTGGTTAGAGGAGCAAATCAGGTGCCCCATCACCTCTGCTCTCCAACACATTACCTCCAAAACCATATAAACGCTACAAACAGGTATCTGCCTCTATCTCTGAAATCAAATAAAGAGGCAGAAGACACTGCAGAGCAGGACACTGCGCACAGGAGCTAGCACAACAATACTCACCCAAATCAGGAACCAAAACTAAACAAGCACAAAGGAAATCCAAAAAACTTCTGATCATAGGAGACTCCATGATTCGGGGAGTTGATACCCATCTCCAGCCAGGGGTGATGGTCAGATGTCTCCCAGGTACATCAGCATGGAGAGACACTGACCGCATTGCTAAAATTGTTCACAAAGCAGGAGAAAACATTGATGTCCTAGTACACATAGGGACTAATGATCTCACCAGCCGGTCAGTTGTGGAGACCAAGGAACACCTGACTAAGCTGGGTGACAAACTATCATCTATTTCGTCGGCATCTCCTTCTCTGAGATCCTGCCAGTCTGGGAGAAGGGAACAGATGGACGGAAGGTCAGAGAAGGAGAGATGGGGAGCTAAACACGTGGCTCAAGGACTGGTGCCAGAAAAAGGACACAGATTTGTAGGGAACTGGCAACAGTCCTGGGAGGAAGTTCTTTAAATTTGATGGACTGCATCTGACTAAAGAGGTCAGTGCATTGGGGCCAGAAGTTTGGCGTCTTTGCAGAATATTTAAACTAGCAAATGGGGAGGGTGCAGCACCCCATACGTCGAATGGAAGAACACCCTCCCCTCAGCTAGTGGTCAAACAGGAATTCAGCGTGTTTGCCATTCATTTGCATCACCAGGTAAGAAAAAGGTTTGTCTCCCCAACGATGCACAGGGTAATGCCAAACTTCACCCAACAACTAACACACCAAAATCTGGCCAATGGAAAATCATGTACACAAATGCTCACAGCCTGGGAAATAAGATCCCAGACCTGCAGGCAATAATGTCAGAGGCTAAACTGGACATAGTAGCAATTAGTGAGACGTGGTTTACCAGTAACCACACTGGGAGACTTCAGTACCTGGCTATGTATTGTTCAGAAAGGGCCGAGGTGCAAAAGGGGGAGGTGGCCCTGTATGTTAATGAAAATATCAAAGCTACAGAAATTCAGAATACATAAGGAGCCAGAAGAACTGTGGGTCACCCTGAAACAGGAAATGGGACAGCCATAAGAACTGGGGTTGTCTACAGGCCCCAGACCAGAGGGAGGACATAGAACATTACTGTTAGAAGATATACAAAACATGACAGCTAAAGGGAGGTTCTGATAATGGGAGACTTCAACATGCCAGATATAGATTGGTCAATACCAGCAGGAACATCTGCCAGAACTAGACTCATAGTGGATTCCCTGCAGGGGGGCCTCAAACAACTGGTACAGCAACCCACAAGAGACAGGGCTATCCTAGATCTAGTACTGACTAACAAAGAAGGATCACAGATCTCCAGGTAGAAGGTCACCTGGGGTCCAGTGACCATCACATGGTATGGTTCAATTTGGCTACTACATCTAAATCATCCCATCCAAGGCAAAAATATGGGACTTCAGAGGAGCTGACTTTGATAAGATGGCCAACAGAGTTAAGCTAGCCCTGGCAAAAGAAACACAGGTGAGGAGGTACAGGCAAAGGGGCAAGCATTAAGGATACAATACTTGAAGCAACATCCCATTGTGTTAGACAGAAAAGGAAGTGCAAAAGAAGAAGGAAACCACTTTGGTTCTCAAACACAGTAGCAGAAAAGGTCAGAGCCAAAGGCTGGCCTTCAGAAAATATAAGGGAACACAGCGGGATGAAGATAGGGAGGCATACCAAACTGCCCTAAGGAAAGCAGGTAAGGCAGTAAGGCAGGCAAAGTCCCAAACTGAGGAAACACTAGCACGAACAGTAAAAGAAGGTGACAAGACTTTCTATAGATACATTAGTGAAAGGAGAAAGTCCAGAGGGGATTGCTAAGCTTAATGGAGAAAAGGAGCATGTGAGGAGGAGGACCCTGTAAAGGCATCTATCCTAAATAGATACTTTTGCTCAGTATTTACTGAAGAGAAGGTAGGCAGGGCCCACAGCTCAGCATCATGGACACAGGGGAGGGAGGTGAGCACTACTCCCTTCACAAAAGAAAGGGTCCTACAAGAGCTTGCTAAGCTCCAGGGTGGATAAGCAATGGGACCTGATGGCATACATCCCAGGGTACTTAAGGAGCTAAAGGAGGAACTAGCAGAGCCATTAGCAGAATTGTTTAGTGAGTCTCTGAGCACAGGAGAGGTCCCAGAAGACTGGAGAAGGGCTCATGTGATCCCGCTCCACAAGAGTGGTAGCAGGAGGAGGCGGGGAACTACAGACCAGTCAGTCTTACCTCAGTAGTGGGCAAGATTATGGAGGCACTCCTTAAGGAAAGGATAGTGCAACACCTGGAATCCATAGGGCACAGGATCCAAGACAGCATGGGTTTACAAAGGAAGGTCCTGTCAAACTAATCTCATAGATTTCTTTGACTGGGTAACCAGGTGGTGGACCAAGGGGAGCAGTTGATGTCGCCTACCTTGACTTCAGCAAAGCTTTTGACACTGTTCCACATAGAAGATTGATAAATAAGCTAGGTAGGCTCGGTGGGTCAGAAGTTGGTCAACTGGGTGGCAAACTGGTTGACTGGCAGAAAACAGAGAGTGGTGGTAAATGGTATACAGTCAGAAGAGATGCAAGTCACAAGTGGGGTACCTCAGGATCAGTCCTGGGGCCAGTCCTATTCAACATCTTCATTAGTGACCTCAGCAGATGGACTAGAGGGTAAGGCTTGTCTGTTTGCAGATGACACCAAGATCTGCAACAGAGTAGATGATCCAGATGGGTGGGCAGAATGAGAAGAGATCTGGATAAACTAGCAAAATGGTCAGAAGAGTGGCAACTGGGATTTAATGCAAAAGTGCAAAATCATGCACATAGGGAAGAAACCCTGAAGCCACTTATAGGCTGGGAGGGAGTTGCTAGCAGTCACAAAGGAAGAAAGAGACTTGGGCATCATCATCACTGATGACCTAAAATCATCCAAGCAGACCTCTAAAGCAGTAGGTAAGGCTAGGGGTGTAGGGTGTATTAGTAGAGGTATCACAAGTCGTAAGGAGGTAATAATCCCTCTGTACAAGACATTGGTTAGGCCCCATCTGGAGTACTGCGTGCAGTATTGGAGGCCACACCTTCACAAGGACATTAACCAAATTGAGGCAGTCCAGAGAAGGGCAACCAAAATGGTGCAGGGACTGCATCAGAAGACATATGAGGACAGATTAACGGAGCTCAATATGTATACCCTGAGCAAAGGAGGGAGAGGTGATATGATCGAGACATTTAAACACCTTAAGGGCATAAACAAGGTGAAAGAGTCTAACATGTTTAAATATAAGAAAAATTGCAGGACAAGAGGACACAGCATGAGATTAGGGGAGGCGATTAAGGGGAATGTGAGAAATTCTTTTCACAGAAAGGGTGGTAGATGCATGAATAGCTTACCACAAGAAGTGGTGGCTATGAATACAGTGCAGGGCTTCAAACAGGCATGGGATAGGCATAAGGGAGCAATACAAATGACTATGAATAGATAGGTCACTGACAGAGCAAAGGCCGATGGCACATTTATAAGGTAGAAAAAGAAATGGGCAGACTGGATGGGCCTTGCGGTCCTTATCTGCCGTCAACTTCTATGTTTCTATGTTTCTATGTTTCTATGTTTCTATGTTTCAGGTGTTTGAGCCACTTGCCCTGCGTCCTTTTGCCCCAGCACTTGAGGAGTGACATAATCCCACCACAACACACACCCTGTCCACATTATTGATCAATTATAGCCACAGGAAATACTTGTTGACTCTGTGTTCATCACTTATCAAAAAGACTTACTTATACCATGCCCAAGAAGTACTCATAGGTGATATTAAACATTTTGAAAACAGGTGCATTCTTACCATCTGACTCCACAAAAATTACACTTTCGGAGTCAGACTCCACAGCCTCCGCAGCTTCAACCCGTGCTGGTACTACCTCAGCACCAGGTGGGGAGTGCCTCTGACGATCTGTTAAATTAACATAAAAAAGGGTATTTAGTTACTATATTATTTGAATCATCAGTTATTTAGAAACACTTAAATATAAATAATTGACATATTTCTACTACTTAACATTTTCCTTTATCGACTACTTCCCAGTCATCATACAGACATGTAAAATGTCACATGTGTTATCATAAATATTGCAAGCAAACAAATTATTCACATTATTCAAATTGTCATCAGTTCAACAGTGTAATTAATATGATAACCATTGCTGTTTAACATAATACTACTCTATATTCAGTATACACTTCCATATAACAACAGTTACAGATAAATACAATAATACATGATATACAGCTGATAACCATTGTTACATCACGGCAAGTGGTTCCTGCAGTGTCACTTAACCTTGATAGCACATCACAAAACAGTAACAGTTACCCTACCAACCATTACACATGATGACACTATGGTTGTCACCTGTACCATTTTACATTCTTCTTTTTTTCTGCTAGTATAGTGCCTGTACTCCCCCACTCGCCAAGTGTAATCCTCGAGCCTCAGACCCACATGTTTGTAAGGATTGCATCAGTTTTGTTCTTTTGTCCCACCCCCAATAACACTTTCTAACACATGTAGGCACATAAATGAATGAACACCCTCCAGTTGTACTGGTACCCCCCATCCAGTAAGCATGATCATAACTCTACATTGTCATGCTAACATCAAAATATACCTGCTGTTCCAGTAGAACACCCAACCTCACTGCTGCAATTTCAAAGACATCAGCATGAGAAAGTAATGTTTAACTGGTGAAGTAGTACTCCTTCAGCCCCCAAAGCACAAAACATTACTCAAAGCACTCAAATATCACAGCAATATCTAGTGTTTCACTACCCCAAAACCTGAAGTGCACTGTCCATCCTCCAATACACACAGTAAGAACAGGTCTGACGAGCAGGCCAGTTCTCCTCTCACCATCACAACTGGCTGGAGACTGCAGTAGCAGTAATGCATACTACATTCATCAGACAGCTGTAGTGTTCAGAAGAGTTCTGACCTGTTTGCCACTGATCTATCAATGTTCTACACAGGAAGATAGCCAGCACAGATCTGAGCAGGGGCAGGCACCACTACAACAGCAGATATTCCTGTCATTGTGCGACTACTGAGAGTTTGCAATCATGCCTTGGGTGGGTGTACACATCACTAAGACACCAAGAAAATCATTTAAGTAAGTGTATACAGGGATCAAACATTGCAGTTGCTGTGTGAGTGAACCACCAAAACACAAAACACACCTTAACATTAACACAGCTACATTGGGTGTATACTGGTTGCAGAATGTGGCATACACCACAACACAACACAACTACTATTATCATGAAAATATTGATACTTACATTGTGTAGCACGCTTCCCAGCTTGTGGCTTTCCAGCCACCTCCCACAGCTCATAGCCGAGGTAGTACCAACATGTATCCTGATTGGGTATCTCCTCCCTCTGCTTGAGTTGGTAAAAACACTGCCGCAACAGCTTCCACTTCCTCTTACATTGCAACGGTGTCTTGTTGCGAACTTTTAACACTGCATACAAATAAGTGTGTATGCGCCTCCACATATTGTCCAACTTCTGGTTAGTGCTACGCATGAGGGTGCATGCACTACCCCGTACCTGTACTGCCTCGAGCAGTGCACACACCTCTCTGAGGCTCCAGATTCTCATGATTCTGAAAAAAGAAACACACAAATCATAGTACTTATTGGCATGCTCTGTGAAATATTTGACTTTTTGTTCTATTAAGTTAAACTAGTTAAATCTTTACAGCTGTATCTTATTAATTTTGTCATCATTTTCACAAATCTTTACATGCATACACAAAAAATAATTTAAAAATAACATTTAAGCATTCTGTTAAGTACAAAGTCAGTGCAGTGCAAATATAAAAATTTTGAAAACTTACGAGCTTCCACAACAATTGCACAACATACACTCATGAAACAGCCATTTATAGGCATTTTGTCACCAGTTTTTCAGCACAGCCATTTTCAGACCAGTGTTCATGCACATTGTCACTGTGATTTTCTTCATGTGTCCCATACAGTGATGTCACACACCAACTGCACCAAGGGAGGAACCATGCATAAACTGCACAGCCCGATATTCAGCCGGGCTCTGCATAGTTGTGCAGGTGCAACCCCCAACCTGTGCCTGCACAACTTTGAGCAAATAAAAAAGGAGTAAGTCGAGGGCCACCCACAGCTGAGCTGCCACATTGCAGAGCACAACACAGCAGCTTCCACCTGTGGGTGGCCCTCCACTTATTCCCTGTGCCCACGATGCAGTCTGATCACGGGCATAATAGTAATACCCCCCAACTGGCCCAATTGCAGGCAAAATAGTAGTAACCCCCACCCTCCACTAGTCTGATCATGGGCAAAACAGTAGTAATCCTCACCCCCACTAGCCCAATCGCAGGCAAAACAGTAGTAATCCCCACCCCCCACTAGCCAGATCGCGGGTGGAACAGAGTTCAACCCCCAAGACCAATATCCCTGGCGATGCAGGTGGACTGTGAAGCCGATCGCAGGCATTAGAGTCAAGCACCCCCAGGTCCAAGTACCCTGGTGATCTAGTGTTCCCCACCCACCCACAGAGCCCACCACCCCGCTACCCGTCAGCCAGCAGGCGGCAGCACCACCATCTGCCCACCACCACTGACTGACTGCTCAGTAGGGCTGGACACCCATTGGTGCAGAGCAAGAGCCAATGGGTGTGCAGCGATACTGCATAAAGACAGTGCAGATATGTGAATCAATTCAGTCACATATCTGCATGCCTATGTTATGGGTTGCATGCCCATTGGCTCTTGCTCTGAACCAATGGAATGCAGCCCCACCGAGCAGTCAGTCAGCGGGAGGCGGGCAGCAGACAGGTGGTGCTGCCACCCACTGTCTGATGGGAGGGGAATGGGGTGGTGGGGCTCTGTGGGTAGGTGGGGTGGGGGCAACTAGATCACCAGGTTACTTAGACCTGGGGAGGTTGACTGTAATGCCAGCGATCGGGCTTTGTGGTCCAGCAGACCACCAGGGATATTGGTCTTGGGGGGAGGTTGAACTATTTTCTGCCCACGATCGGGCTTCTGGGGGGCCGGGATTACTACTGTTTTGCCCACAGTTGGGCTAGTGGGGGGTATTACTGCAGTTTTGCCCACGATCGAGCCAGTCAGGGGAATTACTACAGTTTTGTCCGCGATCAGGCCAGTCCCGGGGAGATTATTACAGTTTTGCTCATGATCAGGCGAGTCGGGGAGAGGGATTACTACTGTTTTGCCTGAGATCGGGCCAATCGGGGGGGTTACCACTGTTTTCCCCGTGATGGGGCTGCAGGGTGCATCAGTCCCCGACAGCTGCTGCCTGTCAAGGTGCCAGGCGCAAGTCATTGGGGATCGGTGCACCTGCATGCTAATGGCATGCAAATGGTGCCATAAATAGATGCAAATGGCCCCCCCGCACCTTGCATGAATTATGGGTCCATTTGCATGTCACCTTTTGAATACTGGAAATTTGCACATGGCACAATGGAACTTGCACCACCGCATTTTGAATGCTGCACTCTGACTACTTGCGGTGGTGCAAGTTCCACTTCGCCATGCACAGTGGCTGTGGTGGGGGGTGATATTCAAAGGAGTTGTTCAATAGCGCAACTCCATTGAATATCGCCCCGGCCACACCCCAGCAGAACTTTTTTGAGCAGCGCAAGTGCTTGCAGCACAGAATGGCGCAGTTTGAATATCCAGCCTCACATTTTCTACATATGTTTTTGAGAGCACACCTATGAACACTGGCAGTGTCATTTTGTTAATCAGTGCAGAAAAGTGATTTAGGCAGTGACTCTAAAAACCCACCTTTGTGGCCACCACAGCATGACAGTCTAAGATACATGGCCACTGGGAGGCAGTGAGCTGACAGGGGATTGTCTTGACTACACTCTGTTGCAGCCCTGCTGCAATTTGTCCACTGTTCTTCCAGACTCTGGAATGGTCTGAATAATCCCAACTCATCTTTTACATCTGTTGAGTGATGTTTACACCTGTTCTAATTTTTGACCAACATTTCTTGGTTCTGAAAAGAACCTTTGTTTGCACTTAGTTATTTGTTCAAGCAGTCTGACATTCTTAGAGGACTTTGAGGATTGCATCTCAAAGGTCTCCCAGGAAATGACAATTGCCAGCTTGTGAGAAGTGCACACCATCAGGTAGGTATAGCCAATTATAACAATACTTAATTTTAGGGTGAAGTATGGTGTACGTTCCATGCATGCATAGAAAAGCAGATATTTGCATTTACTTTTCTGCCAGCTCTGTCAATCAGATACATATGATGTTCTGCTTGCCAGACCCTATGCTCTGTAATATCAGAAAAAATTATAATACAGGCAGGCAACATACTCATAATAGAAGCAAGGTCCAATTTTGCCTCTGTAATGTTACACAAGGTCCCTGCACCCTAATTGATACCCTTGGGGTACACTGTAGACAGCTAATGTTTAGGCATAGGCTATACTAATACATAGGGCTAAGGCGTCTGCCGTATAAGAGTAGATGTCAGGATAAATGCATATTGTTGTAATCCACTTTGCTTGCTAATGCACACATATTATACCATGTATTTTCTGTCTATTTCTTTCTTGTCAGATGCCAAGACACCTGTCCTTGAAGTAATTATAATATGTAAGGCAACATTGCCATCCTTCGGTGATGTACACCAGTACACCTTGTTATGTAAGACTCTATATAAGAACTTCTTTGTTCTAAAACTGAGGACTTTACAGAATTATATAATGTTATCTTGGACCGTGGAGCCACCTCTATTTTAGCCAATAGGGCTCATCTCTGTAACTAAAAATGTTTCTATCTTTTAGCAACCATAGTAATTGTCACAGGTATATAATGTTATGCACAGGCTTTACACCTCGGAGACCCGAGAGATCCCAAGAGACTACAGAGAAACCTCGAGGTGTAGGGAACGCTTAGCACTGGATCCCGGTTCATATTGGTAAGAACTGCTTAGGGAAACTGTGATTTACCCCTTTTGTAGTAATAAACTTGTTTATTACTCGAATGCAACTTGTTTGTGATTATTTGCATTCCCAATATCATCAAGAATCTGAAAGTGAGGTGTAGACCTCTTACAAATTGGCAACCGTGTGCTGGCGATATTTGGTGTTTGCAAGTTTTCACTTGTTGCTGTAAACTTTCCTTTCCTCACGGGGACTGTAGGTGTACACTCCCGTATCACCTCTCCTGTCTTTTCTACCAGTTTGTAGATACTTGCAAAGTCTGGCTGACTTTTCAGGTGTGGTCGATGCCATCTCGACCCACTCCATAGCAGCTTTGAATTGCAGGCCTACAACTTATACAGTAGCCCGGCTGTGTTTAAAGTACTTGTGTTGTGGATTGATATGCAACACGCTGTCTTTTTCACAGTTTGAATTTTCATTCCCTCCCACACAATGGCCACAGTATCAGATATCTGCTCAGAACTGAGACTCGATGTCTCTAACTTCCTTACCTCCCATGGAGGATGGGCTGACTTCGCGCGGGACACAAGTCAATCTGAAAACCCTGTACTGGGGATTTCAATCTAGTATGCAGAGATGCGACAATCAACCAATAAGCGTTGTGCTAAAGGGTTGATGGTTGCCGCTCTCTACGCTGCTTTAGAAGCCTCTGAGGTGAGGTTTCGTACCCTTGATCTGCAGATTGCATCTCTTAAGCAAGAGATGGGTTTACAGGAAACTGAATGTGTTCGAATACAGCAGAACTTGGAGTCAGAACTCTAATCTCTGTGTAATGAAAAGGATTCACTACTGCATCATTCAGCACAGGCTGGTGAACAAGAAATGTGTACTCTGAAACAGGAGTGTGAAAGTTTGAGACAGGATAAGAGTCAAGTTTATCAACAGCTTAATCTGGTTCAAGGTCAGTTGGCATTCATCTGTATTCCCCCTCCCCCGGGTCGTGCCTGAAAATAGGCAGGATTTGTCTAGTGCACTTACCCGGTCAACAAAAGCTAAATAAATAAATAAATAAAATAAAAGTTGTGCAGATGAATGATTTGTTGAGTGCTGTGAATGCACAGTTGAGTGATGAAATGGGTGAGCTTCAGGATGAGATCAACCAGGTATGTAATGATTTAGAAATAGCTTATAGGGACAATCGCGAATTGAGCACAGCATACCGTGTTTTACATAAGCAGAAGCAGGATCAGGTTGATATGGATGTTGCAGGTATGAATCATGATGAATGTAGAGCTAAGATGGATAAACTGCTAGCCATCAGTGAGAGGTTTGGCTGGCCACATTAAGGCAATGGGGCGTGGCCCTGCCTTTCCTTTCGTCATCAGAAGGGTTGTCTGATGATGATGTCTCACAGTACAACGCCCAGTCATGCCCCTACTATGGCCTAGATTCCCCAACCAGCCATCCACAGTATGGCGGGTCCCCGCCCACTACTCCCATGGTCACACGTCGACAACGTCGTGATGCACATCATGGGAAACACCATCATGGCGGCGCCCATGATGGGGGGGAACAGGCCCAAGCCTGGTCTCGATGGCACCTCTGGTAGCCATTATTAGTGTGGAAGACAGGCAAGAGATTGAAACCATGATTGATAGAGCACTAGGTAATGTTCCTCTTCCTGAAAGAAGTATGAAAGCCATTAAAAGTCAGATCCAACAAATTTTCCAAGAAGCTGGCACTCAGGAAGGTGTTGTCATTACTGCAGCTGAAGCTGCAGCTCACACAGCATTGGACGGTGCGCGGGACGCGTTACCTTTGCCTGATTGACCACCGACTAATCCCCTACAAATGGCCTGCTCTGTTCAGCAAATTGCTGGCAGTATCGGTCGGATGAGCCCGTCCGACAATCTCAGTTGCCATTTGGAAAAGGTGCACTCCAAATGCGAGATGCTTAGCCTCACCGCAGAATATCAGGTCCAAATACTACACCAGACCATCAATCCTGGTTTATGGGCCAAACTCCCCAAAGTAGTTCGCCAGGATGGGAATGCTACTGTTGATGAAGTTGCAGCTGAGCTCATCTCCGCTCATAGCCCAGGGGTGGTAGGAGCAATGCTGGCATATCCCATGAAGCAAAATGCAAAAGAAAGCCCAGCGACCTACCACCAGAGACTTTGGATGGCCTACTGAGCAGGGAAGCATCTGGCACAAGAAGCTGCGGATGTAGATCTCATTGAATGTAAGACCTTGTTCCTCAGGAACATGATCCCAGCTGTAAGAGAAAAGGTAGAGCCAACCACGTACCCAAATAAGGATAGGTTTGCCGATATTCTTTGAAAAACTGAGAGGTGTATCAACTGTACATCCGTGATTTGGGTTCAGTTCAAGAAGGTTGCTGCTGTGGAACCCGCCTGGACTGCGACACACTATACAGTGGAAGGGCAGCCCCAGCAACAGAACAAACATCCATCCAGCCCCTCCAGCTAGCAACACAAAACCCCAAAAAGGCCAACAACAACAACAACAGTGGGGTGGGAACCAGAATTGGCCTAAAAACAGAAGGCACAAGGGCAGAGGGAAACCATTACAAAGAGCGGGTCCCTCATATAAGGAGATAGCTGAAGAAAACCCAAAATTTCGAGAGCTCCTGGGACAAGTGCACTCCGTAGCAGACGCTGTTCCTGCACAGACCCTTATGGCAGTACAACCGGTGACCCATGCCACTACTGGTCATGGAGACACTGGGAGTACGAGCTCTCAGGCCCACACAAGCCAGAACCCAGAAGCTCCTCCCTATATTGCATCAGTGCAACACTGTGAAGTCAGGCCCAACCTCTGCATGCCTCTAGCAATATGGATTGACAATTACAGGCCCCAGTCTGCATTGTAAACAAGCTGGTCTTGGATACAAACGGAAGGCCCTGCACCGAGGCCGAGGTATGGTGGCCGTCAACTAATTGTCTTATTAGATACAGGTGCAGCTGTATCTGTGTTACCTGATGAACACCCAGACATATCTCCTTGGTCTACGGAAGGAAGACCAATATGTCAGGATTGATGGTACTAGGCTGCCTGCATACCGTTCTCTACCCTTTACCAGTAGGCTAGACCATTGAGAAGGCCTCCATGCTTTTTCAACTAACGGTACTGCGCTGATCATCCCTAGTATCATAGGGATTGATTTCCCTCACCACACGGCTGTGTGGTGGATCTAACTATGCTGCTGATACAGATCCAGGGTCAATACCACACTGTCTTAATTCCTGACTCACATGCTGTGGCAACAATATCTATCAACAACAAAGAGTATGATGTCATAGATTTGTTCAAGAACCATGAACTTTTTCCAAAACTCCTACCTATTCTGCAATGACATTTGGAAGCCTTTGCATTTAACAAGCATGATTGTGGCAGACTGCATACCATTATCGAGGTGCCAGGCCCGGCACATGAAAGACAAAGGCAATACCCATTTCCCACTGAAGCATTGCCCTCTCTCCGAGAAACGATCAAGTCACTCCTTAAACAAGGAGTAATCAGAACTTGTTTCCACTGCCAACTCTCCTGTTTGGCCTGAAAAAACCCACAAGCACCTGGAGACTTACTATTGATTACAGGGAAACTGAATCAGGTCACTCCCAGTTGTTCCCCAACTGTGGCGTCAGCACCAGATAGTGTGAGACTTTTAACTCGGATAAGAATGGTTTGGTGCCCTGGACATCTCCAATGGTTTTTGGTCATTACCATTGGCCTTCAAAGTCAATATAAGTTTCCTTCACATTTGAAGGACGACAATACATGGACTTGCTTGCTGAGGTTCAACAGTCCATCCCTCTTCCATCTCCACATGATGGATGCCCTACAGATTTCTCAGCCCCTCAATGTCTCTTACAATCACGTAGATGACCTGTTGTACACGGCCACACAGGAACAACATCTGGATCTCTTGGACGAACCACTGACTCTCATTCAGAGCTGGTCTGAAATGCAACCCAGCAAAAGCACAATTATATGAAAAAGTGCTCTTTGGGTTTGAAAATAACGACCAAGGCCGGAGCCCTACTTGGAAAAAGATTCAAGGATTACAAGACTTGCGTACACCACCAGTGTGGCAACTCTTCAAAGGTTTCTAGGTATGGTAAACTACTCGAGAGATTTTATTTGTGACGGTTTCAGAAAGCCGCCTCTGTATGAGATCTACTCAAAAGGATGTTCCATGGAATTGGGTCCTGCTCATACAGGCTGTGACATCACTGAAGCAGGCTCTGGCCTCTGCCCCAGCACTGGTGAACCACAATCAAGCACTACCATTCCATATCCGAGTGTGCTACCTCTGACATTGCTATGTCAGCAGTGCTGACCAGAGGTGCATGGCACCTTGAGACCTATTGCATATGTGTCACAGCTTTTGACCCCAGTGGAACAAGTATGGTCTTTGTGAAAGGAACCTTGGCCACCTACCGGGCTGTCAAGCAACTTCCTGTATATCATTGGGTACTCACCACTGATTATCAATACTAATCACACAACTACTTTTCTGCTCTCAGATGGGGTGAAGGATGGGTCGATCTCTAACACCAGGCAACACATTGGTCCTCCTCAGGATAGAGATATCCAGGTCCTGAACCAAAATTCTGTCTCTGCTGGCTCATGGTCTCCTTTTTCAGAGAGAACACATGATCCGTACACTGCAGTCACCTGACCTCCCAGATCCGGGTCCTTCCTCCCTGCCACACAGAGATACTTAGAGAGTACCTCTGTGCACGTGTGCCACTGATGGCTCCGCATCGTACTATCAGGAGAACCAGATTGGCATTGATAGGTATTTTGGTGGTTTATCCTATGGAACACTGTCAAGCTATCCAAACTCTGTAGTGTGGCTTCTTCACAGTATGCAGAGTGGCAGCAGTGGACTCTGCACTTGAGTTTATCCAACATGGAAATCAGGATACCATCATTTTACAGACTCTAATTGGGTTTTGTTGATCCCTTACAAATTTCTACCTTTCTGGCAGAAGAACTCCTTCCTCTTCTCTGATGGCAGTCCAGGAAATACAAAGGGTGGGTAATCTACATACATGCATTGGCACAGAAATACACACACAAACTTTATGTGCACAAGGTTAAAGCTCCTCTCTCGCAGTCCTATCATGCATTCAATGACAGCAGGCACCCTTGCTAGGGAAGGGGCCCAAGGGGGGCGTCTGGATGATGGATCATCCAGAAGCCAACTTTTCAGCAGCCCAACATTTGGACACTGAACTCAAAGAGGTGCTCAGATTCCTTGACAAGGGTACTGAAGAAAGACTCCCTACACATAACCCATATCGCAGGCATGAAGGTAAGTTACACTTATCCCTGATGACAAACTGATTTGGTTCCAACCAAAGGACACTACCACCAAATTGTGGGTAGTGCCCAGACATTTAAGATCTGAATTTTTGCACCAAGTACATGTTACTCCTACTGGTGGACACCAATGAGCAGAAAATACCCTCCAACGTCTCAAGACCAATGTTAAACAATACATTGACAACTGCCTTGTTTGTGCACAAAACAATCCCATACCTACAAAATGAAATGCCAAACTTCTACCACAACGACACACTAGCCCTTGGCATGCCATTCCAATTGATTTTATTGGTCCTTTGACCTGTATCAGTAGAAACAACAAGTATGCTCTTGTGGTAACAGACTTGTTCTCTAAGTGGGTTGAGGCTTTCCCCACTAAGACATGCACCTCAAAGACAACTGCCAAAATCCTGGTAGAACAGATTTTCCCCAGGTGGGCCTGCCTCTCAAGGTGAACTCCGACAAAGGAACCAGTTTTACAGGTGAGTTGATGAAAGAGTCCCTTGAACTCCTTGGAGTTCAGCAAAAGTTCCACATACCTTATCACCCTCGATCCTCAGGTCAAGTAGAAAGAGCCAACAGACGGATTAAGCAGATGCTTTCCAAATTCATTGAGCACAATCCCAAAACCTGGGATTCCCTATTGCCTTTACTCCTTATGGCAATCAAGGGTACAGCCTCAGCCACTACTCAGCTAACACCATTTGAGGTGATGACTGGAAGACAGATGGGACTACCTGAACACTTGCTGTTTGACCTGCACATCCCCACCGCAGACCGTGTGTCTGTGGATCAGTATGAAAAAGCCTCAAAAAGACCTCATACACACACACTCAGATGCTGCAAATTGCATGGGCAAAGCCAGCAACAGTCAAAATACAATTCAACAAACACGCACAAGAAGTGGATTGGCAGGTTGGAGATCAGGTAATGGTGCTGATTTGCACATCCCACCCACTCTTCTCCAACAAGTAGGAAGGCCCCTACCCCATCATCCAACAAGCTCAGTCTGGCAGTCTATCAGGTTAGAACCTCCACAACAATAAATTGACTGACAATGTTACATGCAAACCAGTTGAAATTGTGTCAAAGGAATTTAAACTTACATTTTCCTAATCCCACTGGGCGAATTGTACTAATGTACTAATCTTTGATCTTCCTTTCCAGATACACTGACAAGATGGCTATCTTGTTCCTATCTCTCCTCCTTGCAGGAGTGATCCTCGCAACCAAGGCATGGTACCGGACCTCCTTCCACACAACTGGATCCTCCAGCACCCCTACAGAGGAGTTTACATCAAAGTACCAGATACTATGAGTTACTGTCCAGGAAGGGTCCGATGCTTACCTCACTGCCTTGGTCATTACTCCTGACAAATCTGCCCATCAAATTGAGTGGCAAACCACATCACAAGGACAAATTCTCCCTGTGGCCAAACTTTCCAAGGGAACTTTCAGGGTTGGCCCAATGCTAAATTATCCCCAAATGGTTCACTGTCCTTGTTACAAACTGCACTAAGACATTCTGGTTTGTACAACATTACTGCTTTAATTGATCCTTCCTACTGTAACTCTCTTTCCAAAGATTCTGCCCACAGATTCTGTGCTGTACAACATGACCTCTGCAGCTGTGTATCTCTCTATTTTACCTCCCACTGAAAAACAGCTTTTGGAATGTCAAAACATAACCCTGGTCCCCCTAGTGGTCTCACAGCTACTGCCTTCCCAGGTTCTTTGATTAATAATTTACAGTTCATGCATATACCTGTTTATTGTTAATCTTACTTACTGGAACATGAAAAAATTTGGTATGTCACAATGACTAATACATCTGCATTTATAGTACCTTATTGCTTGATAGTTTAGCTGCATTTCAGATCAGCACTAAGGATCCCTTTACTGGGGTTTATTCTACTGAACATAGAAGTAATTTTAGGAGGAAAACCCCTCCTGGTACTCTTAATTATAAACGTAGTAGACATGAAGTTGACAGTTCTGATGTCACAGGTGCTACAGGTACTGTCACAGGTCTTTTTGGTACTGCTATGTCCATTTGGAACAAAGCAGACATTGCTGCTATCAAAAGTCATTCTGCAAAATTCTCCACTGGTTTGGTTAATAATGTTTTACCACCATTATTGCATAGTGTGGATGGCCTTAGTCAGGAAGAAAGATACACTGTATACAACATGCGACATACACCAAAAGCACTCACTGATTCAAAAGATAAAGATTAATGCACTCATACAACAGAACAATAGAAGCTGAAAACAATACATTGGTAAGAAATTCTTTGTTCTGCATGTAGCTCATACATCCTCACCATCAACAACCTCTTCCATGACTTAGAAACTGGAAGAATCCTGACATAATACATGATAGGCGCATCTCTAAATGGTATTGTCCTAAATGTAAACTTTCAACTTGTGTTTCCTTATGTATGCAACAGACTTTGTCTATTCTCTCTCCACAGCGAAAATTTGGGTTTGTGACCAGACACCCAAACACTGGTCCTTGTTTTCTACTCAAGAAATATTCCATAACAGATACCACTTTTGTCTCTTTTTACACTCTCCTTACGCATTTTGATCCACTACAGCTTTGTTCAATAACTTGCACTGGCACACTCCATAGGGCATTTGGATGAAGACATCTACAGAAGACTCCTGGATCTACCACACTGCACAGTCTACCACTCCTTCCTGGATGCCTGGGTGGCACCGCATGGACTGCTGTGTGACAAAGCAATACATCCTACTTGTGCGGAGTGTGTGTGACGATGTCATACGCCCTGTTTGTGGCTACTCTCCAGACAGCATTGATTGGACTTTCACTATGGATGACGACATCACTGAGAATGCACCAACTCTTTTGAACCAGTCCTATCATGAGGAAGCTTATCGCCTGTCAACACAGATTTCGAAGACGACCTACACATGACCTGTCCAGTTGCAAAATGGAGACCTTCTTCTACTATCTCTGGCTCACAGTATAACTCTGACTAGAGAGAGAGTATTGCATTGTGACTAATTACAAGTCTCATACATATGGTTCTGTTACTTGTTCAATTGATTACCCCCAACTTCTGTTTGTTCCCCATCAGAAGACTGCTATGGACATACCATTATGCCCCTCCCCACTTATGGATGCAGGCATTATTGATGGTAACCCAGATTATTTACTCACACCTCAGAATACCTACCATACTTTAACGTACACAGATCCACTTACACTTACACTGAAATCCCTTTAGATATGGAGGACACACCTCATCCAACATCAGCAATAATATAACAAAGCAAATGAAGCTGTTCTTGATCTGATCAATGATGGAGATATGAATAATGCATTGACTAACACCTGGTTAGAGATCACTTTTAAAGGTTTTGTTATAATTCAAGCATTTTTGATATTCACTTTGCTTATTATGCTTTGCTGCCTATGATGTACACTGCGCCAACACCATGAGCAGCTTGAGTTCCTTTACAAGACTCATGCGTCGGGATTGTAAAATCACCACTACTTCTGTCCATTCCTGGATTTCCTATATTTGCCTTGGAGCAACAAGGGGGTATTGCATGGGGTCACACCCTAGTGATACCCTCAGGGTACACCATGGGCTAACTAATGTTAGGCATAGAGCTATACCTAATGCATAGAGACTAAGGCGTCTACCATATAAGAGTAGATGTCAAGATAGCATATATTATTTGTAATCCACTTTGCTTGCTAATGCACAATATATTATACCATGTATTTTCTGTCTATTTCTTTTCTTGTTGATGCCAAGACACCTGTCCTTGAAGTAATTATAATATGTAAGAGCAACATTGCCATCCTTCAGTGATAAACCACTACACCTTGTTATGTAAGACTCTGTATCAGAACTTCTTTATTCTAAAACTGATGACTTTACAAGAATTATATAATGTTATCTTGGACGTGGAGCCACCTCTAATTTAGCCAATAGGGCTCATCTCTGTAACAAAAAGTTTCTATCTTTTAGTAACCATAGTAATTATCACACATATAATGTATACAGGCTTTACACCTCGGAGACCGAGATACCCAGAGACTACAGAGAAACCTCGAGGTGTGAGGGAACGCTTAGCACTGGCTTCCGGTTCAGATTGGAAGAACTGCTTAGGGCAACTGTGATTTACCCCTTTTGTAATAATAAACTTGTTTATTACTCGAATGCAACTTGTTTGTGATTATTTGCATTCCCAATATCGTCAAGAATCTAAAAGTGAGGTGTAGACCTCTTACAGTAACTAAATCTACCCAGCGTTTCGTGCCCAAATCATTGCCTCGGAGATGAATTAGCAGTATGTCAGGATGAGGCTGAGTTCTCAAAAGTCTGTGCATGGTTGGCCTAAGATGTTCCCATCTCATGCCAATAGCCATCTTACACAGCAATCTAGAGCTGCAGGTCCTCCAAATTACTATTAACAGCATACTCAGCTGCTAGTCTCAAAACTGCCACAACTATCCACAAAGTCCCTTTGCAATTTCTGCCATTCTAAGTTTACACTCAAGTACACGAGCTACCAAAAGTCAGTCTTCACCCGCGGTGACAGGCAGTAGTGAAACTAAAACTGATATTTTCCTACTTATTTTAGCCAACTTCACTGGGCTGGACATAACACACAAATGAAAGATAAACATTGGCTACTGTAAAGCCATAACCCAATGTAAGTTATGCACTAACTATTATTAGACTTCTGCTTCAGCTAATATCTGCAAACATTGAGAAGTAGGAAAATGCATCCCTTTTCATAGGCAGTTTAAACAATTACAACAGCAAATATGTCTGATGGTTCCATCTTCTGTTATGGGTCCTAGGCACCTTCCTATCTCCCTCTATTTACAGCTGTATCTGTACAAGTTAGTAAAAAATACCTGACTTTAAACTATTTTTCTAATAATATAGCATATTAGAAAAACAAGTAACATAATCAAATTCAACATTGAAAAATGTTTTGATTAATAATATTTATACTGGTAACATTTTTTATCATACTAAAATGATGTATAAATACATTATGCAAATGCTCTGTCTAGTTAAACTAAGATGGCTGCTGTTGACGCCTTAGTGTTGTCCGTCTGATTGGTTGTCTGACACGACCTGACGATTTGCTAAGGTGAATGGAGTAGATGCTTGTCTCGTAGAGACACAAGCCATGGCATATAGACCACTGTGTAAAATTGCATCTAGGCACACCAGAGAGCAGAGAACATCACTTCACTCTCCTATTCCTTTTAGACCCTGGAGGAGTGAGTCTGAAATTAAAAAGGTGACTGTGACAGACATTCAAGAACAGTTCAATCTCAGTTATGAGACTTTTAAAACTCAATACCAGAGACATACATACATACAGAGACTCGAGGCTGAGAAAGAACGGCTTGAGAGGCAGAGAAGCAGCTTCAGGAAGACACTCCTGTTAGTTCACAAGACAACCTTGATCCAGAAGGACAAAGCTGTTCTAGAGTGAACCTCTGTATAAATGCCCCAGAACTGTTAATGTCAGAAATTGAGACAGTCATGGAACATGGTTCACACTCCATTGTCAACCCAGCTGACTGTGAGAGAAGATTAAATCATCTGCAGCATACAGTTCACTCTCGAAGTGGTTGAAGCTGTCCAACATGGCCTACAACCATGAAACAAAACAATGTGACTGTCCGTGACTATAAGCCACTACTGATGTTTTTTGTTAGTTGGTTCGAGCTGGCACAGGAAAAAGTGTTCCTTATTGAAGCCATCACTACTGAAGTACAGAGCCTGGGACTTGGTCTCCATGTCTGTTGCAACAGCTCCCACAGGATTAGCAGCATACAACATTGGTGGAGTTACATTACACTGTCTCTTTATGTTGCCAGTGGAACATGGGAGAACTGGAAAGTATCAGAAACTGTCATTTGAGGTTGCATCTCAGTCTGCTCCATGTTCACAAAGATGAAGTTACTCATCATTACTGAAACTCGCATGGTTCCAACGTCATGCTTGCCTGTATTCATCTACGCCTACAGCAGATCTTAGGTACTGACGATGGAGTGCCATTTGGTGGCAAAAGTATTGTTGTGTTGGGAGACCTTTTACAGCTTGCATCAGTCAATGCAGAGCATGCATTTACAACTCTAACTGCCAAACAAGCTAAGAATATCCTCAGCTGTATTGCAGGCTATAACATATGGGAATTATTTTCCTATGTTGAGTTGTCTGAGAACATGCAACAAAGTGGTGATCTAGCTTACAAATCACTTTTAGATGAAGCTCGTACAGGTTCTCTATCACCAGAACATGTTAGTATGTTAAACGATCGGAGAATCACAGTACATACTGCATGCATAGACAGAAATAATGTCTTCAGCAATGTATACTCAACAGGGAACACATAGTGTGTCTTATGCCACGATTAAAGAAATGCACTAATTCAAACAATCTAATGCTGCAGAGAGAAAACCAAGAGATTGTAACTCTGCATGCTGTTGATACAGTACATGGTGTTATTCTTAGTCGAAACCTAGCAGCAAAGATGACTGAATGACTAAGTGAACTCATGTCAGATATTTCATGCACAGCTGGCCTAGAAGCTGTTCTCACAGTTTGTAAGAATGCACGTATCATGCTGCGACATAATCTAGATGTAGAACGAGGCATGGTAAACGGTGCCATGGGAAACATCACTGACTTTGTCTATAATGTCCAGAAGACATATATCGAGACACTTGTAGTTCACTTTGACAACATGGAACACTCTGTACACATAGAACGCACCTGTGTAAAATTCCGGGTTTTTAAGAATATCTATGTGAACAGGAAACAATTTCCATTATGTGTTGCTTATGCTGTATCCATTCACAAATCTCAGGGCTTGAGTTTGGATTCAGCAATGGTGGACATAGGTACAGACATTTTCAAGGATGGCATGAGCTACGTGGCACTTTCACGTGTCAGCAGCCTTTCTGGGTTGCACATTATTACTCTAGCACCTCAGAAAATATGAGCTGACAAGCGATGTATTCTTGAGTACAACAGGTTACGTACTCTACATTAGCCACAAATGTCTTTAATACCACTGCCTACATATCTGGCTGTCTCACACAATTCAGTCACATCTACAGGTAAGAACAAACAACGATAAGCTTCCAGAAGTGATTCAACTCAAAAGAGTTCAAAAAAAAGGTCACAACTTCAAGTGAACATTCACAGCCAGCAATTCATCAGAAATCAGTTGGTGTAGCTGCTGTACCACTGTTTGACAACAGCACTAGAGTGAACTGCTATGCTAACTCAGCTATGCAAGTTTTTCTACACATCCCACACTTTGTGCGGGCAATATCTGCTTCAAAAGACAGTACCCTATCAAACACTTTGAAGCACATTTTCAACATGACTTCTGACTGCTCTAACAATGTACACTCACTAACTCCACTATGACAGGTGTTAGGTACATATGATGGATATACTACATTTGCTGCTGACATACAGCAAGACACTACTGAGTTTATGATGGCTGTCATAGACAACCTGGATGAAGACAGCACCCCAATGCGGCACTACATCACAGTAACATATGTAACAAAATATGTATGTGTTTCATGTGGCCATTCACAGCATGAAACCACAGAAGACATGCTGTGGATTAGTCTCTTTGTCTCTCAAACCAAAAGTGTCAAATTTCAACAGCTATTCACCAATGCTCAATGTGGGCATGCCTGTGGAAGGTGTGAAGGCAGATGCACTCAGTCCATACGTATCAGGAGTTCATCTCAATATCTGTTGCTTATCTTGCACAGGTTTGACTCCAACGGGCTCAGAGTTGATACTCCTATCACAGATCACACAGCTGGTAGAATAGTCTTCAACCAATCAGTGTTTGACACTCATGGTATAATCTATCACCATGGCCAATCTGTGCATTCTGGCCATTACACCTGTTTACTAAGGTACAGAAGTGGATGGGTAGAGTGTGACGACTCTACAAGCAGTTTTAAACAGAGACTGCCATGACACTTAAAAAATGCATATCTTCTAATATTGAAGAATTATGATGACCTTCATATTTCAGAAGAATAGGACGGAACATGTGGAGGTTTTAAAGTAACTACTTTGTGACAGAAATGTTCGTAGGTCGGTACAATTGTTTCCAATCTACGACTCTGAATAAACCATAGCATTTCAACAAAATGCTATTCTGACAGAGTCATTCCATGCACTATGACATCTAAGATCTTGTGTGGATCAGCGACTACATAGAAATTGTTGTAGTGGCTTCAATCGGCGCCAACAATATTCACAGTCACTAGAGAAACCATGCTTACATGTCTATCAAAGATTGTACATCTGAAAACTGAGGCCTTACTGCTGTCCTCTTCTGTATATATCTTTAATTGTTAATGTATCATACTCATACATAACAACAAATTGCTATCAGTTTTCAACTGTTACTCTTTACAAATAAAGATAAGTTCTCAGTTATCATCATAAATAACTGAGCAACACTTCTACCATTCACCAAACATTACACTCTGTCACAAGTTGTCTATCAACACTTGTATTTGTCTAGTGACTCTTGACATGTAGACAACATCATTCGCTCACCATGCAACAGTGTAGAACTATCCCGCCTTCATTTGTAATACTAATACTGTACATATGTAAAAATAACTACCTTTATTGATAATGCAAGAAGCTGAATTATGCAACTGTAAATACCAAACAATTGCATCATATAATTAAATGACTTTGACATGTCTTTGTAATTACTTGTACATAATATTAACATTTTTATTCACCTTGACATTGTTAGTAACTACTTTCATAGTTGTACTAAAACTATTAGTCTAACAGTAAAGTACAAATTAATGTTTAACATATTATACAGCACTATACTAATTACATCTAATTAACCATAACTTGGTTAAAAAAATGCATACCATGCACAGTTTTTAAATTGACAAGTTAAGAATTTGCATAGAAGCTAATGTAAGAATTGAAAAAAATGTCATTTGTTCCTGTAAGAATATTTTATTTTTTTGTACTTGTCATATAAGTAATTCTAACCTATGTAAAAAAATGTTGAGGATTGTAAATCAGACACTGTTACTGATCACAACACACTGCATACCTGTTCCTGACAATATTTATGATCGCCTCAATTGAGGGGTTGGGTGGGAATTTTCCATTTGCACCTAGTCAGTGACATATCATTAAATGACAGTAATCAAATGTCACTGAAGTAACATTTTTTTATATTCTATTACTTTAACACTTAGCATATGGTTTTTCGCCCAACCCAGGAACATCCACCTTAGCAGTCACACAATAACAACTAAACACTTCTGTATCATGTGTGTAATCACTGTTTACAAACTACTGACATACCTTTATTAGCATACCACACAAGTAATGGATGACACATAATTAGGACATGCAACTACTTAAACAAATACTTAATATTCTTAACCAGAGTCTCTTCAAGTTAATTAGCAAATATATAATGAAGAGCCACAGGTTCAGCTTAGTTCAGGAGGAATGTCAGAAAGCACTTCTTAACACAAAGAGTAGTGAACACTTAAACATCACTGTAAACACAGAACACCTAATTAAACACAGTGACCACCTAGTAAAGAACCAGGTATATGCATAGAAGGCAGATAACAACCCCACCAGCAAAAAATCGGATAACACTGCAGGGATAGCAAACACCTAACCTCAAGATGTGTACCATGTAAAACAATCACAATAAATAGAACAAATTTCCTTCTTATGCTACCTTTTTTTCTATACTGTATTATAATATCACATACTTGCTCCAATTCATATAATCCAGTCGCTATAAATGTGACATATTTACATATATTCCAAGCAATGATTACACACATACAAGGATTGTATTGTGAGACTGATTTTGTAAAAAAAATACAGTCTTAATTGGGCTTTTTTCAGTTTAACCAATTGGCATTAAATCTTTTAAAATCATAACCAACTGTGTCGGGTCTTTACTTAAAATAGCATAATGACATTAGAACATAAATGTTGCTTTATCATCTTGATTACTATATTACTGATTGTTATTATTTATAGTAATGTTCAAAAAAAATTGAGTGGGTGTCTATGTAGTGTAGGTTTTTTTTTTAGTAGGGATGTACAATGGGGGAGAGAGAAGTGGTGGGAAAAGCAAGTTGCAGGGAGCCAATGTATACAAAACCAGTGGATGGCAGCAACATATTAAGTTATAGACTACTACTAGAACCCCCTCTCCTGACACAGAAACAATATGAGGTGCTGTGCTGTAATGACTGCTGCTTATGCATGACAGTAATTATAAATGGCTAGTCCACCAATGAGAATTATTTCCTTGCCTGTTAATCACGCATCTTAACTCACTTAAAACAAAGGCTGCTAGGAGTAACATTTCACCAGAAAACCCACTTGAGGGTTAAACATCTCCTACAACTCTAGCACCACTGGGTAGACCATGTATTTTAAGTGGGAAAGGACTGTAAAAGAGGTGAAGTTGTAATCTTACTAGCTAGAACAACTCCTTTCCAACTACTCACAGAACTAATGGAGTCTGAAGGTGAGATATGTCATTATTAAGGACATCCTTGACAAAAGTGAGATAGTAATGTCAATCAAGAAGGGCCCTAACCAAGAATATCCACATTCTTTTGTGGAGCTAATGTACACCGTGGCACAAACAGCAATTAAACAGATCCAGGAGACTCTAAACTTAAGATCCATGGAGAATGTTGAATTTGGACACTAACAATAATATATTTTTTCCCTGTCCTCCTGCACATAATACAGCACAGTGCCCTGGAGGGATTCAAACTGGGTACTTCAACCCTAACATTCAATTTCCTAACTTTTCCCACTGTGGTACACCCCTAACTAGTGTAGTAAACAGCTGTGTGGGTCTTGATTCTGTATTCAGAGTCTCAGGCAAATCCGTTGAATGTTTGCAAACTTATAAACTGTCAAAATATTCATTAAACATGTAAATGCTTCTTCAACCCTAACTACGTAACAGTGTATTTCAAATCACTGTTAAAAGTACTTAACCAAAGTACTGTCAAACTCACAAAAGTGTAAAAAATGTTTGCAAAACCTTTTGCAAATTGTGACAGTACTTTAATAGCTTGTGGGAAAATGTCACCAAGTCTTTGACACCCTGATACAAAAGAACGCTTTGGTACTTTGTCCTATCATTTGGACGGAACACTGCCGATCTGTCACAGATGTGCCTTTCAGTGTTGTGTTGCATATTGGGGTCATCGGCCCTAAGTGCCACCCCATCACATGTGTAAAGCAGCAGAAGTATAGGAGAATGGGGTGATAGTTAGGACCGATGACCCCAATGCGCACTCAATGCCAGTTGGGGGTTGGCTGGGGTCCAAGGAGTTTTCAACCCCTAACACCAAATTTCCTCACTTTTGTCGCTGTGGAACAACCCTAACTAATGCATCAAACTGAGTTTTTGCCTCTAATTTCCTTCTTTTTGAGAATGATAACGAGAAATAGTGAATGTAATGCAGCGGCGGAGTGCAGGGGCCCAGAGGGCCCACACTCCCACCACATGTTGTCTTGTGGCATAGTAACAGGAACAGCAATGCAAACAGAAGCACTAACAATGGCGCACATGGTAATGCAAGCGCGATTGAGAACAGAAAGGGTAACGCACATGGTGGCATAGATGGGAACGGTCTGCCACGTGATGTGTTGTCACATAGTAACATGGTGCCTGCAAACAGAAATGTCAATGGACATGGTGACGCAAAGTGAAACAGAAAGAGAAACAGTACTGTAGACACAAATGGCAAAAAATAACAGAAGCATGAGGTGCAAAGGAAAGCATAAAGGATACTTGGCACATGGTGGCGTGAAGCGTCAGCAGTAAAGTGAAGCGGGTATGGAACTGCAAGCGGAAAGGGCAACGGTAACAGTAATGTCAGCGCACAGGCTGGTTTTCCCCAAAAGCTGCATAGAGAAAGGCAGTGAGTACAAAGAATGTATCCATAATAATGGGTATCGGAGCAGAAAATGAGGACTTGGAATACTAAATAGGTTATATCTCAGGAACCGTACGACATAGAAACAAATTTAAAAGTCTTATGATTTATGACTGTCCTGGCTAGTTTTGTAAGCATTTTTCCAATGAAAAGTCCGTATCTTGCACCGTTTCCGAGATACGGGCCCTGAAATGCGCGGTGAATGCCGTAATGTTATCCTATGGGGAAAAAAGAGAAGTTCAGAGTGCCATAACTTTGCCTCCCTGTAATATTTTTTCACCAAACCACTGAAAGACACATCTGTGGCCTGTTGGCTGTGTTCCCTCCAAATTTCAGGAAAAAAGACCAAACCGTTATTTTGCAGCAGGGTGCCAAAGGATTCCTATAATGCGTCGGGCACCGTAATGTTATCCTATGGGAAAAAGCATCAACTTTGGAGTACCATAACTTTGCCACCATGCAATATTTTTTCAACAAAACACTGAAAGGCACATCTGTGAGATGTTGGCTACGTTTCTTCCAAATTTCAGCCCAAAACTCCAAACCGTTCTTTTGCAGCGTAGTGTAAAAGAATTACTGTTATTTTGGGCATAGTGTCGCTAAGTAATGTCATGATTTGTGAAAGCTTTTGCAAAAAATTTGCGACACTTTCGTGAGTTCGACACTACTTTCTGAAAGTACTTTTTCCAGAAATCTGAAAAACACATTTCTGGGGTGTTTTACCCCAAAATAATGACATGGCTAGCATCCTCAGGGCCCGACTAGGTGAATACAAAAAGAATTAGGTTGCTAGAGGGTCTCAATTTTAAATGCCAAGCATTTTTCTGATCACTAACTGAAAACAAAATGGCAGATTTGTGACACTAACAGGGCCATTTGCGACACTAAAAAGTGCATTTGCAAAACTGTAGAACTTTTTGTTAACTTTTCCCATTGACTTATAATGGGAAATTGTTTTTTGAATAACTTTTGAACCGTTTAATATTTTTTCATGAAATCTTTGAAAGGTACATCGGGGACCATGGCCGTACATTTCCTGAAGATTTAAGGCAGGTTGCACAAACCGTGCGACCTTTAGGCACGACAGCAGAATTCCAGAAAAAGCGTAAACGCACGCGCAGATCACGCTTAATAACTCCACAGCCATATATCCAACCAGTACAAAACTTGGCAGATGCCAAGGCCTATGATTCTTGATCATGTATTCCAAATTTCAGGTAAATCCATCAAACAGTTGCAAAGTTATTAAGGTGCAATAGATAGATAGATAGATAGATAGATAGATAGATAGATTGATTCATTGCAAAACACTTCATTAATGCACCATTAGAGTTGAACAATTAAAGGTAGGGAAATGCAATCTTGGGGTTCCCAAGTGTAAGACTCACTCCCACTGTGCCTGCAGAAACAGGCATGAGGGAAACTTAGGCTTCCCAACCCCAACACCCCACCCCTACCCTTGGCTGCCAATTGTAACACTCCGCCCCCATCTTGCATGCAGGAACAGGTGCAAGGGGTGTACCTTGGCATTTCAAATGCTAATGCTCACCCCATTCCAAGACTAATTAAGGTAACATGTGTACAGAATAAGAAAATAATTTCCTCTCTCTCTCTCTCTCTCTCTCTCTCTCTCTCTATATATATATATATATATATATATATATATATATACACACGTGTGTGTGTGTGTGTGTATGTGTGTGTATATATATATATAATATATATATATATATATGTATTTATAAAATGGGTAAGGAAATTATTGCTCTTTTACTGGATGACTACCACCACATGACTGTGTGTATATCAGAGCACGACCGCACACCTGCGCTTTTCACCCCTCACAAAACAATTTTGACATTTTATAAGATAGATAAACCACTCTGAGGTGTGGGCGGTCGCGCTTGATATACTCACAGCTTGTGGTTGACGACACCAAGTGTGTGTAAATCAGAGTGTGACCGAACACCTCAGAGTGGTTTATCTATTACATATATATATATATATTTTATATATATTCATTGCAAAACACTTCATTAATGCACTATTACAGTTGAACCATTAAGGGTAGGGAAATGCAACCTTATGGTTCCCAAGTGTAAGACCCACTTTCACTGTGCATGCAGAAACAGGCATGAGGGAAACTTAGGCTTCTCAACCTCAACACCCCATCCCTACCCTTGGTTTCCTATCGTAACACCCCACCCCCACCCTGAATGCAGGAACAGATGTGACTGGTGTACCTTGGCATTTCAAACCCTAATGTACACCCCATTCCAAAACTGAGTAAGGTAACATGGGTACAGAATAAGAGAATGAGGTGAACATTAGAGTCCAAAATGCCAAGGTACACCAGTCACACATGTTCCTGAATGCAGAGTGGGGGTGGGGTGTTACAATTGGAAGCAGAGTGTGGGGTGGGGTGTTGGTGTTGGGAAGCCTAAGTTCCCCTCATGCCTGTTCCTGCATGCACAGTGGGAGTGGGGGGGGTCTTACACTTGGGAACCCTAAGGTTGCATTTCTCTACCTTTAATGGTTCAACCCTAATGGTTCATTAACAAAGTGTTTTGCAATGAATTTCCTAATGTTTTCATATAGTTTATTTGTATCCTTATTGTGTTCATGAGGTGGTATGATAAAATGTCAACGCTGAAAATGTGGAGTGAAAATATTGGAAATAACCAATTAAGCAAGCGCACACAAAATTTTCACATGATGTCTTGTGGCATAGTAACAGGAACAGCAACACAAACAGAAGCGCTAACATATAATTATTTTGGGACACTGGAATTGGGCTCCTCAGTGTCCCACAGTGCTGGGGGGAGATAAAATAAAACAATTTGTGGACACTGGGAGTGAGCTCCTCAGTGTCCAACAGTAGTTGGGGTGGGGAGTGTAAATGTTGACATGGGGATTGCACACCCCAATGCTGGCAAGTACATTGCGGGACTGTTTTTTTTTTTTTTTAGGGAAAAAATATATAATTATTCTTCAGGGACACAGGGAGTGGGCTCCCCAATGTCCACGCATCAAAAGTACTTAATTCATTTCTCACACTAAGAGGAGAAAGAACAGGTCCAGCAACATAATGTGGTCAACCTGAAATCCCACATCATAGCTGCTCCTGTGACATGGGATCATGCATCTTGCTTGTCATCTACTTTTTCTCTTAGGAAATAATTGGAAATGCAAAATTGAATAACTTTGGAACGGGTTAATATTTTTCCACCTTCAAAATGCAAATCCCTGAGGCCAAGGCTTTCTACTCTGAAAATTTCAGCCCAGTAGCTAGAGACATTTCTGAGATACAGGTGAACAAAAAAGTGCCAAAAAGCCCCAAACCACCTTTATTTTCAACACTCTGTACCTCAGAACAGGCTATAGCTATTGAAATATAATTTGCCACGTACCACCACCTGCACAAGATGTTTATACATGCCAAATTTCATAGAAATCACTTTAGCCATTACAAAGTTATTATGGTCCAAACATTGCCCTTTAACATTAAACACCTTTATCAACCCTAATATACTGGTGCTATCATGCCAGTATAATGTATACCTTACTTACTCATGGAATGGGGTGAATATTAATGTTCACAACCCCAAAACACACCCCTTATGCCTGTTCCTGAATGCACAGTGGGAGTAGGGTCTTAGGCTTGGGAGCCCTAAGGTCGTATGTTCCTACTTTTGATGCTTCAATCTTAATGGTGTATTAACAAAGATTTTTTGCAATTAATTTTCTTACTTTTTGAGGAAGTATAATTGTAGCCTTATCCCATCAGTCCATAGCGAGTGGTAGGAGGGCCCTGTGCTCTCATCGACGCCTCTTGTAATTGTCCCTCATTTCCATGTGCAAGTGCAGGGACCTCTGTGCCCTGTGCTCCTATCAATCCATAGTGAGTGGTAGGTCCCTGTGCTCTCATTAATGCCTATTGTACTTGTCCCTCATTTCCATGTAGGAGCAGAGGGCTCTTCAGGCCCTGCACTCCCATCAGTCTGTAGTGAGCGGTGGGGACACAGGGCACTCCAGGCCATGTGCTCCCATCCATGCCTATTGTAATTGTCCCACATGTGTGCATGGGAGTGCAGGGATCTCTGGGCCCTATGCTCCCATCAGTGAATAGTGTGTTGTGTTACCACTGTTCCCTGCAAAGCAGTATTCCTGCCATGTTGATAATGCATGCCACAGTATAGGTCACAAGTGTCCCATTCATTACAATTCATCAACAGTTTAAAACAAGGCCTACTAACATGTAAAACAACTTACTGCACCCAAAGGTGTACTAAACTATTCATAGCACTGAAGCTGTATCATGAAGAGTGTTCAAGCTATAACATCTGAAAAGTACCCCAACCATCACAATGTTACCCTAAGGGAAATTCTGAAACTTCAAAGTAGCTAAAGATACATCTTTGATGCAAGTCCTTTGTACCCTGAAAATTTCAGCCTAAAAGCCCAATCTATTTTTTAGTTATAAAGTGACAAAGAAACAAACATATCTGGAAAAGTAGTGTTGCAAACCGTGGCAGTACATTAGTTCTTTTAGCAAACAATGTCCCATTTAAACAGTTCAAACCAAGTTAGCCACATCAACAGAACTACCCCATGAGATTATGCATGCAAAATTTAATGCACATCTGTTAAAGGGTTGCAAAGTTATTAAGGTGCAAAATATGCAAAACTGGAAGACTGCGAAAATGGAAAAAAGTATATGTAAGGATGTTTAAGACGTAATACCTCAGAAATCTCACAAGTAAATCAAATGTAATTAGCAACATTAACATGACTACCCCATGAAATTAAGCATGCAAACATTCATGCATATCCGTTGAACAGTTGCAAAGTTATTAAAGTACAAAGTATGCAAAACTGGATGACTGTGCAAATGAGAAAAATGTAAATTTAAGGATATTTGAGATAGTATCTTCGAAACCACACAAGCAATTCAAATGGAATTAAACAAAACAACAGACCACCTCCACAAAATTATGAATGCAAAATTTAATGTGCATATGTTGTAGGGCTCCAGAGTTATTAATGCAAATTATGCAAAACTGAAAGAATGTTAGTAAAATGGCAAACGTATGTCAGTTTAATGATGTTTGAGACACAATATCTCACAAATCACACAAGAGACTCAAATGAAATTTACCACATCAACCGATATACTCCCTGAGATTATGCATGCAAACTTTCATGCACATCTATTGAATGGTTCTAAAGTTATCAAGGTGCATATATGCAAAACTGGAAGACTGTCAATGAAAATGCAAAATGTGTAAGTTTAAGGATGTTTGAGATACAGTATCTCAGACAGAACACAATGCAGTCATACAAAATTTACCACATCAGAAGACCTTCCTCCAGTGCTTATGCATGCCAAACTTCATGCAACTACATTGAAGGCTTGCAAAGTTATTTAGGTGCAAAGTATGCAAAACTGGATAACAGTGTGTGCAAAGTAATTTCATGTCTACATCTATTTTTCCCATAGGAAATAATAGAAAATTAAAAATGTAATAACTTTTGAATGGATTGATATTTTTTTTCACTAAACCTTCAAAGGGCACATCTGTGAGGCAAAGGCTTTCTACCCTGAAAATTTCAGCCCAGGAGCTAAGGCAGTTTCTGAGATACAGGTGGACAAAAAAGGGACAAAAAGTCCCAAACCACCTTTATTTTCAACACTATGTATCTCTGAAATGTCTAAAGCTGTTGAGAGAAAATTAGTCACATACAAACACCTATTCAATGTGATTATACATGCCAAATTTCATAGAAATCACTTAAACTATTACAAAGTTATTAAGGTCCAAAAATTGCCCTTTATCATTAAACACCCTCATCAACCCTAAAATGTATTGGCACTACCATGCCGGTGTAATAAATATCTATATCTATATCTATATCTATATCTATATCTATATCTATATCTATCTATATCTATCTATCTACACACACACACACACACACACACACACACACACACTCACATATACATACAAACAAAACATTTCTTTTTATTTCAGACTCTTCAAGGATGTCTCTAAACTTTTCTGTCAAGTGAAAATGTGGAGAGGAGAATTCTAGGACCCCACAGTGTGTAGTGCATTACCCTTCCCTGACAACAAGAGACTCTGAAATAACTCCTCTGAGTGACTAAAGTTACTGCATACTTATAGAGAGCAAAGATATTCCAAACTGGTAGATGAAGAAAATCATCATGATGAGCAGTGTGCATCAATTCCAGTGCCTAACTATGACCCTGACAAGCATGGCACCTGCACCCATCACATCATATGGGCAAGCAGATGACCCTACCCATCAAAGATTACTCTGTCAAAGCCAGGACACTGCATCACAAGCAGCACATGTGACAAAAATGGCAAAATCCCACAAAGATGTTCCAAACACATTAGGAACATACAGTACACTATGGACAAAAGGAGGAAAAAAAGGAAACTATTCCAAGGAAGACAGAAGTGTTATGGGAAAGAAGTAATCTCAATGATCTGGAGCCAAGGAGTTCCATCATGGAAACTACTGAAAGGAGAGCTTCAGAGAGAAATCATGCTTGTAAAAAGAAGGAAGGTAGCACATGGAAGGGAATGGTAACTAATACCAGAAGCCTAGCTAACAAAATCCATGACCTCATGGCCACTATAGTAGAGGATGGACTAGACTTCATGGCTGGATGGAAACTTGGTTCACAGGAAGCCATGGATGGAACATGGCCATTCCTGGATACAATATGTACAGGAGGGACAGAAAGGGGAAAACTGGTGGGGGGTTGCATTATACATCCGGGAGGATATCAAAACCACAGAAATCCAGGTGACCCTAGGTGGCACTGTGGGTAACAAATGAGATAGGGAATAGGGTAGCCATTAGATTAGGAGTTATCTACAGGCCCCCATCACGGGGGAAGATGGGGACAAAGAAACATTGGACATGATAAATAAAATGGCAGAAAAGGGTGAGACAATTACAGTAGGGGACTTTAACTTACCAGACATTAACTGGGGTTCTCAGACAGCATTGACAACAAGAAGCAGGAAATTTGTAATGGCCCTACAGGGGGCAGGACTGAAGTAACTTGTTGATTCACCACCCAGAGGTGGAGCTGTCTTGGACTTGGTTCTGACTAACAGTGACAGGGTGGGAATGGTCAAGAAGGGTGCCATCTTGGCAACAGCGACCATTGTATGGTTAGTTTCCAAATCAACACAACTATAGATACCAGGCACTCCAAGATCAGAGTTTTGGACTTCAGAAAGGCAGACTTTTCCAAAATGAGAACCAGCCTAGCAGAGCAACTCAGGCACAGGGGGAAGAGGTGGAGTGGAGGAAATATGAGAGAACCTCAAGGGAGCTAACAAGGAGGTAACTGTGCAGTGCGCTAGGAGGATAAGCAAGGTAAATAAGACAAGGAAATCCCTTTGGTTCTCCAAGGAGGTGGCTACTGTAGTAGGAGAGAAAAGAAAGGCCTACAAGGCATAGAAGGCATCAAACAATGATGAAAACAGGGAAACTTACATGGTTGGACAAAGGGAAGCAGGAAAAGTAATAAGAAAAGCTAAAGCTCATACTGAGCTAAGGATAGCACAGCGTGTTAGAGAGGGAGACAAAACCTTCTTTAGCTACATAAGAGAAAGGAGAAAGACTAAAGGAGGAACAGTAAGGCTAGCAGTTTCAGGAGGGGGCTAGTAGAAAAGGACAGTGAGAAGGCAGAAGTCCTTAATAAATATTTATGTTTTGTGTTCACTAGGGAGAAGGTAAGGGACAACCCAAACCCACAAAGCAGTTGTACCCAGGGATCAGGGGTAGACTTGAGCCCCTTCAACATTGGGACAAGTCTTGAAAGCCCTAAATAAATTAAAGGTGGACAAGACCATGGGGGTAGATGAGATTCACCCAAGAGTTCTCAAGGAACTGGGGAGTGCGATAGCAGTACCCCTAGTAAAGCTCTTCACCAAATCACTGGAAATCAGGACAGTGTCTGAAGACTGGAAGAGGGTGACAGTGGTCCCACTTCACAAATCAGGACATAGGAAGAAGGCTGGAAATTACCATCCAGTAAGCCTCACATCAGTGGTAGGAAAACTGATGGAGACAATGCTCAAACAAAGAATAGTAGCACATCTAGAATCCAGGAGGCAACAGGACCCAAAACAGCATAGTTTCACAGCTGGAATGTCATGCCAGACAGACCTGGTTGACTTTTTTGACTGGGTAACGAAGGCAGTGGAACAAGGGGCAGCAGTGGATGTGGTCTATCTGGACTTTCACAAAGCCTTCAACTCAGTTCCACACAGAAGGCTTGTAAAGAAGCTGGACCACATGGAAGTGGTGGGTTGGGTGAGCAACTGGCTGAAGGGAAGAACACAACGAGTGCAGGTAAATGGAGTGGTATCAACTGAGAGGGAAGTGACTAGTGGAGTGCTTTAAGGGTCGGTGCTGGGGTCCCTACTCTTCAGTGTGTTCATAGCCAACATTGGTAATGGATTGGAAGGGAAGGTGTGTCTGTTTGTAGATGACACCAAGATCTGCAATAGAGTGGACACCCCAGAGGGAGTCAAGAGCATGTAATCACAGCTGAGGAAACTTGAGGAGTGGTCAGATGGCTGGCAGTTGAAGTTCAATGCCAAAATATGCAAGGTCATGCATTTAGGCAAGGGAAACCCCAAGGTGGGATACTGACTGAGAGGCGATCAGCTGGCATGCACCAACCAGGAGATAGACCTAGGAATTATTATATCAGATGTCTGAAAGTTGGGGAAGCAGTATAAAAAGGTGGCACTAAAGGTTAGTGGTATGCTGGGCCACATAAGAAGGGAATCAAGTGTCACAAAAGGGAGGTGGTACTGCCACTTTACAGGGTGCTGGTGCATCCCCACCTGGAGTACTGCATATAGTTTTGGAGGCTGCACCTTAGGAAAGACATTGATAGAATTGAGACGGTGCAGAGGAGAGCAGCAAAAATGATTCAGGGTCTGCATCAAATGGCATATAAGGATAGGTTGAGGGGCTCAACATGTACTTTCTGGAGCAGAGGAGGGATGGAGGATATGATTAAGACATTCAAGTATATCAAGGCTATAAATAAGCTGGGGTATAGGACCTTCAGGAGAAGAAAAGCATCAGAACTAGAGGACATGATATGAGGCTCAAAGGTGGATGATGCAGGAGCAATGTTAGAAAGTTCTTCTTCACTGAAAGGGTGGTTGACCCATGGAACTGCCTGGCCCAGAAAGCGGTGGAGGCCAATATGGTAGATGGGTTCAAAAACACCTGGGACAGGCACAAAGGTATAATTTCACAGAAAGGACAGTGGAAGGTAGTTACCCATATTGGGCAGACTAGATGGATCTTGTAGACTCCTTCTGCCATCAATTAATATGTTTCTATGGCTACCATAGACAATGCTATCAAAAGTTCACAAAAGCCAAGAATATCAGAAAATCTGGAAAACATGCAGATGCCGGTGGACGTGGTTCACATCATCATCTCAGGGGTGGTATTCCTTGTGCCTCATCATCTAGAGTGTTATTTCCTGATACATGTAAAATCTGTCACAAATATGTAATCAAACTGAAGGAGAAGAAGCAATATCCAACTGCTATTGTTACAAAAACAGCTGAAGCCACAATGAAAAGTATGGCAGAGCTATGTAATGACCAGGATGTGCTCACAAAAATTAAGACAGAGGAACTCATTGCAAGGGATATTCACAAACATGACAGGTGCTACCTAAATTACACAGTAATAACAAGGGACAGGACCCCGGATGATCAGAATAGAAGTGATGATGAGGATAACAATGAGCAATCAGATGGAACTGGGTTTGAGGCAGCTTGTCGTGTAATTGAAATCAATGTGCTTCAAAGACACCAAGCCATTTCAATGAAGGCATTGAATGAAATCTCAGGTGTCTGAGTAGGAAATCAACGATACCGTTATAAACTTAGAAGCCAGCTGAAAAAGAAATATGGGGAATCCCTTTTATTTTTAACAGCTGATCCTCAAAAAACCACTAGTCGTAATCTGTGCTGAATCATTAACTGGCAGTACATCAATCACAGAGCTTTTGAGAACGGATGGCAGTCAAATCATCAAGAATGCTGCTTCCTTGTTGCATGAACATATCTTAAGATTTATAGAGACAGCACCTTTACTACAATGGCCACCAGCAGTGGATGCTCTCCAGAGTAAAGAACGACATCCCCCCAGAGACAGTTCAATCATTTTTCTTTCATGTACTAAAATTCCCCCAACATACAGACAGTGAACAAGTCTCCCAGTTGTCAAAGTCCTATCCAGAAGACTTAATTCATGGTGTCACATGCAGCAAGTTTCTCACTACAAAATATGCACTTGTTGGAGTTGTGCCACACAATATGACCAGGCAGAAAATGCCCGTGAATATTCTGTTTCATTTAGGAAATAGTTGCAGTTATGACCAAGTGTGTGAAATTAGAACTGGTTTAGCAGAACTTTCTCAGCATTTTCAAGAGCAAGTTCTGTTACTACCACTTCAGCCAAAGCCAGAGTCTTCTGTTGTCTTAACAGTTTTCTGGATGGACAACTTTGATCAGAACATTGAAACAGTAACTGGACATGGTATAATACACAATAAACATGATGTTACATACCAAGAAGAGTCTGAAGGCTCCATTCTCCGAGAAGATTCTACTGAAATTCCTAGAAGGACAATTGTATCTAATAAAAAAGAATTAAAACATCAACAGGTGATTTCAAAGAAGGAGCAAACCACACTGGTAATATGCCCAGGTCTACTGTACCAACATCAGTGGTAAATATTGACAAGGAAAAGTTAATGCTATGGAGACTCAGTCAGGAAGCACACAAGGAGAATCCACTTGTCCCAAGGTTTACTGGTTGGCTGTCGCTAGTTTGTAACAATCATTCAAGTTCACCAAAGAAGACGGCTATCACATATCTTCCACCCATCCACAAATCCATCACTGATTATGCCACTGTAGTTGAATATTTCACACAGACACAAGAAATAGCTCAGCAAATAAATATGTGCTATATTCACCTGACACTTGATGTTGGAGCAGCAGCAAGGGCATGTCATGTTGTATAGAATTTCCCTGATTAGTTCCACAATGTCATGATTCATTTGGAAGATTTCCACCTATTCCTGGAAAACTTTGGCATTATAGGACAGTTAGTTGGTGGTAGCAGCTCTGAGGATATAGTATTTCAGACTGGTCTTTGTACCTCTGGCAGCATAAAGGGAGTTTTGCATGGGAAGCATTATAATCGGACATGGACAGTACATGAGCATTTTGCAGATGCCGTAGAACAATTGCTTCACGTCAGATTTCTAGCATATTCAACAGAATAGAATGCCACCCCTGCAGTATTGCTTGACCTGATCAAATCATCAACTCAGCCCATAGACCTCATTAAACTGCTTCAGAAAAATGAAATAGTCACTTTCCAGAATAAGTATGAGGCCTTCAGGCAGCGAATTCATTGTGGTGGGCTGGGGGGAAACCCCACAGTTCCTAATGACATATCTGGATTTAGTGAATCAGCAGCATTTGCTCCACACAGCAATAAAAGAAAAATCTTTGATCTTATACTGCTATGTTGGAAATATTCACTGCCCATTTTTCACCTTCAACAAGCAAAATTGTGCTTGATAGGGGGTTTATTACATGCACACACTTAAAACTCTTGAAGCTTCTCATCCAGGGTCCAGGACATTTATTGAAAAGCAAGGGCTTTCAGTTCAAAGGAGCCATCATAAAGCTTCTAGAGAATCAGTTGACCAAGCTGGTGAGCAGACTTACAATTGAAGTCCCAAAATTCCAGGTGGAATCAAACACTTTGCTGAAAATCAAATGGCATATGATAAATGGGTGTTAAATTGGCCACATCAACCAAAATTCAGAGAGGCATTTTGGAGATGGCTGACCTTCATGGTTCAGCCAGTAATCATCAAAAAGCATGCAGGTCATCTGAAATCATCAAATCAGAACAATGCGTCAAAGCAATATTGACTCTTCTCCATCAAGTGTTTATCAACCCATTCAGTGCTACTTTAGATGCTGAAAGATTGTACAGTTTGTTCACAGGGGCACCTGTTGCTCCTGATATTGAAGGGAACCTCACTAGTATTGAACGAGGTACAGAAATGGATGAAAAGCTTGTCAAAGAAAGACTGGAAAGTGGTAAAAAGAAATATTTTGATACAGTTTCAAAATCCCCAGTGGAACCCTTCAATGATGTAAATAAAAAAGTGCAAGTAAGTACCAAAGGAAGAGTTACAGAAATTAAATTTGAAAGAGATATATTGGGAAAACTTTTGGCTGATTCAAAAAGCGCAACTTCCGTGTAGATATAAACAAGTTATTAACATATTGCCTGGGCCCAGTCACCCTGAGTCCAGCCAACTAGACAGACAACACCAAAAAGCAAGATAATTAAGCTGCTAGCAGAATACTGTCCAGTGTCAGACACTTCAGAGCTTCCCCCCAGGAAACGTGTCTCAGCATACATAGTTGATCTAATTGCCACAGTATGAGTTATGACAGGAATCCCTGAACCCTTCAGTGATCCGGCAATGAAACTCCTGAATAGTCTTCCAAAGGGATTTGCAAGAGTGCATGTTGTTGCAGATGCATACAGCGAGCAGTCGATCAAAGAGGCTAAGAGATTTCATGAGGATTAAATGAGAAGCATATTATTAAAGGCCCAAACACCAAAGTGCCAAAGAATTTCAGTTACTTCCTTTCTAATGGATCTAACAAGGAGCACCTGATTGATCTGATCATGTAGGTCTGGGGAGAAAATTGCACAAGTTTGCCAGAGGGCAAAGTGATCTATTTTTCAAAGAGAGACAAATGCTACATGATCACCAAAGAAGGAACTGTAGTTGTGAATGATCTCTGTTCTGACCAGGAAAAAACACACACAAAAATTGCCCTTCATGTGCAACATGCCATTACAATACATCCAGGCCCTGTCATGATCCGTTCACCATCTGGGGATACTGATATACCAGTAATTTTACTGATGCTGTTTTCAGAATGTGAGGAATGTATATACCTGGACAATGGCCATGGTAACAGTAGGAAAATCTTTGACATTAGCAAGTGTGAAATCACTGCTGCAACAAAGAAATCATTAGTCAGTTTCCATGTATTCACAAGGAATGACAATGTTTCTGCATTCTTCAAAAAAGGTAAGAAGATTTACTGGAACATTTTTTAAAAGTACCCCAAATTCCTGGATTCCTTTCAGAAACTTGGGAGTGATTGGATGTTGTAGCTCTGCTGGAGGAGTATGTCTGTAAACTGTATGGAAGGAAGCAAGTTACTAGTTTAAATATAGCAAGGGAGCAGATCTTCTGGGAGAAATATAACAAAGACAACAGAATAACTGATCTGTCTCTGCTACCACCCTGTCAGGAAACCCCAAAGTTACATATTCAAAGAATCAACTATGTCTGCCGATTGTGGAGGCCTTCTTCTCATGCAATTATCAATGCCCCAAATGTAGCTTTGCATGGTTGGCTTGATAATCATCTCAATGCAAAGTGGACAGACACACCATTTCCAGATGATGCTATGTCTCTGCTCTATAACGCAAACGATGAGGACTCAGATGAGGACCAAGATGAATGTAATTATCAAGATGATATTGGTGTATCTGGCGATGATGAAGATTTATCTCAGATGGACAAGACTAAGTCGTAGTACTTTACCAACAGTCATATTTCAGAGTTTACATTTTTTAAATTAAAATGCTTTGTATAAACAAAGATGCTTTTTTTCTTTTAGATAAATTTCCTTCTTTAAAAAAACTTCTAAAATTAATCTTTGAGGCAACTTAAGGCTATGCATTTTAAAGCTCGAACTCCCCACATTTATTGAAATCATACTTGAATGCATATTTAAATTAGTCTTGAAGTAATGGCCCAAGAATCTGCATTAAGTACTTGTAGCTGAAAATCACAAAATTTCACAAGTTATAAACTTGCTAAAATTGTGTATATTAATGGTGCCTTCACTTTTGTCAATTGTTCCTCCTATATTACCTTAAGACTTTAAAACCACATATGTATTTCAAAGCAGAATCCTTACCCTTTTAGACAACATAAAACTATATTATAAAGTGCAATAAATCCTGTCTGACAAGATTAAATATAAGAATATTTAGAAATTTCACAAGAAATTAAGGGGTGGTGTCTGATATTTAACTTATAACTTTTAACATTAATCTTTTGAGGTAAAATACAGGTATGCATTTTAAAACTCTAACTCCCACATATTCATTAAGACCACACTTCAATCTATATTTGACTTACTGTCCAAGTAATGGCCCAAGAATCTGCATTAAGTATGTGGAGCTGAAAGTTGCAAAATTTATCAAGGTGTCAGTACAAAATTGATGCAAATTACTATTTTGTCCCTGAGTTCATGCGATCAACAGACAGATCATGAATTTTGGGTATATCTGCTACATTAAACAACCATTGGCATTTATTTAGCTCTCAGGTGACACCCCACCTCCATCTACACCTGTCTATCCCCCTACTCCTCATGGAGTCATTCACTCCACCCCCATTCTCCCTTCCCTTTTCAGTAATTCTTCATTCTGTCCTAATTTTCTTTGTCACCCTGTCCCACCCCTGCCCCTTGAAAATGGCCACTGTCTTTGCTTGCACTACCTCCACTGGCAACTCATTCCACACCTTCACCACCCTTCCAGTGAAAAAGTGCCTCCTCAGTTACTTCTTGAATCTACCCCCCACCAGTTTTAGGCTATGCCCCCTTGTTGTAACCTACTTTCTTAAGTTAAAGATGCCCTCTGTACCAACCCTGCTTATGCCCATAAGGTACTTGAAGGTTTCTATCATGTACCCCATCTCTCTTCTGTCCTCCAAGGAGCCAAGGAGAACCTGTTAAGCTCCTTCAGCCTCTCCTTGTATGTTCTGCCCCCCCCCCATGCCCTGGATCATTTTGGTTGCCATCTGTGGGACCTCATTCAGTAGTTTGATATCCTTCTTCCAGTAAGGGCACCAGAATTGCACACAGTATTCCAGATGTGGTCTCACCAGTGACCTGTACAGTGGCATAACAACTTCCTCCCTCCTAGAGGTGATTCCCCTGACAATGTGGCCCAGCATCATATTTGCTATAGCTGCTGTCTTATGGCATTTTGCCAAGTGTTTATTATATATCTTAGTCTTTGGTAACTGGGTAAGGCCCACTAGGCACAAGTGCCTGTTTTCAAGGGTGACCTGGGAGCACTGGGGTGGTTAAGCGACTTGCTCAGAGTCACACAGTATGCAGGTGGAGGTGGAGGTTGTGGGAATGAAACCTAGGTCTGCTGGATATACCAAGCTTATTCACAGCTCATTACTCTAACCACTGGGCTATACTGCCAGCCAATATATCACCCCTGACTATCACCCCCAGGTCCTTCTCCTCCTCTGAGACTGTCACCTGCATTCCCCCAGCCAGTATCTGGACCTTGCATTCCTGGCTCCCAGTTGCATGACCTTGCATTTCTTAGAACTGAAACCCAGTTGCCAGATGCCCAACAATTTCTCCAGCCTAGCCAGAGCTTCCCTTAAGTCCTGTGCCCCTCCACTGTGTTCACCCTTCCACAGAGCTAAGTATCATCCACAAAAAGGCAGGTCTTTCTTTTGACCCATTTTGCTATGTCAGCAATAAAGATTGTTAAACAGCACAGGTCCTAGTACTGAGCCCTGTGGGACACCACTGGTTATGGGCCTAGGTTTGGACAGTTTCCCCCCACCACCACCTTCTGGTTTCTGTCTTTTTGCCAGCTCTTGCTCTACCCCAGCATTTCGTCCCCTATTCCCAGGTCCCCCAGGTTGCTAATCAGCCTCCCATGTGGTACTGAATCAAATACCTTAACAGTGGCAGAGTTCAGCAAATTGAGGTATATAAAACATAAATGGCATGTACAGCTGCACAGTTATGAAGATTACATATATGGATACTTGTCTGTTTTCACAGTGTTTGAATGTACATACATGTATATATATAATATACTGTATATGGTATATGTCAAGTGCCAACAGAAACATCATTGATATTTTCTTCAGTGGATATTGATCTTATGACTTTATTATACATTTACAGTATATTATTTGCAATAGCATTGCACAATATATCACACTTTAGTAGCTTGAATTCCATTGGTCTGGAGCTGTATCTGTGTTATAGTGCTGACTGATCTTTTTACATGCACTGACAAATTGGTGTAGCACCAGTACTCCCTGTTTGTTTCATTTGGAGTAACCAAACATGAGTAACCATATTAAAACTTTTAGCTTTGCTCCTGCCATCAGTAACAGCAACATATCAAGAACTGTTGTTAGTGTTGCATCAATGATTATTTTCTGAGCAGCATTACATGGCATTGATGAAAATCTTGATCTGTAATATTAAATGCAACAGTACTTACTTTGAAGGGAAAGATGTGTGTAAATTCAGTAGTTACATCTAACTGCTGCATTTTTGTTTACTTTCTCTTTGTTTGATCCAGTGTAATACTATAACAAAGAGCATATGGTACGGTGTTCTACATCTCACATTGAATGTGTATGAATGTCAAATATTAGAAAAGGGTGATGTAGACAAGTGTGCTGATGAGTAAATTCTGGAACACGATAAGCCATGGCCGACACAAGACAGCCCTGCACATGATGCTGTGGGATAAGTGGTTTATGATCAATGGATTCAGGATAAAAACCCTTATTTTGTACATTCATGATTGGTGTTCTGCTGTTGCATACATTATTACCTCTGACGTAGTTGCATAATAATATTACAGTGCAATACCTCAAGCTTTATATAGTAAGGCATACAAGAAGGGACAGTACAAACTGATTCAGTGTCTCTTATTATGAAAGGGGGGTATTCTTGCATATTTTTAAGATGGTATACTAGGTGGAATTCTTGCAGTGTTTTTAAGACTTAGGAGATAGAATGAATGGACAGAGACGCTGGAGAAGTAGCCTGATATGGGATCAGACAGGTCTTGAGTATGGTCTCCGGGCCACCACGACACAGAGAATATTTGGGAGGGTGGTACAGTGCAGTGGATGTGGACCAGCAATGGTGCTGGAAATAGCATGGAGTCTGGGGGGCTGCACAGTGTGCAGACAACTTACACTGCTAAGAGAGGAGGTGGGGTGGCTGAGATGGGTTCTAAGCAGGGTAGGGGAGAGGGGAAAGGGGGTGTGGAGGAGGTTCAAAGAGAACACCTGCTGCATGGAGAGGTGAAAGAGTGAACACAAGGGGGGCTGCAGGGGTTTTAGGAACAGGTGTAGAGGTAGATGTTAGAAGAAAAGTAAAGGACTGCAGGGGGTGAGAAGAAAAGGGGGGAGCACAAGGGAGGCCACAGAAGACTTAGGCACAAGTGAAATAAGGGATAAGTGGGTCCAGGGGAAGTGGCAAGTGGTAGGATCGGAAAAGACAAAGCAAACACCATCAGGGAAGGGGCAGGAATTTGGGAAGAAAAAATTCACAGAATAATGTAAGCAAATATCCAAATGGGGTTATGATATATTGGGTGCCATTGCAAGGAATATCAGGAGTAGAGAGCAAGAGGTGTTGATGCTGTTGTGTGTCACACTGGTGCACCCACATCTGGAGTACTGTAGTAGCTTTTGGGTATCACACTTAATGCAGGATTTTGCTAGGCTGGAGGGAGTGCAAAGAAGGGCCATGAGGATGGTTAATGGTCTGAGGGAGAGAACATATGAGGAGAAGCTGAGACAATTGGGTATGTAATCCCTGATGGACAGATGACACAGAGGAGATGTGTGCATGGTGTGGAGGGCCCATAGTGAGAGCGACCTTTGGGAATGCATGAGTTTGAGTGCTAGAAATAGCACAAGGCCACTTAGAGGGCATGGGCTGCAGCTCACAGGTTAGGCCTACAAAAAGAATAATAGTGGGAACTGGTACTCCCAACAGGTGGTTAATAAATGGAATGACTTACCAGAAACAGTAGCATCCTACAGTAGTGGACAAGTGGAACACCCTGCCAGAGGAAGTGGTGGGGGCTGAAACAGTCACGGGATTTAAGAATGCATGGGATAGACATAAAGGAATTCTGGAGGTCGGGGTAAGGGGCAACAGACTTCTTGGAAAACATAAACTGAACTTACAGACTTAAATGGGCAGACTGGGTGGGCCATAGGCCCTTATCTGCCGACACTGTCTATGTATCTATGTATCCTTTACTTCTATGGACCAATTTAAGCAATCTTTGGATAATTATTATAGTGAGGAAAGATATCAGTTTTAAAGTAAAAGGTGCAGGTAACTAAATAGCTTAAGCTAAACATACCTGTGTAAAGTATTATGATTATTATGATCAGACAGCAAGCTGCAATGCCAGGGGGTAGGACAGGAAAACAGATATGCTCCCCTGTGGGCACTTGAGGTAGAAGATGAAAAGGTGTGCAGCAGCGAGAAATTCTCTGGAGTTGGGGAAGGGGAAAAGGTGTTAGAAGGATCAGAAATGGGAGATACATCTTTGGTAGGGACCCTGGAGGGAAATAGACAAAACATGCAGGAGGATGGGGTACAAACAGTCTGGAGGGGGAAACAATATAGGGAAGAGACAGCAGAGAAGCCTACAGTAAGCTCAGGAAGAGCAAGGATTGGGGTAGTGGAAAGGGGGAGGGCACCCTTACACATAGGGTCTCAGGCAGTAAAGAGGAAGGGATAGAGCATAGGGAGACCATGAAAGGGGAGGCTAGGATGAGGGGGACAGGTGGGGACACCAGAGAGGTGGGAAGAAAGATTTAGTCCAGGGGGAGAGCAAAACTCTGGGGGACGAGTTAGACAAGGGAGACAATGGGACCAGGGAGGGGGTGTAAGCAAAACTATAAGAAGGGGGATGGGGGAGAAGGGTAGTGCTCATAGGGAACTCAGTACTGAAGGAAATCAGATGGGAATGAAATGGAGGCAGGAATAGCACCATTTGGGTTGTGTGTATGTCAGGAATGACAGCACTAAAGGTGAGTCTCAATATACTCTCATAGGGCAAGTCGCAAGATGGGAGATCACACTTGGTGTTCCACGTAGGCACCAATGATCTTGAGGGTAGTAGTCTTATGGAAGTGCAGGCTAGGTTCAGGGAGCTTGCCAGGTTTTGCAGTAGCGTGGGGTTCAAGTCAATGGCATTCTCGGTGGTATTGCTGGTGCCAAGAGCAAGCACAACAAGAAGGCAGAGGACTGAAGAATTTAATCGTTAGCTGGGGGATGGTGCAAACAGATGGAGTTTGGGGTAGTGGGGGAATGCAGAGCAATGTGGGAGGATGAGAGACTATTCACCCAGGACAGGCTGCACCTGAGCAGGGAGGGACAAGCAGTGTTAAAGAGAAAGCTAGAGGACTTTATCAAAAGACACTATAATTTAAACTGATCTCGGGGGGTCAAGGAAGGAGCCAATGAAAGTGGCAGGTTTGATGGGAGGATCTCAGCCTCCCCCCCCCAGGATGGAGGTAAAGTACTGGAAGAAAGCAAGATCAAGCAAAGGTTAGTAGGGGAGCACTGGGGGGAGGGGGTCCTGGTGGAAGGGATTGCCAGCAAATGTTAGTAGCTTAGGGAACAAAATTGTGCAATCAGAGACCATCATGGTGGGCAAGGGACTGGACATAGAAGCGATCAGTAAGACCTGGTGGACAGAACATCATGCCTGGGAGACAGTTATCTCAGGCTACAGACTGTTTAGGAAGAATAGGGACGGTAAGGGGGGGTGGGGTGGCATTATATGTCAAAGACGACATTAGGGCAATGGAACAGCAGGAGGAGGTGGGGAAACAGAGCTCATGTGGATGATAGGGGTGGTTTAAAGACCTCTAATGCAGGGGGAAGAAAGGGAATAGACAGATGATACAGGCAGTCACAAAGATAGCCCTCAAGGGGGAGCTTCTGCTAGTGGGGGACATAAATCTTCCCAACGTGGACTGGGGATACCGGCTGCAGGATCAGCAAGAAGTAGAGGGATCCTAGAGGTGCTACAAGGGGTATTCATGCAACAGCTGATCAGGAAGCCTACTAAGGGAGAAAATCTGCTGGACATGTTCTTCACAAATGGGGAGAATGTGGAAGAGGTAGAAGTGGGTGACGGACTAGAAACTAGTGATCACAGGATTATGAGGCTCAGTGTAAAAATGGGGATGGAGACAAATCAGACTAGTACAAGGGTGCTGGACTTCAGAAAGACAGACTTTAACAGAATGAGGAGGATATTTGAGGAAGAAATGGCAGAGAAGGGGAATATAGGAAACGTTAAAGAGCTATGGGTGCTATAAAAGGAGGGGTATTGAAGGCCACTGAAATTTGTGCTAAGAAGGTGAGGAAGAACCAAAAAAGTAGAAGACAGCTCTGGTTTACAAGCAAGGTGGCAGGGGCGGTCAGGAAAAGGAAAAGACTCAATGGGCTGATGAGGTCCTTTTCTGCCATCAAATTTCTATGATTCCATGATTCAGTGTGTAACCACCCCCAACTACTTTACTTGGCAAGCTGGAGAATTACCAAACTAAGGTGAGAAATCCTGGGCCCTAGACTCAGAGCCCAATGGAAGAGCAGCTCTCACTCCCACACTCTAACTCCAAACTCCCATTCCAAACTGCAACTCTGACTAACTGCTGTTCCCAACATTCTATCTCCCACATCAGCAACTGGCACAAGGGTTATGCTGCTGCAAGAGTTCCAAATGAGCTCATCACTTCAGTCTCAGCTGGAGCCAAGCAAACAGAAGAGTGAGCAGATGAAAAGCCATTTAACTAGTTAATCACCAGCTGCCTCTCCCTGCCTAGCACTGTTACTGAAGGGATTCTTGTTATACTCACTGCATACCAGACAAATGACTGTCCACAGTCATATCTCCATCTGGCACTAGGCCATCCTACCCTTCTGTGTTACCTACAAGGAGGGGTGTTCAGGCCCTCCCCTACCTTTTTTATAAGCACAGGCAGGAAACACTAAAGGAACAGAGGTTGGATGATGAAACATCAGCCCCTACCTACAATCTATCTATGGATTCTCAGTGACAGCAAGAAAAATGGCTTGAAGCATGCCCTGACAAATCAGAACTGAAGGTCTGTACTAGAGTTAAGACCTTCACCCTGTCCATCCCCCTAACCCTCTGGGGAACATTTATCTGATCTATGCTAGCTAACAGGTGCCCAACACTTCCCAGGATACCTGTGGACAACAAAAAAGGAAAACATACACTGCATTGCACTACATTTCTTAAATTACCTGTGAAGAAAAACATGTTAATACCCTGTTAACCATAAACATTTATCAAAACACTCTGAAAGGGGAACTCAGATGAGTTCCAAACATCCTCTTCTTTTCTTCTTCAAGAACAATTGCAAGAAAAGAGAAACACAAAACACATTCTGCATTCCACACAGTGCCTGTACTTCCACCCAACACTAAAGAACCCCAAAACACCTTTCCTATGAAAGTATTAAAGTAAAAAATGGAAGGAAAACATTTATGCAACACATTTAGGGATGGAATTCCCTACAAAGTTCGGATATAGGGACCAATGTCACTAGTGCCTGTAGGCATTGTCCATGAAAGAGTCTCTCCTTTGCAGGAGCCTGCTGATGAACAGTTCTTGGATAGGACAGGCCTGCATAGCACTGCAAGCCATGTGGAGAGTCTTTGATGAAAATATTAAAGTTCCTTGGATGGTCTTCAAATGTAGGGTGTGTTTTGCAAAGTCAGTTAATGTAAATAAAAAGGATTTGTCTTACCAGCTACTCAAGGAACAAAAGAATCATCTTGATCTGTGAGCTGAGGATCTTCTCCCTTCAGACCAGATGAAATCTTTAGATACTGCTGGGATGCTGTCCTGGAAGACCAGATGATGGAACAGGAAAACTGCTGGGTTGATGCTTCTGGAGAACACTGAAGATGGAACAGCAAACTGCTGGGCTAACAAATCTGGATACACAGTGAAGAAATCCTGGAATACCAGAAGTGCTGTACCTTCTTCCATAGATACTGCTGCTTCAGATGACAGACATTTGGCCTGCCACTTTTTGCTTCCTTAAGGCATGCTGGGCATATTCTCGGGGGGTGGTACCATTAATGGTAGTACCACTCAGGGTGTGGGGCAAGGACTATGACCCCATCTGGGTGTACCAGGTTAACGTTATGAAATGTCTCATGCCTGGCCGCATCCACAACTCGTACAGTGTCAATGAACAGAGTTCAACCCAGTCTTCAGAACTTAAGGAGGTCATTGCTAATTTTGTCCCTTACACATTCTGGTACCTCTGGATGCATATTCTTCCTTTCTTCCTCCATAAGCCAGGATTGCATGTTTTGTTCTATCTCCTCCCAGACTTGGCAAGGAAAAGTGGAATAGGACTTCCCATACATGGTATTAGCTCTTCTATGGATCAGTCTCTCCTCTTTACTACTGTTTACTAGTCTGTGGCCAGTGGCTCACCTTGGGGGTGGCCAGTCCTGATTGATCCAGCATTTTAAACTCATCGCATAAAAGAACCTGTCCTCTCCTACTTCTTGGAACAAGTTATTTGAGCCTCTTTCAACTGTTACTGGCTCCTCTGAGGCAAGAGCTTGGGGTGACTCACGATAGCCCTCTCTGTAAATTTACTCTTCTTCATCCTCCTCTTCTTCATCACTCATAATCTGTGCCCAAGAGTGAGCAAACATCTTCATCCTTGAAACATTCCATTTCTCACTGGGCACAGAGGTGGACACCACCTAATTCAATGTTTCTTGTATTTCGTCCTCCCCCACCAGGCTAAGACTTGGGTCCTATCTCCATGGGTTAACTGATCCCTCTGTGACAGTGTCCATTTGGGACACAGGCATGGAAACCTCTCTCTGTTCCTGCCCTTGCAGTGGATCAACATCAGTTTTAATTGCTCTTTCTGTGGCACACTCAGTAGAACTTTCCCCAACAGTTTCAGCCTGGTGTTGTGCACTGCTACTGCTGCTACTGATGCTGGCATGGTCCCCTGTCAGGGTCCATGTGGGAGCCAACCGGGTTTTTGTTTCCCTTTCTGGAGCTGTGCCCCTGCTCATTCCAAATTTTACAAGGCAGTTTGAGCAATGGGTATTAGAAAAACATCCCTTTCAGCCTTTAGACACGCAATGCATAGTCTCACTTGGTAGTTAGGAATTGTTACATACGGAGGTAACCTTTCACCATAATAGGATCTCTCTACCTCTCTCAGCATTGCCAACTCCTCTTCGATCATAGCATGGGCATGATCTGGGTATCAGGGTGCTCCTTAAGCCATATCTGAAAGAAAACACATAAACCTTTTGTTACACAGTTCACTTGTAGGCTTCTAGGAATATTTCACAATATGGCTCCATGCTGCTGTGTTTACACTGCTGACCCAGCCATGTCATGGCATCTAACTTTTATTATGCATCACGCGCTATTCAGCTTGCTCAAAAGCTGAGCCTACGATCTTTCTGGCTTCTGAAATTACTTTAAACTGCAAAAGATTGTCTCTGATGGTACATCTCAGCACAGTCATACTGATTTAGCATTGATAACTTGACATTGCGATCAGCACAGTTCAGGAAAATTCTATTTACATATTCACAGTTGCTCAAAGTGACTTGCAAGCCCCACAGATTTTTTTTCTTTGCTCAGGATTTTACTGTTTGCTGCACCTGCTTTTACAACTTACAGTCCTTTTTGCTCAGAAAACTCACTGTTGCTGTACCCATATCTCATTGCTCACAGTCTGTTGATCAGAATTTACTGTGTGCTGCAATCTACAACTCACAGTCCTTCTTTGAACATAAATCATGCTGTATGCACACAGGTTTAGCTGGCTTTGCATTCACACACAGTTTGTTTGCATACAGTAGTTTACTTGTTTACTCACTGTATTCAGTAGCTGGTTCCCTCTGATGGAAAATCTCAGCCTGCTGCTGATTCAAGGAAGGCCTCTAGGGTGAAATGGGCTGGCGGTCCCTCAGATCATAGTCATGATCACCTCAATCACTCTCTAGTTGGTCAGAATAAGGGTTGAGCCCAAAATTACACTTTAAAAGTCTGTTTGCTAACGTTTAGAATGTTCACACGCTCCTCGATGGCTGATCCCAGTCTAACCAATTTGCACTCCATTCTCTCTATCCTCTGTAAACACTCTGCAGCACACTGAAGCTGGCCAGGGGGTGGCACTTGATGCAGTTGCACCAATCACTTAATGGCATGCAAATGATCTCTCTCTCTCTCTCTCCCTCTCTCTCCTTGCTTGCTCTTCCTTCATGGTGATCGTTGAACAGGAATACATTTAAACTGCAAACTGTAACTTTTTTTCTTGGCTGCAATTTCAGTGGTGGGAGTGCCATTTTTACTATTTTTACCACAGTTTCTGGACATTTTCTCCTGCGACTCCCTCAGTCTGCACACTAAGCACATGAAACTTTCAGGCACATATCTGAGTCTGTTCCTTAAGTCCACAATACTTTTGGCACTTGAAAATTGCATTTTAATCAGTTCTGTAAGCACTTTTTGATGCAGATTTCAGGACACACATTACAATGCTTTACTGTCCATTAGATAGTTGAAAACACACAAGAAGCACTCTGTTTCTTTAACTGAACTGGATGCACCAAGCAGCACATTTAGGTGGTATTTTCCTGGGCACAAATAACTTTTTCAATGCTTCCTTTCTATTTGGGCTACACTGCTACCAGACAGAAAGATACTAAACGTACCCTCAGCAAAAAAATGATCTGTTCTTTCCACAAATTACACATCACCAGATGAGATCCCATTTTCTGTAACCACCCCTGCTCCTTTACTTGGCAAGCTGGAGAATTACAAAATTAGGGTGAGAAATCCAGGGCCCTAGACTCAAAGCCCACTGGAAGAGCAGCTCTCACTCCCACACTCTAACTCTAAACTCCCACTCCAAACTGTAACTCTGACTAACTGCTGTTCCCAACATTCTATCTCCACACCTCAGCAGCTGGCATAAGGGTTATGCTGCTGCGAGAGTTCCAAATGAGCTCATCCCTTCAGTCTCAATTGGAGCCAAGTAAACAAATGAGTGAGCAGATGAAAAAACATTTAACTAGTTACTCACCAGCTGCCTCTCCCTGCCTAGCACTGTTACTGAGGGGATTCTAGTAACCCCAAGGGACTGGTGGTTACATATGATTTATGCCTTGAGATAAACATTGTATTAGGAATGCTGTTAGAATGTCAAAATATTCATATATTACATAGTCAAACTGGATGAGCCCATTTTTAAAAAGCCAAAATGTGGTGCAAGGCGCCTGTACTCAAAGGATTTGACGCAAGTGACACCTTGTACCAAATTTTGTGGCAATCCCAGTTTTCGAATATGGGCTGCTTTGAAATCGGGATGCCTTATGCTGAAGCTGCCCTGCACCACCTCTGTGGCAGAAGTGCCAGTACACCAGGTTGCAACTGGGTTTGTGTCATTGTGGGGCTGTAGCATCCCCTTATTTGGGAGTTTAGAATCCCCACAATAGTTGCATGATGGGGCTGAAGTTACACCAGCCATGATATACCTGAGACCTAAGAAAACTGTGTGGCAGCATAGCTGTGGCACAGTAGCAGGAAGAGGTTATATTTCTTATTTTCATACAGTGATCTTACCAAGCCAGTGCAGATACAAGGGTGCACATAGACAAAAGGCCGAGGGCTGAGGGCTACATTTGTGTCCTAGGTAACAAGGGTGGAGACAAGGAAAGGGTGGACTGATGTGGTCTTGGAGAGCTCCAGGACCCACAAAGACCTAAACACCCTAAATTCACTTGTTTTTGTACTTTTTTATTGCTTTACCACCTTAGCATTTTATCACAGGGCGTAGTCCTTGCATTTTAAATAAAAATGTACTGTTTTTACAGAGTTTGCAGAGCAGAGGGATTATGACCCTGGAAACAGTACTTCTGGGTCGCATCATATAAAACACTCACCCCTCAGCAAGTGGTGCAAACTTGAGTGGGGGTGAGCAGGAGGCTTCATGTGCTGTGATGTGCACAGAGAAACACGCATTCTCTGCATGTCTGCTGTGTCAGCTGAGGCAGCAGGAAAGCTGGAACTGGGCCTGCTAACAGTGCAGTAAGGTTAGTTGCTTAATGACTGTATCTGATAAACATAACTTCGACACATAAAAGTTGTTGAAACTAGGGGGATAGTATATAAAAAAAAACTTTAAGTAGCCGGGGTTCTCTGATAAATACAAACTGGTCAGAGGGCAACCCATCCCAGCACACTAAACATAAGTTCAAATCTGGACGAGGGGATGTAAAGGTTCATATCACATCATTCTCAAATGCCTTAAGATGCTATGATAGCTTTCAAGATACTATCAGAGATAGGCTTAGGGTGCAAGTGTCCTTTAGCAAGACAAACAAAACATGACAGTAATAATACTAACCCTAGAAGGAGAAATGGGAATTCAATGCACAAGTTGTAAGATGTAGAAACTCATTAATAGCAACAAGCTCATAGAGCCTTTTACCTGTGAAAAATGCAATAGTAACATTGAACTATTACTAGAAATATCCACCTTCTGCAAAAAATTTGAAAAACTAGAATAAAACCAGCATAATATGGTAATTCGGTTGAAAGAATTGAACTCATGGCCCCAGCAAGTAGCATGTGAGCTATCTCCTGACATAGAAAAAAATCACATTAACAAGGGTAAATACTATGCTAGTGACCTAAGTACTCTGACACCCAAAGGTTTTCAAGGGTCTGGTGCTACAACTTACCCGTTACCTTGTATGCAATGTCAACAAAAAAGGACAATTGTAGTAGGAAAAAGGACAGGGATGATGAAATATCAGAAGCATAAATATTTGACTCTGACTGGGCTACTGTTGACAACAAGCAAAAAATTAAAAAGGGATGAAAGGCAGGAGCATTTTAAGTTAATCAAAATGAACTAACAGACTACACAAATCAGGCACAAGAGATAATACAACCTAACCAATTAACAGATAACTTGGAGGCCCCATCCCGCAATCCCTCAGTATCTATGAAGCACATACTAATAGAAGTTGAAACATAGAAACATAGAAACATAGAAACATAGAAACATAGAAACATAGAAACATAGAAGTTGACGGCAGATAAGGACCGCAAGGCCCATCCAGTCTGCCCATTTCTTTTTCTACCTTATAAATGTGCCATCGGCCTTTGCTCTGTTCCCCTAATAGGAGATAATAGATATACCCAACTGTTGAGTTTAATGGATGTGGAAGACACATTCCAAAATACACATACACATGAGGGAAGTAACATCTACCGAACACAACCTTTATGATTAACATGGATCATTCGAGCAGTTTGGTAAAACAAACGTATCATTGGAGGGAAGTAGCCAGCAAAACCTAGGAATAGAAAATGCTAATGCACAAAATCAAGAGGAGGGAGGGCAAAGGCAGATTTTCATTTTGGGAAATTTCATCACAAAATATACAGACAGATATTCAACAAAAGTTATCAAAGATGAAGTTATGCAGGAATTCCAACATCTGCACAGGATACTGACAGAGACCAAGAGTGATATAATTTGCTCAGAAATTCTCCCAGTACCTTGATCTGAAAAAGAGAGAAACAACAAAATAAAGGCTTTGAACAACTGGCTTAGGAAATGGTGTTTGGAAACTAAACTAGGATGTTTAAGAACGTGGGAACTGTTTGAAGGACTTAAAGATCTGTATTGTGTTGATGGGCTGCACATTAGCAGAAAGGCCAGGAGGGTGTTGGGATCCTTATTCCATGAAGCAACAAATAACACAACTCCACAATCATCAAAAAACTATAAGCAAAGGGGGAGAAAGGAAGTTCCTGGTAAATACATGTCTCCAAAAAACACTTTATCTAACATGGAAGGACTAAACATTCTGCTGATAAATGCTAGACGTCTCAATGAAAGCAAAAAATCAGAACTAGAAATTCTGTTGGGAGAAAAAAAGGTCAACGTGGCTGCAATAACAGAAACATGGTGGACAGAAAACAATGTCTGGAACTGCAGAAGGAATTTGGGCCACATCCATGTCAGGGGAAGGTGGCCATAGCCACAAGGTGGGAGAATCTTGGTAGAGCTGCACCGGAGGGCTGCATCCACAGCTTGTGAAGAAGGAGGTGGCAACCAATCGGGTCACTGCACAGCACAAAGAGTGCCTATTTCAAACATGGCTGGGCTATTTAAGGCCAAGCCTAGCCACAACAAACAGAAGCAGCCAGATTTTTTCTTCCACCCTCCCACCCCACACCGCCTCCATTATTAAATGGGCAGGTTGAGCCACTCCCAGTAGTGGTCTCATCTATCAGGAGGTGGGCAGGAGGAGGAGTATAAGAAGGGAGTGGATGCAAATTGAACTTTGGGGCAGTGTCTGCATTGGCTGGGGGGACTTGCATCTTTAATCAAGGTACTGTGACTACATCCAGAACACTGTGTGTTGCGTTTTTGCAGCAAAACTAAGGGTACTGGGACATTAAGTGTCATCTATGGATATGAGGGGGTCTGTGTCTCTAGTGGGTGATTAGCATGTGATACAGTCCAAACTGGATAGTACATTGTTTTACTTCAGCATTGGGGTTTGTAAAGTTATCGAAATAAGATACAGTCATTTCAGGTATTGAATTTTTATACTGCAGCATTAGGGCTTGTACAATCATTGCATTGAATTTCATTAGCAGTTATTACACACTTAAGGGACATTGCTATACATTGCTTAGGGCAAGCAAATATACTAGTTAAGAATTTTTATTGCATTGAATTTCATTAGCAGTCATAGCACATTTAAGGAAGAGCACTATACATTGCTTAGGGCAAACAGATATACTAGTTAGGATTTTTTTATTAGTTTTCAATAGTTTAACATTGTAATAGAATGGGATAGGATGTGGAGCAGCTGGGATGGTAGGAGCATGGGGGGCATAGGTGGGAACAGGAAAGAGAAACAAAGGGAGAATGGAGGGGGCACAAGGGTAGAGTGAGGGTGGGGGGTGACTGGGGTTTAAAATATGGGGGTTGGGGGCCTAGCAGGATTGTGAGATGTAGTGGTTGTGATGCAGCGGTGCATACGGCCACACAATGGAGTTTTGCAGCATGCCCCATATGTATGAGAGTGTTTCACATGGAAAGTGAGATCATAGAGTTACAGTAAGGAGGGTGGTGGATCACTTAATCATGGAAGCGGGTCAAGGTGGTGAAAGTGGTGGGGGTTCCACTATTCAGGGGGAAAAACTTGCCAGCTCAAATCGGAGGAGAGGCAGTGGGGATGTTGGAGAAGGCAACAGACCTGTAACCGGACAGAGCGCGGATGAACTGGCAGGGGGTAGTAAGGGGTGCGTGGGGGGTCTTGCTACTCAAGGTCATCTCGGAGTTCAAGGAGCAAACATAGGGGTGGCAGGATGTGATCAGGAGGTGAGGGAGGAGAGGAAAGGCTGGAGCAAAAGGGGATGGTAATGTCACCCATGGAAGAGACAAGGGGGTAAGGGGTAATGACTCTGCAGGAGGTTTTGGGGAGAAAAACAGGAATTCTCCTTTGCAGAACTTAATAGGGGACAGTGGGATTGCACTGATACAGGAAAGCAGCACAGGTGTGCAGGGGAGACACAGAAGGGTGAAGGTGAAAGCGAGATGCATGAGGGAGAGGAGAGTCGGGGGGTAGGACACCTGAAGGAACAGCCAAGGCTAGGGCTGGGATCAGGAGCAAGGGGGTGTTGGGATCAGAGCTGAACTCAGGCATGAGAAAACTAGGAGGGGTGGAAAGGACAGGGCTGGGATGGGGGGTGCAAATCTTTCTCCAGGAAGGGGAAGGACCCTGGGTGCAGGAAGAAGAGGGGCCCAGATAACAGGGAGGATAAGCAAGAGGGTGATAGGGGGAGGAAAGACAATCCCAATAGGGAGAGAGAGGGCAGGGGGTAATAGCAGGCAAGGCACAGTGGCCAGGGAAAGCAAGGTTCTGGTTTTGGGGGACTCCATCATTAGGGAAATCAGGTGGGGTGACTCTAGGGGGGCATCAGGAGCTCTATAGCTGTGGAATGTCTACTGAGGATGACGCTTTTTAGAGTAGGGTACTTTGTGCGATCCATGGTAAAAAAACATGGTGGGAAGACCCTCATTGTGTTACACATTGGTACAAATGATGTGGAGGAGAACAGTGTGCAAGAAGTGCAGGCCAGATTCCTGGAAGTGGCTAGATTATGTGTGGCTGAAAATGGCATGGTCTCATTTTCAGAAATCTTGCCAGTACCGAGAGGTACTCTTGAAAGAAAACAGAAAATCAGGGAAATCAACAGTTGGCTAAGGGACTGGTGTCAATCTAGGAGGTATGGGTTGGTGGGAGACTGGGGACTACATGGGAGAATAAAAAACTTTATGCTAGGGACCGGCTTCATTTAAGTAAGGGGAGATGGAGATCCTTAAGAAAAACCTATGGGAGTTTATATCTAGGCGGCGAGATTTAAACTAGAAAAGGGGGGAGGACTAAAGAGTACTGGGCTCTTGAACAAGTCTGAAGGGTCTCTTCCCCCATACTAGAAGGATACAACAGTAGGGACCAACTGGGGGGGGGCTAGAGGAAAATGGGGGTAGGCATAGAGAAAATTTGGATAAGGGCTGGAAAGTTGTCCTGATCAATGCATGGAGTCTGGGAAACAAGATGCCGGAATTACAGGCATTGCTGGTGGAAGGGGAAGTGGATGTGGCTGCAGTCACAGAGACTTGAGCCACCCAGTACCATGACCGGGACATGAAAATTCCTGAGTATACGGCAATTAGAAAGGATAGGTCAGTGGGTAAAAGGGGGGTCACACTGTTTGTCAGGGATGGGATAGTATGCTGCAGGGAGGAGATGGGGGGTGGGAAATGTGGAGGCAGTATAGGCCTTGTTGCAAGTTAGTGAAGGGAGGAGAGTTAACCTGGGTGTGGTCTACAGGTTACCCATGAAGTCAGAGAGCATGGATGGAGAACTAATAGAAAATCTTAAGAGGAATTGCAGAAGGGGAAGGGGAAGGATGTGATCCTAGGGGACTTCAACAGGCCAGGAACAGACTGAAGCTCCACTGCATCGGTGTCAGCAAAGGAGCAAAGAGTGCATGATGTGCTCCAGGATGAATTCCCTACTCAGATGCTGAAGAGTTGACAAGGGAGAAAAACATACTTAACTTAGTCCTAGCCAATGGGGAACAGCTCAGGGATCTGGCAGTAGAAGCTCCATTGGCTGGTAGTGACCATTCTATGGTATGTTTTACCTTAGACTTGAAGAAGGAGAGGAACCTAACAAAGACCACAGTAGTGGACTTTAGCAGGGCAAACTTCAGATAGAGGGCAGATACTGTATACTCAGGGGTCATTTAAGCAACATCAGGTTAGGGATGGACATGGAGAGACAATGGGAAATCCTGAAGCAGGGTATCCTGGAAGTCACAAAAACCTGTGCCAGGACACTAAATAAAATGGCCAGAACCAGGAAATCCTGCTGGTGAACAAGGGAGGTGCAGGAAGAAGTGAGGAATAAGAGGCTGGCCTTTAGAAAGTACACATGCTCCTACAGTCAGGTTGACCTTGAGGAATATCAGAGGATTTACAGGGAGGCTAGCAGAAAGGTTAGAAAGGCCAAGGCAAACAACAAGCTTAGATTAGCAAGAGGGATCAGGGAGGCAGAGAAGAAATTCTTTAAATGTATTAGGGAGAAGAGGAAGGGAAGGGACAGATGAGTAAGCTGAGAAAGGAGGGTGGTGGGGTGGGGGGGTTTGGAGCAGGCTGAAGTGATAAACAACTTCTTCAGCTCCATCTTCACTAGGGAAAGGGATGGGCCATTGCCTCAGGAAGGGGACAGGAAAGGAGTAATGGGGAGGATCTCACAGATTGTGAGAATCAGGAAGGGAGGGTAAGGGAGGCTCTAAAGGCCTTGAGGGTGGATAAAGCTCCAGGACCAGACGACATCCATCCAAGGGTTCTGAAGGAACTGGCAGATGTCCTGGCAACTCTATTGATGGAACTATTCAATTCCTCCCTCCAACTGAGATGGGTCCCTCTGGATTGGAGATTGGCAAATGTAGTACCCCTCCACAAGAGTGGACCTTGGGATGATCTGGGAAATTACAGACCGATCAGCCTGACATCCATAGTGGGGAAAATGTTGGAGGTCCTCTTGAAATGGATAGTGGAGTTCCTGAAGGTAAATGGTTTTCAGGATAAAAACCAACATGGGTTTGTCCAGGCGAAATCATGTCAAACAAACCTGGTCAAATTCGTCAACTGGGTGACTAGGTCCCTGGATGGGTGAAAGCCAGTTGATGTTCTATACCTGGATTTCAGCAAGGCTTTTGATTCAATCCCACATTAAAGGCTAATTTAGAAATTAAGGGATCTGGGGGTGGGAGACAAGTTGGTGGTGGGGTGAGTAGCAAATTGGCTTGGGAATAGACAACAGAGGGTGGTGGTAAGGGGTGAAGTCTTGACCCCCAGGGAGAGCATTAGCAGGGTCCCACAAGGCTCAGTCTTAGGCCCAATCCTTTTTAATGTGTATGCCTCAGACATCAGGGAGGGGATAGGTAGTAAAATTAGCTTATTCACTGATGATACCAAACTGGGGGCGGTGGTGGATAGGAAGGAGGGAAAGAAGGTACTACAGATCAACCTTCAGAAACTAGAATACTGGGTGCACATATGGCTGCTGGGGTTCAATGCACATAAATGCAGTGTTCTGCATCTCAGTAGTAGGAACCCTGAGTATATCTACCACTTGAAGGGGGTATAGCTGGGTGTAACAACAATGGCAAAGGACCTGGGGGTTATGATTGACGCTAAAGGGAACCACTTGGAGCAATGCAGGAGGGCAACAGCCAAGGCAAACAAAATGCTTGGGTGTATAGCCAGGAGGATAATGTCCAGGAGAGAGGAGGTCATACTTCCTCCTGTACACCTCACTGGTGAGGCCACATTTGGAGTACTGTGGGCAGTTCTGGCAACCTCGCCATAAAAAGAATATCACATTTCTGGAGAGGGTCCAGAGAAGGATAACAAGGATGATCAGTAGTATGGAGGGGTTGTCATATGAAGATAGGCTAAGAGAGCTGAACATGTACTCCCTGGAGGACAGGAGAGATAGACGGATATGATAGAGACCTTCAAATACCTGAAAAGGTTCAATAGAGGGAGCAGAGAGGGTTTGCTCAAACTGAGGGATGAGGGGACTACAAGAGGTCATAGTCCGAAGTTGACGGGGGAAGGCGAGGGGTGATTATTTTACAGAGAAGTTGGTGGCACCCTGGAATACTTTGCCAGATGATCTAGTAAAAATGGAAACAGTGGGGGGTTTCATAAAGGGATGGGACAGGCACAGGAGCATGGTATGGAGGGGGGGCAAGGAACTCATCAGAATAGTACAAGGAGGAGATGCGGGGACGGGGATGAAATGGTGGGTGGTAGAGCAGCCATGGTGCACTACCAGTGAGCTGAGTTGTGCAGACAAGATAGAACGATAGGCCTAATCTGCTGGCAACCATGTACATATGTATGTATGTATGTCTGTCTGAATGTACAGTATGTATGTATGAAATATCCCAGGGTATAGAATCTTTTACAAAGACAGGACTCAGAAAAAAGGAGGAGGTGTAGCACTTTAGATAAAAGATAATGTACCCTGCAAATGTATATTATCCCCAAGCCAGGGCACACTGGACAATGAAATAAGGGGGCATGATATACAATTAGAAGGTGGCAGGTTAAGGGGAAATGTGAGAAACTTTTTCTTCCTGAAGAGGGTGGTGGACACATGGAATAGTCTGCCACAGGAGGTGGTGGGAGCAAGTAAAGTGGTGGGATTTAAACATGCTTGGGGCAGGCATAATATAACCTTGAGGTGGGAAGTAGAGGGAAAGGCCTCTGACAGAAAGGGTCAGAGGCCCCAAACAATAATAGGGCTTACAGGCAGACTAGATGGGCCTAGCGGTCCTTATCTGCCAACAATTTTTATGTTTCCATACATGTTATGGGTAGAAATAACAAGGAAAAGACTGAAAAAAACTCATGGTAGGTGTCTACTATAGAACCCCTGACACATCAATGAACAATCATCTAGTCATACTTAATAACATATACAACGCAAGTCATAACAGTGATATTATACTTTTAGGAGACTTCAGCCGTCCAAGTATTAACTGGGATAGTCTAGCTGCAAGTAGCACACCTGAGCAGCTCTTTTTGGAAACTCTAAATAGTGATGGGTAACAACAGATGGTAAAACAGCCCGCTAGAGACCAAAACATCCTGGACTTAGTAATAACTAATAATAACCATGCATCCTTGCAAAATAAACTCCTTCTCTCCTCTGTCCCCCTTTTTCTACTCCTAATACTTTCCCTACCACCTCCGATTGGTCTCTACTCGCAAATGCCAAATAACTCTCCCTCTCCTTCTATCGCCAATCCCCTACTTACATCAGCACTATCACTCCCTCCCTCCCTCCCGTTTGAACTATGGTCATATTCTTCCTCTATCCTTCCTTGTGCTTCATTACTAACGGTCCCACCCTTCTTTGCTGCCCTTCATCTCCTGCACCCCTACTCTCATGAGCACTACTCTGCCAGAGACACTGATTCCTCGACATGTAACTCTAAATGCCCCAAGCTTCACTTCATCATTTTAGCTCTACTTCTGCTCTCCTGCGGAGACATCCACCCCAACCCTGGCCCATCTATGTCTCATGCTCTGAGCTCTTCATTATCTACAATGCCCCCTCTATTGTCCCCCTCTGTCCTCCTGAAGGGTCTCAAGATCAGTCATCTAAATATACGTAGTTTGCTGCAAATAATTGACCTTCTACAAACCATGGTGGCCCCTCTAAAACCTGATATACTGATTATCACAGAAACTTGGCTAAAAAACATGATCCCATATCTCTTAGTCTCCATTCCTGGCTACTCCCTCCTGAGGCAAGACCATGCAGGTAGGGGTGGTGGCGTGGCCATGTACGTTCTTACCTCCCTCCAATATTCTATTATTATTTTTCCTCCAGCCCAGCATCCCACAAAGCTCTAGCTATTCATTTGATTCTGCCCTTCACCATTCCCATTTACTGTCACCCAAATGCCTAGTCCTGTATCGCTCTTGACCTCATCAACTCCCTTGCTGCCCTTTCTCACTCTGGCGAACTATACATCTTAGGTGACTGTAATTTAAACTGACTGTCTCCCAAGACATCCAAAATATGCAATGGCCTTGGAGCCCTTAACCTTTCACAATTGGTCTCGGAACACACCCACCCTAACTTTAAGGCACAAAATCACTTCCTAATCGACTGGGCTCTTACCACCCACCCCCACAGAGTCATTAGCTCTGGCATCCTCCCAGATGCTCTCAGTGACCACAATCCAATATTCATTGTCAGGAAAATCCAAAGACCTAAATCTCTGCATAAAACCTTGCAACTACGCTCTTTCAAATCCCTAGACCTTGAACCTCTCCTGCCCAACCTATCCCTCTCTGACTGGTCTCCCTTAATCTCCTACCTCTCAGTTGATAAGGCTCTAGTCTACTTCAAAGAAATATTCCTTGTGAATTGGAACACCTTTGCCCCTCTCAAACAAACCAGGGATAGGGGTAACCACCTACCATGGATTACTCCAGAACTCTTAGCCTGTCTCAGGACCAGAGATCATGCCTGGAAGTGCCACAAAGCCACCCAGCTTCTTAGCAACCTTACGGACTATCGTAAACTTTGAAACGCCTGCACCCTGGCAACAAGGCTAGCCAAGTATGAATACTTCAAAAACACTTTCCTCACTAACATAAATTTCCCTTCCAAGTTCTGGAAGGTGGTTCGTGCCCTCTTTACCCCTCAGTCCCACCCCCACTGTACTAAAGGTATATGGCACTCTTGTAGCTGACTCCCATTCCACGGCTGCAGAATTATCTTCATTATACTTCCTGTGCCACCAAACTGCTGAAGTCCCTCCCACCTCCCCAAAATGTCCCCAACCCCTCAAATGTCATTACTGCCTCTCCATCCTCCCCCAAATACCACTCCAATTCCTATTTCACCACAACCCCACTTCTCATTCTCTCCAGTCTCCCCCACTGATACTCTAAATGCCTTCCTTGCCATCAGCCCCTCAAAAGGCTCTTCCCCAGATGACCTTGACCCTAAATTTCTCTCTCTCTCTCTCTCTCTCTCTCAGACCTGGCCATGGCCTACCCCCTCTCCCTAGTCTTAAATCTCTCCTTCTCTACCTCTGATGTCCCTACCACTTGGAAGCACACAGTGGTCCTCCCTCTACCTAAAGGTAGTGACTCCTCATCCCCTGGCAACTATCACCCCATCTTGCTACTCCCTACCCTAGCCAAGCTACAAGAACATCTAGTCCTCTCTCAACTCACCTCCTTTCTATCTGATTTGTCCATCTTCACCCTGTTCCAATCTGGTTTCAGGAAAAAACACTCTACCACCATCTCCCTACTTCGGCTCACTGACTCCATCCTCACCGGGATGGACAATAGCCAAATCACCTCAGCCACATTTGTCGATCTTGCCAAAGCTGTCAGCACTGTTTCCCACTCCCCTCTCCTTGGTTCCTGTCACCAGCTGGTTTAACCCCTTCTGCCACTAACTGGTTTAAGGCCTCCCTTACTGGTAGAACCAATTCAGTAAAGATTGCAGATGCCATCTCTCCACCACTCCCTATCTGCACTGGAGTCCTTAGGGCTCTGTGCTTAGTCTCCTTCTAGTCTCCATCTTCCTAAAAAACCTGCCATCTTTCTGCTCCCCCTCCTCTGCCATACACATGTACATCAATGATACTGTCCTGTATGCATCATGGTCATGTCCAGCTAAGATTACATCCCGCTTGCAGCATGACTTCCACAAGCTCCTGCTCTAGTTTGCAAACCATCAACTATTCCTCAACTCCAAGAAGACAGTCTCCATGACCTTTGGCCCAAGGCAGAGATTCTCTAGGCATTCCTCCCTGCCAACTTCCCATACCCTTGATGGGACTTTACTTAAGGACACCTCCTCCTTCAGATGCCTTGGGGTTTGGATAGACCAACACCTCAACTTCTCTGGACACACTGAAGCCATCCAGAAAAAAGTGAGCCCCAAGCATGGTGTCTTGCTCAGGAACCATAGTTGCATCCCTCCTGTGGCTAAGCATGAACTTGTCCAGGAGATGATCCTCCCCATTTTTAACTACTGAGACGTAGTCTACGGTGCTGATCCTAAGTCCTCCCTGACCAAATTGGACACTCTCTTCAACTCCTTCTGCTGCTTTGTGCTCCTCTTGCACCCACCACTGTGACCTCTACTGAGCCCTTTCCTTCCCCTCCCTTACAAATAGACACCTCTCACACTGCACTAAATTCATCTCCAAACACTGGCTGGGTGAACTGTCTTCCTACCTCTTCCCCTCATTTATAACACCCCCTCTTCCTCCTTCCCACTCTCTTATATCTACCAACACTCGCACACTAACTGTCCCCTGCCACTTCACCTTCACCAGCCAGTATGGGTACTCGCATCATTTTCCTAAATTATAGAACTCACTACCTCCCCAAATCCATCACTCCTCCTCCTCCTTCTATTCCACCAACACTATCGTCTCCAACTATGTTGCACCTAGCTGTTCCTGTTATGACCCGCCATCATTTCCTTCATCTAGTGCCTTGCAGTTCATCCCCTTTTGGAACTTACCCACTGCCTCTATTGACTCTATTGCCTCTACTGACTCTAGCCTCCTATGTGCTAGTTCTCATACATTCTCCCTTCCCTGACCCTCTTCCCCTTGTTTTCTAGCATTCACAGTCCCCTTGCAGGATTCTCAGCATCCTGAAGGAGTCTTACAGTGCTTAGGGTTGCCACATTTTTTATGTGTTAATTCTCATTTGCCCCTCTCTCTGTCCCCTTCTAAATTACATTCTATGGGCCTTCCCTGCCCCCTTTCAGGGTTCCTCACATCCTGAAGGGTTCTCTTTTGGGTCAGGCCCTATTTGCTCTAGGTGTTTTATACACACTTACTCCCTCTCTCTCCTCCCCCCTCTAATCCCTACTGCCCTCCCTCACTTCTCTCCAGTCCCTTGTCCCCTTGCAGGGTTCCCTGCATCCTGAAGGGGTCTCTCAGGGTCATGAGTCTCCCCCTTTCCTCATTTAATCCTCTCTCTCCTTCACCCTTTACATTCATGTTAGCACTTATTCACATATATCTATTGCGCTTATTATATGTTCTCACAATTTTCATATGAAAGCAACACTGTCCGCCACACCTGCCTTAATTAATTGTATGCTAATGTTGATAGATGTAACTTGAATGTTTAATATCTCATCCCTACTGTACCCCTTCCACTCAGGTCGCACTGAGAGATGAGCGACCTGTTGCTCAGTGTGCCTTCTTGGTGAAACATTTCAATAAATAAATAAATAAATAAATAACAGAGCTGCAACAATCAGCAGTATAGAGACATTTGAGTTCCTGAGCAGCAGTGATCATAACATGATCTTAGTTGAGACCATATTTAAAACAAAAACAAAAAATTAAGGGAAATCTGTAATAAGGGATTATTTCAGGGCTAATATCGCATCAATAAGGCAGGAATTAGAAGGTTGGAATTAGGAGGATATTACCCCTAAATATGGAACAGTTATGGACAAAAATAAACTACTGGCACTAGAAAACATCCATGTGCTCACTAATCCAATCTGTAACAATAGAGGAGAGTTACTAACGTGAAAGGAAAGGGGGGAAGAGAACTATAGACCGGTGAGCCTCACGTCCATCATGGGGAAGCTAATGAAAAGGATTCTGAAGGAGAGGCTGGTGTCTCTGCTGGAGTTCAATGGGCTGCAGGACAGTAGACAGCATGGCTTTGTTGCAGGCAGATCCTGCCAAACCAACCTGGTAGATTACTATGACTGGGTAACTAAACAGATGGACAAGGATCATGCAGTGGATCTCCTGTACCTGGACTTCAGCAAGGCATTTGATTTGATGTTGCATGGGAGACTTGGAATAAAACTTGAAGGCACAGGAGCAGGAGAAAAATTGTGGGATGGGTGAAAAACTGGCTGCAGGGAAGGCAGCAGAGGGTGGTGGTGGAAGGAGAACTCTCATCCCCAAGGACAGTAATGAGTGGGGTTCCACAGGGCTTGGTGCTGGGACCGGTGATTTTTGGGATATTTATTGCAGTCATTTCCATGGGCATCAAGAGCAGGATCAGCCTGTTTGCTGACAACACCAAGATAGGGGCAGTGGTGGATGATATAGAGGTGTGGCAGAGTTTGCAGGAAGATCTGAAAAAGCTGAAGCCCTGATGGACACTTGGCAGCTGGGATTCAATGCCAAAAAGTGTAAGGTACTGCATTCTGGGGCAAAAAATTCAATGAGAAACTACCAACTGGAGGGAGTGCAGCTGGCGGAGACTGAGGAGAAGGATCTGGGGGTGGTCATCATGGGATCAATGAACAACTCAACACAGTGTAGGAAGGCAGAAGCAATGCCCCAAAAAATTCTAGGTTGCATTGCAAGGGGAATAAGGTCAAGGGGGGGAGGTGATTTTGCCACTGTATAGATCATTGGTTAGCTCTCATCTTAAATACTGCATACAGTGCTGGTACCAGTACATGAAAATGGACATTAAATTACTGGAAGTGGTGCAGTGCAGGGTAACTAAGATGATCCAGGGACTGGAGGACTGACCGAATGAGAGTAGGCTAAAGAAGTTGAACATGTACTCACTGGAGGAAGGGAGGGACAGAGGGGATATGATCATGACAATCAAGCACATGAGAGGGATAATCAAGACTGGAATGGAGGGGCTATTCAGAGTAAGCATGGGGAAGGACACTCAAGGCCATGACATAAGACTGGAGGGGGAAGGTTCAGGAGGGAAACGAGGAGACACTTTTTTACAGAGAGGGTGGTGGCAAGATGGAACACGTTACTAGAAGGGGCGGTAGTCTGTAAAACCAGTGGGCTTCTTCAAAAGGGGTTGGGACAGAGCAAGAGGGAGGATAAAGGGAGGAGAGGGTGAAGAGGGAGGGAGCACCTGCAGAATAAGGCTGCTAGCTACAAAATTGAGCAGACTCAATAGACCAAATGGCTTTTTTCTGCTTGCAAATTTTGTTATGTTCATATGTCCCACAATGATAAATGTTCAGGATTAAGAAACAGCTAGCCAATAAAAATAAGGTGTACAAGGCCATGTGAAAAGATAATAATGACTCTAATGTACACAGCTATAAAGAGGAACTAAAACAAAGGATGAGCATGATAAAAAAGGAAAAGAAAGCATTGGAGTTCAACAGCCCTGGCTCCTGCCCCATACCTAACACAGTCCCTGTAATGTGGTATGTGGTATGTGCTGCAAAGTTTGAGGTGCAGTCAATTGATGGCAATGTCCCCTGAGCACCATGACATTCAGCACTCTGAAAATAAAAATGCCAGCAAATCAAATATAGTGAAAGTGCTGTAATTTATTCCTGGCAAGCCAGAGCTGCACCAAACTGCCCTAGTGCTTTGGTGGTCAAGCCTTCCTCAACGTGTGTGGCCTGGGAATGCACTTCGCTTATTTAAATGCAAAATACATAATGACATCACCAATCAAAAGTGCAGTGAAACACATGAAAAACATACAGTATCAAAAGTATCTAGCACAATTCTCTACACATATTTAAAAATAAACAATCTGTAATGGCTCATATATGCAAATTATTTCTATATTTCTTAAATTTATGCAGTAATAGCATCATTGTGATTTATATTTTATCTAATCTTTATAAATGCCCCAATAAACTATCAGAAACCTTTTCATACTCTTATTAATGGCAAAGTAGCAGAAATAGAAGATATAAGTATAACAAAGCTTTAGAGATTGAGATATGAGAGAAGAATAGTTTCAGCTGGAGGGTGAAGGAAAAGTGAGGAGCTGCTTTTGTTGCAGAAATGTGATTGCCCTTCAAAGTCAGTTTCTTTTTAGTAATGGAATCTACAAGATTGCATGCTCAGTGGGTCTAGGTAGCTCCTGTAAGGAAGAAAAAAGAAAATCAGAAAGATATCTGTCATAGAGAAGAATTATATAATAATGAACAGCATTTCTTCAAACAATCACGCATTTTCTCTTTTTTTTTAAAAGGGCTTCAAGTCCCACTGGTCATTTAAACCATCCGATTTTACACTCTGTAGCCTCTAGAACCACTCACTCTCTTTCTTCAACAAGTCATTAACCCTGTCACCTCCATATTGTAAGAGCTGCTGCCAGTCAATACCCATGAATTTAATATCTCTTGGGTCAGATCCACGTTTTTGATAAAAGTGAAGGCCCACTGGTATGTCCTTTCTCACATTAACTATATTTCTAATGTGCTCCTGTATTCTTGAAATCATGGCTCTTGTAGTTCTTCCTATATATACACAATATTACACTGGTGCCATAGTATATACAGTATACTACAAAGGTAGTGTCACAACTGGTGAATTCCCTAATGTCAAAATTCTTTTCTGTGCCTGGATGTGAGATTTCGTTTACTGTGTTACACTAGCTACAGATATTACACCAGTGGTACTTGAATACCCCTTTTGGTTTGGTCCCTGACCATGTCTGTGTTTGTTTTTCAGCTGGAATTCTACTGTGGACCAATTTCTCTTTAATATTTGGACCCCTCGAAAAAGTGATCCTAGGGCTCTCTCCTTTAACTATAGACAGCTATCTATCTGTGTATAAAAGATGCCAATTCCAATACATGACATTCCCAAGTTGCCCTGGCCAATTAATGTGTTTAGTCGCAAATGTTATTGAAGGGTTCTTAATATCAGACTGGTCTTCTATATTGTATACCTTTCTCATTACTTCTTGTACCACTAGTGGTTCATAACTTCTTTGTATAAATCTTTTTTTCAGTTCTTCTGCCTGTGTCCAATAGTTTTCATCCCCTGAACAGTTCCTGTGCAAGCACAGAAACGGTCCAACACCTTAAGGACATTAACAAGGTGAAAGAGACTAACATGTTTAAACATAAGAAAAATAGCAAGACAAGAAGACATAGCATGAGATTAGAGGGAGGACAATTAAGGGGGAATGTGAGGAAATTATTTTTCACAGAAAGGGTGGTGGATGCATGGAATGGCCTACCTCAGGAAGTGGTGGCTATGAATACAGTGCAGGGCTTCAAACAGGCATGGGATAGGCATAATGGAGCAATACAGATGAGTATGAACAGATAGGCCACTGATACAGCACAGGCCGATGGCACATTTATAAGGTAGAAAAAGAAATGGGCAGACTGCATGGGCCTTGCGGTCCTTATCTGTCATCAACTTCTATGTCTCTTCTATGTTAAATGCTCATAGCCTGGGTAATAAATTTAATGAAATACTTGTCCAGATTAAAACAGACAAACCAAATATAATTGGTGTAACAGAGACCTGGTGGTCAAATGCATGGGATAAATATATTCCCGGCTACACCTTGTTTAAATTGAATACAGAAAATAAAAAAGGTGGGGGTATAACAATATTTATAAATTCCACGCTGAAAGCATTTGACTTATCCTCTAAAATTAAAAAGACAGTACATTCTACTGAGTCATTATGGATCAGTTTTCAAAATCTAAAAAATAACAATTTTGTATTAGGACTATGCTATAGACCAAATTCTTAATAAAATACAGTCAGAAATGGAATCTGCAGCAGATATGGGAAACATGATTTTCATGGGTGACCTAAACTTTAGAGACATTGACTGGGTGAATAAAAGTGCACATCTTTGTGCCTCTAATGATTTTCTGCATTTCTGAGATGAACTTAATTTAACTCAGTATGTAATGTCTCCCACATGAGGGGATAACATACTCAACATTGTTTTAGGCAGTATAACTTTGAACATTTGTAACTGTAAGGTTACAGCACCATTAGGAAATAGTGACCACTGTTCAGTTAAGTTCAAATTAGATTCCTCCTGGGTGAAATCAGAAAATCTGACAGAAGTATTTGTTTACAATAAAACAGAAAAAACTGCTTTAAATGACCATGTATACAAAATTGACTGGACTGAAATTTTGAAAGGTACTGACTTAGATGTTTTATGGGCTACCTTTAAAAATACAGTTATGGATACAGCTCATAAGTTTATTCCTAAAATAAAGAAAGAAAAACTTAATTTAAACCCAAGGTGATTATCCAGTAATTTAATTAGAATCATAAATAGGAAACAAAAGAAAGTTAAAAAAATATAACACAAAAAAGTGTGCAAGAACTTTGTCCGAATTCAAAAAGATTCAAAAGAAATGTAAAAAGGAAATTAGAAGGGCTAAACTGAAAACAGAAAAATATATAGTCACACTATCACATAAGGGAAATAACAAGATGTTGTTTAGCTAGCTAAACTCAAATAAGAAACAACAATGTAAGGCGGGTCCACTTATGACAAATAATACGGTTACATCAGCTTCAAATGATATGGCACATCTATTAAATTCTCATTTTTGTAAAGCCTATAACTTTTCAGTGAATTCAGATGAGGTCACTACTGAACTGTTGTCTGGTTCTATATCTATTTCACTTCATGTCGTTAAAGATAAATTAAATACCATTAAACAATGTTCATCCCCATGCCCTGATGGCATATCAGGTGGTATTGTATCTTTAATGAAAGATTACTTATGTCTCACCCTAAAGATCATTAATCAACTAAGCCTTAACACTGGTAAAGTACCATCTGAATGGAAAAAAGCAAATGTAACACCTTTGTTAAAAAAAGGAGATAAAAGTACTCTTGATAATTATTGGCCAATCAGTCTCACCCTATCTCTTGTAAAGTACTAGAAAGAATAATAAAAGATATGTTATCTGCAATAATAGCAAATATTGATGCAAACCAGCATGGGTTTGTGAAGGGGTGATCATGTGCAACTAATCTCATAAGCTTTTATGACCACATTAATTACAATCTTGATAATAAACTACCCTGCAATGTGATATTTCTCGATTTTATGAAAGTCTTTGATTTAGTGCTACATTGGGCACAGGTAAATAAGTTATGGAAAGATGGCATTAATCCTCTAATTATACACTGGATCTCTGACTGGTTAAGAGGTAGAATGCAAAGAGTTATCATCAATGGTCATAAATCTTCATGGCAACCAGTACTAAGTGGTGTCCCTCAGGGATCTGTGTTGGCTCCAGTCATTTTTCAAGTACTCATCGCCTACCTATCCTATAACTTAAGTTGTAAAATTGTGAAATATGCTGATGACTGTAAAATCATTAATATTTACAGTACCACTGAGGAAACAGAGGCTCTACAGAGAGATATCGACATGCTAGGAGCTTGGTCCACCAAATGGGGTCTTAGATTTAATACAGCTAAATGTATTGTCATCCACATTGGAAAACATAACCCTAGAAATACTTATTCTTTATACAATGAAATATTAACCAGCAAAACAATTGAGAGAGAGCTTGGTATTATTTTGGATTCTGAACTAAAATTTGATCAACATATAACTAGTATCATTAGTAAAGCAAATAACATTTCGTTGGTGATTAAACACAACATGTCTTCAAAAGATCCAAACATTTTGCTCCATCTATATCGTGCATAAGTCAGACCTCATTTTAACTATGTTTCCCAAGTCTGGTGCCCCATATGCAAAAAGACATACACAGACTGTAGAAACTTCAAAGAAGAATTACAAAATCAATATGTACAGATACAAATCTGCCATATGGTGAAAGACTTGTCAATTTTAATTTAGAAGAAGAAGAAGAAGAATCAGCATTTATATAGCACTTTTCATACACAGTGTATCCCAAAGCACTTTACAAGCAATGCTAGACTGGTAGTGAAGTGACTGAATGTGTGGTGGCTGCCATATTACACATCATCACCCACATACAGCCTGGATAATTGCATGAACCAGTTTATGGAAAGGAGAATGTTGGCCAGGACACTGGGAATGTTCCCTACTCTTTGCGAATAGTGTCTTGGGTTCTTTTACTTCCACCTGGACACCCACCAGTACAACACCAGGATGGGCAGAAGTGACCTTGGTTTAACATCTCATCTGAAGGATGGCACACCCCAGTAGTACAGCACCCCCAATACTGTACTCAGATGCCAGTGATTTTTTTAGGTGCAAGTCCAATCCCGGTGTGGGATGAGAACCCACGACCTTCTGGTCCAGAGGTGGATGTGCTACCAACTAAGCCATGCTGACACCCATGCAGACTGCTTATAAGTGGGAAGGGATACAAAATAACCCAGAAACTTGTACTGTTAAATGTTGAAATCATATGAAAATAAAAGAGAATATGTAGGCACATTAGGAAACAACAATTTTCAGCCATGTGTTGCAGACAGGAAAAAAGATTGTGCAAGTTGTATAAAAACAGCAGGGCAAGTCATGGGCAAAAGGGAGGGGGGTTGCAAAAAGTGACCAAACTTTTTCTTTAAAATAAATGATAAAAGCACACATGGAAATAAATGATAGCTTACTTTATGAATCAGCATGTTTTCAACAAGAAACTACAGAAGGAAACTAAGTGGAACCCCTTTATTTAAAACAGCTGGGCAATCTTTCAACAAAAGAAGGGGATTACAAAATGACCCTGTGCACGTGGGGTTGTCCAATAAAGTCCAGAAAGCAGTCAGGATCCAATACTTCGAAATTTATTAGAAGCAGAAAAAAATAAAATGAACTTAAAGCAGAACTTGCACATAACTTTCAAAAAAACATAAGGCACAGGAAATCATATTTTTAACAAGAAATAAAAATTTCTGCCAAAAAGGCACCTAGAATCTGGCTAGGCATCTTGTAGGTTTGCCTTCCTACCACACACTGACTCAACACTTCACATTCACTTCCTTTTATACAAGTGGAGGAGCACATGACCTAGTTAACTCCTCCCCCAACTTGCATCATAAAAGTGGGTCAACAAGGGCCGCCCAGTCCTATAAGGAGTTTGGACTGAGAGGAGGCTGGAAGTACTTTGCAAGTAAGTTGTTAGTCTATGTTTTTATTGTACCACATTAGGAGAATTTGGTCCTTTTAAGTTAAACATTTTTATCTCTCTCCTTTTAAATGTGACGTGTAATTGCCTTTCTCTTTTAAAAGTACTATTTTAACCTTTTTGATAAAAGGAATAAACAAACACCACTTTTCAAATAATTCTCAGTTAACATTCTGAGATATACCATAATTCTGAGCTTCTCTCTATAAAAACTAACAAAAATGCTGTAAACTTGTTCATAATTTCACCAGATAATGAAAACGCCATAACAAACTCTTTTTCGGCGTCTTCGCACATTCGCACGATCGCACAGTCGCACTGCGCTAACGTGCGCACATTTGAGAAGGAAACATTTATCTATACGGTTTGTACTGCAAGCACAGAATGTTTTAAACACTGGGGCTTTAATATTTAATGAAAACAAGCTGGAATTAAGGAAAGGGACAGAAAGACTGCTCAAAGGTAGCCAAGCTTGAGTAGGGGAATAACACAGAAGGAGCAATAGTAAAAGGAAGAAATTAGAAGAGCAAGAGACTGTTGCAACAGATTTTTTAAATATTTTTGCCCACAATGTTCTCAAACTACCTCCAATACACAGGCAGGTAATTACATATGCTCTGTATCCATATGAGCATATCAATGTTTTGGGGGGGGTCCACCGACCCTACCACAGACCCCAAAACATTTTTTCTCAGCAGTATTAAAATCATGTATGGAAATACAAGAAAATGAAGGTTCTTTAATAATAAGCATGTTTTCTGCAAGGTACTGGAGACAGGAAAAGAAGCTGAGCCATGTGTATGAAAACTGCATGAAAGGCTACCATCGCAACATGACTCAAGAGCTATATCAGAGGCATATTACACAAGGTGTCTGGCACTCTTTCACAAAAATGTGTCCTACTATATATAGTTTTGAGGAGCTTCTATGGGCATCCCACCTTTTTGCTCCAGTTTCCTCCTTAGTATATTGATTCCCAAATATGTAACCATATCCACTCTCAAAATTGGACAGTCCTGTGGGAGGACAAAATGGTTACTATGATGTATATTCTCCATTAGTTCTGATTTAGTATCATTTAGTCAAAAGCCACATATCTTGCCAAAACCATCCAAAAACTGTATTATGGCTGGGAATGTCATATTCATCTCTGAAGTACATAATATCACGTCATCAGCATATAAGCCTATATGATACTCTAGTTCTCCAATTTTAATGTCTTTATAGTTGTCATGTTGGTGAATAGCTATAGCCAATGGTTCTATAGCTATCACAAAAATGAAAGGTGATAGGGGGCACCCCTGCCTTGTCCCCCGCTGCAAAGGAAAAATGGAGAAACAGTATTGTTTGTTCTGATTCTCACCACCAGGCTGGAGTATAGTATTGAAATCCACCTTATAAACCCAGGGCCAAACCCAAATATACCCAGAACCTCTATAATATATGGCCATTCAATCTGGTCGAAGGCCTTTTCGGCATCTAGCATTAATAGTGATAAATCTCCATTTTTACAATGATCAATGATATTCAATGTACATCTCATATTTGTTTTCATTTGCCTACCTTTAATAAACCCATTTTGGTCTGGGTGGACAATCGAGGGCAATACCTCCTTTAGACTGGTGGTGAGAACCTTTGCCAGTATCTTGGCATCCGAATTAATGAGTACTCGTGGGACCAAATGGAGTTCAGCACATGGTCAGGATTGTAGAAATCAAACATAAATTTATTCATACAGCAGGAAAAATAAATGGACTGACGGTGGAAAAATAAAATAACACTAAGCAAAATGAAAAGAAAATACAATTCTACAGTTACATTCAAAAAATTTTGAGAGAGTTAAAGCCATTCAAATTGGCAGGTCCAGATTTATTGCATCCAAGGCTGTTAAAACAAATTGCTATACAGATAGCACCACCTGTAGCAAATATAATAAATAGGTCACTTATTACTGGAGAGATGTCTGCTGATTGGAGAACAGCAACTGTGATACCGATCTACAAAAAAAAAAAAGGCAACAAATACCTCTTAGACAAATTATAGACCAGTAAGCCTAACAGCAGTTCTGTGTAAAGTAGCAGAAGGCATTTTGAGAGACAAACTAGAGGAAGATCTAAAGGTTTTAAAAGTGAATGATGATAAGCAACATGGGTTCAAAAAAAATAGGTCATGTTTATCAAATCAACTTATATTCTGTGAATATATTAATAAAATAATATCTAAAAATAAGCTGATGGATATCTTCTTCCTTGATTTTCAAAAAGCCTTCGATAAAGTACCACATAACCAACTTATTACAAAGATGGTACAAATGAGTGTGGACAGTAGGCTAATTAGATGGGTACAGAGCTGTCTGAGAGATAGAAAACAAGCAGTAAGGATTAGAGATGTTATGTCAGGTTTAGAGGAGGTTACTAGTGGAGTTCCACAGGGGTCGGTGTTAGGTCCTATATTATTTTCATTATACATAGGAGATATACAGTATGGTATCCAGAACCTTATGATGAAATGTGCAGATGATGTAAAACTGGGAGGACAGGTGGGCTCAATGGAAGAAATTAAACAAATGGAGAAGGATCTAAAACAAACAGAGAAATGGGTGAGAGACAATGGAATGACCTTAAGTATGGAAAAGTGTAGAGTTATGCATGTTGGGAAAAATAACCAAAAACATGTGTACTATTTAAATGGAAATAAAATGGAAGTGACAAACAAAGAAAAGGACTGTGGCATAATAGTTGATAACGGAATGACATTTAATGCACAAAGGTCAGAAGTTATTAGGAGAACAAACTATATGATAAAAAATGTAAGAAAAAGTTTCATAAATAGAACTAAACAATGTCTTGTACCGTTGTACTGGGCATATGTAAGGCCCTATTTGGATTATGGATCACCAGTATGGAGTCCATATATGAAAGGTGAAAAAAATAGATTGGAAAAAGTCCAAAGAACGTTTACTAGGATAATATCAACAGAAAAAGGTAGAGGATATGAGGAAAGATTAGATAGGTTAAAGATGTTTACATTGGAAGACAGAAGAAAAAGGGGGTACTTATTACAATTATTTAAGATCATGAGAGACCCAGAATTAATGGAAGGTTTGGGGATAGAAATAGTGGACAAACCAGAAGGTTTAAGAAATCTTAAGTATCAAATAAAAATAGAGATAGTGAAAAGGAATTCTAGATGTTACTCCTTTGTACAGAGAACAGCTAGAGTGTGGAATGCACTGCCAGATTATATTATGAATAGTAAAAGTTTGGAACAATTTAAAAGAGAAATAGATAAGTTAATTTGCTTTAGGAATTAAAGTGTGCCCACTTTGTGGGGAATGGTACTATGGACCATGGTGCCTTTTTCCATTCTATCACCCAGTATAAGACCCAGTATAAGACATTCACTGAAGAAAGGGGTTGCTAGAAACTGGCTAGACAACTGGTAGGCTTGCCTTCCTACCACACACTGACATAATATACTCTTTTGCACTCAATATATACTGTGGTCAGATTACATGGTACAGGAAAACTCCTCCCTATACAGAATGAATCTAACTTTTTAACAGCAAACACAGTTTATATTTCACCTGAGTTTCAGTTTAGGCATTCATTTCACCACTACATAGTTTTCTGGTTCATTGAAGTTAAAAATTTCTAGTAATTTCATATTTCACCCTTTTACTGAGGGCAGCAGACTCCTCCAATCAGCTTTCATTATAAAAGAGGTGGAGCAAGGGCTGGCCACCACTATAGACAGATGGAAAGCTGAGAGGAGAGGCTGCTGAACAAACATTTTTAGGTCAGTTGTTTTTACAATTTACAACATTTGGAGCAAACAGCTTACACAGTGTGACTAGCTTAACAAAATTAACTACCTAATATAATTCAGTAAGGTGGCTTTACAAACACCAAACAGCTCAAACCCTGCTTTACTTTTGAATGTTTGCACACAGTTTGCTGGCTACAAGAAGCTGTATTAGCTTCAGTGACTTCACTTGCACTGAAGAAATACAAACCCTGAGGTTCTAAGCATCAGACTAAAGTGCTATTTCTCTATTTCAGTACTGACATGGAAGTGCTCACTAAACAGTGCAAAAATTTGCATAAAGTCTTAGAAACCTTCTATGTGAAACTATATGGGGGATTTTCCACAGTCAAACAGCAGTTTTGTCAATATCTGAGCACAAAACAAAGAAAGAGAACACAAAGGGAGATTAGGGAGAGAAAGACTACTCATAGGTGGCCATTCCATGAGCAGGAGAACAGATGAAATAAGCAAAAGAATACATAGAAACATAGAAACATAGAATTTGACGGCAGATAAAGACCGCTTGGCCCACCCAGTCTGCCCATTTCCCTACCTACTGGATAAGCTGCAGATCCTAGTTAACCAGCAGCCTACTTCTTCCTACCCCCACCCCCCAGAATTGCCTTATGACTATCCCATGCATGCTTGAATTCCCCCACTGATTTTGACTCCACAACCTCCTCCAGAAGGCCGTTCCATGCATCCACAACCCTCTCTGTGAAAAAATACTTCCTTAAATTACCTCTGAGCCGCCCCCCTCTATCTTCAAATTGTGCCCTTGTTCTTGCACACCTCTTTTTTTGAAAGATGCTACCCTCTTGGACTTTGTTGATTCCCTTGAGGTACTTGAAAGTTTCTATCATGTCCCCTCTCTCCTTTCCTCGAGGCTATACATATTAAGCTCCTTAAGTCTCTCTTCATACGACTTCCAGTGCAGACCCTGCACCATTTTAGTTGCCCTCCTCTGGACAGCTTCCATCCTGTCTATGTCTTTGCGGAGATTGGGTCTCCAGAACTGCACACAGTACTCCAGATGGGGTCTCACCAGTTGTCTGTACAGAGGGATAATAACTTATTGTTTTCTACTGGTGATGCCTCTCCTATGCATCCCAGTATCCCCCCAGCCCTCCTTGCTGCCCTCCTCACATTGCTTGACCATCTTTAGGTCATCTGATATGACTACCCCCAGGTCCCTTTCCATTCTTGTTGTTGTTAGTATCTCACCCCCCATTGTGTACTCTTCCCCTGGGTTTTTGTTTTCCAGGTGCATTACCTTGCACTTCTTAGCATTGAATCTAAGCTACCATACATTTGACCATTCCTCTAACCTTGCCAAGTCCCTTCTCATCCTTTCCACCCCACCCTGTGCATCAACTCTGTTGCAGATCTTAGTGTCATCTGCAAAGAGACATACTTTTCCTTCCAGTCCTTCTGCAATGTCACTTATAAAGACATTGAAGAGAACCGGTCCTAATACTGAACCCTGCGGTACCCCATTAGTAACCCTCCTTTCTTCTGAGTGGACTCCATTTACTATAACTCTCTGTGTCCTATTCTCCAGCCAATTCTTTACCCAGGCTGTCATCTTGGGACCCACTCCAAGGCTGGCTAACTTGTATATTAATCTTTTGTGTGGGACTGTGTCAAATGCCTTGCTAAAGTCTAGGTAGGCCATGTCCACAGCCCCTCCCTGATCTACTACTTTGGTCACCCAGTCAAAGAAATCTATCAGATTCATCTGGCATGACCTTCCCGCTGTGAATCCATGCTGCCTAGGGTCCTGTGCCCCTCTGGCCTCTAGATACTCGACAATTCTTTCCTTTAGAAGTGATTCCATTATTTTCCCTATCACTGAGGTTAAACTAACAGGTCTATAGTTTCCTGCTTCTGCCTTGCTCCCACTTTTGTGAAGGGAATCACATCTGCCCTCCTCCAGTCCTCGGGTACCACCCCATCCTCCCATGATTTGTTAAAAGGGTAGTCAGTGGTGTCACTAGTTCTACCCTTAGTTCTTTTAGAATTCTGGGATGAATCCCATCAGGCCCCTTGCTTTGTCCACCTTCAGTTTTAAGAGTTCTTTCAGAACCCTTTCTTCTGTAAATGGGTCGGTATCAACTTCTGTATCCAGAGTGTTACTACTGTTTGTTTTATGTATCTCCCCCTCTTCCTTCGTAAATACTGAGCAAAAATATTTGTTTAGTATCTCTGCCTTTTCACAGTCCCTCTGCCCACCCTCCCTCCCTTTATTAAGCCTCACTATCCCTCCCTTGGTCTTCCTTTCTCCTTGATGTACCTTTAAAGGTTTTATCCCCTTCTTAACTGAGTTGGCTATCTTTTCCTCAGTTTGGGCCTTTGTTGTTCTGACTGCCTTCCCAGCCTCCTTTTGCTTTAACTGATACAGTTCTCTGTCCTGCTCCTTCTGCGATTCCTTGTACTTCCTGAATGCTTTCTTTTTCTCTTGAACCTTCACTGCCACTTCCTTTGAGAACCATAGTGGTTTCTTACATCATCTTGTTTTGTTTATTTGCTTCACACAAAGGCTTGTTACCTCTTTGATGGCAGTTTTATTATTCCCCATTGTTCTTCCACCCCTCCTTCCTGCCCATTTGCTAGTGCATTCCTTAGGCACTCACCCATTATGGCAAAGTCAGCCCTCCTAAAGTTCAGTACTTTTGTATTTGTATGGCTTGACTCTATTACTGTGTTTATTGTGAACCATACTGTTCGATGGATAGAAAACAGAGCGGAGAGCTAAGTACTGTTGCAGCAGGTTTCTACACGGAGGGAAAGTTGCTGTTTTCCAGCCCAAATAATTGAAAACTTTAGCTGCCATTTGACTGCAGATAAGTATTTACAAACACCTATTTAACACTTCAAAATACACGGGGATAGAGAGCAGACAGCCCCTACCACAGTCTTCTCCCCACCTAAGAAAAAAAGAAGTTTTTTTTTTTAATACAATCAGCTTTTATTGTTACCAAGACAGGATATGTAGATCTCTCTAGCAGAGAGATGGAGCTTCGGCCCAACCTCTCCTGAAGCTCCACCTTGGGATCCCTGATACAATAATATAATTAATACCCATGTCTGAGGGCATACTCTTTCCTCAAACAATTCAATCAATCAAAACCCTGAGGTCTACTCCTGTCTGTATGGTTATATCTGCACCAAAATGAGACATGAAGTCTGCAATGCTATTGGCTGTCCCAGATCTGTGCTTCACAGTGAAGTAGTATGGCTGTAGGGTTAAATAGCAATGCATAGTCCTTGGATTGTTGTCTTTCATATTCTGGATTCAACAAAGAGGATTATGGTCAGTCCAGACGTCAAAGTTATTTCCCCATAGATAGTATCTCAAAGTTTCTATTGCCCATTTAAGTGCCAAGCATTCCTTTTCTATGGTGGAATATTTAGTTTCTCTGGCATGAAGCTTTCTGCTTATATATAGTATAGGATGTTCTTCTCCTTCTTGGATTTGGGATAATACTGCTCTAATACCTACATTCGAGGTGTCTGTTTGGATGAAAAAAGACTTTGAGAAATCTGGACTTTTTAGTACTGGAGCTGAACAAAGGGCAGCCTTTATCGCACAAAAGGACTCCTCACACTCTGTAGTCCAGATTACTTTGGTAGGTTTATTCTTTCTTGTTAATTCAATCAATGGACTGGCTAAGGTAGCAAACTGGGACACAAAATGTCTATAATAACCTGCTAGACCCAGAAATGAACATACATGTTTCTTCATGATGGAACTGGTACTTTTGGCTACTACATCTACCTTCCCCACCTCTGGTTTTACCTGCCCTTCACCTATTAAAAATCCTAAATAATGTGCTTCCTTCATAGCAAGAGAGCATTTAGTAGGGTTAACAGTAAGGCCAGCCTGTGTAATGGCGTCTAATACTTTTGTTAGGTATTGGACATAGTCTTCCCAAGAAGGGCTAAAGACAATCACGTCATCAAGATAAGCTGCACTATATCCTAGATGAGGTCTCAGTAACTTATCCATCAATCTTTGGAATGTGGCGGGTGCACCATGAAGTCCAAAGGGCATCATGGTGAATTGAAAGGATCCCAAAGGGGTGTTAAAGGCCATCTTTTCTCTGGCTATTTCATCAAGCATAATCTGCCAGTACCCTTTTGTTAAATCAAGAGTGCTGACATATTGGGCTTGCCTGAGCTGGTCAATGATGTCATCTACCTGAGGCATAGGATACCAGTCAAATTTATATACTGTATCTCATTCAACTTGTGAAAATCTAAACATATTTGGACTCCACTCTCCTTCTTTGGGACTATTACCATTGGGAAAACCCATTCACTGTTGGCCTCTTCAATGACACCCATTTCTCTCATTTTCTTTATTTCTTTTATGACTTCTGGTTTTGTCTTTTCTGGGATACGATAAGGTTTTACCCGGATGGGTGTTGTTTGGGATACCTGAATCTGATGAGAGATCACAGTAGTTTTTCCTGGCATGGTTGTGAATGTAGATGAAAACTGGTTTATAGTCTGAGCCAAATCTAGTTTTTGTTTTTCTGTTAAGAAAGTATTTATTGCTGGGGTAGAGGGAGACTGTTCAGAGTCCAGTCTCTTATATGCTAAATCCATATCATTATCAACAGAAGTTCTGAAGGAAAGAACTGTTGACTACCTAGAGGCCAGTGGGGCACAGGACCCAAGGCAGCATGGGTGCACAGTGGGAAGGTCATGTCAGATGAATCTAATAGATTTGACTGGGTGACCAAAGTAGTAGACCAGGGAGGGGCTGTGGACATGGCCTACCTAGACTTTAGCAAGGCATTTGACACAGTCCCACACAAAAGATTAATAGTCAAATTAACCAGCCTGGGAGTGGGTCCCAGGGTGGTAGCCTGGGTAAAACATTGGCTGGGCAACAGGACACAGAAGGTAATTGTAAATGGAGCCCACTCTGAAGATAGAGGGGTTACTAGTGGGGTACCGCAGGGTTCAGTGCTGGATCCAGTCCTTTGTAATGTCTTTATAAGTGACATTGCAGAGGGACTGGAAGGAAAAGTATGCCTCTTTGCAGATGACACAAAGATCTGCAACAGGGTTGATTCACAAGGAAGCGTGGAAAGGATGAGAAGGGACTTGGCAAGGTTGGAGGAATGGTCAAAAGTATGGCAGCTTGGATTCAATGCAAAGGTGCAAAATAATGCACCTGGGAAACAAGAACGCATAGGGGAAGAATACACAATGGAGGGGGAGGTAGTAACAACAACAAAAAAGGAAAGAGACCTGGGGGTAATCATATCAGATGACCTTAAGGTTAGCAAGCAATGTGAGAAGGCAGTAGGGAGGGCTGGGGGTATACTGGGATGCATAGGGAGAGGCATCACCAGCAGAAAACAAGAAGTTGTTATCCCGCTGTACAGACAGTTGGTGAGACCCCATCTGGAGTACTGTGTCCAGTTCTGGAGATCACATCTCTGCAAGGACATGGACAGGATATAGGCAGTCCAGAGGAGGGCAACTAAAATGGTGCAGGGTCTGCAAGAGAAGCCGTACTAGGAGATACTTAAGGAGCTTAATATGTATACCATTGAGGAAAGAAGGGATGGGGGGACATGATAGAAACTTTTAAGTATCCCAGTGGAATCAAAGTCCAAGAGGTAGCATATTTCAGAAAAAGAGATGTGCAAGAACAAGGGAACACAATTTAAAGATGGGGGGGCAGTTCAGGGGCAATGTGAGGAAGCATTGTTTCACAGAGAGGGTAGTGGATGCATGGAACAGCCTTCCTGAGGAGGTTTTGGGGTCTAAAACTGTGGGAGAATTCAAGAATGCATGGGACAGACATAAGGTAATTCTTGTGGAGGGGGTAGGAAGAAATAGGCTGTTGGTTAACTAGAATCTGCAGCCTATCCTGTAGGTAGGGAAATGGGCAGACTAGATGGGCCAAGCGGTCCTTACCTGCCATCAAAGTCTATGTTTCTATGAAGTAGAACATACATACATGCTTTCCCCAGAATAGTCGTTTCATTTTTCCAAAAGATTTGCGTGGTACACCTTCAGTTTTTTTCTTTCTATCTGGTACTTCCACCAAGTATGTGACAGGCCCAGCTTGTTTTTGAATTACGTAAGGCCCCTGCCACTTCATCATCAACTTATTATCAGTTGATGGAAGTAACAGTAGGACACGATCTCCAGCACTGAAGTGTTTATTTCCTATCCCCATATCATATCTTTCCCTTTGATAGTTCTGTTTGGCCTGGTTTTGTTCATGGGCTAGCTGGGTATACCTTGCCACCCTTTGGTGCATTTGTGTAATATAATCAAGGGTAGTGGGGTTCTTCCAAGTTTTTGTATCTTCCCATTGTTTCCTGACCACATTTAAGAGGCCTCTGGGATTCTTGCCATAAAGTAACTCAAAGGGCGAGAATCCTGTTGACACCTGGGGGACCTCCCGATATGTAAACAGTAATAATGGTAAATACAGATCCCAATGTTTACCCTCATCCTCCACATATTTCTGTATAATTTTCTATAATGTCTTGTTGAAGCGCTCAACCAAGCCATCAGTTTGGAGGTGGTATGGAGAAGTGTGTACTGTTTCTACTCCCAGGGCTAGATAGAGACGCCTCAACATGACAGAACACAAATTGGTTCCTCTATCTGTGAGAATAACCTTGGGTATGCCTACCCTACTAAACATTTTGAGCAGTTCTTCAGCTATCCTTTCAGCCATAACAGTTCACAAAGGAATGGCCTCTGGGTATTTAGTAGCATAGTTATATAGTATGAAGGCAAACCTATTTCCTTTCGCACTTTTGGGGAGGGGCCCTATAATATCCATGGCCACATGCTCAAAAGGAACTGTTACTAATGGTAATAACTGTAGGGGAACTTTGTCTTTCTTTGTGACCGGAGCTACCTTTTGACACTTGTCACAGCTTTTACAGTATTCCGCTACCTGGTCATAACTACAAAGCCAGAAGAACCTGTATAACAGCCTCTGTAGGGTCCTATCCCTACCTGCATGACCCCTCCCCGCACAAGGCACATCATGTGCCAAAAATATAAATTGCTCCCTGTATTGGCTAGGGACCACTAATTGATCCACACTCTCTCCTGTTTTGGGATTTATACATATTCTATATAGTTTTCCCTGTTGAACCCTGTACATAGGAGTCTTACTTTCTACCTCCTCAGGAACAAACTGTGAAAACAAAGGCGTTAGTGTGGCATCCTTCTTTTGATCCTCAGCAAATGACTCTAACATAGTAACTCTAAGCACCACATCATCAACAACACTTAAGTCCTTTTTCTTAGTCCAGTTAAGTTAATCAAGTCTTCTCTAACTTTTGGACTTTGTGGTTTTCCCAGGTGCTTCAAATAATGTGTCATCAAAAGGAAATAGTTATGCAACAGTTCTTTCTTGTTGAGCCTGAGCTCGGGTGGTCACAGCACAAACTGATGAGGAGGCAGCGAGCAAATCACGAAAAGTAGGAAAGTCATGACCCAAATTAACAGGAAATGGTAATTTTGGCACTACCCCCACCTTCATATGATGAACAGTACCTTGAACACTAATAGTTGCTTCTTGCAAAGGGTAGAAGTGAGTGTCCGCATGTACACAGGTAACCCCCGACTGCTCATCACTTAATGCTTGAGATGCCCCACAAAATACATCAGCATGTGCCAGGGTTTGTTTACTTCCAGAATCAATTAAAGCAGTCACATCATGCTCTTCAGTGTTCACAGCCATTGTAAATTGCTTCCAATTTGCCAAAGCTAGGTGAGAGGGTTCAGTTTTCTTTTTAGGGCAAAATCTGGCTATGTGTCCCTTGGCCTGACAGTCCCAGCAAATAATGTCTGGGTTATATGGCCTGTTATTTTTCTTATAGGAAGAAGTACAGGAAACATTAGCAGAGGGGGTAGTAGATGTTTGTCTTACCAAAGTGGTAGATGGGGATGCCCCATGAGACCCTTTCTGTCATTGTGGGTGAGCTGTCAAGAAGTCCTCAGCTAGGCTGATGGCCTTTTCTGCTGTTTCTGGTCTGTGTTCTCTTACCCACATCTGGACTTCATGGGGCAATATTTTTATAAATGTTTCCAAGACTATAGACTCTACCACTTGCTGCATAGTTCTCACAGTGGGCTGTAGCCATTTGGTGCATAAGTCCTGCGACTGAACATAAGCTTCTTGTGGAGAATCAGCTGTATAATACTGAAATGTCTGGAATCTTTGATGGTACATCTTTGTACTGACATTGTACCATTTAAGGATTGCCCGTTTCACATGATCATAGTTCGGGGCATTTTGAGTCTCTACATGGCTATAGGCCAACTGAGCTCTCCCTGCAGGGTAAGAGGCTAACCAAATAACCCATTGGTCCCTAGGCCACCCACAGGCAGATGCTACTCTTTCAAATATTGTGATGTATGCCTCTATATCATCACTGTCCATTAACTTAGATAACTTAATATCCCTGGGCTCGTCATTTGTTGGGTTGGGTCTGGCAGTCCCCATAGTCTGTATAACTTTAAGGTTCTCCACCCACCTGGCCTTGTTCTGGTGTTGGTCTCTTTCTCTTTGCCTCTCAATGTCCATCTGTTTCAATCACAACCATCTGAGTAGGTCTTGTATATCAGAAGGAGGTGATTCTTCCTCTTCTTCCACTGAACTGTTGTCCTCACCCCCAATGGCACCTTCTTCTTGCTTGTCACTCTTAGTGTCTTTCCACCTGACATCACCCAGACCACTGGACAATGGAACCTGGTACTTGCTTACCAATGTTCTGGTCAGAACTCCCTCAGGTGTGAGTGTTTCCAGCTTTCCCTGCTTCTTTTGCTCCTCCATGATGTCTCTGGATGATATCCACCAGAAGGTCAACTTGCCTCTTTAGATCCCACTTCTAACACCAGCTTGTACTCATGGGATCAAATGGAGTCCAGCACATGGTCAGGATTGCAGAAATCAAACTTAAATGTATTCATACAGCAGGAAAAATAAACGGACTGAAGATGGAAAAATAAAATAAAACTCAGCAAAATGAAAAGAAAATAGAATTCTACAGTTACATTCACTGAAGAAAGGGGTTGCTAGAAACTGGCTAGACAACTGGTATGCATACCTCCCTACCACACACTAACATAATACACTTATTTGCGCTCAATATATACTGTGGTCAGATCACATGGTACAGGAAAACTCCTCCTTATACAGAATGAATCTAACTTTTTAACAGCAAACACAGTTTATATTTCACCTGAGTTTCAGTTTAGGCATTCATTTCACCACTGGTTTCCTCATTCATTAAAGTTAAAAATTTCTAGTCATTTCATATTTTACCCTTTTTCTGAGGGCAGCGGACTTCTCCCATCAGCTTTCATCATAAAAGAGGTGGAGCAAGGGCCGGCCGGCACTATAGACAGATGTAAAGCTGAGAGGAGAGGCTGCTGAACAAACAAGCTATTTTCAGGTCAGTTGTTTTTACTATTTACAACATTTGGAGCAAACAGCTTCAACAGTGTGACTAGCTTAACAAAATAAGCTACCTAATATAATTCAGCAAGGTGGCTTTACAAACGCCAAACAGCTCAAACCCTGCTTTACTTTTGAATGTTTGCACACAGTTTGCTGGCTACAAGAAGCTGTATTAGCTTCAGTGACTTCACTTGCACTGAAGAAATACAAACCCTGAGGTTCTAAGCATCAGATTAAAGTGCTATTTCTCTATTTCAGTACTGACATGGAAGTGCTCACTAAACAGTGCAAAAATTCACATAAAGTCTTAGAAATCTTCTATGTGAAACTATATGGGGGGTTTTCCACAGTCAAACAGTTATTTTGGCAATATCTGAGTGCAAAACAAAGAAAGAGGACACAAAGGGAGATTAGGGAGAGAGAGAGAGAAACTAATCACAGGTGGCCATTCCATGAGCAGGGGAACAGATGAAATAAACAAAGGAATACAGGGACAGAAGAGAGAGCAGAGAGCTAAGTACTGTTGCAACAGGTTTCTACACAGAGGGAAAGTTCCTGTTTTCCAGCCCAAATAATTGAAAACTTTAGCTGCCATTTGACTGCAGATAGGTATTTACAAACACCTATTTAACACTTCAAAATACACGGGGATAGAGAGCAGACAGTCCCTACCACAAGTCAAAAGCCATATATCTTGCCAAAACCACCCAATAACTGTATTATGGCTGGGAATATCATATTTATCTCTGAAGTATATAATATCACGTCTTCAGCATATAAGCCTATATGATGTTCTACTTCTCCAATTTTAATGCCTTTATAGCTGTTATGTTGGTGAATAGCATAGCCAGTGGTTCCATAGCTATCACAAAAATGAAAGGTGATGGGGGCACCCCTGCCTTGTGCCCCATTGCAAAGGAAAACATGGAGAAACAGTATTGTTTGTTCTGATTCTCACCACTAGGCTAGAGTATAGTATTGAAATTCACCTTATAAACCCAGAGTGAAACTCAAATCTGCCCAGAACCTCTATAATATATGGCCATTCAATCTGGCTGAAGGCCTTTTCGGCATCTAGCATTAATAGTGATAAATCTTCATTTTTACAATGATCAATGATATTTAATGTACGTCTTATATTTGTTTTCATTTGCCTACCTTTAATAAATCCATTTTGGTCTGGGTGGACAATCAAGGGCAATACCTCCTCTATCCTGGTGGTGTGAACCTTTGTCAGTATCTTGGCATCTGAATTAATGAGTGACATGGGATGATATGAGGTTGTTGACATAGGATCTTTATCTTTTTACAGAAAGACCATAATAAGTGCTTCTTTAAAAGATGGTGGCATTTGACCAGTAGTGAAGATATGATCGAAAAGACTTGAAATATGGGGCGACCATCATCAGTGCAAAGTGCTTAAAAAATCTAAAGGAAGACCATCCGGTCCTGGTGATTTTCCTGCTGATAATTCATATATTGCTTAGTTGAGTTCATCTATCAACAAAGGTTGCTCTAATTTATTTTTATGTACTTGTGAGGTTTATGGCACCTTAATATCAGAAAAGAATTGCTCCATCTCCGGCGCCACACCTTTTCCTTTGGAAGTGTATAGGTTTTGATATTATTCACAGAATATTTTATTAATTTCTTCAGGAGATTTTCCACTTTTGCCATTATTATTATTATTATTCATTTTGTGAATAGTCATCTTTAATTTCTGTGATCATAATTGCCAAGCTACTGTATAATCTTCTTCTGTTTCTCACCCATTGTATAATATCTAAAGTTGGTGTATAAAATCTGTCTTTCCACAGTTTCAGAGGTGATCTTATTATATTGATCACTTAAAGTTACTAATTGTTGAAAGAAAACCAGGTCTTTT